>CM060934.1:885685206-886935206 GCA_030765085.1 Allium cepa
ACAGAAAACACATACAAATATAGATTAGTCATTACCGGCTATCACGTTAATACATATCCTTCTTTTCTCTATGTAAGTAAAAGAAGTAGAAATAAGATATTAATTAATAAATTGATACAGCCCCAGCTTATCGGAATCCATTACAACAACAAATTTAGTACGATAATTAATGGCACAACAAATATATAAACCTAATTTTTGCACCAAAGCCACCAAACGTAATTACCAATTCCAAAGTTTGACTAGGTTATACCAAAACTCATTCTGCACCAATTAACTTATTATTATATTACTAAACCTCAATCTCGATCTGATAATCATGTGAATCAAACCCAACTTATCGTGCCTGTTGAGCAACATTATTGTTTGAAGAACCTAAAAAATATGCAAACATCTGCTCCACTTCCATACCTCTTCCTGCCCTTCTGAATGAATCGATGACAAATGCATGAAACTGAGAATTCACTACAAGTCTTCTAATCAACATCTCTTCTAAAAGAACCCGTGCTTGATCCAAGTTTCCTACATTGATCAATCCATAAATCAATGTCCCGTAGCTGAAATCGTTTGGCACTGGCTTTTGCTCTTCTTTGAATTCCGACTTCATCTCATTTTGTTTCATTATCTCAAAAATCTCCAAAGCTTGATTTATATATCCAGCCCTTACTAATTCATCGTACATTTTGTTATATAAGTTTGTATTGATATTCAGAGCATTCATGTTCACCATGTTGTGAAAACATTTTAATGCATCATCCACTTTACCTTCTTTGCAACAAGAGTAGAGTTCAAGTAGTTGCTCAACTTCTTTACCTTTCCCTGATTTTTCAAAAGATTCAACAACAAACTCACGAAATTCTGAACTTAGATCGATCCTTCTATTTAACATCTCTTGCAGTAGAACTTGAGCTTGATCCAGGTTCCCAACTTTGCACAAACCATTAATCAGTGTTTCGAATGTGAATGCATTTGGCACGGGTTTATGCTCATCTTTCAGTTCTGGCTTCATCTCTTTCTGTTTCATTATTCCGAATATCTCCATGGCTTGAGCTATACACCCAGCCTTCACTAGTTCTTCGTACATTTTATTATAAAACTTTGTATTAATCCTTACAGCGCTATAACCTTCATCGCCTGTGCTCAGCATTTTGTAGAAATATTTTAAGGCATCATCAACTCTGCCTTCATTAAAACATGTGTTAACTAAGTATTCAAAGGTAACGATATCTGGGTAAACTGACTTTTTGGGCATCTCTTCAAATAACTTCTCTGCCTCGGGTAACATATTATTTTCACATAATTTGCCAATTATATTGTTGAAACAACCAGTGTCCATTGCTAAAGGCTTTCTACCTGTTCTATGGAAAACGTCGATTGCCTCTTTAAACTTTCCTAGTTCAAATTGCCGATTAACCATAATATTGTAAGTTTCAGTAGTTACAGTCAAAGTTGCTGGATGATTGTGTCTATCAAGCATATTTTGGAACAGCTTATCAGCTTCTTTGTCCTTATCGTGTTTTAAAAGAGTATCTAGTAATACGTTGCAGGTAGCAGGGGGCATGTTGAACTCTTTATCGATGAGAGATTGATAGTTTTCCATTGCTTCTTTGTCTTTTCCTTGCCTCCAGTACTCTTCCATGAATGTTTTGTGAACGACCCCATCATACACTGAGCAGCGTTCTTTAAGCTCATCAAATAGCTCATATGCTTTCTCCATGTTGCCTCGATCGATGAACCCTTTCATGAGTATGTTGAAAACTAAGGAGTCTGCCCCATGGCTACGGTTAATCATCTCCCTCATGAGATCCATAGCCTCTTGTATTCTATCAGCATCAACTAACCCTTTGGTGAGGTGGCGGTATGTTATAGCAGATGGTGAAAATGGCGCTTTCTCTAGAATTTCACGATAAATTTCCAATGCAACATCTACCCGACCTGCACAACATTATCTATTAGTAAATATATTCAATATTTCTTTTTTTAAGAATTGATCCTCATGTATATTTGCTTGCATTGTTATCAAAAATCTTAAAATCTTGTGATTTAAATCCAATTTTGGATCGGATCTCTCCCGTTTCGATTCGATTTACATTCCGATTCAAACTCATTTATAACCGCGACTGGGAAAAATAATTCAATACATACTTATATATTCAATATACTTACTTGAACACAATTCCAATTCTAATGTTTTCTACACAAAATAAAAATGAAACCAGAAGAAAAAAAAAAAATTAAGTTTAGATGTAAGCGCTCAAACATTATAATCAATTTCAAAGTACGAACAAACTTTAAAACATGGATCTTTTGAATCTACGATTCAAATCCCATTTCGATTTAAAATTTGAATTTTACGATTTACGATTTGGATCCCGTTTTGATAACCTTGTTTGCCTGAACTCTTTCTTAAAAGATCATCTTATGACCAGAAATTGAGATTTCAACTATAAGCATCTTCTAAAGGACCAAATGTGGAGACAGAAAGGGAAACACTAAACAATGGTTTCATTGACGTGTCCGTTATCAGAGGGCAAAAGCAACATGATTTTTATTGCTGGTAAATACTAAACACTATGTTTAGTCGCAATGAAAGCAAGATGAGTATATTCTGGGGTTTATGAAGCTAATACTACCACCTTTTCGTATTGAAGTTTGGTATAATATCAGCTCAACCAAGATGCATCTCAATAAGCAGATCCATATAATACCAATGTTTAATCATTGAAGATGGACCTAAATAATGCAGATGCGACTGCATCATGGTAATTTCATGTAAAAACATAAGATAATAGTATGATACACTTATTTACCAAGTTCTACTCTATGTAATAGAGATGGGCTTGGTGACTTGAAGAAAACCAATTCCTTCTTGCATGTTTTTGATTGGCGTATGAAACATAATGTGTGCATACATTCCCGCAGCACATTGATTTATGTAGAATGCATTCAAAAACAGTGAGTAAAGATAATTTCACCAGTATTATTATATGTCCTTGCATGTGTCCCAGGTCAGATCCAAGCAAAAATAAAAAATAAAAAATAAAAAACCAAGAATAAGATCAGTATTTAGAGAATTATTAGCTTAGAAAGTGACTTGTCACGTAATCTTACATAATAGCCTTCTACTCTTAAATGGGAACATAGGCACTACACAAAAAAATGGGTAAATCTTGAAAATCACAGACACTAAATGTAGTATACAATAAGACTAGCATGAGCAATACAATCAAACTATCTAAAACATTAACAATACAGTGGAAAACCTTTGCTTAAGATCAATGCCCTGTTTGCATCCGTTCTTATTTAATAGATTAGAATACACATGCAGAAATGAAGCAGCAAAATGATATTAACCTTATCTATAAAAAAGGTTAAGGTTTGGAACCCCAGTGCACAAGGCTCACGTACGATAATAGGCTCTGGGGAGGTCGATAATGTACGCAGTCTTTCCCTCGCATTACAAAGAGGCTCACCCAGATCACCATGCGAGTGATCTAACCGTTGCGCCAAGGCTCCACCTCAATTATGGATATTAACCTCAATTAACCTTATCTATATTTTAAAAAAATTGATAACACTTGGATACTGGCGATTATGGATACAGTTAGGAATATGGAAATACCCAACTATAAATGATAAACAAATGCAAATTGGGTACAGCCAAAATTCGAAACATACATAAACATAATCGAAGTGATTAGAAAACCACATTAAACAAGAAAATATTTGTTATAACCAAACATACAATGCGCACACATTCAGGTCATATGGATATTGTTGCGTACATAACTTTATTTGTATTTGGAAACGGATATATATCACATATCATTTGTGTGGTTATGTATCTAGTCACATATGATTATGAGATATGATTCCAACCCACTGTTAACACAAACTTGGTGGTGTTATCCAAATACTATAATAAACATTATAAATTACATGGTTTATTACTTGATTACATAGATTATTCATCAAATTTACCTCAAACTGAACGTATACCCATCCCAAGCTAAGTTAACTGCTCGACAACATAAACGGTTTTTTTTAAAAAAAGTATCTAATTGATTGGATCGATCAACTAAATCTAATATAAAAACAATGATTGAAAAAATAACTTTATCTAGAGATCCACTTTGTAGTCATCAACATTTACTTTCTAAGAAATATTTCATTCAACCTTTTGAGGTAGTAAACTGAAACTGGAATACAGATTACTACTTATTATTTCCTGTGCAATCAAACAATCAGCACTCACCGGCATCACAATGCGAATTGATCAAAATATTGTAACTAACAACGTTGGGAACAATATTTGATTGCCGATAAAAATATTCAAACAGAGGCGGAACATCATCCTTCCTCCCCTCCCTCAAATGGGCCGCCATGACCGCGTTGCAAGTAAACACAGTAGGCCTCGTCCTTGAGAAAACCGCCTGCCTGGCAGTGGCAGATGCCTTGTCGAGATTTCCACTTCTAATAAGTGATTGGACGTTGTTGTGAAGACTAAGGCGGGGCCCAACTAGGGATGACGTCGTCTCAGGCATGCGGGGAGCATTGGGATCAGGTGGGGGTCGAGGACCGCGGTTAAGGGCGTGGAGAGGTGGTTCAATTCGGAGGCGACGCTTCCGGCGGCGGCGTTCTGCGGCGGCTTCTTCTGCTGATGAGAAGGCAAAGAGACGAACTTGGGTGAGAGGATGTAAGGTGGTGATGGTGGTAGGGCGAAGGTGGCGGAGGAGATACCGGTAGAGAGACATAATTCACGAAAATAAATTAGGGTTACCAGCTAGGGGTTAAGATGTAGGGCTTTGTGATAGTGAGGGGAAGATCTGCACGCAATTGAAATGACAAAAAGCATATTGGGTTTCGGCTATTTTAGGCACGTTATCGTAAATACCATTTTCATATTTGTATTGACAAAACTTAAAATAGGTTGAGATATATTTTTTAAAGTGAAAGAACTAGTTGGATCCTCCCTCTTTCGTTCTTTTTCTCCCCACGAGGCACTCGCTTATTTGTTTGTCAAAAAGTAGAATTTCCATCAAAATACAGAAAAATCCAATAATTTTGACTAAATGGTACAGTGTCGAAATTAGAGTTTTTAAATTTTCCTACGAAGTCCGCGGGTGCGGCGCAATGAAAATGAGGCTTGAGTTCTGGTAAAAAAGACACAGGTTCGATTCCTATCATGCGCTTCTCTATCCTATATAAATTTACCCGGGGTACGGGGATTTGGATCAGCGGACGGCTTTACTATACCCTCCTCAGGAGTTTACCAGTCCGCCGGGTTCTTTTGGGTTTTCAAAAAAAAATTCCTACGACAAACCTGATGAAGAGTACGGCTGTGGTCACTAGGTCGACTAGTGAGAAGGCATCGACGACAGATATGGTGGTGGCAATAAGTCGACTAAAGTTTTGAAGTTGAAGCAACGACTTTGGTTTTGAAGTTGGAGTACCCATGTGGTGACAATTGCTTGTGATAGCTTTGAATGGTTGACTTGTTTTTTTTATGATGTGATGATAATGGTTATAAAGCAGCAACTTCAAACTTGGAAGACCGAGGAAGAATAAGTTATGATATAGTCGAGTAGCAATTTATGTTCTTTATTGAAAACATAATAATTTGTATATGCCCGCTCGGAATGCTATTTTTTAGTAGTATTTTATAGATCGTAGTAGAATTTTACGAGGTGTAGTAGCATTTTGTGGAATCTTTTTTAAAAACAATTGAATATAATATTTATTATGATGCTACGTTGTGGTAACAGATCTTTTTTTTTACAATAACATTATGTGGTTTTGGAACTGTACCGAGTAATTAATGTTGTAACTCTACTATATTGTATCGTTTCATTCTTTGTTATATGTTTTTCAATGATTCAAAGCTATATTTTGCTACCATTTAGTTTCATTTATGTTTTTTTTTACATGTTTCAGATTGCATAATTTTCTATCAAGTTTTTATAACAAACGTGATGTTGAAATCGGTGATACAATATTTCCAGATCAAAGAAGAAGACGCCACTGTTTGCAAAAGAAATTGACACAAACACTAAATGGAGATTTTGTAGAGAAATAAATGAAGAATAATAAATGAGAAAGAGGGAACAAGCAATTAAATAGCAGAATATAAGCAATAACAAAAAGACAACGATTTATAGTAGTTTGGCGTCGAAAGCCTACATCCACTTTGGAGAAAATAATTTTATTAAATACTTGAATTGCTAAGTACGAAAAGATGGATCGGAGTAAAGCCCTTAGTTATAGAAAGTGCAAAGTAACCAGCAACATGAAGATCCTTGAAAATGAACAACCAAATATATATTTATTGAGGAAGACGGTGAAATATCTTCCTGAAATTTCGACGGTGGAGTCTCCAGATCCAGAAAAAGTCATGGTATCGATCGCGGGTCCCACATCTTTAATGATCGGTACTGATTGTGTTATGAGGTCATTTTGGCATGCGATCGATATGGTGGGCTCCAATATTTAATATATTATCGCTCCTAAAGTTTTATATGTATTTGACTTGCATATTTTAAGATATCGATTATTCTCCATTGAATTGAACTGCAATATCGATACAGTACGATCCATAATTGACGAATATGGATCATACCTGATTCATTTTCAGTAAATGGTATATTTTCATACTTTTATGGTTCTATTGAGTCCGCCTTCTACTTTCACTTCGACACTGCTTCATATTATCATCTGTGCATGATCACTGGGCTTCGTGATCGTTAATCTGACTTGTCGGTCCCGGTAATAGTCGAGTCTAACTTGTATAATTGGTTCGAATATATTCGGGCCAAAAGGTTGGATAACAGCCACGATCACATCGGTGAAGACAACTTATTGTTTGAAGTAATAGAAGAAGAGCACCAAATATGAGATGAAGAGATAAAGAAATGGGATAGCGACAAAAGCCTATAGCCTAAACTACAGGCTTCCGGTTGACTGATGGAAGCCACCAGTCAACTAGAACTATTTTCAATTTACTGATGGATCCACCTCTTGATTAAAAAAGGGGTGTTTCCGAGCACAATTCTGTGTTTTCAATAAATTAGAAATCCCAATTCGTTAACTCACACCTGTCAATTGATGTGGTTTCTAACCAACTGGGTCAGAAAAATCTTAAGCAATTTGGGTAAAGAGTTTCAGGTGCAATTTCATCATTTTCGGGGGGTTTTGGAGCATTCAACATAGATTTTTGTAGAGATTCGATCTACCGATAAAAATTAAATAGACTATTATAAATAAGCTTATTTAGGGTTCATTGTTTGAGATAGGGTTATTGTGCTAGGATTTTGGTATTGAGATTGGTACTCAATTTTAGGGTTTCTTTGTAATCTTTTGGTGAATTTTGAAAAAAATGGTATAGAGAAACTTATTTGTATGCTGTTTTTCTTCACTTCGTATCTCTTTACAAATTTAGTTGTATCGAGATCATTGGGATAACCTTAACAAACTTTTCCAAAGAGTGTTTAGTTATGGAGAAAATAGTTTTTAAAAACATAACGAGAGAAATTAGGGAATATGGAAGGCGAAGGTGGAGGATTTTCTATATCATTATCGTCTTCGCTAACCATTTAAGAATAAAAGGGAGTGACCAAGTGATATAATAGAAACAAAATGGAAATTTTTTGATAAGAAGATTATAACGACTATTCGTTGCATTTTGGGGAATATGGTATTTCATATTGTTGTTAATGAAACATCAACTTATGCAATTGGAATAAGTTGGAAGGAATTTATGCAAATAATTTATAACAAACAAGGCTCTTCTTATGAGAAGATTAGTAAATCTAAGGCTTAAGAAGGGTAGATCAATTGGAGAGCGCCTTAATGATTTTCAAGAAATTTTGAATAAGTTGGCAGCCATGAATTATAAGGTTGATGATATGACACAAACCTTGGTGTTGATGAGTTTATTACTGCAGAGTTGGAAAACACTTATGGTTGCATTAACCAACTCAAATTCGGATGAAGTTTTCAATGATTTTGGTGATTAGTAGGCTTCTTGATGAGAAGCTGAGGATGATGAATGTAATGGAAGGAAAGGTTAACGAAGAGAGAGAACATAGAAATCTGGTTAAAGAGGCGACCCTTGTAAGAAGAGGTAAGCAACCAAATATGAAAAGCGATACCATTTTCTACTATTATGAAAAACAAGTCACCCTACTACAATCTGAAGAGAAATAAGGAAAGAATAAAGGCACTGGAAAAAGAAACAAATGATAATAGCAATGATGAGGTGCATTTTGGTGAGGAACTTGATAATGTATTATGTGTAGGTAAAGACAGAAGTAAAGATTGGATGCTTGATTCAAGCATATTTTCATATTTGCAAAAACAAGGAGGCATTCATTGACTATAAAGAACAAAAAGACAAGGTGGAATCAGCTTGTAGTTGTGATATAGAAATTGAAAGAATGGGTTCAGTTAGGCTGAAGATGCATGATGAAATGACAGTAGAACTCACAGAAGTTAGACATGTTCTAGAAATATGCATAATCTTATCTTTGTGGAGCAGTTTGAAGAAAGATGTTGCAATTTTTCAACTCAAGATGGAGTTACAAGGGCGTCAAATAGAAATAGAGAGATTTTGCAGTCACAACGGGGAAGCAAATCTGTGCGTAAACTACTTGGAAAAATAGTGGAAATTGTACGGTCTTCTAAAATTGGAGTATGAAACCCAAATTTATCCGAATTAAGGTGAAGCATGCAATGGAAAACCACAAAGCCTACATGGAGACTTTATGGTATTACAAGCATCTCTTATTTATTGATGATATGCATGTTCGATTAGTGAACTTGCATAATTAGGTGATTTGAAGGTTGGTTAAGTTTGTATTTTTTTAGATGAAAACGTTTGTTTTCATGGGAGATTGCTAGGTCCTATTTAATAGTGAAAGTATTTCAACACTTTATTGGTGGTCAGTGGCCTTGTCGAAGTTGGTCGAAAAAGTACAGTGGGTGATGGTCATGCCGGAGTTCATTGGGAAGTGTCTATGGCATTTTATGATAGAGTTAGGGGTATGTCCTAGGGGAAATTATTTAATTTATTACATATATCTAACTCGTTAACCAATCTTGTTCAAAATAACAAGTATTTTTTTCTATTATATACTTGTTATATTATGGTATAATTAATTTAAAGTATATTAAATAGAAAATCCTTAAATGATATGCACTATGAGAGTAGTTACAATACTTTTTAATCATGAGAAATTTATCACATTAGAAATAACATATTGTTTTAAATATTCCCAGTCAAGATGTTTAAAGATGGGATATTGATACATCCATTGAGATTAAAGTACATAACACTCTTCAAATGTTTGGCACTGTATTACTCATGGATACTAGAAGAATTAAGAGGTTATGTATTAATAGTTATTAGATAATTATGGAATGACTCACTCGAGGGTTTTCAATTGGTTAAGATAAAGGTGGTCAAATAGATAATCTCGAAATGACGATGTTACACGGTTCCCTTGACTTAAGAATATCGTGGAGCTTCAATGTAGAAACTTCACTTTGATTATAGTCAAATCATGGCATGGCGTCAATCGAACGACTATAGTTAGGTCTGTGCTGAAGCATTAGAAGTGAAACACTATCCAATAGAGAGTTTGTCTCCTTATGTTGACCAAGAAATGGTATAACATTCAAAAACAAACTAAAAGTAGGGATCTAGCAAGAACAATAAATAAAATAGAAAGAACGCCAATACTTATATAGTAGTTTGGCAAATCCAAGGCCTACGTTCATTGGCTTGTTATTGATTATAAATTATAGTCACAACTACAAAGAGTTTTGAGTTTTGACAGCCTAGAACAGCAAATTGAAACTGCCTTTGTCACTAGATATGAGTAGAGATAGAAGACGAAAAAAGCAGGTGCCCAAAAAGGTCATTTCTTAAGTGTCGTAGGCTGTATTTATAGTAAAATCGCCAGTTCTTAACATACCATGTCTAACTTCAGATTCGAGAATGTAGGAACAGAAGACAGAGTCCCTAGTCGATAAATTGATCTTGATTTCGATCACTTTAATCGGTACTGACTTTATTTTTTGATGGGAGTTATCCCATCTTCCTTCCTTGTGTATTTTAACTTTGATCTTTCAAGCCTCGAGCACTTCTCTTTAGAAGTTATGTTGTTTCTGAGAAGTTCTGATACCTCCAGTACTTATCTTCTTTCCTTTAGGTCTTCTTGAAGTTGCTTATCTATTCCTTCATAAATGCACCTCAAGATGATAACTCAAGCAAACCATCTTCAAGTTATAGCTCCAGAGTTCTATAAGGAGCTCAAAAGGTAATCTGTACTGACCAGGAAGTGGTTGGTATCGAGCTTATTCCTTAGCTCCAACCCTGCTCCAAATTCATGAGTCCACTCATGTTGTCCTTCCAACCATATTTCCGGGTCCTTGAATCGTTTCATCTTCATCATGACGTCTAACTCTGTTTAAAAGCCACTTGGTTAAAAATTTAAATAACACATAAATATGCTTCTGTTGAAAAAAAAGTGTGCTCTGAAACAAGACAAGTGTACACCATCATCCATATATGTCTATTGGTTATCCAAAAGTTGCCTCAAAGCGTTGTCTATATTTTATGGAGATCCATTTGATTGTTTTATATAGTAGAAATTTCGATTTCCATGCTAAGTACAAGATCTACGCTCTGGAGATCGCTTCACGGCTTAGTTAGATACGTAATACCTTATAATTGCTTTTTCCCTCTTTTACTTTCATATTTGGTTCGATAATTAATCTTAGTACCGACTTATTCTGTTCGACGGTGATTTGATTTCCAATTCAACTCGATGATGGTATATTAGCCAAAAACTTAGAACATTTTCCTTACATCTCTTTTGCTCTATCACTTTTCGTGCCTGAGTACTTCCTTCCACCGACCGAATTCCAACTTCCAAGCTTTAAACCGTTCATCATCAACTTTTCGTGCCACCGCCGACCATCTGAAAATACTATTGATGCATGTTTCTCATTTCGACCGTCGCCGCATAGTCTAGAGATCTCGCCACCAACCTCTTTACTTCAGACCCATATCTGACACTAGGTAGGTCACCGACATTCTATTGTGGTGGAATCCACTACCGACCATGGTTTAGGGTCACCCATGATTATCATCCAGTTGTTCAATGATTGAGAGCTTTAGTCTGTGACTGGCTGCCTTTTGAGCATCAAGCATTGCAAACTCTCCCCTTTTGAGAATTGCCTTAACTTCAACCCAAAGAAAGCATCCTACGATCTCGAGTCCTAGCAACCTCATTTTAACTTGGTGCCAAGTTGGTGCTTCTCCATCCTTGCTTTGGGTTCCTTAGGTTTGTAGTGCCTTGGCAATCCTACCCTTTCAAAAAGTTTGAACATACCTTATCAATTCATAGCAAAACATAAGTTATTGTTCCAAACTTAGAAAAGACTACTCTCGCAATGGATGATCAAATCGAACGCAATCTGGTGCTCAAGTAATTCCATTGCACAATACTTCCAATCACCGCACTTCCCGTGTTCCTACAAAAGAATGTTCTACGTTGCTCTATGTAACATCCTGCCTTTTTGTACGTTTTAAATCAACGACAAACCACACATGTCAGACTCAAACCATACAAAAGGGCGAATTGTTATTGGGATAAATAAGAAAAAGAAAGAAAGAAAACAAAACAGAATCTCACAGCGGAATGGCAAAATATAATAATCAAATAACAGTTCGTGAAGCTGTTTTACAAAACATTTGATTATACTTATACAATATATATCAGAGTTACACATAACAGAGAATAATAAATAACAATGCAGCGGAACAATGTGATGTAGTGGAATAATATAATAATAATAGTACTACAATCTTCGTCTTCATCCTCCAGAAATAAGGTCTTCAATTTCTGAAATGCTAAGGCTGACCCGAGTGAATTGAAAAGACAAAACACTTGAGTCAGAACTAAAAAATCTTATGTAAGTTAAATCAACGGTAAATAATACGAGTGGAATGGCATAAGAGATATTTACGAGATTTGACATCTCCTATCCAGTGTCAAACGTGAGTGTAGTAATTTAAGAGATGCTCGGGATTCACATTTCCTAAGGATCCGTTAAACTATTTACTATATAGTAATATACGCTCTTATAATAATGTCTAATAGTAAAATAAACTTACTTTTAAATAGCATTAAGGGGTTACCCATATAGCCCTTAACACGTAATTATCTCAGTAGTCCATCCAGTATCAGCGCATCTCCAGATCGGGAGACTACCCTAAATACTCCACGGGCTACGGGAGAAAAACAAACTCGTACAAGGCGCGCTATGGTTGGTGACACGGCACAACTAGGCAATGCCATGGTAGATATACCAATTACACTTTCGGGCCGGTGGTAACGCATAACAGCTACTACTGCCCACCTCAAGCCACACCCCCAAATCAAAAGAATCAAAAGTGGCCATCGAATAAATCTCAAAGTCCGAATATAATAGCGAAGGAGTGTGTCCGATCATAGGAGCGACCTCATTAGCCCGTCTATTGCTCCTATTTTAGCTACCTTATGCCAACTCACGGGAGTCGGGTCCACGTATATACCTCAAAGGAAAAGTCGCCGCCATCCTACTTCATTCTAGAATCTCCACCGCGTACACGGTTGTTAAAGTGGTTTTCGGAGTTGGCAGAGAGTATGAAAACTACCGATCCCGGTCTCTTTAACAACCAAACGTTATTATAACACCATAGTCATTTTCAAATAATTTATACTTTAAAACCAGAATATAATATTCATTTCAAACCCATATAAATACGATATCATTTCTGTTTTAAAACCCAAATCAATATAATATCATTTTATTTCAAATATATCTCTTTCCCAAAATCATAGCACTTTCAAAGTTGTAATATTTCGAAACCAATGCTTGAAATATAACCTTTCAAAACATAATACTTCGAATTTCATAGCTTCTAAATCATAACTTCCAAAACTTAAATGGTTTGGATATTCAAACAGTATATAAAATAGAATAGTTTAAATTTAAAATTACTTTATAAAGTAAAATAATTTCCTCGACTTCACAATTTTATTCACTTTAATTAAATCTCAATTCATAACTTTCAACTCACTTTCAGTTTCAATAAACCATTTCAATTTCAATATATTTCAAACTTTGGGTATTGAACAATTTCAAAACTAAGGTTGGCAATTACGGTTCAACAATTCAATGTTCTATTATTTAATTTTGAAATAATTGCATAATAAATCCTTTATCATTTAAATAAAACTAAAATTACAATAACTAAATATTTCCTTCAATTTATTTATACTTGAAATATTTCGTTTAATTCATCTTAAACCAAAATCCAGTTATAAATATCATACCTTTAAAATCTCAATTTTATTAAATTTCAAATCAATTTCATGTTTATCTTCCCATCTTATTCTCATTTAAGTTATTTTAAACTCCAGAAATATAATTTAAATAAATACTTAACCATCTTATATCTTAATAAAATCAAACTTTATTATTAAACTTATTTATATTTTAAACCAATTTTATACATAGCTTAAACCAAAAATTTAACTATATATAAAATAACATTTATAAAATATCCAAATCAATATATCCTAAAACCGTATATTCCTTTATAAAACCATAAAAAACCATTTCAAAATATTTTTATATATAGACCACGGTGTCTGTATATAATTTTATACCATATGGTCAAGTGATACAGATATTTATCATTTTAATCCGTAATTTAAAATAAAAATGAGGTTATATATCATTTCAAACCGCAATCCCGAATGAAATAAAAATGCACAACAACTTGCAGTTTATAACAATATAAAATACAACATCCACTCATCCAATATCAATCATCAACCATTTATCACAATCATCATCCAATTCAAACAAGAACATCAATATATAACAGATAAATAATAACGGGTATTTACTGACAGTTTATATTAAATAATAAATTAAACAACCATTTAACTGACAGTTTGCATGCAATAATAAATTTAATAACAATTTAATTCAAATAAATTCAATTTAACCGAGATGATGATTAAAAATATGCCAAACAGTTATCAATAAACTTCTAATCACATTATAGATCAATTTAACAAACATAATTTTTTTAGAAGTTGTGAGTGAGTTAAAACATTCACCTTTTTAATTTAAATTGAATTTAAATCCAATTTAAACCTAAAATTTGAACATTTTCTAAATTCATTCAAACCAGCGTCAAAATATCCGGAATTCCAATACGAACCTAGCGGAGAAAACCGCGCGTAATTTCAACCTTGTATGTAAATGATACGCGAGTTAGAACATTCGAAAATCGAAATTAGATAGATAAATAATGTAATTACCAATCCTATGTGTCCACGTTACTGCTGCCTTCACTCACGAAACCCTACCACCAAAGACGCACGCGCTCGGATGGACTGCCGCCACTAACTTCGGCCAAACGCCGTCGCTACAGGCCTCTATACGCCGATCTGAGCTCGCCAACGTCACAGCCACCTCGAGCTGCCCCTACGCCTAACATCGCACCCACTCCGGCCACCCCTAGGTCGACCGCCTCCGCTCCAGTGAACCCCAAATCGCGACGACTTCAGGCGCCAATAACCCAATATAGTCGTGCCGATCTAACTGCCTCCACGTCCTCTACAGTGTAGCGCAACTCGATCGTCGTTACGACGAAAATCAACCGCACGATCAAAACCCCACCAATGAACGGCCGAAACTTGTTCTCTGATTTCTGGACGAACAGAGATTCAGATTGGAAAACGAAGCGCAGATCTGAGATGCGCTCGTCGAGTGCTTTCCGATGATATAAAATATGATATAATTTGAAGAGTTTGAAATTTTGATTTGGTTTTGAATCGCCATTGGATTTGGAATTGAGAAATTATTTTATCTGTCATTGAGGAGGAGAGACAGCTGAATTGTACGTACAAAAAATGAATATAAGAAATAGGCTAGGGTTTATAACGATATATTTATAGGTAGGACAGAAATAGAGATGAATGGACACGATTGGTTTGGACCGTTGAACGATAAATGGTCTGAAAGCCTGTTTTGACCCCGGAACGAAATTAGGTCAATCCATATATCAAAATAGATGTTTTTGAATATTTTAAAATCAATGGAACGGTTTCAAATCCAAATTCTATCGTATGAAGCAGTTATGCTAAAATCAAGTTATATCAAATTGATTTTAATTAAATTGATTTCTAGGCGTTTCGAGCCCGTACGATCAAACGACAAGTCCTATCGATACGAAACTTGAAATCCTACAATAATTCACCTTTATGGATCCGATAAAACTAGTTTCGTCAAAATCTGAGTTAGTGGCCAAAATGGCTATTTTCCTATAAATTAAGTAAATTAATAATTGATTATTAAATCAAAATTTTAATTTCAATTCTAAAATTGACAATTCTTATCGTTTTTATATTTCTAAATCATTCACACTAATCTAAACAAATTTTCATGTTGATTCAATGTTAATTATTTCAATAATTAATACCTTTGCTTTTAATTTCAAAAATCCAGAAATTACAAATTTTATTTTCAAAAATTCCATTTAATTGAATTTTCATTCTATTATTCAACCTATTATCATCTAATGGATGAAATTTACATTGGTTCGTAGTTATTGCATTAATATTCTCTAATTTCTTCTTAATTTCCATTAACGTAATATTTTAATATTTAATTCCACTTATTTGAAGTAAATCTAATTATATACTTTAGGCCGGTATTTATAGGTGAAGGCGACCACCAATCTCACTGAAACTTCGGGTACATGATTTTGTTATCCATGTGGGCCCACCAAAGGGGTTGCTAAGCCCAAATCCCAAATCCCAATAAAGAGGGATAGGTACCGATCCCTTCATTAGTAATTCTTGGGCAATTATCCCTATGGTGGCTTCTTAATGTTTAGAAATGTTGGCTCTTCAAAATTCATGTTGATTGGACAAATGGAACTCATGCAATTGCTTTATCCTTGGTTCAAATCCACTTGGAAGATATCACTGCCAAACCCTTCTAATGGATCATGTCGATCCCTCATGACCGACTCCATTATGTCGATCCATGCCCTTCTACGTATGTCGGTCCATGCTTACTTAATCATGTTTTCCCTTTGGATTCCTTCATGTAATGCCAATCCCTCTGTTTCCACTAAGTTATGCCGATCCCTCTTATTCCACTAAGCTATGCTAATCCATCCTATTGCACAATGCTATGCCGACTCTCCTACTCCATAAAGCTATGACGATCCCTCATGCTCCATAAAGCTATGTCGATCCCTCTTAATCCATGGAACTATGTCAATCCCTCCTACTCCATAAAGCTATGCCGATCCCTCCTACTCCATTAAACAATACCAACCTAACTCCTATATTTCTAGAACCCTGCATCGTCTCTATTAACTTCGTTCAATCATGGCTTTGTACAACCATTTGAGCTCTGCTTCCCGGTTCTACAGCCATTGCTCCGTGGTTGCCCTTCTCGATAACAGTCAAATCTATCTTGCGCAATCAGTCCAATAGAGTTGGGTCAGGATACTGGGTAATAATGGATGTTATTATGTGTTACGCTGTTCGCCTCATGAAAGATTTCAGGATGAAAACCTTTTTAGAGGGACAATGTAACACACCACAAAATCAACCCAAATTAAATAAGTAAATTAGGAGAAATTCAATTATATAGGGTAGGGATAAAATGGAAATATTACAAAAGTTGGAATTTAACAACAAAAATCATTCGATCCCATTGTTGGCAAAATTCTGGTTTGTTTCCATATATAATATGCTGAAAAAGGAGCTCGAACGAAAAAGTCATGAGCGTTTGAAGTTTTCAGATTTAAATTAGTTTAGTTAGAATTCGAATTCAAATGAGTGCTTAAATTTAAAGTTCAAATTTCAAAAAATAACTATGATTAGACTTGTAGGTTAAGTTAAATGTTAAAGCTAACCATTAACGTTAGAAGTTAATTAGGGAGTAAAATAATCAGGCAACGGAAACAAACAAAACATTCACAAACAAATACATACTGGTTGACCACCTCATTTGGACCGGTTAACCCCTAGCGGTCGATCGGTTTTAAAGTGGCGGTGGACCGGTCATGAATAGGTGGCAGATAAGGTTACGTTGATTTGAGCATTTCAGATTTACCCATTTTTAATCTAGTTTCATCCTACGGTTCTAATGCGTTTCAACCTCTATAAATAAGACCCTAGACCCTTGCTTTGAATCACAAATATTTTGGAAACTTCAGCAAATCTCTGTAAGTTTAACTCTTCTTAAATTCAGAAAAATCCATAAGGGATTCAGGTAAGAAATCCCAATCTATCTTTGTTTATTATTTGATTTCTAAACCTCTTCACCTCCAACCTTTCTGAATCTAATATATACACAAATCCCTTGTTGTATATTCAAAAAGAAGAGAACTGAAGGAGATTATAGCGTACGTTTCAAATCCAAAGAAAAGCAAAGTTAAGGGCCAATTATGATTGAAAGATCATATTTTTTTTATTTTAATAGTTGAATAGTATAGTTTGGATTTAATATATGCCTTGACAAGTTTTAATTATGAAAACATCCTATTAAAAATTCCCAAAATTCCCCCAAAGCGAAATGTCATTTCTTAGGATTGGATCTTAATTGTTTTGTGTTAAAATAATGAAGTTTTTTGGATTTTGCAGTTCGCGTATTATGCCTTCTATTCCACTTCTTATTCTTCTTCTTCGGATTATATTAAGGGATTTTATTGAGAAATGGTGTGTAAAGAAAGAATCTTTATTCTTAGTTTACACCGTCGATTTCTGTAGAATTTAATAGAATTTCCTTTATCTAAATTCATGTAAAAGAAGTTGGATAGAGCTTAGAATTAGTTAAATTATAACTTTTCATTTTTGGTTTATTCCATTATTTTAGTATGAGATAAGTTGGATTTAGATTCTATATACAAGTCTATTTATTATGAGTATTGAATCTCTGATGTAGATATTAGAATCCCTTGTTATGGATATTGGAATATGGACATTATGTGTAAAACGGTAGAAAAAGGAAAGACTTATATTACTATGGTTATAAAGGAATTGACATTTAACGTTAGTTAGGGTGTAATCTCCACACGCATAGGATAATAAGTGCGTATTTATTTATATATTAATTAGCATAATAAACATATAATTGCTTAGTTAATTAGATAATGATTGTCATTACATCCCCTTATGAAAGTAATAGATATTTTAAGGTGTAATAAGGAATATTCCTTATAAGGCCTTAAAAATGGAACGATGAGATAAGTATTATATATAAAGAGAGTATTTGAATTATAGCTAAGTCATAGGGATGCGAGGTCAATCAAAAAGCACACAAAAGTCTGCCCAGCTAATTAGGCTACTAGTAGTATGACTTTGGGGATGATGTGAGACACCTCTTATGATAAGTATTTATGATGACGCGAGATTAGTCCCAAATTCTAGAGGATAAATCCTCCTAACTAATCTGCTACCAGTTCCTACGAATAGTCGGACTAATGTGAGATGTCATTATGTGTATGGATCATAACATGAAGGACCTGCTTCAGGGTCTTAAGTTATTAAGTTGTTGTTTGAGGGACCGCCTCTTTCCCAAATGAAGTATTAAATGGCCAAGGAGCTAGTTATATGGCACGATTAGTGGTATCTCTATAGGGTTCGCTTCAGGAAAAGGTATTAAGTGACTGATTGAGGGTCCCCCTTTCTATAAAGAAGTATTAAGTAGCTCAAGAGATTCCATGCAATGTCAACTAGATAGTCACCATTGAGAATTCCGCCTTGGGAATAGGTATTAAATGATGGGATCTTCTTCAATGAGGTCTTAAATGGCCAGAGTCTGCCTATTTTCCAATAATGGTATTAAATGGCTTGGGTACTATCTCTCGCATTGTTAGACATTTATGATGCTGGTTATGGGTTCTGGGTTATGGAATTTAGAAACCTACTTCGGGAATGGAAGATATTAAGTGGTTAATCGAGGACACACCTTCGTTCCCTGTATGAAGTATTAAACTGTTTAAATACGTAAGACATGTTCTTTTGTGAATTATACTGCCTAAGTGCTGAATAGTAAGGCTTGAGATTTCTATTCACCAGACACTTGTGGTTCTAACTCTCTCCTCATTACAACACATGTTAGAGAAGGAGTTGATGATGCTTGAAGATGGCAAGAATGAAGCTTGTGGAAGTTACTATCTATCCTTTTGTATTATTTTCTATTCTACCCATGAAATGTATTTTGAACAAAATGTTGTAACGGTTGACATTATGAAATGTTTTATGACATTTGAAATGATTTGAAATAAATTGGTACTAGTATTGTTATTATATCTTATTCCTTCGGTTCTGAGTTTTGAAAGAATAGATAGATGGCTCTGTTTGATATGGTAAAATACCAACCAATAGCTATCTTTAGAACAAGTCTAAGTTTTCATGGGCCTTTTCTAGACCAGAATTTAGGCCTGTTTCGGAGAGGGTTGTTACATTTGATATTAGAGCCTAGATTATTCGATAAACGAGGAAAAGAATACGTATGAGTGGCGTATTTGTTACTATTGAAAATATTTTTTATAAACTTACTATATGTAAATACACACACACACACACACACACTTATTTCGAATTTATGGTTGACTCTATAAATTTTGACTATAGAAGTAGTTGCTACAATATTCCTGAAGGGTGGGCGAAGCAACTATGAGTTGGAAAAATAAATGGAGTTAAATTTATACATATTTGTTGGGCCTAGACTTCCATATCATTGTGGACCCTATAAGCATATTGAATAATAAGGATAGCAATCGTAGAAGGAAAGAAAGTAACTCCAAAAATTTAATAGGTAATGAATGTGCAATAAGTGATGAGTTACAAGGAATTAAATAGATTTATGAGACCATTAGAGTAATGTTGGGAAGATAAGGAAGAGTTAAATAGGTATAGTTGAACAAGAAAATAAATGTTTTTAAGAAACATTCGTTAAGATAATAACCATTTAACACGAACAAAGTGACATTTACGAGAGTGATAAATATAAATGTTAGGTAACAGTTAGATGTTATAAAGCACAGTATTTATAAACATACGGAAGTCAGGGATACAGTAGTGAAACAAGCTTTCGTAAGAAGATGTAAATTAATCATCATAAAGAGATAATTAGATTTTTAAGATGATTGAGTAGGGAGTTCAAAGAGAAGAACAATTAAAGCCCATTTTTTAAATCCTACCCCTTGAGAAAGAAAGTGGTAAAAAGATTTTATAAAACTCTTTGAAAGTTTTAAATGATCTTTTTCAAAAGATTGTTAAGTGAAAAATCTTATGTATTATAAGTTGGAAATTTTTGATAGAAAGTGATTTTTGACAGCTTTGGAAATATACTACCATTTGTAAAAAAGTTTAGAAAGAAGTAGTGAAACATTTTTAAAACAAAATGGTTGATGATTTTTAATTATTTGAAAAGTTGAAAAAAATGGAAGGTTCTCATTTTTTTTAACTTCTCAAATTAAAACTAGTTGAACTAAATGTTTTCAACTTTTAGATTCTCTGTTTTTGGATTCTTATACTTTTATGATTTCTTCTACTTTGTGTTGGAAGCTGTTATTTTAAAAAGAGTAAGGAATTTGGAGATTTATAACTTATAAATAGTTGAGTTAGAAAGTTCTAACTTAAAAGGATTTTGCATTCTTAAATTCCTTAGTTTAAATTTACCGAGCCAAAAGTTTTTGGTCTAAAGATTTTTAATAAGGGATTTTTCTTTTAAGAAATGAATTACCTTTTTTATCATATAGATTTAGAGGTTCTTTTCCTTATATTTCTTTTGAAAGGGTGTACAAATGGAAAATGCACTTGATCATCGTAGGATAGAAAGAATAGAAAGATAAGAATGTCCAACAAGGTAGATAGGAGGAACATCCCCATATAAGAAAATGCGGAGAATGATAGATGAAATATAGGTAGTGATAGAATTTGGAATTCTAAATAAATTATTAGAAGAGAGGTAATAGGAATAAGATAGGAATTATCTTTGTCTACTCCATTTTTTCATCGTTTAAAGTTATAAAAGGTATCTTTGACAATTGAAGGAATTTGAATGATGATTATTAAATGAGTTGGGAGTTTTTGCAAAGGAAATTGTGTAAAGATGAGAATTTTATATGTGCATTTTTTATAATTCAAATTCACAACTTGTTTGAGTAAGAATAATATTGGAATTAATATGGAAAGGGCTGCAAGGGATTTTAAGAGTTTTGAACAAAGTTAAAAAATTTTTTGTGAAATAACAGTATATTTTGAGTAATAAGGCAATAGATATTTATCTATATTTTAGATATAACTGTTATTTTGAAAATGATAAGTCGTGTAACTAAAAAATTCATTGGAATAATAAAGGTAATTTATTAATTTAGAATGATAATTGAGTTTGGAACATTTTTTGTTAAAGGTCTATTTTCAAGGGGAGTAAGTCCTTATTATAGTACAACATTAAAAAGGAAAGTTTCTCATAGTTCCTTTTTCGAAAACAAAGCAGTTGTTGAATTCTATGAGTTGAAAAATCTAACTTTTAAAGAGATAAATCTTTGATGAAGAAAGTTTTAAAAAGAGAAATTATTTTGCTCCTATTTGAAAATAAGAAATTTTGAATTATTGGTAAAGGTTCCTAAATTCATATTTTCAAAGATGGACCTTTTTAGTTTGTTACTCCAAGTTTGTGAAATTTTAAGTTTTATGAGAAGTGAGTTAGTAAATGCTGGTTTTGAATTTAATGAAAATTGTTTGTTTAAAACTATTTTGTATGATTACAAAAATTCTAGTTTTATAAAGGATAGCTTTTACGGAGTAGATAGGGATGGTTTTAAAATAGGAATAAAATGTACAACCTGATCTGGAAATTTGAAGACAGTCTCAAATCTCTATTTGAAGAAATTGGTAAAGTGTAAAGATATTACAAATCTGTTGTTGGGTTGTATACTAGGTTTCTCGTAGAATATGGATTTCTATAATTTAATTTTGGAGCAGTTTCATGTAATTTCCATAAATTATCTAATTTTGAAATATGTATAAAAGTGAGTTGTTTGAAGTAACAAGAAATAAACTAAAATGGAAAGGGATGTGTAAGAGATGGTTAATCTTTTCCGTAGATTACACTGCTATATAAAAAAATTCCTTATAATTTCAAACAAAGCAAAAATCTCGCTTGTGGTTAATTTATTGGAAATTATGACAATAATCGTTTTAGAACGAAAGCTTCAGTAAATTAAAATATGGAAATGAATATTCTAGTTATATAAATTGGTAGTTAGAATTATATACACATATGGCTACACTTGATAACTAGAATATATATAGTACAAATTACGACTATGTGCTTATTTATTAGTAATTAACGGATTAGGATTAATGGATATTAATTACAAATTTAACGGACAATAAATTTGTAATTAACGAGAGGAAAAAGAAGTTAAATAGGGGCTGATTATGGAAACTTGATTTGGCATTTATGGAAGAAAGAAATTTAAGTAATGAATGGATTTTGGAAGCTTGAAAAAGGTTAAAGGGATTAAATAAGGATTAACTGGAGATGAACAATTTTGACAGTAATGATCAACTGCTATGGATATTAATTGAAGCAATGGATGGACCATATTTATTAAAAACTGAAAAGGAAAATTAAGGAAAATGGTTACTATGAATGACATATTAGAAATACCCATCTATAATATTGTAAGAAGTATTAGGACCTCAACACCATTTATATCAGTTGATAATAAATATTATCTTCCAGCAAAATTTTCTTTTAGAGTTCTTACGTTGTAGTCGCTAGTTGTCTCCCCTAGTTATTTTAAAAGTGAATAATATGATGCGAGATATATCCCTATATTATTCCTGTGTTGTCTTTATGAATTAGATTAAACCACTTGATAAAAATAAACATATTGAGAAGCAAAGTACACTTAACTAGCAATAAACTGTAGGTAAGACTGGAAGTTAATGAGAAAATTAGGCTAGCAACCTAAAGCAAATGAATGTTTCAGTTCCAAAACTTTAGAATTTTGGAAAAAGATAAAATTTAGCTCACAGACTGTCGTCATTCAAGGAAAATATGAGATATATAGGAATGTGAAGAGAATAAAACTGCACTTACCATCGGAGGCAATTAAACCGCATCAAGGACAAAGAAGAAGGTGGAAATTTTTTTCGTTGGAAGCAATAAAACTACATCGTCTCCAACAATGCTTCATGGAGTTGTGGTTTACATCGTTGGTGATAGAGACCCTTAGTTTGCTAGAAAATAATGGAGGAGTTTGCTTGTAGCTTTTGGAACCAGCTTTAGGAACTTCATTAAATCTAGGCATCGCTTACTGACTGAAGATCAATGGACAAACTAAAGAAATGAATGAGAACTAGAGAATTTGTTGAGAGTTTTTATCTTGGACTTTGGAGGACACTACAAGTAGCATTAACCCTTAGCAGAATTCACATTTAGTAGTAGTCATCAATAGATCATTAGTGTGGCACACATGAAGCAATTTTTAAGAGGCCATACAAATTGCCGAATTGTGGGTGGGAAACCACCGACAAATTCTCCTTGGACCAGATTTGGTTGGCGATACTTTGGAAAGTAAGAGTTGATTAGGCAGCATGTGAATATCATAAGATTTAAATAGTTGGAATAGCTGGCACTAGATTTATTAGGCCTTTCTCTATATTGGGGAAAAAATAAGAAAACCTGTAAATTGGTTGGAGTCCTTGAATTTTTAACGTTTTGGATTTGAGAAAATACCTTCATAGCATAGCAATTGTGGTAGAGCCTAATCAATTGGGGGATTATGAGATGGAGTCATTATCGTCCAGTGCCACTAAGACATTATGGAACACAGAACTAAGAAGCTCCGTAATAAAGTATTAGATCGGTCCGAGTACAATAGGGAGAAATCCAGTGGAAGGAATGAGGACTTCTCATCCTAAGCCTTCCACTGGTAAATTTTCTCTCCAAAATTAGGATTTTGGTTGCATCGTGGTTGCTAGATTGGATGGTAGGAGATGGTTGCCATACTTTTTGACCGTCATTTTATACTCATATAGCACTTATGCATGTTTAAGGTATTTTCATACATATATGCATAGCATGATCACACATTCATGCTAGGATTGATCTCATTAATAGTATATCTGTAGTACATAATCACATTGCGGTTTGGTTGAGTAGATGGTTGTGTAGATAACTTGGTTGTTTAACATGGATGTTATTGCACGTTACGCTTTTCATCCCGTGAAAGATTTCATGATGAAATCCTTTTTAGGGGGGAGAATGTAACACCCTGTAAAATCAACCTAAATCAAATCAGTAAATTAAAATTTGGAATTTGACATAAAATTCATTCGTTTGCATTCGTGGTGAAACTCTGATCAGTTTCCCTGTATAATATGTTGAAAACGGAGCTCAAATGAAGAAGTTATGAGCATTTGAAGGTTTCAGATTTAAATTAGTTTAGTTTGAACCCATATTCAAATGAATATTTAAATTTAACTTTTGAATTTAAAAAAATAACCGTGATTAGACTTGAGAGTTAAGTGAACGTTAAAGTTAACAATTAACGTTAAAATTTAATTAGGGAGTAAAATAATCAGGCAATGGAAAAAAACAAAACATTCCCAAATAAATACACACTGGTTGACCCTTCATTGGGATCGGTCAACCCTCAGCAGTTGACTGGTTGCAGGGTGTGGTCGACCAATCGAGAATAGATGATGGATTGGGTTTTGTTGATTTGAGCCTTCTAGATTTTTCCATTATTACCTAGTTTCATTATATGATTTTGGTGCGTTTCAACCTCTATAAATAAGACCCTAGAACCCTCGCTTTTATTCATAAATATTTTAGGAATATCAGTGAAGCTCTGTCGGTTTATCTCTTCATGGATTTAAAAAACTCCATTAGGGTTTCAACTAAGAAATCCTTACCTATCTTTGTTTATTATTTAATTTCTAAACCTCTTCTCCTCCAACCTTTCTGAATCTAATATATACACATACAAATCCTCTGTTGTATATATATTAGAAAGAAGAGATTCAAAGGAGAATATAATGGGTATTGCAAATCCAAAGAAAAGCAAAGTTAAGGACCAATTGTGAGTGGAAATCTTAGGTTTTCTATTTCCGTAGTTGAATAGTATAGTTTGGATTTGATATATGCCTTGGGGACTTTTGGATTACGAAACATTGTAATGACCCGCCATTTCGAACCATTCAAATCGACAATCATCCACACATGTCAGACTTGAATTGATCAAAACAACGGATTGTTAATTTATATTAGGCAAAACTCAGCATATACAGTAAATAAATTAATCATAGAACCACAGAAACAGAGTAACACATCAATAAGCAGCGGAATAGAAAATAGTAGTTCATGAAGCTACTATATAAACAACGGAGTTTGAAACAAAATACAACAGAAAATCTCAAATGTAGTCTCAAATACACAAACAACTGACAAGATCTGAATATAAACAACTGGAGACAACTAAATAACTAAAAGCTGAATAGATATCGATGGATCTTCAAGCGAAGCTCCAAATCCCAATGGTGAGTCTCAACTGTGACACGCAGTCTGACCCAAGCATAAAGCAAAACACAAAACGCTAGTGTCAGGATTAACATTTTATACTAGTAAATCAACTCAAGTGAAATGTCCAAGTGAAATACAACATAACTTAAAGGATGTTTGGGTTTCCATCCTCTATGGATCCGTGGAACTATCTACTATGTAGTAATATACACTATTATAATATGTCTATCAGTAAAGTAAAGTATTCAAATAGCGATAAGGCATTACCCATATCCCTCTTAAAACATTTTATATATTCTCGTAGTCTATACAGTACTGTAAGCTCCACTAAACCACTGATTTACCCAGAGGGCACTCCATATGTACGGTACAAAACAAACTCTAGAAGGCGTGATAAGGCATGTGACAAGGCACGTGAGGCAATGACCAAGGTGTGATACTACCATTTTGCGGATCCGAACCGGTGGTAACGCATAGCAGCTACTACCGCCCACCTCGAGACACACTCTCAAATTAAAGATGCACCCAATCAAATCACAAAGAATAGAATGGTATCGAAGAAGCATGCTCGATCGAAGGTGCGACCTCACTTGGCCCGACGTGGCTCCTGTTTTAGTCACATCAAGCTGACCCGTGGGAGTCAGGGCTGCGTTAATACCTCATACAAAATCGTCGCCAAACCATCCTACTTCGTTCTACAATCTCCACCACATGCACAATTGTTAAAGTGGTTTTTTGTATTGGCAGAGAGTATGACAATATCTGATCCTGGTCTCTTTAACAACCAAACGCTTATTTCACACCGTGGTCATTTTATGAAATCACTTTTATAATCATTTCAAACAGTTCATACTACATATCATATTCATTTCAAACGATATCACTATCAAAATCAACCACAAAATGGTTTAAACCATCATATAAAATTATTCGCATTAAAATCCATTAAATCTAAATCATAGCAGTTCCAACTTAATCAGTTAAAAAATTGAAAATAGTTTATGTATTGAAATAGTTATAAACTAAAATAGTTATATATTTAAAATAGGTTATAGATTTAAAATATTTTATTTATTAAAAATAGTTTATATAAAAAATAGTTTATAATTAGAATTGTTTCTTCCCATTTCACAAAATCGATTCAAATCAACTTTAGTTCCAAATTCAATTTGAATCAACCTCGGTTCATCAATTACAATTCAATTTGAATCAATCTCAGTTCATCAATTACAATTCAATTCAGATTCTCAATAAAACCATTTTTAATTTATAATGATTTCAAATATAGATTTGAACTATAATTTAATCCACTTCCAATTTTAATAGGTTTCAAAATATAAATATTCAGACAATTTACCATAACTCAAATTGATAAATCTCATTTATATTTCCAAATTCCACCTTTAATTTTATTTAAACTTGAAATATTCACTTAATCATTTTAATAACCATTTATATAAAATCCCATATCACATATTTAAGTCAAAATTAAATATTCAATTTCAATTTTATTTAAATTTAAAATATTCATTTAATCATCTTTGGTTAAACATTTGAATAAAATCTCAAATTACAAATTTAAATCAAACTTCAATATTCAAATTCAATTTTATTTAAATTTAAATATTCATTTGATCCTCTTTAACCAAAATCGAGTTATCAAGCAATAAAATCATATCTTTAAATTCTGAACTTGATATATTTCAAACCAATTTTATTTAAATCTATTTCTTAAATAAATCAAATTACAAATCAGCTTTAACTTATTTTTCCAACCTTTATTTATTAAAGTTAATACAAAAATCTATTTAAAATATTAAAATAAATTTAAATAAATATTTAAACATATTTTATATATATTAGTTAAATTAAATTTTTATTAAATAAAATTAAATCAAACCTTTTTATTAAACCTATTTAAGTCTTATTTCATATATTTTAAAAATAATAAAATATAAGTAAAATCTTAAAATTTACATTTTCGTAACTTAACTTAAATTTTAAAATTTCTAAAACGTATAATTTAAAATGTAAATTTTTACACATATTAAAATAAAAATCTTATATTCTATTTTAAAAATCAAACTCATATATTTCCTTTCAAACTTTGAAAATCATTTTCAAAATAGACCAACAGTATCCGTATAAAATTTTATATCCTATGGTCAAGTGATACGAATATTTATCATTTTAATCCGCTACAATTGTATATTTACGAGTATATATATCATTTCAACCCGCAATCCTAAAATTTCAAATAAAAATAGCTTGGGTTTATCATTTCAACCCATAACTATTTTCCCTATTCTAAAATAACATTCGGGTATTTATCATTTCAACCCATAGGGATTCCTCAACTAATAGGGAACTTGCAGAGTGAGAACAATTATGATAAAAATATGACATATCAACAACTGGCATTATCATCAGTAACAAATTTAAATATAATATATACAACAGGTAATAGTGTCATATGCCATATGTAAACAGTTACAGATAATGACATATCATATCTGGCAATTAAATAACTTAACAATTCAAACTTAACAGCATATTTCAATCGTCATTTCATGTGAATTAAATTTACTAAATATAAGAATGTTAATCATGAGTGATTGCTCATCTTTCAAGGCCACGATGAACACGAATTCGTTGAGCAAAGTTCATAATTTGGAATCGATGAAAACAAATCGAACTAGCTTAATATAAACTGAATAAAAGAAATGATATATATATATATATATATATATATTTCAAAAATCCATTTTTAAAAACATACATTTAAAATAAAATCTATACATACATACATACATACATACATACATACATACATACATACATACATACATACATACATACATACATATATATTCAAATCAATATTTAATTTAAACATATATAAACTAAAATCTCTATATGTATTTGAAAACCAAACTCATGTATACTTATATATAAACTAATATATAACCTCACATACATATTATTTTTTAAATCAATATTTATTATAAAATCTATATAAACTTACTTTATTATAATATATATAAACTCAAACAGATCATATATATAAACTTATATATACAACAAACAGATTATATACAACTTTATATATCTATACATGTATAATTTAAGAATCAATATTTAATAAACAAATATATTATCTTTCAAAAAAATTCATATAATACATGTAGACAATGTATGTGTCAAGACGAATAAAAATGCGGCTACTCAAACAACCATATGCAGCCTATATACACAACATATATAGACAATATATATACGAAAACAAATGTATATACATGCTAAAATAAAAAAATATGCAGACTACCTACAAATGCTGACTATCTACAATATATGCATTCTTCAAAAATTTTATGCAGACCAATCTATAAACCCTTATACTTAGATATATATAAACTAACATATAAATTTACATATATATACATTATTAAAAATTCAATACCAAAATGTAAGAATGGCTTGCAAGCCATCGTGGAGTGGTAATGGGAACAAGGTTGTGGTGGCAGAGAGGGACAAGACTGCTTGGGTTGGTGGTATGTGTAACGACCCGCTATTTCAGACCATTCAAATCGACAATAAAACCATACATGTCCGACTTGAATAATTCAAAATACTGAATTGTTAATTAAAATTTGGCAAAACCTAAAATATACAGTAAATAAATCAATCACAGATCACTTACACAGAGTAATACAATGCAGCGGAATAGATAAAGAATAGTAGTTCATGAAGCTACTATATACATTGGAGTTAGAAATAAAATACAACTGAATATCTTAGATGTAGTGAAGTCTCCAGTATGCGCAGATGACTTCTCTGAACAAATCAACAGGATGACTGAAAGGATAGATAGCTGGATCTTCAAGCAAGGCTCCAACTTCGAAGGTGAGTCTCAAATGCTATATCACTCAGTCTGACCCGAGCGTAAAGCAAAACACAAAACACTCGAGTCAGGATTAACATTCTTATATCAATAAATCCAACTCAAGTGAAATATCAACTGAAATACAAATAACTTAAAGGATGTTTGGAATAACCATCCTCTAAGGGTCCATGGAACTATCTACAGGGTAGAAATATACACTATAACACCGTGGTTCTTTCATCTTAATTTATACCTCAAAATCAAATATCATTTCACTTCAAATATAGCTATTTTCCCAAAATAGTATTTAGATATATTAAATAATTTATACCGTAAAATAATTTCAATTCCCTCAACTTAACAAATTGTTTCAACATCAACCCGACCTTCCCATTTAAATTAAATTCAATCTCAATTTATCAATTTAAATTCAACTCAATTCCTAAAATAACCACTTCAATTTTATCGATCTTAAATTCGGATTTGTAATCACAAAATACCCCTTTATATTCAATATTTTTAAACCTTTAAGTATTCAACGTTTCAACTAAATTTTTATTCAATTTAGTTTTCTAAATAATAAATTCAAATTTAGTTCAACCTAAATTTTCATTTTAATTCAATTTAGTTTCTAAATAACAAATTCAACTATATTGATTTCAAATACAGATCCGAATCTCAAATTTAAACCATTTAAATTCCAATATAGTTTAAGGCTTAAAATTTAAATGTTCAATTTAACCGTTTCATATAGATCTCAATTTAACCTCATTATTATTTAGTCTTTAAATACTTCATCATTTGATTCAAGATTATTTAATTGACCTTAAATTCCATTTTCTCAATATTTTCTTTAATTTACTTAAACGTGAAATATGCATTTAATCGCTTAAATCAAAAATCCAGTTATAAAATCCTACCTTTTTAAAATTTCCCATTTAAAAATTTTAGATCGATTTAATTAAATAAATCCTTATTTAGATACCATTTAATAAACTCAAATTTATCTCCCCATCTTAATTTATCCCAATTATTTCAAAAATATATTTGAAATATAATTTACATAAATATTAACATAGTTTATGTATTAAATTAAACTTAATTAAATTAAATATTATTAAATCTATATATATATATAGAAATTTAAGAATTAACATTTATTACGACCATATATTTCTTTCCAAACAAAGAATTTATTTCCAAAATATTTATATATGAACCACGGTGTTTATATATATTCCTTATCATCTGGTCAAGTGTTACGGATATTTATCATTTAAATCCGTACAATAAATATATACGGGTGGATATCATTCCAATCCGAAATCCCAAATTTAATTAAATGAAAATCGCTTGGGTCTATCATTTCAACCCATAACGAAATTCTCTTATTCTAAATCTGTTCGGGTATGTATCATTTCAACCCATAGTAAATTCTAAACTACAGGGAACTTGCAGAGTGATAATAGATAACAAAAATATAGCAGGATATGATAATAATATACAACAGGAATATATCATCACTAATTAAATAAAGTATAAACAATAGGATATGGTGTCATATCCCGTAGGTAATAGCATAAATATAACAATTTAAATAACTACAACAACATATTTCAATTGTCGTTTCAATTGAAATCAAATTTAATAAATAAAAGAACGTTAATCGTGAGTGATTGCTCACCTTTCGAGCCTAGAGGAAAGGGAGGAATGAGAAGAGATACGAATCCAAGCACAGATTTCGAAGCAACGCAATATTGGCAAGAATTTTAACGATCAAAGCTGATAAAGAGGAATTGACGAAACTCAAATCAGAGTTGGGTCGATTGAAGATAAATAGGATAAGTGAGCTATATATAACCATATATAAATAAAACTGTATTCTAAATTTAGACATATATTAAATTAAATATATATTTTCAAAAACCATTGGTGTAAACAAAACATATCTATATGTAGTATAGTTTAAAATAATGTATATGTTTAAACCTATAATATACAAACCAATATCCAACACCATTTAAACAATTTAAATCTTTATAAAGTAACCCTTGTAAATAAAATATTAAAATCAATATTAAAACATATTCTAAATTTAATATATATACATTCCAAATCATTGTTTTCAACAAAACGTATATACACTAAAATCAGACATGTATGCAATATATATGTTGAAATAATACTAATTAAAATATAAGTACATATATATAATGCATGTTTATTTGCAACGTATCAACTACCACATATATTATACTTTTAAACTTAATATATCTTAAAAATATAAACTGTACCAACTTTTATAACTTAAGATAATTTATATTATACATACTGTAACTTATATAACCCAACTTATATAAACAGACCGAATCAACAGTTTATACTTATGTAAACATAAACATAACGTATAAAAGAAAAATCAAGGCACGTCCTGACATATCATAGTTTAAGTCAAAACAAATGGAACTAATATTATAACTTGCAAAATATATATAAACATAAAACATACCCATACTTGAATAAGGATATGTATCCACTATATGTAGATACGCAGCCGAAGCAGTAGAGTGAGATGGTGAGCGGACATTGGAGGTGGAGCGAACAGCTTCTCAACATTTTTTTTTCCGTTTGGGTCTGAAAGAAGAAAAGAAGGGGAGGAGGAATATAATGGCAGAGAGAAAATGAACAGGGGAGACAAAAGAGAACAATGATGTAGATAAAAGAGAATGGAATATATATATATATAAGTATGAATTGGAATCCAAGAGACTGGAGCAACCGATAAAAAAAAGAAATGCCACAAAAGTAACGTTCAAATTAATTAATCCAACGTAAAGCAATAAATTATGGACCGTTTGATTTAAAAAAAATCAATGCAAACGTACGTTTGCTTTTCTCAACGGTTATAAAACAATGCGTAGGGCCTAAGGTTAGGAATGAAAAAGGAAATCAACGTACCATCAATAGATTAAGGTGAAAAAAGGCAGTGAGCAATCAAAAATCAAAATTTCCAATTTGAGACGTTCGAATTAAAGAATAAAACGTTTGTACTGAATTGGGAATAGTTACAGTCCCTTAAATTTCGGAGTTATGAAATTTATTAAAGCAATTTATTTTATGGCAAGAAATCTCATTTGCCTATAAATGGCAAATCTAGGGACGTGCATAGTTTTTATAGGAGCTATATTTTCGTTGCTTTGTACGCAAGGAAATAATAAGATGCGCAATCAAAGCATGCAAGTTATATGGTCAAGGAATTTCGTTTGTTTGCAAATCAATAAGTAGAGAAAACGGCAAGTCACATTTTTAAATAAATGATTTCAATGAAATAAAAAGGTGCGTGGGTTTTTATTACTTGGATTGTGGGAAAAAAAAGGGTAGAAAATAATTGAACATTCCGAACGTGTTATAAAATAGGAAGCTGCATGATTTTTTTCTTTTGAGATTTAGTAATTTCGTTCACACAGGTAAGGGATAAGTTGCTTCCATTTAATGTTTATTAACAGAGCTAAAAATGAGGTGAAGTAATAATGCAACGTTTCCAGTATTTAGGTGAAGCTTGCGAAAATTTTGAGTAACCAAAACAGGCATGCAAGCACTTGATTTGTTGATTGGATTTTAAAGGCGGCAAGCAATTATTTTATCCTTAAACGGAATAGAATTTTGGACAAATTTATTGCAACGTGTTTAAATGAGAGAATTGGCCTTTGATAGCTGAGGACACGGAATGATATTTGATTCGAACGTTACCTTATCTTATAATAACTTGCGTGAATTTAGAGTAGCGAAGTAGCAATAAAATTTCGTACGTGAATGCGTTGGTTCAGGGAAAGAAAAAGGCAAGCACTAAATATTTAGATGGCGTTGATTTAAGTGGATGAAAACGTCACTAATTTATAGTTTGAACGTTTTTAAACAATGCGTTTTATTTCTATTAGATAAAAGGATGTAACGGAAAGAGAAAATTTATTTCTTTCCCTCTTAAAAGAATGCACGCCTACTTGTATATCTATTTATGTTGTTAAGGTAAAATTTTATTTCCTTTCGTAATATTTATCTTTTTCTTTAAAAAGTATACAATAGATATCAGTAGAACAACCGCAAAATAAGTATTGTTCATATATATATTGCGGTGTGAATTTCAAAAATGCGTAGAACCTATGAAATAATATACATCCAAAATTAATGCAAAAGTAACGCTTTTTAATTAATACGATTTTCTATTTTATACGTTATTTATTAAATATCGTACCCTTTAAATGCGTAATTTAACAGTTTCCTTGTACACCATAAATCTTCTTCAAATTTATTACTTGAATAAAAGATAGAATTATGGTTACCTTCTTCTCTGATTACTATTACCATTTACAAAGCGGTTTATTATTCAAATGGACAAAATATTACCAATTTTTTAAAGCAAGTAGATAATCCAATCCTTTTATTAAAATTCCAATTAGAGTTATCCTTTAAACAAAATTAAAAAAATTTCAGAACTTCCATTTTATACTTAGAATTTTGGGAAAAGATTTAATCAATTTAAAAATATATATCAAAACAAATTTCAAGGTTTTATAAATAAAAGAATAAAGTGCTAGAAAACTAGGGACGTTACACTCTCCCCCACTCAGAACTTTTCGTCCTCGAAAAGGAACGAAAGAAGGAAAACAAAGGAAGATAAGATAGTAAAGCAAATATTTAAAAAGGATATATCCAACAAGGAAGGAAGGTAGATTTGGAAAACAGAATCAAGGTGAATAACTAAACTGAGCAGATAAGGTAGATGCAAGGAATAGTATCAGGCACGAATAATTAATCTAGAACCATAAGAATTTAAATTTCAAATATTAATTCAAAATTTCTTTGTTGAGAAAAATACTTTTATAATAAATAACTTTATAATAATACTGTTATAATAAAATACTATTATATCGAAATAAATTTTCCTTTCGAAAATACTTTTATAACTCGATGTTTCAACAAGTTTATCCTCGTTCTTGCAGACTCTGGCTATGCGTTGATCAGGCGCAAAGCTAGAATTCTTCAAGTACTTAGTAGACTTGTTTCAACACCCAGTGAAAATACTTGAAAACCTTTAAAAACAGATATGGAAAGTACAATCCAAACAAACAACCAAACCAAAACCTTTGTCCAACCATGGTTCACAGATACACAATGGTTACGCCTGGGTCCTCCAGGAAACAATCCATATCCGTAAGCTTTCTCAGCCCTGCGAGTTACGCCATGATGACTAGTAGAGTGCAGGATACACAATGGTTACGCCTGGATCCCCCAGGAAACAATCCGTACCCCTAGGCAAGACTCAGCCAGGCAGTTGCGCTACTATTCGCGACCTACACAGATTGCAGGATACACAATGGTTACGCCTGGATCCCCCAGGAAACAATCCGTACCCTAGGCTAGACTCAGCCAGGCAATTGCGCTATGCATTCACGAGAGAAAAAAAAACCATGGGTTACGCCACGGTGGGAACACTCGAGTATTACATCCGAAAAACCAAAAATCAAAGAGAATAATATCGATAGAATGAATCCACGATGTGGCCACAAAGCGGATATCAAGCAGAAGGCACTTTCCATATCTTTACTTCGAAAATATATATCATACAGTATCTTTTCAAATCACTTTCAAATATCGTACTTATATAAAGTCCATATATATAGGATTCCATTTTTCCCAAATTGAATACTTTCCAAATCAATAGTAGATCAAATCATACTTATATAGACTTTGATTATATAAAATCTCTTTCCAAATTGAGTACCTTTCAAATCAATAGATTTCAAATCAACTTCATACTTATACAATCCATTTTATATAAGTTCGACCACTCCCAAATCAAGTGCTTAATAATATAAGGTTCTCAAATTTCAAATCATTTCAATATCAATTCAGTTTCAAAATCATATATGATTTCACCCAATTTTCTTCCAAATCAAGTATCTAAATTTCAAAGTTCCCAAAATAATAGGTTTAGAAAATTATCCCAGTTTCTAAATTAAAATAATTCAAGTCAAACAAATTCATTTCCAAAATCTCCATAAGAGTACTGGTTTTTAATTTAAATTTAATTTCAAAACTAAATTTTTTCTCAAAATTAATTATACTCAAATGGTTTCCAAATTTATAATTATCCCTTTAAAACTTTTAAACTATCTATTTCTATTTGAAATATTCAATTTACCTTCCTGAAAACTATTATTCAAAACTATATATTCTTTTTCAAAACATTTCAAACTAAATTTATATTCTTTATCAAACATTTTATACTCTTCGAAATTTCTTAATTTTAAAATTTTAGACCTTGACTTGGAAGTGTTCGAACCTTCAAAATGATAAGGGGAAATCACATTTTCAATTCAAGAGTTGAAAATCAACAATAAATCAATTATTAAATCCGAAACTCGAGGACTGAACACCGGTCTCATTTCAAATTGTTTCAAATATATACTTATATCTTTCTAAAATATCAAATTATACTTCGGAATTTGAAATCAAAAACGATTTTACAAAATCACTTGTATAGCGAAGCTATTAAAGTGGCTTCTCCCCCACTATGAAACCCGAAAATCAATGTCGATGATGCGTGCACTCATCACCGAAATTATTTTCCAGTGACATAAATGAGTTCTGGACTTCTATTTTCTTGAAAACTTCTTTGAAATTTCTTCAAAATTATTGGAGTTCACTTGAACTCATTTAAAACATTTCTTATTCGGAAAAATACTTTTAAATCATATTATTTTTATACATTTTCCAAAATCTTAAAACCAATTTCAAAATACCGGAATTCAATTCTCGAATTTCAAATTTAACTCTACAGTTATAAATCATTTTTATATAAATCAATTTCTTATAATTTTTCAAAATTTCAAATCCTTTCAAAACCTTTTTATATAGAATAACATTTCTTATTTGTTTTATATATATAGGTATATAATCCTTATTGAAAACATTTTCACTTTTATATATATAAAAAAAATCATAGTTATCAAAATAAAATTTCGATATAAACAATTTCAAAAATACAAACAAAACCCGATTTTCAAAGGATGACTCAAGAATGGATTTCAAAACAAAGATAGAGATTTAATTTAGAGGAACTCCAATCAATAGAATCCTGATTCGAAGATAGACTCGATCGAAGATGAGATAATTAAATTACGAAATAGAAGATGGATATACTTCTATAAATCATGGGCGACCTTTACCGGTCAACCGTTATTCCAAAATTAGATTGGTGCAGAATTCTGAGGCAATTCGACATTCGATCGCCAGAGATATAGAATTTGGCATAACAAGATATATCAGCATCGTAAACCGAGGATACAGAAATCTTCGGTGAGTCAATGCCAATTGAAAAGGAGTTTTCACCCCCTTTACAAATCATTCAGTAGAGTTATGGGATACTCCAGAAGAGACAGAATGAATTTCGGAACCGAGGGACATTCCAAAATTCAAAGGAAATCGAGTCAAAAGGAAGAGATTCAACTCGAGCAAAAGTGATTCTGTAAATAAATTTACCATATATGCTAAGTTTTGCCTAGAGCCAAAGCTCTGATACCAACTGTAACGACCCGCTATTTCGGACCATTCAAATCGACAATAAAACCATACATGTCCGACTTGAATAATTCAAAATACCGAATTGTTAATTAAAATTTGGCAAAACCTAAAATATACAGTAATAAATCAATCACAGATCACTTACACAGAGTAATACAATGCAGCGGAATAGATAAAGAATAGTAGTTCAAGAAGCTACTATATACATTGGAGTTAGAAATAAAATACAACTGAATATCTTAGATGTAGTGAAGTCTCCAGTATGCGCAGATGACTTCTCTGAACAAATCAACAGGATGACTGAAAGGATAGATAGCTGGATCTTCAAGCAAGGCTCCAACTTCGAAGGTGAGTCTCAAATGCTATATCACTCAGTCTGACCCGAGCGTAAAGCAAAACACAAAACACTCGAGTCAGGATTAACATTCTTATATCAATAAATCCAACTCAAGTGAAATATCAACTGAAATACAAATAACTTAAAGGATGTTTGGAATAACCATCCTCTAAGGGTCCATGGAACTATCTACAGGGTAGAAATATACACTATAACACCGTGGTTCTTTCATCTTAATTTATACCTCAAAATCAAATATCATTTCACTTCAATATATAGCTATTTTCCCAAAATAGTATTTAGATATAATCAATAATTTATACCGTAAAATATTTTCAATTCCCTCAACTTAACAAATTGTTTCAACATCAACCCGACCTTTCCATTTAAATTAAATTCAATCTCAATTTATCAATTTAAATTCAACTCAATTCCTAAAATAACCACTTCAATTTTATCGATCTCAAATTCGGATTTGTAATCACAAAATACCCCTTTATATTCAATATTTTTAAACCTTTAAGTATTCAACGTTTCAACTAAATTTTTATTCAATTTAGTTTTCTAAATAATAAATTCAAATTTAGTTCAACCTAAATTTTCATTTTAATTCAATTTAGTTTCTAAATAACAAATTCAACTATATTGATTTCAAATACAGATCCGAATCTCAAATTTAAATCATTTAAATTCCAATATAGTTTAAGGCTTAAAATTTAAATGTTCAATTTAACCGTTTCATATAGATCTCGATTTAACCTCATTATTATTTAGTCTTGAAATACTTCATCATTTGATTCAAGATTATTTAATTGACCTTAAATTCCATTTTCTCAATATTTTCTTTAATTTACTTAAACGTGAAATATGCATTTAATCGCTTAAATCAAAAATCCAGTTATAAAATCCTACCTTTTTAAAATTTCCCATTTAAAAGTTTTAGATCGATTTAATTAAATAAATCCTTATTTAGATACCATTTAATAAACTCAAATTTATCTCCCCATCTTAATTTATCCCAATTATTTCAAAAATATATATGAAATATAATTTACATAAATATTAACATAGTTTATGTATTAAATCAAACTTAATTAAATTAAATATTATTAAATCTATATATATATATAGAAATTTAAGAATTAACATTTATTAAGACCATATATTTCTTTCCAAACAAAGAATTTATTTCCAAAATATTTATATATGAACCACGGTGTCTATATATATTCCTTATCATCTGGTCAAGTGTTACGGATATTTATCATTTAAATCCGTACACTAAATATATACGGGTGGATATCATTCCAATCCGAAATCCCAAATTTAATTAAATGAAAATCGCTTGGGTCTATCATTTCAACCCATAACGAAATTCTCCTATTCTAAAGTTTGTTCGGGTATGTATCATTTCAACCCATAGTGAATTCTAAACTACAGGGAACTTGTAGAGTGATAACAGATAACAAAAATATAGCAGGATATGATAATAATATACAACAGGAATATATCATCAGTAATTAAATAAAGTATAAACAATAGGATATGGTGTCATATCCCATAGGTAATAGCATAAATATAACAATTTAAATAACTACAGCAACATATTTTAATTGTCGTTTCAATTGAAATCAAATTTAATAAATAAAAGAACGTTAATCGTGAGTGATTGCTCACCTTTCGAGCCTAGAGGAAAGGGAGGAATGAGAAGAGATACGAATCCAAGCATAGATTTCGAAGCAACGCAATATTGGCAAGAATTTTAACGATCAAAGCTGATAAAGAGGAATTGACGAAACTCAAATCAGAGTTGGGTCGATTGAAGATAAATAGGATAAGTGAGCTATATATAACCATATACAAATAAAACTGTATTCTAAATTTAGACATATATTAAATTAAATATATATTTTCAAAAACCATTGGTGTAAAAAAAACATATCTATATGTAGTATAGTTTAAAATAATGTATATGTTTAAACCTATATACAAACCAATATCCAACACCATTTAAACAATTTAAATCTTTATAAAGTAACCCTTGTAAATAAAATATTAAAATCAATATTAAAACATATTCAAAATTTAATATACATACATTCCAAATCATTGTTTTTAACAAAACGTATATACACTAAAATCAGACATGTATGCAATATATATGTTGAAATAATACTAATTAAAATATAAGTACATATATATAATGCATGTTTATTTGCAACGTATCAACTACCACATATATTATACTTTTAAACTTAATATATCTTAAAAATATAAACTGTACCAACTTTTATAACTTAAGATAATTTATATTATACATACTGTAACTTATATAACCCAACTTATATAAACAGACCGAATCAACAGTTTATACTTATGTAAACATAAACATAACGCATAAAAGAAAAATCAAGGCACGTCCTGACATATTATAGTTTAAGTCAAAACAAATGGAACTAATATTATAACTTGTAAAATATATATAAACATAAAACATACCCATACTTTTAATAAGGATATGTATCCACTATATGTAGATACGCAGCCGAAGCAGTAGAGTGAGATGGTGAGCGGACGTTGGAGGTGAAGCGAGCAGCTTCTCAACATTTTTTTTCTCGTTTGGGTCTGAAAGAAGAAAAGAAGGGGAGGAGGAATATAATGGCAGAGAGAAAATGAACCGGGGAGACAAAAGAGAACAATGATGTAGATAAAAGAGAATGGAATATATATATAAGTATGAATTGGAATCCAAGAGACTGGAGCAACCGATAAAAAAAAAGAAACGCCACAAAAGTAACATTCAAATTAATTAACCCAACGTAAAGCAATAAATTATGGACCGTTTGATTTAAAAAAAATCAATGCAAACGTATGTGTGCTTTTCTCAACGGTTATAAAACAATGCGTAGGGCCTAAGGTTAGGAATGAAAAAGGAAATCAACGTACCATCAATAGATTAAGGTGAAAAAAGGCAGGGAGCAATCAAAAATCAAAATTTCCAATTTGAGACGTTCGAATTAAAGGATAGAACGTTTGTACTAAATTGGGAATAGTTACAGTCTCTTAAATTTCGGAGTTATGAAATTTATTAAAGCAATTTATTTTATGGCAAGAAATCTCATTTGCCTATAAACGGCAAATCTAGGGACGTGCATAGTTTTTATTGGAGCTATATTTTCGTTGCTTTGTACGCAAGGAAATAATAAGGTGCGCAATCAAAGCATGCAAGTTATATGGTCAAGGAATTTCGTTTGTTTGCAAATCAATAAGTAGAGAAAACGACAAGTCACATTTTTAAATAAATGATTTCAATGAAATAAAAAGGTGCGTGGGTTTTTATTACTTGGATTATGGGAAAAAAAGGGTAGAAAATAACTGAACATTCCGAACGTGTTATTAAAATAGGAAGCTGCATGATTTTTTTCTTTTGGGATTTAGTAATTCCGAACGTGTTTAAATGAGAGAATTGGCCTTTGATAGCTGAGGACACGGAATGATATTTGATTTCGAACGTTACCTTATCTTATAATAACTTGCGTGAATTTAGAGTAGCAAAGTGGCAATAAAATTTCGTACGTGAATGCGTTGGTTCAGGAAAGAAAAAGGCAAGCACTAAATATTTAGATGGCGTTGATTTAAGTGGAAGAAAACGTCACTAATTTATAGTTTGAACGTTTTTAAACAATGCATTTTATTTCTATTAGATAAAAGGAGGTAACAGAAAGAGAAAATTTATTTCTTTCCCTCTTAAAAGAATGCACGCCTACTTGTATATCTATTTATGTAGTTAAGGTAAAATTTTATTTCTTTTCGTAATATTTATCTTTTTCTTTAAAAAGTATACAATAAATATCAGTAGAACAACCGCAAAATAAGTATTGTTCATATATATATTGCGGTGTGAATTTCAAAAATGCGTAGAACCTATGAAATAATATACATCCAAAATTAATGCAAAAGTAACGCTTTTTAATTAATACGATTTTCTATTTTATACGTTATTTATTAAATATCGTGCCCTTTAAATGCGTAATTTAACAGTTTCCTTGTACACTATAAATCTTCTTCAAATTTATTACTTGAATAAAAGATAGAATTATGGTTACCTTCTTCTCTGATTACTATTACCATTTACAAAGCGATTTATTATTCAAATGGACAAAATATTACCAATTTTTTAAAGCAAGTAGATAATCCAATCCTTTTATTAAAATTCCAATTAGAGTTATCCTTTAAACAAAATTAAATTTTTTTCAGAACTTCCATTTTATACTTAGAATTTTGGGAAAAGATTTAATCAAATTAAAAATATATATCAAAACAAATTTCAAGGTTTTATAAATAAAAGAATAAAGTGCTAGAAAACTAGGGATGTTACAGTATGGGTTTATGGACCTAGAGGACAGTGGTGTGGCTGAGGTGGAGATGGGTTAATGACGGGGGCTTGGGCAATGGACTACAGGTTAATGACGAGGCTGGAGATCTATGTAGGCGGCATGGTAGCTAGAGAGGCCAGTGGTCTTGTGGCTATCGGGGATGTTCAGGTGGAAGCTCTCAGGTTTCGGATGGCAAAGCAAGGGGATGGTGAGAGGCCAAAGAGTGGAGGGAAAAGAGAGGCGAGGTAGGGTTGGTCGGCACTGGTGGTGGCAGGCGTGGCTTGCATGGCAGGTCAGGGGGAAGCAGAACGGTGGTGGCCTCGGTTGATGGAACGTGGGGAAAAGATGGTGGAAAGGAGGCTATAGGGGCGGGTGGGTGGCGGATGGGTGGCAGCTTGGGAATGGCGAATCTGGCACTTGGCTGCTTGTGGGTTGGACGGGGAGGATCTAAGGGAGGGGTTGCGTGAGGCGTGGAAATCGAAGGGAGGATGCGGCCGATGATCTGGAGATGGAGATAAGTAGCTCGACAAAGAAGAGATGAGAAGAAGCAAGTCACAGGCAAAAGCACGAACTAGAATCACAAATATACATATATATACTTTTTTTATAAGACAGAGAACACGAGAAAGAAGGGAACAGAAGTGAACGAACAAATAAATATATTCAAACTAGAATATTGAATATTGTGTGAATGGTAACAGCCACATATTAAATTTTATAGGAATATAAAAGGCTAGTGGATGTTAGATTTCTCACGATGATCAAATAAAAGAACATGGGAAACCAAAAGGCTAAAAAACGGAGACCGATATGGCTATCCATTTTGTGGATTTCGTCGCGTATCAAGCACCGAAATGCAAAAATGAATATACTGCGGAAATCAGTATGATGAGACGAACAAAATTGTATATAGATACCGGCGATACGATCATCCTATCAAAAGTCGATATTCGCTGTCAAAATGCTTTTATTCCATCGAAAATATAATAAACGGGGCTAGAGCAGTCTAAATTTGATGAAACGAAATATGACGTCTCACTCAGAAAATGATTTACATTTTATCATATAAAAATATTCAGATTTCAAAAATATTTTATTTTCATCCAATTAACTGATTTAAATTGAAATTGAAAATCACACAACAGAGCTAACTTTCATTTTCTCTGATGAAAATTTGCCATTTGCAATGTTTAAATAGACACATACCAAATATCAAATTTTCATTACTAAATTTTGATTATTTATTTTCACGAAAATCTTTGTTAATTACGTTATAAAAATTGTTAAAAATTTCGGGTCATTACAAACATCCTATTAAAAATCCCTAAATTCCCCTAAGCGAAATGTTAATTCTTAGGATTAGAATCTTAATTGTTTTTTGTTAAAGTAATGGAGTTTTATGGATTTTGCATTACATATTCTACCTTCATTCCACTTCTTAATCTTCTTCTTCAATTCTGATTAAGGGATTTGATTAAGAAATGATATGTAAAGGATGAATCTTTATTCGTAGTGTATACCACTTATTTCTATAAAATTTAATAGAATTTCCCTTATCTCAATTTATGTAAAAGAAGTTGAATTGATTAATTTATAAGTTTCCATTTTTGGTTTATTCCATTGTTTTAATATGAGATAAGTTGGATTTTGATTCTGTATACAAGTCGATTTATCACAATTTTGGATAAGTGTGTTGAATCCTTTTTATGGATATTAAAATCCCTTGTTATGGATATTGGAATTTGGACATTGTTGGTAAAATGGAAGAAAAAGCAAAGACTGGTATTATTATGGTTAAAAAGGAATTGACATATAACGCTAGTTAGGGCATAATCTCCGCACGCATAGAATAATAAGTGTGTATTTGCTTATATATTAATTAGCATAATAAACATATAACTATAACATAAAATTGCATAGTTAATTAGATAATAATCGTCATTAATTCCCTCTTAAGAAAGTTATTGACATTTTAAGACGTAATAAGGAAGATTCCTTATAAGGCCTTAATCATGGAACCGTGAGATGAGTATTATATATGTAGCGTATTTAAATTATGGCTAAGTCATAGGTTTGTGAGGTCAGTCAAAAGGCACACAGAAGTCTGCCTAGCTAATTTGGCTATCGGTAGTGTGACTTTAGGGCTGATGTAAAACATCTCTTATGATAAATATTTATGATGACGCATGGTTTGTCCCAAATTATGTAGGGTAAATCTGCCCAGCTAATTTGGCTATCAGTTCCTACGAATAGTCAGACTAATGTGAGAGGTCATTATAAGTATGTGTGTCATAATATGAAGGGCCTGCTTCAAGGTCTCAAGGTATTAAGTGGTTGTTTAAGGGTCCGTCTTTTTTCCCTAAATGATGTATTAAATAGCCAAGGGGTTAGTTATCAGTGATAGGTGGTATCTCGATAAGAGTCCGCTCCAGGATAAGATATTAAGTGACTGATTGCTTTTTCATAAAAAAGCATTAAGTGGCCCAAGAGATTTCCGGCAATGTCAGCTAAATAGTCATCATTGATGGTACCGCCTTGGGAATATGTATTAAATGATGAGATATGCCTCAATTAAGGTCTTAAATGGCCAAAGTCTGCTTATTTCCCAAATAAAAGGTATTAAGTTGTTTGGGTATTATCCCTCACATTGTTAGACAATTATGACGTTGGTTATGGTTATTGGATTTGGAAAGCTACTTCGAGAATGAAAGGTATTAAATAGTTGATCGAGGACCCTCTTCCATTCCTTGTATGAATTATTAAATGGTTTAAATATATAGTTCTGACCTATTGCTTATCTATATATAATGAGGATTCTCCAATTTGAAGCTTTTGAAGTTACAAAAATACCCCATAAACAATGATAATAACTAGAGGCTATTTCTGTCAATACTCTACGTTTCCATATAAAATTCCAAGCGATGCTTTCCACTGCCCATGTGAACTGAATTGGATCTCTCATTGTCTCCACCTCTTTCAATTACAGTTTTCAATAAATCGTCCATTTATTTTTTCCCAAACTCTCTATTTCAAGTCAACTTCTCAAATCGGTATGTATGCAAGAATATGAAAGGCAATGACAGGTCATCTTGAGAGGATGGGTGCGAGTTTCCAAATCCTTATGCATGGACCTCGATTGATTTTCGTGTCAAAACTGCATTTAGCTATTTGACTTTTATATAACTGAAAGCTTATCATATAATGCGATTTGTAATCAATGGTTTTGGGAACATTCAAATACCAATAAACAGGTTTGGAGGTTGGTATGAAAATTTACTTTCTTATAATTATTCTGTAAAATTATATCGATTAGTAACATTAGTTTATCAAATACACTAATTGGTTAAGGATAAATGGAAAACCGCTGTTTTTTATGGGATTTTCAGTAAACCCACTATATAATAAGTTACATACACAGAGAAAGCAATTAAAGGAAAAGAATAGTATAAACGAGTCGTGCGACGTGAAGACATAATGACGAATGGGGTAGAGATTCGTGGCCATGGAATGTGGTGACAAAGTTTAGTGCCACCATTTGGTCGGGAGTGGTGTGACATTGAATGAGGGCTTGCATGACATGATAGTGTGGCTGTTGCATAGTGGCGAGCTACAGCGTTGGGAGGGTTGAAAATCTAGGTTGCGGTGGTGAAGGAACGCGTGTGCGAGTTCTGGAGGTTGGAGAAGAAGAAGCTCCAATGTGTGGAGTTTTGATGTTGTAATGGTGAGCGAGACTGAATACGAGTGGTAGAGCTTGGTATCAAGTGTTGTGATAGAAAGTTCAGTATTTTCGGTGAGTGAATTTATATGTCCGAAAACCCATCATATAATCTATATATAATTTTTATTGTGGATTAATTATATACCTTAAATATTTATTGTTTTGACCATTCATATGCATCTAGAAAATACTGTGTATTTGGTTTGAGTTGACAGTTATAGAGAAATTGAATTGTGTAATTACATATTTGATTTATCCTTGACAATATTATAATGAAACAATATTTATGTTATGCAATTAATATTATATAATGCTTTTATCATTGTCATTCCCAATATTATCAACTTATATTTCTTATTTCTTTTAATTACAACGTCATTAATAGTTTATACAGGCTAAGAAAGGCAATAGGTGGACAGATCAATCTATTTTAGATTGCAAAAATTATCGTTGAGAATTGTAATTTAAAGTATATGGAGTTTGAATTTGTTCTTAACCTACATGTGGAATTAAAATTGTATTGTTTCAATTAAAAAAAGGAATAAAAAGTTGAGGATTATTTGTAAAGTAGATCAATAAGAAATGTTTCTACGAGTGACACTAATTTATCACTTAGGCAAAATGACAGGCGATCTATACGTAAATGAATAAAAATTATAGCAACAAATAAGTGCTAAATATTATATATGATTATATTTAATTTGCATCTCTAAAATAAATATGATCTATAAAAGTATTGGAGCATTTTATAAAAGCTAAATATGAAAAGCGCAGGTGGAAGTGCTTTTAGTCGAATAAAGGAGAAAAGACTAATGAAAACTGGAAAAGTGAAATGTATGAAATTTGTTTAGTTATGGAATAAGAATGTTTTTTGGAAAAAAATTAAAATAAATATCTAAGATGAAAGTGAAAATTATGCGGATCTTTATATTAATATGTAGGGAATATGAAAAATCCAATTACTATACTGCGGGACATAAAAAATATTATGAAAATGTTTTACTATAATGATACTTTGTTTATGCATGCAATTGATATGTATCATGGTACATATTGACCACTCCGTTTTAAATTTTTTGAAATGTACTATGGTACATATTAACCATATTATTATATTACCCTTTATTTTAAAACTTCCTTGGATCTTTTGATTCGCAATTCATGGTTAAAGGTTCAATCTAGAGATGCAAAATTGTTGTCCAAGAGATTTTGACATTAACAATGCTTAGTACCTTTTTTGTTGCATTTAGTATGAAAGTGAAATACACACACATAAACACACATCATAGGGGAACCTCATTTTAAAGCTTTTGCAATGTTTGAAATGCCCTTTTAAAATTATATTTTAGAATAAGGACATTTTCGTTATTCTTTCAACCTACATTCCTCCGTACTGACTCCAACTTTGATTGCATTCTAGCATCTCTTGCCCATTCTCCTGTCTCTTATATTAGAAGCCCATTATTTTAAACTGAGAAATCAAACACGATTCAATTGCATTATAGGAAACTCAGGCGGTTTGGTAGTAAAGAAATTATCTAAGCAAATCAAGTGAACACCAGCAAAGCCCCATGAGTTATAGGTAGAATGGTTCTTGAGAGTCGTGGTGACGTTCATCAAAGCATTGTCAAAGGCTGCAAAACATCTTGCATGACTTCAAAATTGTTGCAATCAGCCAATACCGGTTCAGGCGGTTGTTCAGGAAAATTTGAAATAACTCCATATTATATAACTATGATCATTTTTTAACATGGTAATCATAGTACAATGAACTTTTATAATGTTTAAAAATTCACTAGCGAACTAAAGAACTTTCCATGTTGAATATGATCGTGTTGTCTATTGAAAGTTTGGGCCGGTTTTTTATTTATTAGAAAACATAGAGAAAACTAAAGCATACTTCAATAATGAGCAAAACTTCATTATTTATAGAACTTTGATTGATGATCCTACATCATGAACAAGGCTATATATAAATCATCCTTTTTACTACTACATTCTCTAAGAATTTTGATATAGTTATCTTCTTCACTGGGCTTTCGTTTGGGATAATTGAGACTCAATCATATAATTGTTTTTAGTGAACACCTTATTTGATAGTTCTCATTGACATCAACGGATGTTCTATTAAAAAAATTTGTGCATAATATATTTTTCCCTTCGGTATTTACATAATAACCAAATTTATGCATATAATGAATGCATTGAGTTTTATACCTATACTATTTTGTACTAAAAAAATTAATGCATGTTTCTCTTTAGACACATCCAATGGACGTGCCATACGTACTGGTGTTGAAAAGAAGAATCCAAGCATCTTTATCCAACACGTGGCAATACATAATTTTCAAAGAAATCCTTCGCACCTTTAACAGCGGTTACCTTTATCACTATTTCTTCTCCTCAAATCACGTACCCTCTTCTTCATCTACGCCAAAATAAATAATGCAAATCAAACAAATCGGACGGAAAAATAAGACAGCGATTTGGAAGAAGTAGTTATTCATCGCGAGTGCATTTCACCTCTTAACGCGACAGTGGACGATAATACAAATCGCAATTCTCTAACTATGGTAATTTATGAAGTCTTCATTTGTGTTATTTTTCAGTTTTTATACGGTTGATGATTGTGGCGGACTATAAAATGTTAAACCTAAAAATTAAACTATGTTCTCAACATGATATCTTCTCAGATCTGCTTATTATACTTTAATTAAAGATGGGTAAGAATGGATTATTATTATTATTTTCCCAATCTAAAATATACTTCTAGATTTAGTCCTAGAACATTTTCTATAACCAGTTTAGGTTGAGCATCATGTCTCAGTAACCGATGTATGTTTGTCTATTATTTAAGTGACCATAATTTTATTGACTATTAATGTCTCATCATTACCTGGCTACAGTTTCTCTTTTCAAAATCCAAATTGATGATTGCCGGCACTATATTATAGTTAAAATAATCTAAGTGCTAATATTTTTATCATCAGATTTTGAATTCTAATGGAATTTCTTTTGAATTTTCCAAATCCAATTTAAGTTGTCAACCCAAAAAGTAAATGTCGATGCAAAATTCATTCTCCATCTTATAAGTTGCAAATTTGAGTTTAATGAGAAAACTTTGATGGCTTAAAACGACTTTTGGAGGGCCAATTTAAATAGGAAACTTTAAATTAAAATGTTTATTTATTTTACTATTTGGGTTGGAACAAGTAACCATTTGAGAATTCAGATAGGTATTTTAACTAGTGTGGGAGCAACCAAATGGATATTTGACATTTTATTTTGATGTTTTGGACAGAACTGCTTTTATATCAATTTAAAATATACGTAGTGTAAAGAATTATACTTTAGGGGAACAGAGAATATTTATTTACCTATTATATGGGTTGGCCTTAAAGTCAGAAGCAATAGGGCATGTTTGGTTTTACTGTATACCAGTAAAGATTATAACAGATTATACATAATACTATTTTTCTTTTGACTTTTTATTATTGTTTCTCATTTTAGTATATCTTTTCTTCTACTATATTAGATAATTCGTAGAATGAAATTAGTGCTGTCAACGGATACTTTCGGATACAGATAGTGTCATATCCGTATCCGTATTCGTATCCGTATCCGTATCCATTTAATTTTCGGATATCGGATATCCGTATCCGTTTAATTTTCGGATACGGACAGATATCGGATATTTATCCGCTCCGTCCATAATCAATAAATTTAAAAGTATAAATGGAAAGGTTCGGATCAACATAAAACAGTTTTTCTACTAATGTTCATAAAAAAACTAAGGAATAAAAAAATATGATGATAAAACATTGTTTTATATCAATATCCATATGTGTATCCAAAAATATTTGAAAATTAAATATTAAAACTGTCTGTTTTCACTAAAAATGAGACAAAAACCATATCGTAGTAACATCCAATGGTTATGAAATAGTTGAAAAATTATTAATTAAATATATATATATACATCAGTTAATTGGACGGATATTTTTCGGATACGGATACCACAATAACCATATCCATATCCGAAAAGCTTTCCGGATATTGGATATTCGTATCCGCTTTTCGGATAACAGATATTTTTCATATTTTCGAATAGGATTCGGACGGATACCGGATTTTTCATGTACCCATTGACAGCCCTAAATGAAATTAGTACTACTTGGGAGTCGCACAAGAATAATATGACTCTAATATTCTTATATGAAGTAAAAAATATAAATTTCAACACACAACGAGAATATCCTACACAACGCTACGTATATAACACTACAAGAATATCAATGAAGCAGCAAATAATCCCCACCTCCAATAAAATCTATTATAATAAGTCATCTAAATTGAGTCCTAAATTTATCTCTGGAAATGATACAGTTACATGAAGTACCACTGTATTTAGAAAAGATATTCATAAATTTTTCTAAAATTTTGGTTTCTGTGTTATGCTATACAATAAAAGCTAATGCTTCCACTTGAACTAATAGCTATGATAATAACTGGTTGAAACGTTTGAATAGCTTGATGATAAGGAAGCATATAATGGAGTAATTTCAAAATAAGAATTCAGATCATTTTTATAATTTCAAATCATTCATGTTGTTTTAAATGATCTTAATTAGAACACTACATAATTCCACAGAATCATCATAACGTAATCTAGAGTATGGTTGAAGTCAATAGTCTATGAAAATATTATCGTGGTTAAAATTTTCAATCCAGGCCTCTATAAAAACACATTTCAAGTTTAGGCCATATTTGAAACTTATTATGAAAATATGCATTCTATGTAGAGGGTTTTTGTACATGCGCATTCTGAAAATGTGCATGTACATTTTTTTAAAATATACTTGCACATTCTGAAAATGCACAAGTACAAATCAAAATTTTGTTTCTGTGCATTTTTAAAGTGAGCAAGTACAAAATGACTGAATAATAAAAGAAATCCTATTTTCATAATAAGTTTGGAATAAGGCCTAAACTTGAAATAAGTTATTTCTAGAAGCCTAGATTGAAAACTTTTTATATATTTAAGTACTTGGAGATCATATTGTGTATGAATTTTTGTTGCGAAATGTCAAAGTTTGAAAATATATATTATAGGATCGGTTACAAAATTCACTGTGTTTTCCTTCCAATATACTGTCTTCTACAACATTTGTAGGGTTAATGAATTTAGCTAGCCCTCATAATTGTGTCTGTTTACTTAAGCACATTCATCAATAGATGTCATGTTTTTCGCTCTGAACATCAAATGATGCTAAGCTGAAGATAGAAAATATACTTAAGATAGAAAATATACTTCAAACAATCTTTTTTTAGAATAACACTTCAAACAACCTTATTTCTATTTTTTATGCACTTAAGTAAGTCTGCCAATGGATACCCAAAAAAATTGAAATCCCTGTACATCCGTATTGAAAAGCGGATAAGTATCTAATATATGGAAAAAATGATATGGATGCGGATACGAAAACAACTGCATCCAAAAGTTATCCGTCTAAATTTTGCCAGGATTATAGTTTATCTTATGTATAATTTACTGCAATTAAATATATGCATTTACTATTTTATTAAATTAATTGTTTATATTATATGCATTTGATGCATATTAACTGCTAAAAACTATATAGTATTATCATATTTTTTACTTTTCACACGTCTGTAATTATTGGGGTTGAAATAAAGATATATTAAACTAAAATTTTCGATTTATATTTCTGCATTTTTTAATCAGCAGTGGATAAATAATTGTCTGATATCTGTCCACATCCATGGATGTGGATATCCTATATCAGTAAATAATTCCCGATGCGGATGCATATATAGCACTATCCGCATATAGAAGTATCCGTTGACAGGGGTACACTTAATAATAACCAATGATTTAGAAACTACAGAAATATATTTCTTAATTGGACAAATAATTTAATCTTACCAAATTCTTATTCAATACAATATATTATTATTACAAACTTGGTCATTTTGAATGCAGTGTATGATGCTCATTGTTGTACACAGTTTTTTAATCCTGACCTGATAAACTTGCCTCGTTTACTTGCACACTTTTGCACCAAATAGTCACCAATGAGCAGTTTTGCCTTAGCATGTTATATCACCTTATTTACTACTGTTTGCCTCTTATTTAATATTTCACCTCTATAAAATGGTAATAGTATAGAATTGATTATATGTTGTACATTCCATCTGTGTTATATGTTCTAAATGGTAATAAAAAATTTCATGGCCGACATATTATTGGTTATTTTAAAGTAAATTATCCAGGTAGTTTTTTTCACACTGGTAGTTACTTATTTACAACAATTTCAGTTGGACTTGGTCATAGACGTAAGTAAATATGCATACCAATTTCGTGAATGCAAGTAGAATAAAGGTACTGGACAAAAAAAATCATTTTTATAGACTTTGAAATGATTTCTTAATAGCCACAAATGTACTGGAATAGAAGATTGGTTGCCCATGTATTATTTACACCATTATGTAGACTTTTTTCAAAAGGGATTAATGTAGCCGATCATTTCTGCTCAATTTATATAAATTAATTTACTTGGTTGGATAGCTAACGTGGTTTAAGCATATTTTTGATTTATTTGTTTATTAGCACATATGAAAATATTTATGTAAATTAGTTTTTGTACAATAAAATGTATATATGGAAGGATGTTTACAGTATGGTAACCTGTGACTATTCTATGAAATGGTTTATTGCTAAATACTTATGAATTTTTGAATAAACTTTAAACAATTCTTGGCCTTAATGGCTTAGTCTATTCCAAAAGGATGAAAGGAAAGAAATGTCATTAGCTACCCTCGGTATGACCCATCTCCAAGCTTAAAAGCATTCATAAGCTCTGGTATTATTGAGCATGGAACTCCACTCATTCCTTTTGTGCCACGTGCTACATCACCAACTGATACCGAGCGTGGAACTCCTCCTTATTTTTTTATGCCCTATTTGTATTTGTACTTTTCTTCCCTTTTATCTAACCATGAAGTAACTATTGTTTTGTGTTGTGTTATCCTCTTTTTGTAGGATATTTACTGTTGTATAACTATAACCAGGCAATGTTATTAACTTATTATTCTAAAAAAAAAGGAAAAACATAGATGTACATTATTGAGAAAACATACCGAAAGACCCATTCATTTGATTATAACGTGAGGGCATATTTTCATTTTTTAATACAAAAAAAATCTTCTGGAAATTTTTTCTCTTACATTATAAAGAATTCTTCATTAACGGTTTACATATTCTTACCTAGAACTTCATTCTTTGTTTGTTAGCTATGCAAGATTTGGACAGATCATGATGTTTAATGTGGAGCCAGAATGGCTAACTCAAATTTCCTACTTTACACTCTATTCAATATAAGTTTGTCATATTTCAAACCTTCACATGCAGCAAATGATTTGACAAGCCCGTCTTACAACTATAATCCATTGGATTATTTATGAATTTGTAAGTTGGTCTGAATATAATTGCAATATTTTTGTACACAATTATCATTCTATGTTGTTGTTATGTTTATTTTTTGTTATTTCCACACTTAATATATGAATACAAGGATTCTATTTTAGTTTAAGTTCTACAATCTAATGATAGAAAATAAAAAAAATCTGCCTTAAGGAATATTATAGTGTAATTTTTATAGGGGAAGGTGGTTGGCTAGGTGCATGAACCGTAAGGGTTATAACTTTATCATAAAGTCCACTAGCTTCGTAGTGTCACTAGATTAAGATGTATATTCCCATACTCCAATAGCATTTTGGATATAAAACATATGGAAGTATGGTCGTATCCGTCGAAATAATTTTTTAAACTATATCAATAAAACTACCCTCTATTAGAAATCCCACTTTTGGTTAATGGATGAGGATATTGATTTATCATGTGATGTAATCTCCATCCTTTATAGTTGACCATCTTTTCTGTGTGGTTATGAATCTTTTTCAACTAATATTATTAACATACATACATACATACATACATATATATATATATATATATATGTATGTATGTATTCAACATGCGTGTTACACACGTGCGACCAGGCTTTATCATTCAAGCAATAAAAAAGGACATTTTCATATAACAATGCAAATCATGTAACTAACAATTAATTGTGTGAATTTTAGTGAGTGGTACATACACGCAGTCCATCGCATGAGTTCTAGAATTTGCATTCATAAATACTAAAAAAGCAACCAACTCTTCTTTTTGTGTTCACAAAATAATAACTTATCAAATATCTATATTTTTAGAATCAATATACGTATAACAATTTTATACAGGAATAACAATTCAACAACTCATTCGTGATAATTAATATACGCAGACCCAGCCCTAGGGCAAGGCAGCCGAGGCGGCCACCTGGGGCAACACATCGGAGGAGGACAACAATTTTCTAAATTTCTTTTAACCAGTTTGTTTAATTTACATAAAAGGGCAACCATCATCAAGCGATACTCTAGTGTAGTGGTATATTATTCTACTTTCTTGCTTAACGTGTTGGGTTGGAGTATGGCTGTTGGAATTATTTTTGGCTAATATATTTTCACTTTACTTCCATCTCATATTTGCCTTGGGCAACCAAAGATAACGGGCCACCCTGGATATATGTATGATAATTTTACGTAGTACAAATTCAATAGCTCATAATAATTGCGTAACACACATAATTCTACGATCAGAAGCCCATGGTATCATGAAGCATTGACAAAAAAATACAATGCGTGCAATGAACCTTTTTCACACTGTTGCTCTGGCCAAATAAAAATCAATTCTAATCTAAAATTACATACTTGACATCACATAAGTAAGAGATTATAATAAAAAATTATAAAATAATAATAATACAAGAAATCTGAAAAGTTTCAACTACCCTTTGTATGCCAACTAGCTGCCCGTGTACGTAGCACAGCCACACACTAGTTTGTTAGAAGGAGTTGATGATTTTTGAAGATGGCGAGAGTGAAGCTTGTGGAATTTACTATTTATCGTTTTGCATTATTTTTTATTGAACCCATCAAATGCATTTTTGAACAAAATGTTGTAACACGTGATATTATGTAACGTATTATGACATTTGAAATGATTTGAATAAATGGATACTTTATTGTTATTATATTTATTCCTTCCGCTGTTAGTTTTGACAAAATAGATAGATAAATCTGTTTTGTTATTTATTTTAGCAACCGACAACCATTTTTAGTATGGATCTAAGTTTCAATGACCCTTTTTCGGGTCGGAATTTAGGCCTTTTCCAGAGAGGGTTTTTATAATAACTTAACATAACATATTATATATGTTTTAACCGAAAAGGCACAAACACCCAATAGAAAGTAGAAGAGAATAAAAAGTGAAGAAAACAAATTAAAAAAAGAAGGAAATGAACACACAAGGTTTTATAGTGGTTCAACGTACTCCGGCCTACGCCGACATTAAATATTTTATTTATTTATTTATACTATAGATTACGAGTACAATTTGTCTGGATTCATATAAATCCAGGAAGTTATGAAAAAAAGGGCAGAGCATAGGCGGGGAAGAAGAGAAAGAAGATCCCTTGCATTAACTATGCCTTCTTTATTTATAAGGGTAGACGACCAAATATCTCGCTAAAACTTCTCATGCTAAATCTTGCCACCAAGACCAAGTCGTCCAAAAAATCTCAACTTCATATCCGCTAGGGTTGGGATTGGTACTGACCCCTATAGGGGGATCGGTACCGATCCCTATATATATGCAGCGACACTTAGCGACATTTTTTATTGGCTCCATGTTTCCAAGGTTGTTTTGTATAGTCGCATAGGTGTTTTTTGGCACAAGCAATGAATCTACAGAATGTTGAGTTGTAGACTGTATATGGAAATTTTCAATACAATGCATGGAAACTCTGGAGCAACACTTGAATCAGACTCCGTATAGCTAGAGAAGTGTGTCATAGAAGTGGAGGCCACTTTGGACGTAACCTTAGGGATTGGTAACGATCCCCTATGTAGGGTGAAGCACTTAGTGAATTCTGGCATAGGAGATTGGTAATTCCTAAGTGAGGGATAGATACATATCCTACACTCAGTTAAATTCAGCATGTGGGATTGGTAACCCCTAGGTGAGGGATCGATACGTAACCAACACTTAGTCAAATTCAGCATGTGAGATCGGTACCCCTAAGTGGGGGATCGGTACCTATCCCACAATTAGTCAAATTCAACATGTGGGATCGGCACCCCTTGGGTGTGAGATCGGTACGTATCCCACACTTAGTCAAATTCAACATGTGGGATCGCACCCCCGTTGTAAACACCCGATTCTTCGACTTTCGAAAATCGACATTAATACGTCCACTGTATCAACTGCCGAACAATCGAATGCCTGAAAACCGAACCCCTAGGGTTTAAGAAGAAGAAAAAGATAGAAGAAGTAAGAAAGAAAGAAAAGCAACAAAAACGATATCAGAATCTCACAGTCGCAGTGGAACAACATATAATAGATAAATGAATAATCTTTAAATCAAAAGAACTGTACATTTTATACATTACATCATTAGAGTCAATATACAACACAACACAATAATGGACAGTTATATAAACCTGTCCTCACAACGAATACACAGCGGAAAAGATAATATCATATACAAGTGATACGCTTCGCCATCCAGCTTGCTCCTTCTCTCCATAGCATATCCTGAATTCCAGAATGACCTGATAACCTGACTCTAGACTGCCCGTGTGAAAATTGGTGGGCACCCAGAGTTTAGGAAAGGAACAATAAACTCCAAGTCAGTCATGAGACTGGTGTGAGAACTTAAAACAGTTATTTTCACAAAGAAATAAAAAGAATCCGCAATGCTTTTGGAAAATGAAACTACCATAAGGTCTCCCGCCACACACACAATGCAAACGCAGAATTGGAGGAGATTTCTCCTTATGATAGCCAAAGATGCTTACTACGCAGAATCATTTGATTATTATTATTATTAGTGCATAGTGTAGAAAACATTTCGAAAGTATAATATAAATCTTAGCCAACATAGGAATTTCGCACTATGCCTACTATAACTACCATCTAAATAGTGGTGACCACCATAAGTAAATGGCGGGTTCTATAACTAAAACCGTACAAGGCGCGTATTGGTGATTGGATTTTCAACATATGGTCAGGCCAAGGAACTTCCCATTGCCACATGGGTACGCCTCTGAAGGGACGCCCCGAGAACGTAACCGGATCTCTGCAACACAAGGTCGAGTTACCTCTGAACTAGGTAACTACAGACACGAGTATGCCATCCTCCGGTCGTAATCGTCCTTTATCCCGGGATTCACCAACAACCATAAAGAAATAAATTTGCAGCAACCACATATGTTAATTATCTGGGCTCCATACCATAATACCACCTCTATCCAAAAGGAAATGTACATACCCTATGGGGGCGCTATCCCCAAATAACCTTGCTGCATTCTTTCTTTTGACCATTACCGGGTTGTGAGGTTCGACGAAGTCTCGTCCGCAAAACTACGCTTTTCACAAAAGCCACGCTTTGATCAACAAACGATCAGTAGCACTCAGCATGCCCCGTTACCAAATTGGGAATATATCACTAGTAACCATCAACTACATAACCTCTGAGCTCGTACGTCTCAGAGAAAGGTGTTAAGCTAAGAGAATAAATTCTCCGCCACCAACAGAAATGTATTTGATAGAAACCAGCTTTACATCTCAAATTGTAACGTCAAACAAACATCCATACAAGTCCGTTCCGGGATCGAATGGAACCGAAGGTACTTCCAAAGAAGCCCTTGCTATCCGGATATTCACTAATCACGTCCGGAATTCCCATCACAAAGGGTGATAAAATCTCTATATCGGGGATCAGCCGATGCATAGACATTCGACGGTAATCCTTCCGTTTTCAAAAATATCCGGTCTTCAACACCGGTCTTCAAATGCTATCCATTACGACGTATCACTTTTCACAATGAGATTTATGACCCAAAGGTCCTCTCCCGGCTAAACCGAATAACAAGCGCTTATTTTAAAATAAGTGTAGCATTCAAATTCAAGCAAATCACAAAAAATACCCATTTAAGATTTCCATTTCTTTCTTCATTAAATTACGAAATCTTATAAATTTAACAAATTTAATTATTGGAATTTACGGGTCGTTACACTCTCCCCCACTCAAAACTTTTCGTCCCCGAAAAGGAAAAATAAGGGAAAAGAAGAATTAAGAAATTAACATATCTTATTCAAAACATTGACTTTATAACAATTAAATTTACAGAATTAATTAGTTAAAATAAAATATAAAAATTTATAACAATTATATCTTTTTATACTCAAATTCAATAAAGTTTGGAAAACACTTTCAAAAGCTTTCTAAGTCAAAAATTTACGGAAAATTTTGGCAGAGTTTCCTTTGTACGGGGAGGCTCGGGAGAAAATATAATATTAATTATAATAATATACAACATATATTTTTCAAAATAATATATATATCCAAACGCGGGAAAATATATAAAATAGCGCTATAAAACCGTAATCCGAAAACGTACCTATGCGTCGGGCGATTTACGCTTATTATTATGAAACCAAATGCAGTAGCAATTGCTTCCATCACCTGTATTTCACTTATATAATCTAAAAGGGTTAACAATTTATATAATTGAAATATTAAAGTTGTTTCAACCATCACATAAAATCAACCCACATCAATCATTCATATCAAACAAAGCAAATAGTTATTCGGGTTCAAACTTTAAATTGTACAGAATGAAAAATAAACTACTTAACTCATCGTTTACTCAACAGTCTTAGATGAAACTAGATTATTTATTCATCTAAACAATTTGAAATTTCCTTACCCAAGCAACCATAAACCAAAAACAACAACAACGATTAGTGTATTCTTATTAATTGTATTCATTTTCATTTATTGCCTACAATTATTCATTTTCATTTATTCAGGTCATGTAAGTTTCTTTTTATTGCATTACATTTATGCATTTCTTAATTTCATTCATTTATTTAATGCTTACATTTCTATTACATTTAATTATAGTAACATTTTAATTACACTTAAATTTATAACTTTATAACATCAATTCTTATAAATAAAGAATTTCATTAATTCATTTACTAAGGTTTACAATCATTTATTTATATTACTTACCTTCCTATTATATTAAATTAGTAGCATTTCAATTATACTTAAGTTTATACACTACACCTCAATTCTTATTTATTAAAGAATTTCATTAATTACTTTCATTACCTCAAGTCAGATACTGGTATAATATCTATTACATTTTCTTATTAACATTTTTCAACTTTTATATATTTTGGTAAGTTATATGTATGCCTTTAAGAATGTAATTGAAAGTTATACAAGTTTTCTCAATTCTTTTAATTAATTAATGGTTCAACAATTACATCTTTGTTTCATAGGTTACAGTTTTCAAATTACCTTAAATTTCATTTAATACCAGTTATCCTAGCACTCAATCTCTTATTTCCTTTAGAGGTTTCAATTTATTAATTACCTACGTTCCAATTCACTACAGTAATTGAAACCATTAATTAATGGAAACTTAAGAATTAGATACCGTTTTTTTTAAAATCATTTTAAAATAATAGATAATCATATGCTTGCAAATTATATATCCAATTATGTTTAAAACAATTTAAAATTTATATTTGTTTATTAAAATAAATCTGTAGTAAACTACTACAGTGGCCTTCCCAATTCGAAACTCGAAAATGAATGTCGATGATGCGTGCACTCATCACCGAAATTTTTTCCAGCGACAGAGAGGGGAGTACAACTTTATCTTTCCAAAATTTCTTTTAAAAACATTTCTTTCAAATTATAGTGAAATACTTCTTTTAATAATATTATTATATACCAATCAGTCAAAAGGAAGTTTCAAAAGCCCAAAACTTAAGTTCTTAATTTCAAATTTTCATTTATTAATTTATTTAATCTTATTCCAACAATTATTTATAAATTTCATTACCTAACAACCAATATATTACAACCAATAAAATCTTTCTAAAAATTTATTTTATATATATAGAAAATATAATAGGCAAAATTATTTCATTCACCTATATTAAAACAAATACCGTGTCGGTCTGTCCTATTAAGTGTTTAGAAATCTCTATTGATGTCATAGCGTCCCATGCATCAACCAGAATTTATAAATACAAAACGGAACAAATTAACACAACATTAAAACCTTTTTATAACACTAACAAATACGCTCTCTCATATATACACTCAGCGACTCCCATAGGGTATTACTACCCTATTAATAAAGAGTCAGACCCCACAAAGCTAAGGTTTATCGCTAAACCAAAGCTCTGATACCACATTGTAATATCCCGCCTTTTCGCATGCTTTAGATCGACACACGTGCCAATTCAAACCATACAGAAGGGCGGATTGTTATGGGGTAATTAAAAAAACAAGAAAGAAATAAACCAAAATAGAATCTCACAACGGAAGGATAAAATATAATAATCAATATTCAGTTCTTGTAGCTATTTATAAAATATTTAATTTTACTTACACAATATATATCAGAGTTCACATACCAATAAATATCAATGCAGCGAAATACAGTGTGTAGTGGAACCATATAATATATAATAATAATAATGAAATCTTCGTCTTCGTCCTCCAGAAATAAAGTCTTCGATCCTGAAACGCTCGGACTGACCCGAGTGAATTGAAAAGACAAAACACTCGAGTCAGAACTAAAAGATCTTATGTAAGTTAAATCAACAGAAATAAATATGAGTGCAGTGACTCAAAAGATGCTCGGGATTTACATCTCTTAAGGGTCCGTTAACCTATTTACCATGCAAAATTTTTCGCTATTATAATAGTGTCTAATTGTAAAATAAACTTATTTTTTAATAGCGTTAAGGGGTTACCCATATAGCCCTTAACACAAATAATGCCAATAGTCTATACAGTACCGTAATACCTCCTGATCGGAAGGCTATCAGAGGATACTCCATAGGTACGACACAAACAGAAACTCGTAGTAAAAGGCTCGGTACGGTAGGTGACACGGCACAACTAGGCAATGCCAGGGTAGATATACCAATTACGCATCCAGGCTGGTGGTAACGCGTAGCCGCAGCTACCGCCCACTTCGAACAAACTCCCCCCTAAAATCAAAGATCAAAAGTGGCCAGCGAATCAAATCCAAAAGTCAGAGTATAATATCGAAGAGGAGTATCCGATAAAGGGCGCTAACCCACTTGGTCCGAGAATCGCTCCTGTTTTAGCCACCTTATGCCAACTCATGGGAGTCGGGTCCACGTATTTACCTCAAAAGAAAATACCGCCACCATCCTACTTCATTCTGGAATCTCCACCGCGTACACGGTTGTTAAAGTGGTTTTTGGAGTTGGCAGAGAGTATGACAACTTCCGATCCCGGTCTCTTCAACAACCAAACGTTATTATAACACCGTGGTTATTTTAAAATAATTTATACTTTAAAACCAGGATATGATATTCATTTCAAAACCATAAAATTTCGATATTATTTCCCTTTTTAAAACCAAATCAATATGATGTCTTTTCAAATATATCCTTTTCTAAAACCTTAACAATTTCAAAGTTATAATATTTCTAAAACAACGCTTGAAATATAGTCTTTGTTAAACATAAAACTTGAATTACATAACTTGGAAATATAATCACACCACTTAAATGGTTAAATATAAATTATTTTGTAAAATAAAATAGTTTCTTCACCTTCACAAATAATTTCCAAATATAGATTTAAATTTCCAAATAAACCATTACAATCTCCATATATTTCAAAGGTTTAGATATTCCATCATTTCAAGAATGAATTCTTTGACAATTTCTTGAATATCAAATTCAATTACCATTATTTAGATTTGAAAAATGTTTACTTAATAAATCCAATAAAATTTAAGTAAACCTTTAACTTCAAACAACTGGATAATTTTTTTTCAATTTTATTTAACTTGATAAATTCAGTTATTTCAACTTTACATTCATTTAAATTCTTTTAAACTAAATAAAGTTATAAGAATCATATCCTTTAAAATCATCGCCTTTATTTAAACTTCAAATCAAAGTTATTCAAATACAATTCTTAAATAATTCAATTTAAACCAATTCCATATTTATCTTTCAACTTAACTTCATTTAAGTCATTTAAAACTCCATATATATACACAATATCTTAAATAGATATTAAACCATATAATATAATACAAGCAAACTTCATTTTTAAACTCATTTTTATTAATCAATTTTATACATATTTAAAATCAAGAATTCAACTTATATATATAATAGTACTTACATAACACCAAAAATTAATATTTATTGAACCGTATTTCCTTTCCAAAACCATAGAAAAATCACTTCAAAATATTTTTATATATAGACCGCGATGCCTGTATATAATTTTCTATCCTATGGTCAAGTGATACAGATATTTATCATTCCAATCTGCAATTTAAAAATAAAATTACGGTTATATATCATTTCAAACCGCAATCCCGAATGCAATAAAATGCATAATAACTTTCAGTTTATAACAATATAAAATACAGCATTCATTCAACCAATATCAACCATTTATCACAATCATCATTCAAATTCAAACAATACATCAATATATAACAGGTGATAATAACAGGTATCAACTATCAGTTTATATTCAACAATAAATTATAACTGTTTACTGGCAGTTTTAAATGCAATAAATAAATAGATAACAATTTAACTGGCAGTTTTATATTCAAAAATAGATAAATTTAACTGGCAGAAATATGCAGTATTAAATTAAATAACAAGTAAATTAAATGAATTGCCAAATTAATTGAGATAATGATAAAATATATGCCAAACATCTATAAATAAATTTCTAAGCACATCATAAATCAATTTAACAAACATAAGAAATATTAGAAGTTATGAGTGGGTTAAAACATTCACCTTTTGAATTTAAATTGAATTTAAATCCAATTTAAACCCAAAAATTGGACGGTCTCAGAATTCGTCCAAACCAGCATCAAAGTGTCCAAAATTCAGATACAATCCTAACAAAAGAAACTGCTTGAAATTCTGATACCGTATGTGGAAGTTATTGCAGTTAGAAGATTTGAAATCAAAATTAAAAATAAAATAAAATAAACAAAACGAACCCCTTTTACAAGCCACGTCACCGTCATTTGATTCACGCGCATCTCTACAAGTTGAAGCCGGAAACCCTAGTTACGCGCATCTCTACAGTTTCGAACTGGAACCACGCCGCCACTTCTTTGATAAATTTTCGTCGCTGCCTCAATCGCTTAACCCTCGATCAGGTGATACCATTGTGCTCACCACCTCCAGGCGCCCCCTCCACGTGGTCGCAGTCAACTCCAGTATGCCCTAGGCGTTCGCCGCCGCCGCCCCTTAACAAGCCGATCGTGGCAATTCTAGCCACAACTACCCCAAACAAACCGTGCCGATCGAAAGCACTCGGCCTCCTCCACGCGCCTAGACTTCCTGATCGATGAATCGTGGAAGATCCACCGTCAATTTCAACGACCTAATATGAACGGCCGACAGTTATTTATTTAATTCTGGACGCACGAAAACTCAAATCGAAAAACGAACACCACCAGTGAATTTTGCGAGTCGAGTGCTTCAACATATATTTTTCTGAAATTTTCCGAGGACTTTGAATTTTTGACTTTGATTTTGAAGTGGATTTGGATCTGAAATTTTGTCTGCCATTGAGGAGGAGGAATAAAATATATTTACGCACAGACAAATGAGAATTAGGGAGGCTAGGGTTGATAGCAAGATATTTATAGGCAAAGTTGAAATAGGATAATCGGGTAAGATAGATGTACGCGCTAACGACAACGTGGCCTAAAAAGCCCGTTCTGACCCCGGAACGAAATTGGGTAAATCCATATATCAAAATAGGTGTTTTAAAACATTTTAAACTCAATGGAAAAGGTTTCAGGTTCAAATTACATCGTATGAAGAAGTTATGCTGAAAACAATATTTTCAAATCGATTTCAAATCGATTTCAATTTCATTGATTTCAACGCGTTTCGAGTCCGTACGATCAAACGACGAGCCTGATTGCTACGAAACTTAAAATCCTACAATAATTCATCGATACGGATCCGATGAAACTAGTTTCGTCGAAATCCGAGTCAGTTGCCAAAATGGCTATTTTTCCATTAATTAAATAAATAATAAGTTAATTTTAATCAAATTTCTCGTTTAAATTCTGAAATTTGCTATCTTTGTCACTTTATAATTCTCAAACATTTTCAATGATTTAAACAAATTTTTAATGTAAATTAAATGTTGACTCAATCATCAATTTAACCGTTAAATTCCAATTTCGTTATATTTAGAAATTATAAATTAAAATTTCAACAATTAAATTTTCATTCATATTATTCAAATTCATTATTACAAACAGATGAAATAAATATCGGAATCAAAATCCATTATATTAACATTCTCAGTTTTCATCTAAATCCTCATTTATGTAATATTTTAATATTATATTCCACTTAATTGCAATAAATCCACTTATTAGATTTCAAATTATAAATAAATTAATAAATCTTGGTTTTCACTCCTTAATCAACCAGTCCTCATATTATAAATAAAAGTAACATTTATTACATCTTATAGAATTAACCATCTTTAAATGACAAATCAAATCTACCCCAACTGCACAAATCAGGGCAATTAATGGTAATTGATTTCACATTAAACTTCATTAATTATCAATAGAAATCTCAATAAAACCGTTTATTTGTTTAAAAATCTTGCAATTCAATAAATTGACATTTTATGGGTATAATTCACATTGAATTATCAAATTACCGTTTATCCCTTATTATTCCATCAATTAATTGTAACTTTGAATTTATTCCCATTTTACAGATTTCAAATCAATTACAACTTTACAAATTTGTTTCCAAGTAATAGGTATTCCATATTCAATGCTAATTTTATTTTATTACATTAACATACGCCTATTTACATTTTAATTTGAATGAATATTATGTTTTTAAATGTGTACTTCTATCCATTGAACACATTAATTAAGGTTTTTAAATACTTTACGTTCTATAAAATTTACAACATTAAAATTTACATTCTATAAATTACTTTACATACTTTACGTATTAATTAATTAACATAATTTGAATTATTTCCCAATCCGTCAATTTCTACTTAAAATAAATTTACGCTTCTATTAATTACATTCACACTTCCGTTATTATATTAATTTTTTTTTAAAGTAACGTTTATAGTCAATACCAACATTAAAATTTACTTACCATTTAAATGAACTTTATTTCCAATAAATTCATTGACCAATTAATTAGGTAATTTATAATAGTTGCTATCCTGCCCTTAACTTTATTTCCAAATAACATACTACCTAATTTCCTTTAATTGCAATTTGATTTCCAAATCTTATGCAACATACTAAAGAAATAAATACATATATTAATTGATTCGTTTTCCCTATTCATTACTTTAATATACCCATTCTAACAACTCCTAACCATTGTCTTTACATTTCACACAAATGTAACATTTAATTACATTTATTACAATTCAATGTTGGCATTTATTTCCATACTACTGATTGCATTCACTTATTAACAATTTACTACGATTTATACAGTTGCAATTCATTTTAGTCACTATTTCATTAATACTATTTCCAACTTTATTTCTTTCAGTATTAATTACACAATCATATTTAATTAGCAAAATATAATAGTTTCCATTATTTCTTTATTTGAATTTCATTCCGATTGTCAAGAATTGATTTTTATTTACCATTGCAACATTTAAATTCCTAACATTTGCTCCAATATAAATTATAAGATTTCCATTTCTTTCTTCATTAAATTAAAAAATCTTATAAATTTAACAAATTTAATCATCGAAATTTATGGGTCGTTATCTTATAAATTTAACAAATTTAATCATCGGAATTTATGGATCGTTACAAAAATAATTTCCAAAATAAACAGGATTCAACATTTTTATATTCACTAACAAATACGCATGCATATCTATTATTACACTCACACTCATTCTAGAGTACTACTGACTCTATCGCTAATGAGTAATTCCCAACAGAGTCAAGGTTTTCGCTTAACCAAATGCTCTGATACCAACTTGTAAAGACCCGAGGCAGCAGCGACCGGTAGGCTTTGCAACCATCGTAGACCCGCCGTGGCTTACACTGGTACCCGAAACTTGCTTTTACGACCAGCCTTTCGACTGTCACGGGTTACGCCTAACCAACCCCATAAAGAGGACATGTGGGGATAAAAGTCTCCCGTTCGCCACCTAACATGAAGCGAGAACCCCCATCACATTTCACTAAGACAAGCAAGTCTCGTCCGCAAAGCTACGCTTTTCACAAAAGCTACGCTTTGATCAACAAATGATCAGCAGCACTCAGCATGCCACGTTATCAAATTGGGAATATATCACTAATAACCATCAACTACATAACCTCTGAGCTCGTATGTCTCAGAGAATGGTGTTAAGCTAAGAGAATAAATTCTCCGCCACCAACAGAAATGTATTTGATAGAAACCATCTTTACATCTCAAATTGTAACGTCAGACATGAATCCATACAAGTCCATTCCGGGATCGAACGGAGCCGATGGCACTTCCAAAGAAGCCCTTGCAATCCGGATATTCACTAATCACGTCCGGAATTCCCATCACAAAGGGTGATAAAATCTCTATATCGGGGATCAGCCGATGCAAAGACATTCGACGGTAATCCTTCCGTTTTCGAAAATATCCGGTCTTCAACAACGGTCTTCAAATGCTATCCATTACGACGTATCATTATTCGGAATGGGATTTATGACCTAAAGGTCCTCTCCCGGCTAAACCGAATAACAAGCGCTTATTTTAAAATGAGTGTAGCATTAAAATTCAAGCAAATCACAACAAATACCCACTTAAAGGTAAATATTGATAGTCGGTTATTTAACTATCAATAGATATGCACAACATTACCAGAGTCCAAATAATTTCCCAAATTATTTATTTTCCAAAAATATCTTTACAAGATATATTTTTCCACACATCAACCATTTGAAAACAAATTTCAAATCACTTTTCACCTTTACAACTTTTGAAAACAAATTTCAAATCATTTTCCTTACGCGGAAACACTTCCAAATATTTATCCATTTTCACTGGAAATCTGCCAAGTTCAAATACTTTAAAATAATTTATAACACTTATCCAAAATATATCGGGAAAACACTTTGAAATAAAACTATTTTTCTTTAAACACTTTACTTAAAATATTAGTTATAGAAATATTATACCAATATTACATGTAACTTAAGTCCAAACTAATTTTCAAAATAAAATTAGTAGATCAAGTATAACTATTAAATAACTAGTTTCTAAAACAATTATTGATTAAATCTTAGAAATAATCATTTCTATATCAACTTAATAAACCTTTACTTAAAGGATTCAAAACAATTTAAGAAGTTAATTTCTCTAAAGTATCCTTTTCAAAACCAATTCTAGAATTATATATATATATATATATATGTGTGTATGTATATATGTATATATCTTTCAAAGCTATTCAGAAATTTTATTCGGCTTTCCAGGGAGAATACACTTTCATTTCAAAATGGTTCATTTAAACTAATTAAATAAATCCTTACCGATTTATTTTAAATTTGCGTTCCAAATCCGTAAATTTATTTCCACGCTTCAAAAATAAATCAATGTTTATTTTTAAACAAATTTCCCTTCCCTTTTACAAATTCCATGGTGAAATTAAATTTCCAAATATCCACTAATATATGATTTTCAAATTGATTTCAAATATTCACTTTCAACAACAATTAAAATTTTCAGTTGATTTCAAAACAACCAAATCAAATTCCATATTGATTTTCCAAGAAAATTAAACACCAAGTGAATTTCATTCAAATCTCAAATTGAAATCAATTTCCACTAAGCCCCAAATCAATTTTCAAATTGATTCCAAATTCTTTTCAAAACACCTAACAAATTTCCAAATGGATTTTCAAAAGATTTAAATTCAATCACCAAAAATAAATTCCCAAATGGGTTTAAAATTTTATTTCCTTTTAAAAATAAATTCCTTTTGAAGAAAACCAATTCTTTTATTTTTCAAACTCTTTAAAATCCGTATTTTGAATAAAATTTTCAACCTTTGAATAATATTACCCGAAATCCATTTATTAAAGCTTTTCCCGTATTTTGAAATTTTATTCAATAAGATTATAAATAAAACTTTATTATTTTAGAATTTCTTCTTTTAAATTTATCCAATTCTCAAAATAAATTTTAATATAAACTTTCAACCTAAATTTTCAAAAATCAAAATTTTTATTTATTTCCGGTATCCAACGATACCAAAATTATATTCGGCTAAATTTTAGCCTTCAATGATTTCAATCACAAAGATAATCACACATAGATTATAAATAATCAATACACAACATTGAACAAATTCAATTATTTGAGGAATGCAGTTGGATCCCTCCAACCTGTTTCCCTACATCCACAGATGTTAGCACAATACCAATCCCGTTTCAAGATGGGATATCGCGGTACATGGGTTTATATAAAATATCATCCGCTATTATGCAGCGCAATAGGGTCTCGTCCGCTATATAATGCGGGAAATCAACTCCAAGTACATATATAATACCAATTCCACTTCAAGGTGGAATATCGCGGTATATGTGTTTAATAAAATAACCTCCGCTTAATATGCGGCGTATAAGGTCTATTTCAATACAACAGATAGCAATTTATCATCCAAGCATAAAATCAAGCAATTTTAAATTTAACCATTTAAAATTTAAATCGAAACAAATTCGATTGATTGAGAAGTTCTCATCTTGCTTCAAATAACAGGTACAGTGTTCGTTCTGAATAAAATTAAACGTGCGTTTAATTTTACCCAAAATTCAGACTAGCTCCAATTAATCCCAATGCAGCTCCATCGCGTAGTGCTCGTCAATACGAACCTAACGCGATTCATTTCGTGCGAAACGGACCTCGTACGGAAAAGTTACGTAGTTTTAAACATCGTACGAATTATATAAATCAATTTACTATTTTTATTTTTATTTTCTTAACCTAGAACTCATCTCAGCCGTCAATTTTTCAAACTCCACATCAGGCCATTGCATGCCTTTCTTCCATCTCCAGGTTAGTTTTGAACGAACGTAACCCACGGCCATCGACTTTGCCCTAATTAACGTGCAACCATCGCTCGATCTGACGTCGATCAGAGGCCACCACTTCGAAGCACGCCCCCTACTCCATGCTCGGCCAAAGCCTTGCCAATCTCGGCGCCTCCAATGCCAAGAAAAACAAACCCAAACACCATAAGAACGCGGCCAATTTCGCGTTGATCCACCGCCTCTTTCTTGATCATAGCCGTTGATCTTCTAGAGCTCGATTAGCTCTACATGTTTGTAGTTGATGACTTCGCGTGAAAGTCGATGGATTTAAAGAAAAACGAGGAGGAAGAAGCATAATTTTTCGGCCATTGAAATTTCTGTTAGTGGCGGCTAGGGTTCTAGCCCTAAGGTTTGAGTAAAAAGGAAAATGTGAGGTCCTTATATAGAAAATTCCAAAACACTATTCATCCGAAATTTTTCCGAACTCGAAACAAAGCATGCCGCCTGGCGTTTATAATGTTTTACCCCTATTCCGAACGCAATGGAATATATATCGGGAGCCAATTCGATCGTATTTGGAAGATAGGTTTTCGAATCGACTATTTAAATTTAAAATTCACTTAAACCGATTTCTACGCGTTTTAGCTTGCCCCGGACAAACCGTTAATCCGATTGACACAAAATTTAAAATCTTATAATAATAAAACATTACAGATCTGATGAAATTAGTTTCGTCGAAATCCGAGACTGTTTGAAAAATGACTATTTTTACTCGTCAATTAAATAATAAAATATTCAATTTCCACAAATTAACTTTTAATTCAATTTTAAAAGTTCTATAAAATCATTCTAACTCTAATATGATTTAATATGACTTTACAAATCAATTTTGACCACGTTAAACCCAATTTCCAATTATTTCTGTAATTTCAAATATCAAATTATCGATTTAATTATCCAGTTAAATCTAGATATTCGAAATATAATTTGATCGACTTACAAATTTTACTTGTTAATATTAAAAATCAATTAAATATACGAATTTCAAATGACAGGAATTCTAGGTCGTTACACCTGGGTTAGGGATCAGTACATATCTCATACTTAGTCAAATTCAGCATGTGGGATCAGTACACCCTAGGTGATGGAACGGTACATGTCACATACTTAGTCAAATTCAACATGTGGGATCGGTACTCCCTAGGTGAATGATCGACACATATCCTACACATAGAGATTTTATGACTTTGGAATTTTTTGGGATGGATTGCCTCCACTTTGCGGTCTTGATTGTGCTTCATTTTTGAGCTATATAGTCATCTCTCCGACTTCTTGCCTCAATAACTTCGAGGTCTGACTTGTCGAGTTTGTCTATATACTGCTTGGTCAAAAGACGAGATAACATTCACCTCCCAAAGCACGTCTTTCGAATCGAATGTGTGTTTTTTAAAGAACACTTTGATGCTAATCTTCGATAATTGAGCTCTTTGGCTGCTTCAATCTTGATGAATTGTCTAGTTCATTCGAACTCTTTTGTCAATCATGAGTCATTCCAAATCCGTTACAGCCTAAGACTCTAAGTTATGCCTAAGTAAAATCTATACGTCACCACCAATCCAAATTCATCCAGATTTATTAAATCACATATCAATCGTTGCATGTTCGTCTGCGATTTTTCAGTAAGTATATTTGCTAGGCATCCAGATCCTTTTTATCAAATCCGTATCTTTTAAAAGGTTTGATCTCTCCCGATCGTTTATTCAATTCATGACCATTCAGAGTCAATCATTAAATCCATTGCCGTTTGAGGCTAGTAATCAAATTCATGGTCATTTGGGACCGATAATCAAATCCTTGGTCGTTCGAGATCGATAATCAAATCCATAGCCGTTCGGGCCGATGATCGTTCGGGGTTGATAATCAAGTTCATGATCACTTCAGACCAATTTATAGCCTCTCCAGGCCCTTGCTAAATCCAATCCACTCACTCTCTGACGAGGGGATTTAACGACGAGCAAGCCTGTCCAATCACTCTCCAGTGAAGTGACCTACTCCCAACACTCTGATTGGGACATAATGCGATCCTTATTGAGCCCAATCCGCTCGCTCTCCGATGAGGGGACTCAATGACAAGTAAGTCCATCCACTCACACTCCGATGAGGTGACTTACCCCTTGCACTCCGATCCCGACTCTCTGGGCGATACACAAAGCGATGAAATTTGTAACAACCCTGGTTTTGTTGATTACCTGTAAATATTAAATTATAACGCTAGTTATAATTTAATATTGTGAATTAAAAATAAACTTGGAGATCTAAATTGTTTATTTGAAATAAATAATGAATTTTGAAAATAAAATGTGAAAATAAAGTTTGGAAACTTTATTTTGTTTGTTTGGGTTAATAATGAATGGAAAATGATTTTTATTTAGAGAAAATGCAATAATTTTATTAATTATTTCCAATTATTTCTTTTAATAATTTTTAAAGGAAGTATTTGATTTTTAAAGGTTGTTTATTTAAATTTAAGTGGTGAAATTTGGTTTAAAAATGAGTTTTGGTCATGAAATTAAGTTTGAAATGGTTTGTCATATTTTTATATGCAAGAAAATAATTTTTGTAGAATTCTTCTAGGTAAAAATAAGGATTAATGCATTTATTTGTGTAAATTGTGTATTTTTGCAAAATAAGGATTCTATTAATAAAAATGTTTTAAAATTTAAAATTATCTTTTTATATGATGGAAAATATTTTATTTAATATGTATGTAAGTTAACATATTTTATTTGTGCAGAAACTTGAAGGAAAAGATATTGTTTTCACATAACATAGGTGTGTATATGTGTCTATGAGATAATTGATTTCTTTGGCTAATTAATTTGGTTTGGGTCTAAGCCCATTATGATTTTAGCCTGTAAAGAAATGAGAAGTTCTTCTTCTCAGAAACATATGTTCATTTCTCTTTTTACAGTAAACAGAAACCAAAACAAAGAAATTTTTCCTCTTTTAAAACCTAGAGCTAAAATCTTCAATTTTCTTCCATAAATTGTTGTTTCTAGCAAATCTAAAGATAAATTCAAAGGTAATCCATTCCAAAACAGAATATTTCATCAAAATCTAAAGTTTTATGTTGGGTTTGTATGTAATAATCTCTTCTTTGTTTGCATGTTTCTCTTTGCTCATTTATAGGTGATTGAAGTCAAATTTTGCACAAAGCTTCTACCTTTCAGTGGAAAATCCGGGTTTTGCACTTCAAAAATAAGGTGAGTACCAAAACTCACAAATGCTAGCTGAAGCCAAGCTTCGAATTGCTGCAGACTACGAAAATTTTGCTTTTGTATCTTGTTTTATACGCAGTTTTGTTTATGCTAAAACTGTTCCGACCTCCACTTTGCATATCAATTTCTTGCAATTTCGGCAAAGAAATGCTGCCGGTTGATGGTCCATGTGTTGTAGTATAAGTGTGTAAAATTTGTTATCAAAACTCTTACGTTTGATACCTGAAAACTTTGCTTCAAAATCAATGCGCAGCTTGGAAATCACATGTACACATCTTGTTTTCCGAGTTGCTGCAAACATGGCCCAAGTCCATGTTTGAGACATCATATCTCTTTCATTTCTTACTGGAATTCATCAATTCTTTTTTATTTGAAAGATGAAGTTTTGTAGTATGTGCATACCAATTTTTAGCTCAATATAAGGTTGTTTGGTCCTCTGTTTCAGGCCTGCAAGTTGAACCCTAGATGGTTTTCAGGCCTGGGCACATTTTTGTTTTTTGAACGGTTGCAAACTTGGCCGAGTCCATGTTTGAAATAGCGTAACTATTTCATTTACAGTCGAAATTTATCGATTCTTTTGCATCTTGATCTTGTTTGAATCATCGAGAAATAGCGTAACTATGATCTTGATCTTGTGCATCTTATCTGGATTTGTGAGTCTGAGTCTCGTGATGAGAAGTTGAGGGATTTCAACATCGATTCTCATGGGTGTCTTCGTAAGAAGAACCGTCTAGTTGTGCCTTATGATTCTGCACTTAGGCAGGACATTCTCGATGATTGTCGCATTCAAAGTATACCATCCATCCCGGCAGTAGTAAGATGTATGCCGATATGAGTTGCCTTTATTATCGGGAAAGCATGAAGCGTGATGTAGCAAGTTATGTGAGTAGTTGCATGACTTGTCAACTTATCAAAGCCGAGCATCAGCGCCCTTCTGGTTTTCTTTAGCCTTTGGAGGTCCCATTGTGGAGGTGGGATCAGATTTCGATGGATTTCATTGATGGCCTACCTCGTTCGAGATCGGGCCATTGCAGTATTTGGGTTATTATTGATCGCCTCACTAAGTCTGCTCACTTCATTCCCATTAAGTCTAATAGGACTGCTTCTCATCTGGCCAAGATATATATCAAGGAAATCGTGAGACTACACGGTATTCCTAGTTCAATTGTATGTGACGGTGATCCGCTATTCACGAGTCATTTGTGGCAGAGTCTTCAGCAAGCTTTGAGAACAAAGCTTAATTTCAGCACAGCATATCATCCGCAGTCTGATGGGTAGACTGAACGGGTGAATCGTATCTTAGAGGATCTTCATCATGCTTTCATTTTGGATTTCATTGGTAGTTGGGAGAACCACTTACCACTTGCGGAGTTCTCCTACAATAATAGCTTTCAATCTAGCATCGGTATGTCTCCTTTCAAAGCCCTTTATGGAAGGTCATGTTGATCACCTTCATGTTAGTTGGAGTCCGAGGAGAAACTTATTCTAGGCCCCGATTCTATTCGTGATTCATCTGAGAAGATTGTTCTTAATCGGCAGAGAATGAAAGAGGCACAGAGCTGCCAGATATACTACACGGACAACCGTAGGAAGCCTTTTGAGTTCTCTATTGGTGATCTCGTCTTTATCCATATGTCTCCTTTCAAGGGGGTTATGCATTTCAGTACAAATGAGAAATTGGCTCCTCGCTTTATAGGACCATTTCCTATTGCTGAACGTATTGCCCCTGTGGCTTATAGAGTTTCACTTCCAGCCCATCTATCTGGCATTCATGATGTGTTGCACGTCTCTCAACTTCGGAAGTGTCTTCGAGAGTCGGATTCTATTATCGATTCTCCTGATTTGCAAGAGCTTGAGATCTCACCGAACCTATCCATTATGCAGTAGCCTATTCGCGTACTTGCTTCGGAGGTGAGACGCCTACGAAACAAGGATGTGCCGCTCGTTAAAGTTCCATGGTCCGCTAATCCCAATGACTGCACTTGGGAAACCAAAGAGTTTATCGAGCAATCCTAATCGGGTTTTATTTCTTCGCATAGCGACGGTGAGAATCTTTTTATCTCAAGTTCATTTTTTTTCTTTTGACCGATGAAATAATTCTGTTGAATAAAAATTCTTCTCTATAAATTGCGAGGACGCAATTTTTATAAGGGGGAGTATGTAACAACCCTGTTTTGATGATTACTTGTAAATTATAATTTAATATTGTAAATTAAAACTAAAATTGGAGATCTAAATTGTTTATTTGGAATAAACAATGAATTTTGAAAATAAAATGTGAAAATAAAGTTTGGAAACTTTATTTTGTTTGTTTGGGTTAATAATGAATGGAAAATGAATTTTATTTAGAGAAAATGCAATAATTTTATTAATTATTGTCAATTACTTCTTTTAATAATTTTTAAAGGAAGTATTTGATTTTTAGATGTTGTTTATTTAAATACAAAGGGTGAAATTTGGTTTAAAGATAATTTTTGGTTATAAAATTAAGTTTGAAATGGTTTTTCATATTTTTATATGCAAGAAAATAATTTTTGTAGAATTTTTGAAGTTAAAAATAAGGATTTATACATTTATTTGTGTAAATTGTGTATTTTTGTAAAATAAGAGATTTTAATAATAAAAATGTTTTTAAAATTTAAAATTATCTTTTTATATAATGGAAAATATTTTATTTAATATGTATGTAAGTTTACATATTTTATTTGTGTAGAAACTTGAAAGAAAATACATTGCTTTTACATAACATAGGTGCATATATGTGTTTATGAGATAATTGATTTTTTTGGCTAATTAATTTTGTTTGGGTCTAAGCCCATTATCATTTTAGCCTGTAAAGAAACGAGAAATTCTTCTTCTGAGAAACATACTTTCATTTCTCTTTTTACAGTAAACAGAAACCAAAACAAAGAAACTTTTCCTCTTTTAAAACCTATAGCTAAAATCTTCAATTTTCTTCAATAAATTGTTGTTTCTAGCAAATCTAAAGAGAAATTCAAAGATAATCCATTCCAAAACTGAATATTTCATCAAAATATAAAATTTTAAGTTGGGTTTGTATGTAACAATCTTTTCTTTGTTTACATGTTTCTCTTTTGCTCATTTATAGGTTCTGAAAGTCAATTTTTGCACAAAGCTTCTAACTTTCAGCGAAAAATCTGGGTTTTGCACTTCAAAAACAAGGTGAGTATCAAAACTCACAAATGCTAGCTGAAACCAAGTTTCGAGTTGCTATAAACTACGAAAAATTTGCTTTTGTATCTTGTTTTATACGCAGTTTTGTTGTGCCAAGCTGTTCTGACCTCCACTTTGCATGTCAATTTCTTGCAATTCCAGCAATGAAATGCTGCCGGTTGATAGTCCATGTGTTGTAGTATAAGTGCGCACAATTTCATATCAAAACTCTTACGTTTATTACTTGAAAACTTTGCTGCAAAAACAATGAGCAGCCTGGAAATCACATGTGCACATTTTGTTTTGAGTTGCTGCAAACATGGCCTGAGTCCATGTTTGAGACTGCATGTCTCGTTCATTTCTTACTGGAATTCATCGATTCTTTTTTGTTTGAAAGATGAAGTTTTGTAGTATGTGAATACCAATTTTCAGCTCAATATGAGGTCGTTTGGTCCTCTTTTTCAGGCCTGTAAGTTGAACTCTAGATGGTTTTTAGCCTGGGTACATTTTTGTTTATTGAACTGTTTCAAACATGGCCCGAGTCCATGTTTGAAACAGCATAACTATTTCATTTCCAGTCGGAATTTATCGATTCTTTTTTGTTTGAAATATGAAGTTTTGTATTACGTGCATACCAATTTTCAGCTCGATATAAGGTTGTTTGTTTCTCCGTTTCATGCCTGTAAATTGAACACAGGATGGGTTTCAGGCCTGGGCACAATTTTGTTTTTGAACTGTTGCAAACATGACCTGAGTACATGTTTGAGACAGCGTAACTTTTTCATTTTCTATTGGAATTCATTGATTCTTTTTGGTTTGAAAGCTGAAGATTTCTACTACGTGCACACCAATTTTTAGTTCAATCAAATGTTGTTTGGCTACCTATTTCATGTGTGAAAGTTGAACCCAGAGAAGATTTCAGACCTGGGTGTTATTTTGCCAATGCATTTTTGTTCTTTTTCCGTCCGACTTTTGACTTTTACTTCATGTTTTTTTGATATCTCTGAAATGTTTTGAGGGCTATGTTGCCTATAAATAGGCTAGCCATGTTTTGATGAATTTGAAATTCAAGTTTGAATTGAATTTGAATGACGGTTTCGAGTGATTTCTTTGATTTCGAGCAAAGATTTTTCCAAACTATTTTGAAATAATTTTTAAAATAAATTGGCATTTAAAATAATTATTATGTAATATTTTTAAATTATTTTAAGCTATAAAATCTATTTATTCTCTATAATAAGGGAATTTTCAAATATTATCTTTAAAATTGATTTCGGAAAATGGTTTTAAAAGCTTGTTTTCTCAAATAAATTATTTTATATATAAAATACACATTTTTTACTATTCGAGCGAATGAGAAAGAGAATTAAACGGTTTGATAAAACATGTGGTATGGGACACGTGCGTTTGTCTTATCGGTTAATTCCTGACTTGTTCGTTTGATCGTTTTAACCTTCCGGTCGAGTTTACCGATGAGATGAGATAAACTTTTTACTACTTTGAGTGTGAAATTTATTGGTGGTTAGTAAACCATTTAGTACGAATGTGTGGTATGAGATGCACATTAACACTATTCGGGTTCCTATTCGAGAGTTTGTGACACATTTGCCATTGTGGTGTGCCAATACTTGACCTTCGGTTAATTGCACAATGGCGTATTTGTCTTCAAGACGTTTGCCATTGCGGCGTGTCTGACATTGCGGCGTGTTTGACATTGCGGCGTGTTTTTCATTGTGACACTTTGCCTTCGGGCGAGGTACCTATTTGAGATAATAGTACTTGACAAGGCTTTGGCCACATGCATGTGTAAACATTTTTGAGATGATTTTTTTTGACTATTTTCCCTAGTGTATCGCCCCTTTCCGGAATTGGTCCTTTGAACCATTCGTTATATATTTGTGGCAATTACCTTTCGAGAATTTGAACTCTTGAAAGTTTTATTTTTGAGATTTGAATTGCCTACACTGGCGTTATTTGAGATTTGCCTTTGGTGACATTATATAAGATTTTCCTTTTGCCGTTTATTTGAGATTTTATTCTTCTCTTTGGAGATATATTTTCCGTATGGCATGTTTGAGATGGGATCTCTTTATGCCTGTTTTGGATTTGCCAAGATGGCAGGTTTAAGTTTTCTCCTAAACCATATTTGATGTTTATGAAATGCCAATGATATGAGGCTTGCTACAATTAGCGTTTTATGGGTTATTTTATCTCTTTTGAGATTATATGTTGTGTAGTGATACCATTCATCATATGAAGTAACCATACATACCGTACTTATGCTCATGCTTACTTAGTATTGGTTCTTCTTGCTTAAGAAGAACACCACCTCTGTCCTATGCTTATGTTATCGTTTTCTTTCTTAAAGTGATTTGTTTAGCTAGACTGACCCGTGTATTTATACTTGGGACAGATCAAGGTGTTTCAGGTTAGGTACTTTTAGACTTAGCCTATTCTGCTTCCGCATGGACTCTTTTCTGCTAGCTCTTTTTGTTATAGCTTTTTGTGTAGTCCTTTTTGTTTGCTACTCTGATATGTATATTCTTTTGAGTTGGTTATATATTGTGGTCGTTATACCACTTGACATGTATCAGCTTGTATACTCTATGATGTATATGTATATGTATATGTATATGTATATGTATATGTATATGTGTGTATATATATATATGTGTGTGTGTGTGTGTGATGGTCGCTGTTTTGTGATGTATTTTACATTTGAATTGTTGTATTTTGTTTTGATAGATTCTATATCCACCTATGGCTTTGTATTAAGTATTTATTGGATATGTCAATCCACTTGAGTTAGAAAAAAAATACACAACATTTATCGACCTATTCAATAGATATTTAAGACAAGACTATAGATGATCGTTCCTAACCAGCCCTATTCTTCGCATTAGCAGACGGTATTACCCAGTAATACTCTTTGTTAAAGTGGGCCTTGGGGTGGGGCGTCACAAAATTCATGGTCTCTCTGAATCCTTGCCAAGCCCAATTCGCTTGCTTTCCGACAAGGGGACTACATGACAAGCAAGCCTATCCGCTCACGCTCCAATGAGTTGCCTTACTTCTTTCACTTCGGTCCCACCTCTCTAGGCGACACATAACGTGATCAAATCAAACGTCTCTTCGGACCTTTGCCGAGCCCAATCCACTCATTCTCCGATAAGGGGAATGAACAACAAGCAAGCCCATTTGCTTATGTTCCAGTGAGGTAACTTACTTCTTGCACTCCGTTCCCCACACTTCGGTGGGGAGTTAATGTGATCAATATCATACAAGTCCATCCACTCGCTCTCCGACATGGGAACTTGCACCTACCACGCCGGTCCCGTCTTTTCAGATGGGACATTAAAGCGATTAATATCACTCATCACATTCAAAGCGGATTTCAATAAGATGAATATCCAAATCAAATAGATATCCGACTCAGAGCGTCCCTAGGGCCTATTCGGAATCTCATATACATATAAGCGTTCCAAGATTAATATTGTGCAAATATCCTTAATAGTCATCTCAAGCATCCAATTCAGAGCATGCCTAGGGACCGTTTGAGATCCCGTACATGTGTAAGCGGCTTGAGGTAATATAGTAGCATTTATAAAGAATAAAAAGTAAGATAAAGTATCATCTCTAGATTATATGCCATTCCATCCAAGGCCAGGGCGACCCATGTCACCGAGCCTTTGGGGGTCGGTACCAACACATACTTGGGGATCGGTACTGATCCGTAGGTTTGGATCAAGGTTTGCCTCGGGTCATTCTGCTCCATTCAAATCTACTTGCGCTCTAGATTTTGGTCCTTGATTCTGATTTTGCAGCGACTCCAGCTGTTCCTACTTGTCCCATTCTTATGATGAAGTTTTCCATCATCTCCTCCTAGCGAGCCATTATCCTTTCTTGCAATCCGTTCATCATGGTATTCTCTTACCTGGTTATGTAGATTAATGAGGGGTTTGCTCCTGAAGAGGTCTCATGGCTTCCCCTTAGTTGATTTCCTCTAATAGTAGTCCTTCTAGTCGATTGCCTAGCTATTCTAAATCTTCTTAAGTCTCAAATTAGTGAGTTCAAGTTGGTTCTCAATGAAAGCGCTAAAATGTTTATACCCAAAATGGAAGAAACACCCAATAGAAAGTAGAAGAGAATAAAAAGTGTAGAAAACAAATTAGAAACAAGAAGGAAATAAACACATAAGGTTTTATAGAGGTTCGGCGTATTCTGGCCTACGTCTACTCCAAAGATTTTGTTTATTTATATTGTGATTCCAAGTACAATTTGCTAAAAAAGGCAGAGCATAGGCAGGGAATAAGTGAAAGAAGATACCTTGAATGAACCGTGCCTTCTTTATTTAAATCGGTAAATGACCTAATATCTCATTGAAACTTCTCCTGTAGAATCTTGCCGCTAAGACCCAGTCATCCAAAAAATCTCAACTTCATATCCTTAAGGGTTGGGGATCTGTACCGAACCCTATAAGGGGATTGGTACCTATCCCTGTATGTAAGTAGGGACACTTTTTCTTAGTGACTTCGCATGGTAGCTTTACGACTTTTGATACGATTGTTTTCATCCAATAATAGGATGGTGTTGTATCACTTTTATGGAGAGGGGGTAGTATTGGGATGTGTGGTTTCGTCCATTTTTGCTTAATGAGGGTAAAATATAATTTATATGTAGTCATTTAACACACGTTAAACATTAAGATACAAAATTACGCTCTTTCTTAGGGTATTTGGTATGTTTATATTGGATATTAGTTCTTCGTATCATCCATTCTATTTTTTTATTACCTTACTTTGGTGAATGGACTAAGTATTTCTTAGGAAACTAAACATTTATTTTATCTATATGAAAATTTCCAGATGTATATATTTTAACATTTAACATATGCTCATATTTACTACTTAAGCTATTTTATTCCTATATCACTTTTTCTATTCATGCTCGGTTTATACATACAAATGTTTGTTTCACACTATAATATCTAGTCTAACATGATTATTATTTTCCTTATGATACCCACGTAAGATTAAGTATTTGGGATGGGCTAGATCTTTATCTTATTGTTTATGGATTACTTTATAAAGATTATTCTATTCTCATATATGTTTATTAACATGTATTAAATGTACTTTATGTTAGGTTGGTATTTGTACACCGGATGTAGTACCTATATTCTCAAAACCATATCAATTTTGAAATTATATTTACTTTTGAAATCATATTACTTGAAATAGGTTAAACTCTCATTTCCAGAATTTTCATACTAAATCAAATATCTATTTAAATCCTAACTTAGGTTATAATGTCATTTAACCATATTCACTTTAAAATCGGGGATTTGAACGTAAACACTTTCACTTTACTTAGTCTTAAATTTAGAATATAGTTTAGATAGTTAAAATTAGTTTAACAAAGTCAAAATAAAATTTTAGAATAGTTAAAGTACTCTAACGTATTTTAAAATAGATTAAAATAGTTTTTAATTGATTTAAGATAGTTAAATTGATTTCAAATAGATTAATATAATTAAAGTAGATTAAATAGCTTTAAAATAGATTAATTAGATTTAAAATAAATTAAAAATGGTTTAATTAGTTTAAAATAAATTAAATTGGTTAAAAGTAGGTTAAAATAATTTATATAGTTGATATAGTTTAAAATAGTTTATTAGGTTTGAAAACTTTAATAATTAGAAATTTTAAAATAATATATTTTAAAACAGTTTATATGAAATATGAATTTGGAATTTATATAAATTTAATGATTTATTTTATTTCAACATATCTGGACGATTTCACATTTCCTAATCACAAAAACCCAATTTCACAATTCAACTCACAATAAAATTATTAAATTTTATATTACTTCCAAACCATGTTTGAAATATCAATTTTAGTCACTCACATTCCAGTATATTTCAAAGTTATATTTCAAACAATTTCAATAACTCAATTCCGTTTAATTCCATTTATACTTTAAAATTCAACTTAAAATTTTAAATCTAATTTCTTTAAACAATTGCTTTAACCAATTCAAATTTCAATATAACTTGATTTTCAATAATAATTCAAATATAAGACAATTTTATTTCAAAATATCATTCAGTTAATATCAAAAATTAAGGATTTAAAATCATTTAATTTAACCAATCCGATGTCCGTATATAATTCTCTACCTTAGGGTCAAGTGGTATGGATATTTATCATTTCAATCCGCAAATTAAAATTTTATGATTATATATCATTTCAAACCGGAATCCCGAATTAAATAATAAATCCATAAAATCGCCCGCGTCTATCATTTCAACCCATAACGATTTTCCCTAGTCTATAGATCGTTCGAGTATGTATCATTTCAACCCATAGGGAACTTGCAGTTATACAATATAAAATACAACATTCAATCATCTAATATCGACAAATTAAACATTCATCACAGTTATCATCCAATTCAATCAATAAACATCAATAGTTAACCGGTAATCAATACAGATATTGAATTTGACAATTAAAATTCAATATTAAATTAAATGATAATTAAATGCGATAGAAGTCAAATTTAACTAGAATTGACAATTTAATAACCAAACAGCAATCAATAAATTTTCTAATCACATCATAAATTTAATTTAACTAACATAAGAAATTTTAGAAGGTGTGAGTGGGTCAAAATACTCACCGTTGAATTCAAATTGATTTGAAAGTATAAATATGGCCCAAATTTGAATAGTCTCAGAATTCGAACAAACTAGTGTCAAAATGTCCAAAATTTTAATACGATCGTAGTGGAACAAACCGCACGTGGAACGGACCTCATATGTGAAAGTTATGCATATTAGAACGATTGAACGATTTAGATTTGAAATACAATAAAATAAACACTAGCCTTTGCCAAGTCAACGTCTTTTTCATCAAAACCCTACCCACACAAATCATCGCATTACCTTACAGATTTCAGGAACCATCGTTCCACCATGCCGACATCATTTAATCGTTTACCGCAGCCTAAACGTGCGCCTACGCCCACCTCAGCCAACGCCACCGCCTACCCCTCGGCCTGCTGCACTCTGCCACCAAATGCGCCGCCCCCAAAGCCAACAGCCACTGCTGCTGTATTGAGGCCAATTTTGGCAAAACCAATGATGATCCTTACCGACTAACTGCATGGATGAACTCAGCTCGACGATACCTTCCCAACGCCACTTCTCAATCATCGAACGGAAGACGATCCACCGTCAGATCGTCAAAACCCTAAAATGAACAGCCGAGGTTCATCCTCGATTTCAGGACAAACGATGAACCCAATTGAAAAACGAATTTCACTAGTGGATTGCGCTCGTCGAGAGCTAGGGTTCGGAGAAGTTTGGCTTTTGGATTTGGTTTTGAATTTGATTTGCAATTTGGGAATTAGAGTTTGCAGCCATTGAGAAGAGAAAAACAAATGGAATTATACGCACTGAAATCAAAAATAAGAAATAACATAGGGTTTACAGTAGGCCATTTATAGGCAGAGCTGAAAATAGAAAGAACGGACAAGATCGATTTGAAAGTTGAACGATAAACGACCCGAAAAGCCCATTCTGTCTCCAGAACGAAAATGGGTCATCCCATATATCAAAATATATGTTTTCAATATTTTTAAACTCAATGGAATAGGTTTCAAGTCCTTATTCCATCGTACGGAGAAGTCATGTCAAATTCAGCTTATTTCAAATTGATTTCAATTGATTTCAATTAAATTGATTTCTAGGCGTTTCGAGTTCGTACGATCAAACGACAAGTCCGATCGCTACGAAACTTGAAACCTTACAACAATTTACCTTTACGGATCCGATGCAACTAGTTTCATCGAAATCCGAGTCAGTGACCAAATGAATATTTTCTCGTTAATTATAGAAATTAATATTAAATTAAATAAATCCCTTTTCCAATTCAAATTTTATAATCAACAAATTTCATCAATCTTGATTACCAGGACATTTACAATAATTTAAAACAGTCTTACATATCAATTCCGTGTTTAAAATTTTACCGATTGCAGTGTTCAATTTCAATTTCAATTTGTAATTAAATCCAATTTTAATTATAATTTCGTTTCAATAAATTGCTTAAATTTGATTCCAACCTTTATATTCAACCAATTATAAATCTAATAACATAGTTAACATTTGTTTTACATTTCATTATATTAATATACTCAAATTTTCATCTTTTATTTGTATTAACTATTATATTTCCATTTTATTGAATTTTGGTCAATTTTAGTTAACATTTAAAATCCCAAATTGATTTATTTATCCCGATTTCACTATTTTATCAAGTCGGTTATTACATTATGAATATAATTAACATTTCTATTCATTTTATTACACTCACAATTTACAGATATTGGCTTAACTCCCACTAATATAACATTTATTTACATTTAATTCCAATTGATTTCCAATTAAAGTTTATAGACTAATTAAATAGGTAACTTATAATAATTGTTACCATTAACTTGTAATCACATTATAAGTTTATTATTTACAACGAATGTTACAATTGCTTACATAACACGGATTTTATTTAATTACCATTAATTATATATTATTTCATTAATTGATTCAATATTTACATTTGTTTTTCTTACGTTCACTTTATAACCAAGTACAGCATTTTAAATCATTCAATTGATTGGGACTCCATTCAAATCGTTAATGATTAACTTTAATTAACATTGTTACATTTTATTTTAGTCATTATTTCATTGTTAAATTACAAATTTTTATTTCCTTCAATATTAAATCACAAAATCTTATTTAAATTAACTATTGAAAATTACGGGTCGTTATATTACCCATAGCAACCACTAAGCCTCAAAACAAATCATTCATTTATCAAATTCTTTTTAAAATGTTTACCAAAACATCCTTATCTTACTAATATAAGTATATTCAAAAATTATTTGTAAAAGATTTCTTGTTACAAAATCATATTGAAAGGTTCAAAGAAATATTATTTAAATTGGAGATATATATAACCTCGAACACTATTCCTTCGACATTAATTGTGCAGCAAATGTCCATACCACCAAAATTAAGAAGGCGAGCTGATGGAATTCTAAATCTCAAATTCTTTTATAATTTGCTTTTGTAAATCCTTTAATAAATCTCTTCCATTTATGTAATCTCCTATACTTAAATTCTAAACCTATTTATAAAACACTTTATAAAACTCCAAGTCAATTTACAAAACTCCTTTATAAATATTAATAAACCATTTATATAACTCTTTACAAATATCCAAAATTATTTATAAAGTTTTTTATAAATCTCCAACATTATTTATTAAAACTCTTTTATAAATATCCAAGACCATTTAAAAAACTTTCTTTATAAATATGCCTTATTTAAAACAAAACTCCTTAATAAATCTCATTTAGTAAATTCTATTTGATAAAAAAAAACAATTATTTAAAACATCTTTAAATAATAAATTATTATTTAAAATCATCCACTATTTAATCATGTTTAAACCATATTAACAAAACAATTATTTTAAACACTGATTTTAAAAAGTATTCAACTAACTTCAAAAACACCTTTAATAAAGTCATTGCCTATTTAACCTTTAAATATCATATTTAAAAATTATAATAATTTTAAACCCATTTCAAAAAGGATAAAATGAAATACTTGACTTCACAAATTCAGATAGAAGCTTAGGGACCAGAATGATTCATTTAACTGAGTTTAACCTATCCAAATTATAACATGGGTATTTACATAACAAACAGGTACGTAAAGGGAATTGGCAAACAACAAACAAATCAACATATATGTAAGATGTCCAAGTTATTATGATAGTAGATGGGGATTTGTTCTGCTAAATACATGTCCAAATTATTATAATAGCAGAATGGTGTTTTGTTCTACTAACCTTTGTCATTTGGTTCTATATTCAGTGAGATTACTTAAGGGTAATCGACAAAGAAACCTTTGGATTAAAACATTTTGGCAAAAGAAAATTCTTTTCAAACAAACTGATATCCAAAATAAATGATTTTAAAATTTAAAACCTTTATTCAATAATTAAATATCATTTTAACGCCTTATTTAATATAAATAAATCCTTAATTATTAATTAAACAGTCATTAACTTTTAAATAAATGATGAAATAATAATTCCTTTGAATAAATAATTAAATAATAGTTAACCATTTAATAAATAATTAAACTACAATTCATCTTTAGTTAGTAATATAATAATAGATTAAACCTTTATTAATAATAATTAAACTTAGTTAAGTTTAACCTAATTAGAAGTTAATTAATGGTCGAACCCTTTTATAATTAATTAATAAATAAACTTTTAGTTAATTAACTAATTATAATTAACTTACTTAATTATCACTTAATTACTAATTACCTTTGTTAGTATATGATTAAGTACTAACTACCTTAATTAATTAATTAATTACTTTTTGTTTCTTAAAATATGATTGAAAACTCTTTTCAAAAATATTTCTAAGTAAAAACACTTGAAGGTTTCAAAAAGAGTTCGTTTTCATGAGCTGCACTTATAGCGAATATCACTATACGATTTGAAATTTTCAAAACTTAAATTTTTATTTTTTACGTCTTCCTTTGACTTTAACTCTTGGCAAACCTTCCAGAACATTAAGCTATGTTCTTGAAAACTAAACAAGTTTAAATCTTGAATATATTTTTAAATTTAGAACCCAAGTTCAAAGCTTTTACACAAGGAATTACATGCCACTTAAACGAGCAGAAGTGCTAACTTCCTTAGCATACAATCATTTATTTAAGACCATAACATTTATATTCACATCACAACCACTAACATAAGCCAAGATCTTAATTTTTTAACTAATATAAATATTAGACTTCATTTCAATTCTAATTTCAAATCATGACATATAAGCACATATAAATCATACCCAAACATCACTATAATACAAGCACTTGTACATTCATAAAATCAACAATTATTTTCACCCAAACACACAATCTATTTAAGGTAAGTTGAGAAATGATATATGGTTTTAAATTTTTTAGTAAAAAGATGAGAACTTTACTCACTTTAAGCTATCCAAACTCTAATTAACTCCACCGAACTTCACTTAAACATGATCCGAGCCTAGATCCATGCTTAGCTTTTGTAAAAATGAGATTTTGAGGACTTCAAATGGCAAGGTAGTTCGGCCAAGGGGGTGATACATTCGGTCATGCTTGATAAAGATGAGTGTATGGCTTTGTTTGAAGATGGGGAGTTGTAGAAAGGAAGAAGGAGTATTCAACTAGCTTTTTTCTAACTTATAGGTGAAGAAAGCTAGGATAAACTTTAGAATTACTTTGGGACCATGAAAGAGTTAAGGAAGGAGATGGAGTTTTTTGAAATGTAACGGCTCGAAATTGTCGACCCTGAAAATTCGACACTAATACATTCACTGTAGAAGTGCTGAGCAATAGAATGTCGAAAATTTGTAACGTTTAAAATTTTCGACTCACGAAAGTCGACTTTAATACGTCCACTGTATCAATTGCCGAGCAATCAAATGCCGAAAACCAAACGTTAGGGTTAAAGAAGAGGTAGAAGATAGAAGAAGAAAGAAGAAACAACAGAAACAATATCAAAAGCTCATAATCGTAGCGGAACAACATATAATAGATAAATGAATATCCTTAAAACAAAGAACTATATCAGTTATTATATTACATCACATTTCATTACATTATCAGAGTTTACAACAACAAACAACGGAAAAGAAATACTATATACTAGTTGATACGCCAAGCCATCCAGCTTGCCTCCAGATCTCTACAGCAACTCCTGAATTTCCAGAATGACCCGATAACCTGACTCTAGACTGCCCGTGTTGAAATTGGTGGGCACCCAGAGTTTAGGAAGGAAACAATAAACTCCAGGTCATTCATGGGGCTAGTGTGAGAACTTAAAACAGTTATTCTTTAAAAACAACAAAGAAATATTTTTAAATAGATCTACAATGCTTTTAGAAAATGTAACTGTAACGACACGAAAATTTGGATCCCGAAATTTTCAGATAGTTAGAGAAAGAAGAAAAGATAGAAGAAGAATAGAAAAGAAACACACAATCTCACATTCGCAGCGGATAAAATATAATATCAATAATAATAGTTATACCAAAGAAAACTGTATCTATCAATTTACATTGATATATCAGAGTTACAACAATTTTATACAACATTGGACAGATACAATTTAACATGTCTCATATATACAATATCAAAGTGGAAACTCTCCATACGTCCCTGCCATCCAGCTCGCCTCCTGAGCTCCAGGACGTCCTTACCTGAAAATCTGTAATACTCGGTCTGACCCGAGCATTACATCAAAGTAACACCCGGGTCAGGCTGGAAACCAGCATGAGTAAACTCATCTAACATGGAATACAAAAGCATACTACTTATATAAACCCGGGGTAACCTATAACAATTTACAACTTCACAAGTTGTTATAGACACCAATTATTCCACACATCAATTTCTAAGTGCCAAGACATAGATTAAATGGTCCAATTTACTTATGTCATTCCACTTCATCCTATTGGTTTCATATATCAAATTACAAAGAATCGAAGTGGTTTCGGGTATTTACCAATACCCGAATCCGGTCTCTTTGAATCCAATGTCATCTTAAACCAAGTTATTTAAGTGCTTAAATTCAAATACAGAATGTCACCTTTACACAACAATACAGAGATAAACATCATCCATTTATCATTGATATAACTAATATTCATATTGATAGAATGTCACAGCATGTCATCCAATAGATATTATTCAATTCAGGCATTCAACAAACAATCAACCATAAGCAAACTTATCAATTCATATCATAATTAATCATCTAGACATGCCTAATAAACTATTAATTAATTACAATCATTTAATTAATTCATCACTCCTTAATTACCTTATCAATCAATCCATTAATCTCTAATCATAGATCAGTTATCCTTTAATTATCAATTAATAAATATCAATTATTAATTAACCTCCTTAATACAAAGTAATCAATCCTTAATTACTTTAAAATCAATTAATTAACCTTTAATTAATTTAACCATCAAGTATTGGTTAATACCTCTTAATACAAATCAATTATTCCAGAATTATTCTTATAATTAACTAATAAATCATTAATTAACACATCAATGATCTCTTAGTTATTAATTAATAAAAACTTAATTATTAATTAATAAATTAAATTACTTCTAAATTATTAATTAAGGAGCGTCTAATTACTTACTCAACAACACTCTAATTACCAAATTAATCAATCTTATTTACTTGATTAATTTTTTTATGTTTTTATTACTCAATTGCTTAATCTCTGATCATTACTTAATAGTCTTTAATTAGTAATTCTTAATTACAATTAATTGTCCTTGAATTAATTAATTAACTTTAAATCCCAATTATTGATTAATCGAACCAATAAATTATTCTTAATTTATCACTTAGTCATCTAAATTAATTAATTATACTTAATTCCCTTTATTGAAACTAATTAATCTCATGACATTATCTCTTATATCATCTTTAAGAAAAATCATTCTCTTATAAGACCTTAGTTACTTTTGACATTTTAACACATTTTGACATTATAATTAACTGAACTTAATTAAATCCTTTAAATAAGATTTCAAATAAAATAACTATTTAACTTGCAAAAATTTAAAGTTAACAAATCTTTAACTTCCTTAATTGACTTAAATTTTAACAAGTAGAAGTTAAAACAAATTTCAATTTATATTTTAAAACTTACTTTTATAAAATCTTAAACTTACATTTAAATTAAGGTTTAAATCACTTTAAAATTTGTTTAACATAAATTAACTTAGACAACCTTTAAATTTCATAACCAATTATTTTAAGAAATAACCAATATACATATAAAGTAAGGTTATATAAAAGTTTGATCTAAATTTTCAAAACAATAGGATTTTAATACATTTTAAACTGTTCAAAATAGATGCTTCAGGTTTTACCCGAAAGCTACTCGGGCTATTTCCCGAGTTCCCCTTCCTTTCCCCCTGTCTTCAAAACTTAAATTTTATTTAAGCAAAAACGTCAGACCTAAACCCAACAAATCACACGAGTATGAACTCGGGTCCTACTCTCCAAAACACGATACCACCTTGGAGACGTTCTTCTCCTTCCAAGCATAACAGCAACAACCCAACTGACACTGCTGACTTATCGTGCATGTGCACCGTTGGCTGCAGGCACTCCGACCATCGACGCTACCTCTGGCACGTCACCAAACCTCTCCTCAATCATTTCTGATCTCCCAAATTACATCTCGAAAACAAAATCGAAAACGAACATTTCGGTCTTCATCTGGAACATGCTGTTCGACCAAATTCGAACTCGTACTGACATTGTTGACCACCAGCGGTCGTTAAACTCCGCTTCCACCCTTGCCAGACCTCCATGACTCCATTGCACCCAGTCCCAAACTACTCGATACAGCGGAGGTGACGCAGTCATCTCATTTTCGATCACTACCCAAAATAGGGTTAAAAACCCAATTCGATCCTTACTTATCAATCCCTGTAGTAAGAATTTCGTCCACTATTTTTCCTATGATCGCCCATCTACTCGCCACCTCCAGCCTTGATCCTGACCAAAATAATTGCATCGTTTGCCACAAATCGACCCAATACCCAAAGTTGATCATCACTGATTATCCCAGAAATTTTTAAACTAAAAATCCCAATTGTTATACCAAAATTCATGTTTTATAATAACACATCTGATTTTGGATTCCAATTCTTAAATCAAGATGTTCAATTTTTACCCCAATCTGATTCTTCTCTGAATTTTTTTTCCAAATTTGATTTAATCACAAAGTATTAAATCCTAAAATTATTTTTAGAATTGATATTATGTTGTAACAAATATTTTTCATTTAAAAACCAAAGGCTAATATGGATCCAAATTAGAGATAGGACTTTTTTTTAAGAAATCCAAAGCCTGTATTATCACAGCATAGCCTATACTATGTTTACACAGACATTCAACAGTAATACACATGCATGCATTTCATTTCAATTTAGATATCCATACTAACACATGATTTTCATTCACATACCAAAGTGAACTCAAGATTTAAAAAAAAAAAATTAAGTTACTCACTTTTTTTCTAATTTGCAGAAACACACAACAGTTTTGTATTCTTCTTCCAGGCTTAAACATTCAATTTGAATTGCAGATGACCAAATGTTGCAGCAGATTTGAAATACAGGTTTGAAATGTTATGAAGAACTTTGTTTGCAGGTTGAACTCCATTTTAATTTGCAGGTGTTTGATGTTGCAGGTTTGAGGTTTTGCAGATTTTAAATTCACATGTTTGCATTTGATTTTGTGTTTAATTTTTTTCAAATTTGAAGTATTTCATTAATTTGAGAAGAAGAAAGGAAATTTGGAAAAATGAAAGAGAAAACAAATTTCTTTATATTTAAATTCAAATAAATAAAAATGTAGGCCACTAGTCCCTAAATTAAACAAATGTCATTCAATGTGTTTAATTTATTTACAAATGTTTCAAAGATGATTAACATGGTTACATTTGTATTTAAGCATTTTTTTTTATTTAAATTTAAATAGAAAGCTTACTTACACAAATCTCTTAATTAATAAATATTTACATTTGTATAGTAAATTTTACTTTTAAAAGGAAATATTCTAAAATTAATTATAATGCAAATATATTTTCTTCTACATGGATTTAAAATCTAAACATTTATATATATATATACACACACACTTATAACCATTTTATATTAAGCATTTTAAAAGAAAACAAAACAAAACTTTAATTAAATCCTTTTTACACAATCATATTTAAAACAACAATTATCTTATATTTTTAAAACTATTGAATTAATCTAAATTAACTTTTTGAAAAATATTCATTTTAAAACAAAGCTTTAAATTACAATTTATTCATATATAAATTATCAACAGAATATATTAAGATATGATCAAATAAATATTTATCCCAACATAAATATTTACGGTTAGATTCATTTGTTAAATTTACAATTCAGTATTTTTATTAATTAACCCAATTATTATCAATTAATAGATACTCCAAAATCCGGGTTATTACATTCCTTCCCCCTTTGAATCTTTTCGTCCTCGAAAAGGAACGAAGCCAAAAAAAAAAAAATATATTTAAAACCGGTTAAAATATTCTTTGATCGTTATTCAAACACCTTTAAAATCTATATAATATTGCAAAAATAGTTTTTATAAAAATACTTTTATAACTCGATGTTCTAACCAGTCCATCCTTGTTCTCACAGAAATTCGGTCATACGTTGATCGGGCGTACGACTGAAAATCTATAAGTACTTAGTAGACCCGTTTTCAACATCCACTAAAAATACTTGAAAAATAATTTTAAGGAAAATATAAAAAACAGTTTTTGAAAATAGAGGATATATCTTTGGTGAGAATGCTCTGGAAATCATCACCCCCATCCATGGTCACAGTTACATTCCAGGGTTACGTTGCCGTCGCAGCAAAAGTCCATGTAACTGCAGGCTCTGCTCGGCCTCTCGATTACGCCATGGAACCCACACAACAAATCACAGTTACATCCAGGGTTACGTTGCCGTCGCAGCAAAAGTCCATGTAACTGCAGGCTCTCAACGGCCTCTGATTTTCACTGTCGAAATGGAACTTCTCCACTTCTACATAGGTCGCAGTCTACCGATATAAAATCAAATGCAGACTGTTGGCTCTCAGCGGCACACACGACTTTCGCTATGTTATACCATAGGTCGCAGTCTACCGATATAAAATCAAACGCAGACTGTTGGCTCTCAGCGGCACACACGACTTTCGCTATGGTATACTCTACTCATAATCCCCAGGAACTAGTTTTGTCCGGACTCCTCACAGGATCAACTTTAGAACCCCCCTTGGGGCTCAAGGAAGCACCACCCGATGGTACTGCTGAGAAGTTCATTTAAGGGAGCGCCTTTTTCCCCAGAGCCATCATCAAAACATTTTTATACTATACACATATAGTATCTTTAAATCATACACCTAGTATGATCTCATACAAAGCTCCTTTACACAAAATCGATTATCCCAAAATCGATAATTCTCAAACTAGGCTTTTTCAAATTCAATATTGATTTTACCAAAAAATCAAAAGCCTTTCCAAATCCAAAGGTTCCCAAAACCTTTTCTAAAATCCTCATATGATCCTTTATAGATATATAAAATCTTTTAAAACTTTGGATCATTTTCAAACTTGTATAAAATTCCTTTTATACTTCAAACATTTTCAAAAACACTTTTCTTCTGGCAAAAGATTCATCAAGGGGAGATTTATCTTATACGTCAAAGATATATAACTTTATTTATCCAAGATCAAATATCCAAATTTGATTACTCCTTTTTAATATCATTTTCATTCAAATCTGTACGATGTACACATATCATCCATACGCTATACCAATCTGATCGCTCACTCGATCACACAATTGCATTTCCGAACTAGTATCGTCCACTGACTTTCTAGTGCGGACACAGATCTGGTTTCTTGATCAGAAACCGTCATTCTCCTTGCATAGTCTAACTATGATAGAGAATATCTAGAACCAATCAACAATCCATATCCAGGTTCGCCGTTGAAAATCGAGTGAAAAATCCCCCTCGGATCGATATAACTATCTCGAAATTCTGTGTTCGAATCTGGATCAAATAACTATGCGAATAGAATAACATACGTACCCCCTACGTATTTATCCTAATTGGTTATTAACCAAATCAATTCCATTTCTATTCACATCCACTTAAATTTTCATTCACTTACTCACAATTGCTTCAATCTATTTGGATTATCACCTCTATTCTTATCTCGATTGGGTATTTAACCAATAACAGTTTGAACTCCGACCAGTTTATTTAGAAAATAGTTTGAAAATTTTAAAAATAGATAAGTAGTTGAAATATAATTACTAGTTTGTAAAATAGCTGTAAAATAGTTTAGTAATTGTAAAATAATTGGAAAATAGTTAAATAGTCATAGAAATTTTAAATAATTGCAAAATAGCTATAAAATAGTAATTAGTAGTTGAAAATAGTAATTAGTTTATAAAATAGTTAGAAAATTGTTAAACAGTTTCAAAAATAATTGTAAAACAAGTATAAGATAGTTTGGCCTTTAAAAGAAGGGTTGTATATATATAATGAATAGTTTGGAAAAATAGGTTTATATTAAAAACAATTTATATTAAAAATAGTCCAGAGTCAAAACTGTACTCTCCCCAATCTCCATTCTCATCAATTCAATTTAAATTTTCTCTGTCATTTAAATTGACCCAATTCCAATTTAAACAACTTCAATTCCTATTGAAATTTATTCAATCCCAATTCAAGTTGTATTAACCTCACTTCTTCCCAAATTTAACTTTATTCAACCTTGATCTCAAATCCTACTAATTCAGATAAATTTCAATTGAACTAGTTCCTATTTCAATTCATTTCAACTCTAATTTGACTTAATCCCAATTCCAAACTCTATTTCCAAATCAAGTTGAATTATTCTTGATTTCCTCCCAAATTTAATTCAAATTCCATTTGAATTTAAAACTATTCAATTTAAATTACAATTCCAAATTATTCAAATAAATTTGGACTAATTTCAAATTGAATCCACTTCAATTTCAAATTATTTCAAATTAATCCAATTCAAATTTTCCATTTGAACTTTATACTTATACATCTTCATTCACAATTTCAATTAATTCGAATCAAATTCAATTTGAACTAATTCAAATTTTAAACCATCTCGAATTATATAAATTCGAATTAAATTCACCATGGTTGGTTTAGCCCTTTAAACCAAGTTAACCTTTATTGAAAACTTTTAAACAATTTAATTTCAAATTAAAGTTAGATTTTCATTTATCTCAATAATGGATATATCACCATACTTCATTTCTTATTCATTTAAACAAATCCAATTTCACAATTTAAATATTTCCTGTTTCCAGATCTCAATACCCATTTTGAGATCACATAAACTCCCCATTCAGATTAACCATTTAACTTCCCAAGTTAAATCTTAATTTCATTTTCAAATTTCCAAATCAGGTTGATCATTCCAACTTATTTAACTTTTTCCTCACTTAAACTCAATTTACTTAATCTAGTCAACCTTACCCAATTTGAACTTCCATTCCAAAATTTAAACTTCTCATAAATAATCTTTCCACTTATTAAGTTCAAAAACTTATCACCTTGGGTATCACATCTTATTCCAAACTCAAAACTCACCATTTAGAGTTTATTTCCAACCACCTTTTATGTATATCCACATGTATACATATTAATTTCTTTTACATACCAAGTTATACTTTAAAATTTTAAACCACCTTTGGTTTTAGTTCAAAACAAATTTCTTTTTAAATTTTCAAACAACTCTTGTTTGAAATAGGAACATTTCATTCAAATGCATTAAATAATATTATTATTTTTCTTCTTTAAATTAATTACATCATTAATTAATCACATTCGGTAATTAACTTATTTCTTAATTACCTTCATTAAGTAATTGTCCCTTAAATTACTTACCTCTAGTTACTTCACTAAGTAACTCTTTCTTATTTATCAATTCCAATTATTATCTGTTAATTAATCTCACTAAATAAAGTTCAATTAATTACATAAATTAATTGATTATCCTTATCCTGAAACCTTTCCCAATTTTAAGATTTAATTTCAGTTTGAATCCATTTCAAACTTGTCTTTAATTTAATTTCAATTTGGTTGTAATTCTATTACCACTTAATTCTTACTATTACTTTTAATTTAATTAATACTACAACCAATTTCCTTAATATAATAGATAATCTATTTCTTATATAAAATTCATTTACTTTTGAAATCATTTAAAAACCTTTATATAAGAAAATAACAAGTACGCTCTCTCATATTTATACACTCAACTCATTCTAGGGTACCATTGACCCTTTCCATAATAAGTATCCCCCACCAGAGCCAAGGTTCTCGCTTAACCTTCATCTCTAATACCAAATGTAACGACCCGAAAATTTCGATCCCGAAATTTTCAGATAGTCAGAGAAAGAAGAAAAGGTAGAAGAAGAATAGAAAAGAAACACACAATCTCACATTCGCAGCGGATAAGATATAATATCAATAATAATAGTTATACCAAAGGAAACTGTATCTATCAATTTACATTAATATATCAGAGTTACAACAATTTTATACAACATTGGACAGATACAATTTAACATGTCTCATATATACAATATCAAAGTGGAAACTCTCCATACGTCCCTGCCATCCAGCTCGCCTCCTGAGCTCCAGGACGTCCTTACCTGAAAATCTGTAATAATCGGTCTGACCCGAGCATTACATCAAAGTAACACCCGGGTCAGGCTGGAAACCAGCATGAGTAAACTCATCTAACACGGAATACAAAAGCATACTACTTATATAAACCCAGGGTAACCTATAACAATTTACAACTTCACAAGCTGTTATAGACACCAATTATTCCACACATCAATTTCTAAGTGCCAAGACATAGATTAAATGGTCCAATTTACTTATGTCATTCCACTTCATCCTATTGGTTTCATATATCAAATTACAAAGAATCGAAGTGGTTTCGGGTATTTACCAATACCCGAATCCGGTCTCTTTGAATCCAATGTCATCTTAAACCAAGTTATTTAAGTGCTTAAATTCAAATACAGAATGTCACCTTTACACAACAATATAGAGATAAACATCATCCATTTATCATTGATATAACTAATATTCATATTGATAGAATGTCACAGCATGTCATCCAATAGATATTATTCAATTCAGGCATTCAACAAACAATCAACCATAAGCAAACTTATCAATTCATATCATAATTAATCATCTAGTCATGCCTAATAAACTATTAATTAATTACAATCATTTAATTAATTCATCACTCCTTAATTACCTTATCAATCAATCCATTAATCTCTAATCATAGATCAGTTATCCTTTAATTATCAATTAATAAATCTCAATTATTAATTAATCTCCTTAATACAAAGTAATCAATCCTTAATTACTTTAAAATCAATTAATTAACCTTTAATTAATTTAACCATCAACTATTGGTTAATACCTCTTAATACAAATCAATTATTCCAGAATTATTCTTATAATTAACTAATAAATCATTAATTAACACATCAATGATCTCTTAGTTATTAATTAATAAAAACTTAATTATTAATTAATAAATTAAATTACTTCTAAATTATTAATTAAGTAGCCTCTAATTACTTACTCAACAACACTCTAATTACCAAATTAATCAATCTTATTTACTTGATTAATTTTTTTATTTTTTTATTACTCAATTGCTTAATCTCTGATCATTACTTAATTGTCTTTAATTAGTAATTCTTAATTACAATTTATTGTCCTTGAATTAATTAATTAACTTTAAATCCCAATTATTGATTAATTGAACCAATAAATTATTCTTAATTTATCACTTACTTATCTAAATTAATTAATTATACTTAATTCCCTTTATTGAAACTAATTAATCTCATGACATTATCTCTTATATCATCTTTAAGACAAATCATTCTCTTATAAGACCTTAGTTACTTTTGACATTTTAACACATTTTGACATTATAATTAACTGAACTTAACTAAATCCTTTAAATAAGATTTCAAATAAAATAACTATTTAACTTGCAAAAATTTAAAGTTAACAAATCTTTAACTTCCTTAATTGACTTAAATTTTAACAAGTAGAAGTTAAAACAAATTTCAATTTATATTTTAAAACTTACTTTTATAAAATCTTAAACTTACATTTAAATTAAGGTTTAAATCACTTTAAAATTTGTTTAACATAAATTAACTTAGACAACCTTTAAATTTCATAACCAATTATTTTAAGAAATAACCAATATACATATAAAGTAAGGTTATATAAAAGTTTGATCTAAATTTTCAAAACAATAGGATTTTAAAACATTTTAAACTGTTCAAAATAGATGCTTCTGGTTTTACCCGAAAGCTACTCGGGCTATTTCCCGAGTTCCCCTTCCTTTCCCCCTGTCTTCAAAACTTAAATTTTATTTAAGTAAAAACATCAGACTTAAACCCAACAAATCACACGAGTATGAACTCGGATCCTACTCTCCAAAACACGATACCACCTTGGAGACGTTCTTCTCCTTCCAAGCATAACAGCAACAACCCAACTGACACTGCTGACTTATCGTGCACGTGCACCGTTGGCTGCAGGCACTCCGACCATCGACGCTACCTCTGGCACGTCACCAAACCTCTCCTCAATCGATTCCGATCTCCCAAATTACATCTCGAAAACAAAATCGAAAACGAACATTTCGGTCTTCATCTGGAGCATGCTGTTCGACCAAACTCGAACTCGAACTGACACTGTTGACCACCAGCGGTCGTTAAACTCCGCTTCCACCCTTGCCAGACCTCCATGACTCCATTGCACCCAGTCCCAAACTACTCGATACAGCGGAGGTGACAAAGTCATCTCATTTTCGATCACTACCCAAAATAGGGTTAAAAACCCAATTCGATCCTTACTTATCAATCCCTGTAGTAAGAATTTCGTCCACTATTTTTCCTATGACCGCCCATCTACTCGCCACCTCCAGCCTTGATCCTGACCAAAATAATTACATCGTTTGCCACAAATCGACCCAATACCCAAAGTTGATCATCACCGATTATCCCAGAAATTCTTAAACTAAAAATCCCAATTGTTATACCAAAATTCATGTTTTATAATAACACATCTGATTTTGGATTCCAATTCTTAAATCAAGATGTTCAAATTTTACCCTAATCTGATTCTTCTCTGAATTTTTTTCCAAATTTGATTTAATCACAAAGTATTAAATCCTAAAATTATTTTTAGAATTGATATTATGTTGTAACAAATATTTTTCATTTAAAAACCAAAGGCTAATATGGATCCAAATTAGAGATAGGATTTTTTTTAAGAAATCCAAAGCCTGTATTATCACAGCATAGCCTATACTATGTTTACACAGACATTCAACACTAATACACATGCATGCATTTCATTTCAATTCAGATATCCATACTAACACATGATTTTCATTCACATACCAAAGTGAAATCAAGATTTTTAAAAAAAAATTTAAGTTACTCACTTTTTTTCTAATTTGCAGACACACACAACAGTTTTGTATTCTTCTTCCAGGCTTAAACATTCAATTTGAATTGCAGATGACCAAATGTTGCAGCAGATTTGAACTACAGGTTTGAAATGTTATGAAGAAATTTGTTTGTAGGTTGAACTCCATTTTAATTTGCAGGTGTTTGATGTTGCAGGTTTGAGGTTTTGCAGATTTTAAATTCTCATGTTTGCATTTGATTTTGTGTTTAATTTTTTTTCAGATTTGAAGTATTTCATTAATTTGAGAAGAAGAAAGGAAATTTGGAAAAATGAAAGAGAAAACAAATTTCTTTATGTTTAAATTCAAATAAATAAAAATGTAGGCCACTTGTCCTTAAATTAAACAAATGTCATTCAATGTGTTTAATTTATTTACAAATGTTTCAAAGATGATTAACATGGTTACATTTGTATTTAAGCATTTTTTTTATTTAAATTTAAATAGAAAGCTTACTTACATAAATCTCTTAATTAATAAATATTTACATTTGTATAATAAATTTTACTTTTAAAAGGAAATATTCTAAAATTAATTATAATGCAAATATATTTTCTTCTACATGGATTTAAAATCTAAACATTTATGTATATATATACACACTTATAACCATTTTATATTAAGCATTTTAAAAGAAAACAAAATAAAATTTTAATTAAATCGTTTTTATACAATCATATTTAAAACAACAATTATCTTATATTTTTAAAACTATTGAATTAATCTAAATTAACTTTTTGAAAAATATTCATTTTAAAACAAAGCTTTAAATTACAATTTATTTATATATAAATTATTAACAGATTATATTAAGATATGATCAAATAAATATTTATCCAAACATAAATATTTACGGTTAGATTCATTTGTTAAATTTACAATTCAGTATTTTTATTAATTAACCAATTATTATCAATTAATAGATACTCCAAAATCCGGGTTATTACAGTAACTACCATAAGGCCTCCTGCTACACACACAATGCAAACGCAGAATTGGAGAAGATTTCTCCTTATGATAGTCAAACATGCTTGATACGCAAAATTTCTTTTCAATATTATTATTATAAGTGCAAAGTGCAGGAAAAACATTTCGAAAGTGCATTATTAATCTTAGCCGGCATAGGTACCATTATAGTATGCCTACTATAGCTACCATATTAGATGGCAGGTTCTACAACTAAAACCGTACAAGGCTCGTATTGTTTTGCTTGGATTTCCAACAAATGGTCGGGCAAAGGAACTTCCCAAGTAAAGTGGAACACCTCTGGAGGGACGTCCTCGGATCCTAACCAGATCTCTGCTAGACAAGGCCGGGTTACCTCTAGTTGGGTAACAACTGACACGAGTATGCCATCCCCCAGTTGTAAACAACCTTTATCCGAGGATCCTCTCAACCAACAACCACAAAGTAATAAGTTTGCAGCAACCACAAAGTAAGTATCTGGGCTCCATACCATGATACCACTCATAATTCAGAAGGAAATGACATACCCTCAAAGGGCGCTATCCTTAAATAACCTTGCTGCTACGATTCCTGTTTCGACCATAACCGGGTTGTGAGTTTCGACGAAGTCTCGTCCACAAAGCTATGCTTTTCACAAAAGCCACGCTTTGATCAACAACTGATCAGCAGCACTCATCATGCCACACTACCAAATTGGGAGTATATCACTGATAACCATCAACTACATAACCTCTGAGCTCATACGTCTCAGAGAAGGGTGTTAAGCTAAGAGAATAAATTCTCCACCACCAACAGATATGTATTTGAAAAAAAAAATCAGCTTTATATCTCAATTTGCAATGTCAGACATACAACCATACAAGTCTGTTTCAGGTTCGAACAGAACCGAAGGCACTTCCAAAGAAGTACTTGCAAATCCGGGTATTCACAATCCCGATCGAACTTCCCATCACAAAGGAAATTTCCATACCGTAGCTATCGGTGCAGAGACAATCGATAGGTCATCCTATCATTCTCGCAGAAAAAACCAGGTCTTCAACACCGGTCTTCAATCGCTATCCATTACGACGAATCACTATTCGGAATGGGATTTATGACCCAAAGGTCCTCTCCCAGCTAAACCGAATAACGAGCGATTATTTATAAAAATAAGTGTTCATTCAGATTTCAACAAATCACAATAATTTTCATTTTGATCTTTTAAATAAAAGATCCATCACAATCACAAAGATTCGATGTGGTTTTCGGGTATTGTGACGCCCCACCTCTATACCCACGCTAGCCAAGAACACTACGGAGTAGTGCTGTCGACTAGCACGGAGAATAAGGCTGTTGAGGAGCGACCATCTGTATAATTGCTTTGTGCGAGCATCGATATGTCAGATAGTATAACATGCATTTCTTTTCAAGAGGAAATCCGACATACCGACACAAACTCAAAGCTACTACACAGTGGCTATAAAGGTCTTCGGAAACAAATATAGAAATAAACATAACATAAATCAGTCACAGACAATTCATATCACAAAGGCGGAAATAGATATGAATATAACACATGAAAGTGTTCATCAAAGTAGTGGTCAAACAAGATCCACAATATCAAAAAGAATAGATACAAGTGCTAGACAAAAGAATAAGTATACATCATAGAGTATGTATCTCAAATGTATACAACAAAAACTACTAAACTAAAGTAGTTAGCCAAAAGTCAGAAGATGGTCCGATAAGGAGTCAAGCAGAAGCACCTGTAAAATCTCAGTCTGACCCGAGTATTATTTAAAAAGAAAATAATAAACGGATCAGTCTAGCTATAAATATCAGATGAAGTGATATATAATAAGAGATATGACATAAACATATAATAATCACAATGCAAGCTGTGATATAGAAGTAATTGAAAAATCAACAAGAGATTAATCAATATCACAAAGATCTACCCAAGATAAAAAGAAATGTCATACTCCTAATTTCATTCACCAAGCCACAATATATGACATATATATCAATGCCCATCGTAAAAGTTGGTGAAACATAAATTCCAGAATTCAACACACGAAATCCAGAAATCACAAGAAAAAGGATCAACGACGTCGTACAGCGGGACATCCGATGAACCAAATCACAATCAAAGGGAACAACGACGTCGTACAGCGGGACGTCCGATGAACCAAATCACAAAGACATAGCACAATGCTAGTCTAAACCATAAAATGATCGTCATGATCAAAGAGAAGTGTCAATTACAATAAGCTAGTAAATATATGAGCTTAGCTTCATGTCCCATAACCACTAGCTTAACTTAAATATTTACGAACAAATTGTAGATCTCCACTAGAAAATTGTCACAAGAGATTCAATCGAACAAGTCCAAGAATTAACCGACGAAGTAAACGCAAGCATTTCATACCACTTGTTTTACTAAGTCGTTTAATTAGATTTCTCATACGAGTGAGGTAAAGGTTTGTATATACTAATAGATTGGAAAACGGTTTAAGAAAAGATCTTTGTTATTGAAAATAGAGTTGAAATCGTTTGATGAAAGAGTTTTGATATTTACTACTAGTATAGAAAACCTTTATATTTATAAAGTGACAAATCATAAAGAAGATTGTAATATCAATCAATTCAGTAAAATTCACATTCGAAGACGTGAATAAAATCCAAAGAAACCGATAAAGAATCCATCGAAATGGATATTCAAAAATCTCTAAAAAGGAGTCATCAAAGTCATAATAAACGATAACAAAAAATAGGATCATCACGAGTCGATTTAAATTGAAATTCTCAAGCGAAAAGGCAAGCAGGCAAAACACTGCTGATTCAGACGTCTGAAACAAGTGGTTCAGACGTCTGAATCTGGAAATATAAAAATTTCCAGAACACAATTCAGACGTCTGAACCAAGTGTTTCAGACGTCTGAAATAGGCATATTTTAGCCTATTTTCTTTCTGTTTGAAATAGAACCAATTCAGACGTCTGAAACCCTTTATTCAGACGTCTGAATCTGGGAATAGAAATCTTCCCAGACAATATTCAGACGTCTGAATATTACGTTTCAGACGTCTGAATCTGGGGTTCAGGGCATTCCCTGAACCTAGGCCTAAAATGGCCAAACGAATATCGGAAACGATCGAACGAGCAAATGGCGATGACTAAGGAATTACGTCGAACGACAACCCAGCCTAAACGGCTCTTCGATACGCCTCAAATATCAATGTCCAAATATCCATAATAAGATTTTCATAAATTAGACCAAAACACCAAAAATTGGAATATACACGAAATCAATCCAAACCAAAATCAATTGCACATGAATAAGTGTTAGGAATTCATACATAACAATCGAAGATAATTATAGACTAAGATGTGAGATAAAAATCTCACCTTTGAACCCAAACGAATGAAGAAGATGCTATGAAGCAATGGCAAGAACAAGCACTCTTCAATTCCAACTCAACAAGCTTGAATCTAAGCTTAAAAGAGAAACATTCCCTAAATTAGGTTTAGGAAATTTCTGAAATCAAAGAGAGAATGAGTTGGAGAAGAAGAAGAGGAAGCTTACCAATGGGTTCTCTTGAACTTTGGAGCTAGGAGATGGATTTGCAAAGGAAGCTAGGGCTTGGGGTTTTAATTCTTTTTCTCTTCCACCATTGTTAAAAGCTTGAAGAGTTAGGAATTAGAAATGAAGAAATGAAGAGTTGGAGTGGGTTGGGACAGAGTTAGTAAGTGGGTTCAGTCCAAACCAAAGCCCAAAGCAAAAAGTAGCAAAATTCAACTTTCTCCAAATATATCGAAGCTTATACTCAAAAAGGTCGCAAACGGCATTTTGAACTCAATGGGGGTGGTCTCGAGTCCTAATTCGACCGTATGCAAAAAGTAGCTTTTCGGACTAAAATCCGACTAACGATAAAATATTTAAATAAAATATTTAAATATAAAATCGATAAATATGCGGGTTGTTACAGGTATCCGCTTCGAATCCGACCCCTGACCGCATCGAAATTCAAACGCCATTCAAAGGTAAATATTGATAGTCGGTTATTTAACTATCAATCAACATTCGCTACAATTTCCAGATTTAAATAATTTTCAAAATTATTTATTTTCAAAATATCTTCGTAAGATATATTTTCACACTTCAACCATTTGAAAACCAATTTCAAATATTCACTTTCAATTTATCTTTAAAAGATATAATCTCAAAACATTTCACTTCATATTGAAAAACATTTCCATACTTATTTAATAATAAATAATTCACAAATCTATTTATTTTCAACATTTGGAAAATATTCAATATACTTAAACCACAATTAAGTATATAATTTATTCTTTAAGGAAAACATTCTCTTAAACACCTTTATTTGGGTCAAAAACGAATGTTGCGTAAAACATCGTTACGACAACACAAAATCACTAGTATAGGGATTCGAAATTAAGATCGATATATAAATCCCAATACTATACAAAAACATTTCCTTTCGAAAATCATTTACTATAACAACAGTGTTATAGTCCATCTTTTCCTTATTTCTCAAAAACGTCTATTTCAACAATGAATGTTGAAATCTATGATTTTGATCCTTAACACATTTTAAAACAACCTCAAATCGTTTTAATTCTATTCAAAAGATCACTTCCTAAAACATTTCTTTAATATATTATTCACTGTCCAAAATTGTGAATATATCTCCCTTAATAAGCTATAATAATTAACTTATCAAAATAAGTCGATTTCGGATTTATAAAGCAATGTTAATAAATTCACACATATATATATTTTATAAAACTTCAACTTATAAAATCCCTTAATTTACAAATTCTATTTAAATCTCATTTAAATGCCAAAATCCGATTTATAAGTTAATTACTTATAAATATTTTATTTTACAAAATCTATTCATTTCATAACTTCCCAATTTATAAATCTATAAATTTCATTCACTTATGAAATCCATTTATACTTCATTCTAACACTTATAAAAACTCGTTTTATAATTCCAATATTTAATTTATAAATATCAATTTTATAAATCTTTTATATAAACCGTTTATAATAATCTAAAAATCTCAATTTAAACCATTTTACAAATTAATCAACTACTTATTTCGAAAATCACATTTCGGTTATATTTCACAAAAATCATAATTTTTATAACATAAAAATTATAACGTTTATTTATTTAAAATGAATCGTTTCCAAAATTCAATAAAACATATACCTTCAATTTATCACTTGAAAATCCTTTTAAATTCGAAATCGTTACTTTAACATTTTTAAAACTCCAAAAATAGGCCCAATGCTGCAACAGCACCAAATATAACAATCACGGCATCCAAAACATCATATATCATATGATAACAGAATATATCATAATATCTGTAAATAAATCAATACGGGTGAGGAATCCAGTTGGATCCCTCCAACCTGTTTCCCTGCATCCACAGATGTTAGTACAATACCAATCCCGTTTCAAGATGGAATATCGCAGTATATGGGTTCATATAAAATATTATCCACTATTATGTGGCGCAATAGGGTCTCATCCGCTATTTAATGCAGGAAAATCAACTCCAAGTACATATATAATACCAATTCCACTTCAAGATGGAATATCGCGGTATATGTGTCTAATAAATAACATCCGCTTAATATACGACATATAGGGTTTATTTCAATACAACATATAGAAATTTATCATTCATTCACACAATCAAGAAATTTTAAATTTAACTATTTTAAATTTAAATCGAAACAAATTCGATTGAGTGAGAAGTTCTCACCTTGCTTCCAATACAGTTTTCAGCGTTTTATTTCGAATAAAATTAAACACGCGTTTAATTTTATCCAAAATTTTCACTAGTTTAAATCAACTCCTATCCAGCTCCATCGCGTAGTGTTCGTCCATACGAACCCAACGCAATTTGTTTCGTCCAAAACGGACCTCGTATGAAAGAGTTATGATAGTTTAAAGTTTGAACGAATTAATATATATATATATATATATATATATATAATTTACAAACCTTTTTATTATTTTTAACCTTAATCAATCCAGGCCGCACGTTTCAACTTGATGAAATCAGGGCCGTGTGTTTCATCATCTTCCCCATCGCGTAAACACGCGAACGAACCCACCATAGCCACCTCCTTCAACGAATTGTCGCGGCCACCATCTTCCATAAGAACTCGATCGGCGACCACCACTTTGTTCGCCTACGCAAGCTCCACCTTCAGCTTGAACGAGGGGAAGCTCGACTCCTCCATTTCATTGAAAATCGTGCTCGACCGTTAGGAGAACGCAGCCAAGCATCTCCATCTATGGTCGACAATTCGTCGACTTATCCGTATGGATTTGAAGCTCTTGGAATGCTCTACGATTTGTCAGTTGGAAGTTTTTGAAAATCGTCGATGGATTCAGAGAGATTAAGGGAAGAAGGAACGAATATATTGGCCATTAATTTCGTATGTGGCGGCTGAAGCTTTTAGACCTAGGGTTTTCGCAAATTGTAAAATATGAGGTCCTTATATAGAAAATTACGCGACACTATTCACCCGAATTTTTTTCGAACTCCAAACGAAGCGTGCCGTCTGACATTTATAATTTTTTACCCCCATTTCGAATGCAATGGAATATATATCGGGAGCCAATTCGATCAAATCTGAAAGATAAGTATTCAAATCGATTAATTTAAATTCAAAATTCACTCGAATCGATTTCTACGCGTTTTAGCTTGCCCCGGACAAACCGTAAATCCGATTGACACGAAGTTTGAAACCATACAATAATATAAAATTACGGATCCTATGAAACTGGTTTCGTCGAAATCCGAGGCTGTTTGAAAAATGGCTATTTTAACTCATCAATTAAATATTAAAATATTCAATTTCTACAAATTAACTTTTAATTAAATTTTAAAGTTCTATAACATCATTCTAACTCCAATATGATTTAACACAAGTTTACAAATCAATTTTAATCACATTAAACCAAATTTCCAATTATTTCTGTAATTTCATATATTAATTTATCGATTTAATTATCCAATTAAATCTAGATATTCGAAATATAATTTATTCGACCTACAAATTTTACTTGTTAATATTTAAAAATCAATTAAATATTCGAATTTCAAATGACAGAAATTATGGGTTGTTACAAACTTCCCCCTTAAAAGAATTTCGTCCTCGAAATTACCAAGTAAGAAAAAGATACAGAATCCATTAACTTTTCAAAACCATTCAAATTAGATTTCATATTCACTTAAGTGTTTAACTTTTCCAAAATCCAATAGTTGAACTTCTTATAAAAACTTTACTATGTTTTCAAATCATACTTAGTTATCTTTTCAAAACCAACTATATCGTTTGACTTTTCACTCAAAATCAAAGTTATCTTTTCAAAATTTTCCAATTTTCTCAAAAAATATTCTAACGCCTTAAATTTTCAGAAAATTCACCATAGTCTCCTTTGCGCGGCTCGATCCAAAAAAAAATGGCAATATATATATCACAAATATACATCTCATCAAAGGAATGAGGCATCCCGTAGGGAAAAAGGTGTAAAAGTACGATATGTAATCCGAGATATGTACCTTATATATTATTGGCGAGCATATACAGCTAATATAGCGTGAAAGCGAGCTCCAAATGCGAAGCAAGCGCAATCCACACCTACTAAACGCTCAACAACAATGAGAAACATGTATATAGAAAATAATATCGATATACAACATATACCAGAAGCAACACAATATGTGCCAATATAGCAAATGCAAAATAAGGCAACAAATCCAACCATTAAACAACTATCATCCAACAACAATTTCAATCATCAAATTAATATACATTCACTTCTCATTAATATTCAATGAATTGGTTTTTCATTTAAATCACATTTGATTCATTAACATTGGACTTTACTTAACATTCATTTTCAATTAGTTTATATTCACTAATTCACATTCAAGTTAGTTCACTTCCATATTCAAATCAAATTATAAAGCTTTTCATTTATCAATTTAATTTCATTAATACTTAATGAATTATATACAATCAACTAACAATCATATAACAACCAAATCATAACCAAATTATTAAATTCACATTCAATTTGGTTTAACACTTTTAATTTCAATTGGTTGATATTAAATTTACTTCCATTCAGTTATTCAATATTTTTCAACTTCATTAGCTTCTAATGAATTTACACTTACATTCATTATTTCATATCAATTCATTTACATTCAATTAATTTACATTCAATTCATTCCTTAATTCAATTGCTAATTCATTTTACCATATAAAGTTGAATTTCATTTATATAACTCAAGTTCACATAGATTTTAATTCACTTTATTATTTTACTTCGATACTAAAGTCAACTTCATTCAACATTACTTAAGTTATATTCCATTTCAAACACCATTTGTTTAACTTAATTTAAATTTCCCCTTATAAATCCAATTCAGATTCCAATTCTAAAGTAAATTCTATTTAACTTTCCTTTAGTTAAATTCCAAAACATATATTTACTATACTAACCCAAATTCTTTATTCTTTACCAAAGCCACATTTATTATCTCATATTATAAGTCCACAGCTCGTTTCACTTATATTCAACAATTTCAATTCATAGTTCAAATTCATTTTTATTTACAACTCATATTTATAAATATATTCATATAGTTTCACTTCTTATATATAAGATTATTTCACAATTGTAAATCACATTAATTATAATTCCATACTTAATAATTCATTTGCTTATACAATTATTCTTTTAATTACTTGTAAATATCCTTACATTTTCAACAACCAAACAATCAATTTATATACACTTTAATAATTCTGAAAAATTATTCCTTCATATATAAAATATAATAAAGGTAAAATTATTTCGTTTACCCAATTTAAAATGATACTATGTCGGTTTATCTTGTTTAAGAGTTTAGAAAACCCTATCGATACAGTTCGCTAGACTGCACCGACCAGAATCTATAAACAATCAACCGATAAGTCAACACAATACAAAACAATTTCATATTCACTAACAAATACGCGCTCATATCTATTATTACACTCACATTCATTCTAGAGTACTACTGACTCTATCTCTAATGAGTAATTCCCCACAGAGCTAAGGTTGTCGCTTAACCATAAGCTCTAATACCAAATGTAACGTTTAAAATTTTCGACTCATGAAAGTCGACACTAATACGTCCACTGTATCAACTGCCGGGCAATCGAATGCCGGAAACCGAACCGTTAGGGTTAAAGAAGAGGTAGAAGATAGAAGAAGAAAGAAGAAACAATATCAAAACCTCACAATCGCAGTGGAATAACAAATAATAGATAAATGAATATCCTTAAAACAAAGAACTATATCAGTTATTACATTACATCACATTTCATTACATTATCAGAGTTTACAACAACAAACAGCGGAAAAGGAATACTATATACTAGTTGATATGCCAAGCCATCGAGCTTTGCTCCAAATCTCTACAGCAACTCCTGAATTTCCAGAATGACCTGATAACCTGACTCTAGACTGCCCGTGTTAAAATTGGTGGGCACCCAGAGTTTAGGAAGGAAACAATAAACTCCAGGTCAGTCATGGGACTGGTGTGATAACTTAAAACAGTTATTCTTTAAAAACAACAAAGAAATATTTTTAAATAGATCCGCAATACTTTTAGAAAATGTAACTACCATAAGGCCTCCTGCCACACACACAATGCAAACGCAGAATTGGAGGAGATTTCTCCTTATGATAGTCAAACATGCTTGATACAAAAAATTTCTTTTCAATATTATTATTATAAGTGCAAAGTGCAGGAAAAACATTTCGAAAGTACATTATTAATCTTAGCCAGCATATGTATCATTATAGTATGCCTACTATAACTACCATATTAGATGGCAGGTTCTACAACTAAAACCGTACAAGGCTCGTATTGTTTTGATTGGATTTCCAACAAATGGTCGGGCAAAGGAACTTCCCAAGAAAAAATGGAACGCCTCTGGAGGGACGTCCCCGGATTCTAACCGGATATCTGCTAGACAAGGCCGGGTTACCTCTAGCTGGGTAACATCTGACACGAGTATGTCATCCCCCGACTATAAACAACCTTTATCCGAGGATCCTCTCAACTAACAACCACAAAGTAATAAGTTTACAGCAACCACAAATTAAGTATCTGGGCACCATACCATGATACCACTCATAATCTAAAAGGAAATGACATACCCTCAGAGGGCGCTATCCTCAAATAACCTTGCTGCTACGATTCCTGTTTCGACCATAACCGGGTTGTGAGGTTCGACGAAGTCTCGTCCATAAAGCTACACTTTTCACAAAAGCCTCGACCACAACCTCTGAGCTCACCAACAAATGGTCGAGCAAAGGAACTTCCCAAGAAAAAATGGAACGCCTCTGGAAGGACGTCCCCGGATCCTAACCGGATCTCTGCTAGACAAGGCTGGGTTACCTCTAGCTGGGTAACAACTGACACGAGTATGCCATCCCCCGGTTATAAACAACCTTTATCCGAGGATCCTCTCAACCAACAACCACAAAGTAATAAGTTTGCAGCAACCACAAAGTAAGTATCTGGGCTCCATACCATGATACCACTCATAATTTAGAAGGAAATGACATACCCTCAGAGGGCGCTATCCTTAAATAACCTTGCTGCTACGATTCCTGTTTCGACCATAACCGGGTTGTGAGTTTCGACGAAGTCTCGTCCACAAAGCTATGCTTTTCACAAAAGCCACGCTTTGATCAACAACTGATCAACAGCACTCATCATGCCACACTACCAAATTGGGAGTATATCACTGATAACCATCAACTACATAACCTTTGAGCTCATGCGTCTTAGAGAAGAGTGTTAAGCTAAGAAAATAAATTCTCCACCACCAACAGATATGTATTTGAAAAAAAAATCAGCTTTATATCTCAATTTGCAATGTCAGACATACAACCATACAAGTCTGTTCCGGGTTCGAACAGAACTGAAGGCACTTCCAAAGAAGTCCTTGCAAATCCGGATATTCACAATCCCGATCGAACTTCCCATCACAAAGGAAACTCCATACCGTAGCTATCGGTGCAGAGACAATTGATTGGTCATCCTATTATTCTCGCAAAAAAAACCCGGTCTTCAACACCGGTCTTCAATCGCTATCCATTACGACGAATCACTATTCGAAACGGGATTTATGACCCAAACGTCCTCTCCCGGCTAAACCGAATAACGAGCGCTTATTTATAAAAATAAGTGTTCATTCAGATTTCAACAAATCACAACAATTTTCACTTTGATCTTTTAAATAAAAGATCCATCACAATCACAAAGATTCGATGTGCTTTCCGGATATCCACTTGGAATCTAACCCCTGATCGCATCGAAATTCAAACGCCATTCAAAGGCAAATATTGATAGTCGGTTATTTAACTATCAATCAACATTCGCTACAATTTCCAGATTTAAATAATTTCCATAATTATTTATTTTCAAAATATCTTCGTAAGATATATTTTCACACTTCAACCATTTAAAAACCCATTTCAAATATTCACTTCCAATTTATCTTTAAAAGATATAATCTCAAAACATTTCACTTCATATTGAAAAACATTTCCATACTTATTTAATGATAAGTAATTCACAAATCTATTTATTTTCAACATTTGGAAAATATTCAATATACTTAAATCACAATTAAGTATATAATTTATTCTTTAAGGAAAACATTCTCTTAAACACCTTTAGTTGGGTCAAAAACGAATATTGCTTAAAACATCGTTATGACAGCCCAAAATCACTAGTATAGGGATTCAAAATTAAGATAGATATATAAATCCCAATACTATACAAAAACATTTCTTTTCGAAAATCATTTACTATAACAATAGTGTTATAGTCCATTTTTCCTTATTTCTCGAAAACGTCTATTTCAACAATGAATGTTGAAATCTATGATTTCGATCCTTAACACATTTTAAAACAACCTCAAATCATTTTAATTCTATTCAAAAATCACTTCCTAAAATATTTCTTTAATATATTATTCACTGTCCAAAATCCTGAATACATCTCTCTTAATAAGCTATAATAATTAACTTATCAAAATAAGTCGATTTTGGATTTATAGAAAAATGTTTACAAATTCACACACACACACACACACACACACACACACACAATATAAAACTTCAACTTATAAAACCCCTCATTTACAAATTCTATTTAAATCTCATTTAAATGCCAAAATTCGATTTATAAGTTAATTACTTATAAATATTTTATTTTACAAAATCTATTCATTTCATAACTTCCCAATTTATAAATCTATAAATTTTCACTTATGAAATCCATTTATACTTCATTTTAACACTTATAAAAACTCGTTTTATAATTCCAATATTTTAATTTATAAATATCAATTTTATAAATCTTTTATATAAACCGTTTGTATAATCCAAAAATCCCAATTTAAACCATTTTACAAATTAATCAACTACTTATTTCGAAAATCGCATTTCGGTTATATTTCACAAAAATCATAATTTTTATAACATAAAATTTATAACGTTTATTTATTTAAAATGAATAGATTCCAAAATTCAATAAAACGTATACCTTCAATTTATCACTTGAAAATCCTTTTAAATTCGAAATCATTACTTAACATTTTTAAAACTCCAAAAATAGACCCAATGCTGCAACAACACCAAATATAACAATCACGGCATCCAAAACATCCTATATCATATGATAACAGAATATATCATAATATCTGTAAATAAATCAATACGGATGAGGAATCCAGTTGGATCCCTCCAACCCGTTTCCCTGCATCCACAGATGTTAGCACAATACCAATCCCGTTTCAAGACGGAATATCGCGGTATATGGGTTCATATAAAATATTATCCGCTATTATGCGGTGCAATAGGGTCCCATCCACTATATAATGCGGGAAAATCAACTCCAAGTACATATATAATACCAATTCCACTTCAAGATGGAATATCGCGGTATATATGTCTAATAAATAACATCCGCTTAATATACGACGTATAGGGTCTATTTCAATACAACATATAGCAATTTATCATCCATTCACACAATCAAGCAATTTTAAGTTTAACTATTTGAAATTTAAATCGAAACAAATTCGATTGAGTGAGAAGTTCTCACCTTGCTTCCAATACAGTTTTCAGTGTTTTATTTCAAATAAAATTAAACGCTTTTAATTTTACTCAAAATTTTCACTAGCTCAAATCAACTCCTTTCTGCCTCCATCGCATAGTGTTCGTCCATACGAACCCAACGCAATTCGTTTTGTTCGAAACGGACCTCGTATGAAAGAGTTATAATAGTTTAAAGTTTGAACGAATTAATATATATATATAATTTACAAACCCTTTTATTATTTTTAACCTTAATCAATCCAGGCCGCATGTTTCAACTTGATGAAATCAGGGCCATGTGTTTCATCATCTTCCCCATCGCGTAAACACGTGAACGAACCCACCATAGCCGCCTCCTTTAACGAATTGTCGCGGCCACCATCGTCCATAAGAACTCGATCGGCGACCACCACTTTGTTCGCCTACGCAAGCTCCACCTTCAGCTTGAACGAGGGGAAGCTTGGCTCCACCATTTCATTGAAAATCGTGCTCGACCGTTAGGAGAACGCGACCAAGAATCTCCACCTATGGTCGATGATTCATCGACTTATCCGTATGGATTTGAAGCTCTCGCAATGCTCTACGATTTGTCAGCTGGAAGTTTTTGAGAATTGTCAATGGATTTAGAGAATTAAGGGAAGAAGGAATGAAAATATCGGCCATTAATTTCGTATGTGGCGGCTGAAGCTTTTAGACCTAGGGTTTTTGCAAATTGTAAAATATGAGGTCCTTATATAGAAAATTACGCGACACTATTCACCCGAATTTTTTCCGAACTCCAAACGAAGCATGCCGCCTGGCGTTTATAATGTTTTTACCCCCATTTCGAATGCAATGGAATATATATCGGGAGTCAATTCGATCAAATCTGAAAGATAAGTTTTCAAATCGACTAATTTAAATTCAAAATTCACTCGAATCGATTTCTACGCATTTTAGCTTGCCCCGGACAAACCGTAAATCCGATTGATACGTAATTTGAAACAATACAATAATATAACATTACGGATCCAATGAAACTGGTTTCGTCGAAATCCGAGACTGTTTGAAAAATGGCTATTTTAACTCGTCAATTAAATATTGAAATATTCAATTTCTACAAATTAACTTTTAATAAATTTTAAAAGTTCTATAACATTATTCTAACTCCAATATGATTTAATACAAGTTTACAAATTAATTTTAATCACATTAAACCAAATTTCCAATTATTTCTGTAATTTCATATATTAATTTATCGATTTAATTATCCAATTAAATCTAGATATTCGAAATATAATTTATTCGACCTACAAATTTTACTTGTTAATATTTAAAAATCAATTAAATATTCAAATTTCAAATGACAGAAATTCTGGGTCGTTACAAAATTCCAGATTGTTAGGGTAAAGAAGAAAAAGAGGTAGAAGAAGAAACAGAACACAACAGCATAGAATCTCACAATCGCAGCGGAACAAAATATAATATCAAATAACATCATTTATACAAAGAAAAGCTGTAACTGTTACTTTACATACAATATATCAGAGTACAACGATATATAAATAAACTGGACAGTTGTAACAACTTGTCCCTGACAATAATCAATACGACTCTAGCACACAGCGGAATATACTCCATACGTTCCTGCCATCCAGCTCGCCACCTGAGCTTCAGAACATACTAACCTGAAAATTTGTAATACTCGGTCTGGCCCGAGCATTACATTAAAGTAACGCCCGAGTCAGGCTGGAAACCAGCAAGAGTAAACCCATTGAACTTGAAATACTAAGTTATAAAACTTATTTGAAAACCAAGGCAACTCGTACCTCACTACGAGTTCTATCTTGTTATAGTCAATCACTTATTACAAACAATACCTGAGAACTGTTACTCAGTTTGAAAGGCCATGTTACTTAATTTATTCCATTCCAGCCTATTTGATTCTAAAATCAAATCCATAAGGAATTTGTGAATACTAATCGAAGTGGTTCCGGATATTGCTAATATCCGACTCCGGTCTCTTCGAATCAAATACCATCTTTATTTAAGTGAATACAATTCAGTTTAAATACAGGATGTCAATTTATACAGCGATTCATCACCGATAAATAACCCACATTATCATAGTTCAACCCAAGCATATCATATAACAGAACATCACAATTTATCATACTAGAGACATAATTCAAACATTCAATACAATTTAATCATCCGTAGCAAGATTAATTTGTCACCCAATATAATTAATTTAATTAATAGAAAATAAATTAATTACCTTTAAATCTTTCTTAATTAAAATTAATTAAACCATTTAATTAATTATTGAAATTAATTAATTATTCTTTAATCATTTAATCATTCACATAATTAATTAACCTTTAATTACTTATATTACTTAACGATCCTTTAATTACTTACATTAATCAATTATCCTTTAATTAATTTCATTAAGTAATTATCTTTTAATTACATTAATTAATTATCCTATAATTACTTAAGTTAATTAATTAACCCTTAATTTCTTAAGTCCTTAATTAATCTAAGTTAAATCATTATTTTAGTTAATTACTTAATTATCATTTAAATCTTATTTAAATTAAATGCTTGAAATAATTTATTATAATCATACAAAATCGCTTGAGACCTTTTGATTAATTAAAATTCAATGCATTTATCGTACTTAATTACATCATCTTATTTTTGTGAAAACACTTAGGGATTTAATTAAATAATTATCCCAATACATAATTTATTTAAAACCAAATCAATTAATCTTAAAACATTTAATTTTAAAATTTTAGTCTTTAAAAATTAAACCTTTGAAGCTTGTTTGAAAATCTTGTTAAATACTTACTTTGAAAACTTGTTTATTTTCATTTAGCTTTGAAACTTTGTCTAACAATTGCTTTGAAAACTTGTCACAAATTTTCTTTGCTTTTAAAAACTTGTTTACGCTATATTTTAAAAACATGGTTAAACAACAAACAAACCCGAGCCCAATATATAACTACTCAAGCCAACCTTGCAATCTCTCGCAAACAAACCCGAGGAAATCCCTTCTTCCCCGATTCTCAAACAACACAGCCAACACCTGATACCAACGAAACTCGTGCACGTGCACATGCCAATGCCGACGCTCCAAACATCACCTCTACCATCATCATCGACGACCTCGCCGACGAACCCAACCACCCAGCTCGATCAATCGCACCGGAAAAACGAATCGAGCAAGTCGATACCACTAGAACCCAAACCAAATGAGGACATCACCCCACGCCGCCGCGTCCCATCGCCAGAGGCCTCGCGATCCCGTCCAGAGTTGCGTTACTATCCCACGCATCGATCCCCCTCACTCCGGTCATCTCCGGTTCCCCCACGTCGTCGCCATGCCCTCGAGAACAACAACGACCAAATCTGCTCGTTAAACCCTACTTCAACGTCGACTAGTCGCCTCGATGAACTATAAATCCATCTACCATTTTTCCCTTGACCCTCGACTCACGAGCAACCTCTAGATCCAAGCACGACGCTCCTTCATCGCCGATCGCCAAGAAATCGAGCGAAGTTCGATTTCCGATTAACTCGAAAATCCACAACAATCCCAAACCTTAAAATCTTAAAACCATTATCAAAATTCGTCATTTTTTAGTACGAATTAGTTTATGAAATCAAAACATGAAATTAAGATCATCGAATTTTCTGAATTAAAAAGATTTCACTGTAATTTCTCATTTTCAAAATATTTACTCAATATTTTCACTTGAAACTATTTTTAGAAATGAAATTAGAACCATACAATCACTTTCCCTTTAAAGAGCTTAGTCTAACATTGTTTCTTTGGGAAAATATGAATTTATTTATGTTGATCTTGAGTCTGGGAACACAACAGAGGCATACACACACACACACACACACACACACACACACACACACACATATACATATACACAGACATGCATAGGCATTTCATATTTATATACATGCAACCACATCTATGTATCCATGCAAACATTAGGCAAGCCATTACTAACATCAATCACCACATGCACAAGTAATAAAAAGATTTTTAGTTTTGAAAAAGTTTAGTTTACTCACAGATTTGAAAAACAGAGAACATGCTTTTATTTTGATCTAGAAATTGAATTTAATTTGAATCTACTTTATGTTTAAGTTGATCTTTTAATTTGCTTGCTTTAGATTAGGTTGAAACAGTTTGATTTTCTTTTGTTTTAGTTAGAAGATGAAAGAGGAAAAAAAATAAAAATTGAGAAAAGAGGAATGAATGTGTGGCCTGGTTTTCTCAAATACTCTATTATTTATATTTCAACTTAAAAGAAATCCATGCCACTTGTTATTTTGCATGTTAAACAAAAGCTACAAATGTCCAAACTCCTTATTTTATTTTTTTCTTGTGTTTTTATTATTAATTTATGTTTTATTAATTTATATTTATATTGTTTTTATATATACAAACCAAATTTAGTAGATGTATAATTTTTCTTCAAAGTATATAAACCTTTATTAAATCTTATTTTAAGTATCATACTTTTTAAATAAATAAATATTTATCTTCTAGAGTTTTAAAAATATAAAATTTAACTTTAAATAGCTTTTGAAAATTATTATATTGAATGCAAATCAATGCTTCCAAATCACAATACATACATACATACATACATACATACATACATATATATATATATGTTATAATTAGAAATATCTTATGTGAATTTTTGATATATATATATATATACATATATATACACGTATATATGTATCCACACTTTTACAAACTTCCATATATTCTACCTCTCAATACATATATATACATATACACACACACTCTTCTATACTTGCATATGTATACACTTATAATTTCCAACATTATAAAGTTTGCATATATCTATTTATATTATTTTTTAGTTCACTATAAGATTCATCATTTCTAGAGATTTATAATTCAACGTTTATTATAGTTTCAAATCCATTTATATACACCCAGATATTTTTAATTATCAGAATTTTATTTGTTCAACTAAATAAAAATTGTATCTCAATAGTAAAAATCAGTTAATTATCCAATTATCAGATGTCCAAAAATCCGGGTTATCACATTCCTCCCTCCTTTAAAACTTTTCGTCCCTGAAAAGGAACGAACCAAGAATTTAAATTATATTGTTAATTATCAGCTAAATAATCCATTAAACATTTTAACTCTTAACTCCTTTTTATTTGAATTTTTAAATGCTTTAAAATCTACATAATATTACCAAAATAGCTTTATAAAAATACTTTTTATAACCCAATGTATCAACAAGTCCATCCTTGTTCTCATAGAAATTCGATCATACGTTGATCAGGCATAGGACTGAAAATCTATAAGTACTTAGCAGACCTGTTTTCAACACCCAGTGAAAATACTTAGAAAACATTTTTGAAAATATAGAAAATATTTTTTGGTGAGAATGCTCTGGAAATCATCACCCTCTCCATGGTCGCAGTTAACCCGCTGATTACGTCGCCATCCCGGCAAAACCATAGAAAACTGTAGGCCTCCGTGCCCCTCGGTTACACCATGGAACCCGCCACAGATCGCAGCTCACCCAAGTTTTACGCCACCATCATGGCAAAAATCCATGTAACTGTAGGCATCAGCGTCCTCGAATTTCGCAGCCAAATGAAACTTCACCACTCCCACATAGATCGCAGACTACATCAGTGGTGTCCCAATGTAGCCTGTAGGCACTCACTGCCACACGACTTTCGCTATGTCTTCATAGACCGCAGTCTACCATTGTTATGTCGCCCTCATGGCAAAATCAAACGTAGAGCGTAGGCAATCACTATCCCTTGACTTCCGCTATGATGCGTAGTAGATTGCAGTGACATCGAGTTACACTATCGTCATTGCAGAACCCAAATGTCCTTATAGGCATCAGCGCCCTCGACTTCCGCTACCCCAACCAAAATCCTCAGGAACTTTAGTTTGTCCAGACTTCCTCCTAGGATCAAATTTAGAACCCTCTAGGGCTGAAGGCAGAACCACCCCATGGATCTCCTAGAAGAAGTTTCACTCTAATGGAAGCGCCTTTTTCCCCACAGCATTTTCAAAATTTTTATACTGTACACATATAGTATCTTTCAAATCATACTCTTTATGCATCACATACAAATCTCCTTTACACAAAATCGATATCCCAAAATCGATAATTCTCAAACTTGGCTTTACAAATTCCAAAATTGATTTTCCAAAATCAAAAGCCTTCCAAAATCAACAGTTCTAAAAACCTTTTTCCCAAAGATCATTTTCATAAAACCATTTATACATATATATACATACATTCATACATAAATATATATAAGCTTATTCTTTTAACTAGAACAAAATACTTTGGATTACATCTTACTTATATAAATTCCTTTTTATACTTCAAATATTTTCAAAGATCACATCTTGTGGCTATAAATTTACAAAGGTAGTTATCAAATATAACAAATATATATATAATTTTATTTATGCCAAATTAAATATTCAAGTTTGATTTCCTTTAAAAAAAGTTACTTGTTCCATTACTTACTTTTTATAAAATGAGTTTCAGTTATAGTGATATCCAACTTCCACTTTTATTCATCGTATATTTCTCAAAATATACTTTTCCATTTCAAAAATCATTTTTACACTTCTTTTCAAAATTTTCAAAATCTACTTCATTCAAACACGTACGATGTACATATACCATCCGTACGCAAAATCAAATCTGATCGCTCACTCAATCACACATTTTTACTTTCGAACTAGTATCGTCCACCCGACTTCCTAGTGCGGACTCTGATCTAGTTTCTTGACTAGAAATTGTCATTCTCCTTGCATAGGCATAACTATGATATAGAATTTCCAGAATCAATCAAAAATCCATATTCAGGGTTTGCCGTCGAAAATGAAATAAAAATTCCAACTCGAATCAATATACTATCTCGAAATTCTACGCTCGAATCTGGATCAAATCATTTGCGAATAGAATAACATACGTACATCCTACGTATTTGTCTTTATTGATTTTCAGCTAAATCAATTTCTTTTACTACATATTCATTTTGAATTCTATTCACTTATCCATAATTGCTTCAATTTCCATTTAGGTTATCACTTCATTTATAAACAGTTTGCACTCTAACCAACTTGAATTTAGAAAATAGCTTGAAAAGTTTAAAATGGTAAGTAGTTGTAAAATAGTTATTAGTGTAAAATAGCTGTAAATAGTTAAGTAGTTATAAAATAGTTATAAAATAGTTAAATAGTTGTAGAATAGTTAGATAGTTGCAAAATAGTTGTAAAATAGTAATTAGTTTATAAAATAGATGTAAAATAGTAATTAGTTTTCAAAATAGTTGTAAAATAAGTACAAGATAGTTTGGGTTTTAAAAAAAAGGCTGTATAGTAAATAGCTAGGAAAAATAGATTTAAAACAGTTTATATTAAAACAATTTATTTGAAAATAGTATCAGAGTCAAACTGGTTCAATTTCCCAATCTCCACTTCGAATCAATTTCCAATCCCATAAAATTGATTCAATTCAAATTCAATTTGAATTAACCTCAATTCCCATTCCAAATTCAAATCAATACCCATTTGAATTTGAACTTATTCAACTTTGATTTCACTCCCAATTATATTAATTCAATTCCAGTTTGAATTAATCCCAATTCCAATCTCAACTTTAAACCATCTCGAATTATATAAATTCGAGCTAAATTTCAAATGTTGATTTATTCACTTAAATCAAATTAACCTTTAACCTTTTAATTTAACAACCTAAGTCTTTAACAATTTCCAATTCTGAATCCAAATTTCAAATTTTCATTTAAATTACTTTTACTTACTTATTTCAAGATTCAAGTAAGAGTTCAAAAACTTTTTAGACAATCCAATCTTCGGAATCCAGTTCATTACCTAACTTTGAAACCAATTCTTAACCATTTCAATTTGCAAGTTCATTTTTAAACACTCAAGTCTTAAGTTCAAAGTGATTCCATTCCCATAATTACAATTTCATTTCAAAAAAATCAAAATCTTTTAAATAGTTTTAAAATAAGGTTTTATTTCCATTTAATTTCAGTAATGGATATATATATATATATATATATATATATAACCTCAATCCACTTCTTAATTCATTTAAAACAATACAATCCACAATTTCATAGATTATTAATAACAACAAGATGATAGTAGGATATGTCAAAGAAAATAAACATCCAAATTATTTAAAACATCCATCAGTAGCATCCATCACACATTTCCAGAATTCAAACCTGTTTTGAGATCTTATATAACTCCCTTTCAAATCAACCCATTTGACTTCCTTGAGTTAAATCTTAATTTCATCTTGAAATTTCCAATTCAGGTTGTTTATTCTAACTTATTTAACTTCCCCTAAGTTAAATTCAATTTATTTAATCCAGTCAACCTTACTCAATTTGAATTCTCCATTCAAATTTAAACTTCTTATCAATATCTTTTCCCACTTATAAGTTTTAAAACTTACTTCTCTTTGGGTTTTTACATCTCATTCCCAAGGAGACTTTAGATTCCAACACTTAGTATTTAAATCAAACCAACTTTGATATTATGTATATCCCTCATATATATACATATTTATTTCCTTTGCACTTCAAGTCATATTTCAAAATGTAACCATTCTTGGTTTCTATTTCAAAACAAATTTCTTTAAAATTTTCAAAACAACTCCTGTTTAAAACAAGACTTCTTCATTCACATACATTGTAAATAATACTGTTTATTATTTCTTTTAACACTTTGAAACAAATTCCAAATTTTCTAGACTTAGAATTTAGAACTTCACGATTTAAATCCATTCCAACTTACAAGTTATACTTATTTAAAATGTTTACTTCCATAAAACATTTCATTCTACTTTATCATTAATTATTATTATAAAACAAACATCCCATTATTAGACACAATAACCATTTTATGATAATAACCAAGATTATCATATCTGGAAACCAATTCACTATATATTATCTCATAATTTATCGGAAAATAAAATCAGGGTAACTTATTCAGCATTCTGAAAACACTTCTACAAATTTCAGGATTTTAATTTCTGGTTTGAATCCATTTCAAGCTTACCTTATTTGTATAGTTCATATTATCCAATTACTATTTGGTTATATATATATTACCACTTAAATCTTATTAATGTATTCAATTTTAATAACCATCAACCAATTATCTTAATACATATAATAATTAGAAAAATTATTAATTTATATATCAAAATATAAGCTTATATAAAAATCATTTTTAAAACCGGTTTAAAATCTTTATATAAGAAAATAACAAATACACCCTCATATAATACACTCGACTCATTCTAGGGTACGACTGACCCTATCCTTAATGAGTAACCCACCAGAGCCAAGTTTCTCGCTTAACCTTCAGCTCTGATACCAAATGTAACGGCTCGAAATTTTCGACCCCAAAAATTCGACTCTAATACGTTCACTGTAGAAGTGCCCAGTAATCGAATGCTAAAAATTCCAGATTGTTAGGGTAAATAAGAAAAAGAGGTAGAAGAAGAAACAGAAAACAACAACCCAGAATCTCACAATCGCAACAAAACAAAATATAATATCAAATAATAGCATTTATACAAAGAAAAACTATAACTGTTACTTTACATACAGTATATCATAGTACAACCATACACAAATAAACTGGACAGTTGTAACAACTTGTCCTTGACTACAATCAATATGACTCTAATACACAGCAGAATATACTCCATACGTTCCTGCCATCCGGCTCGCTACCTGAGCTCTAGAACGTCCTAACCTGAAAAACTATAATACTTGGTCTGACCCGAGCATTACATTAAAGTAACACCCAAGTCAGACTGGAAACCAGTGTGAGTAAACCCATTTAACTTGAAATATAAGTTATAAAACTTATTTGGAAACCAGGGTAACTCGTACCTCACTATGAGTTCTATCTTGTTACAGTTAATCACTTATTACAAACAATACCTAAGAACTGTTACTCAGTTTAAAAGGCCATGTTACTTAATTTATTCCATTCCAGCCTATCTGATTCTAAAATAAAATCCATAAAGAATTTGTAGATTACTAATCGAAGTGGTTTCGGATATTGCTAATATCCGACTTTGGTCTCTTCGAATCCAATACCATCTTTGTTTAAGTGAATACAATTCAATTTAAATACAGGATGTCAATTTATACAGCAATTCATCACCGATAAATAATCCAAATTATCATAGTTCAACCCAAACATATCATATCACAGAACATCACAATTTATCAGACTAGAGACATAATCTAAACATTCAATACAATTTAATCATCCATAAGCAAGATTAATTTGTCACCCAATCTAATTAATTTAATTAACACAAAATAAATTAATTACCTTTAAATCCTGTTTAATAACATTAATTAAACCATTTAATTAATTATTGAAATTAATTAATTATTCTTTAATCATTTAATCATTCACATAATTAATTAACCTTTAATTACTTACATTACTTAATGATCCTTTAATTACTTACATTAATTAGTTATCCTTTGATTAATTTCATTAAGTAATTATCCTTTAATTACATTAATTAATTATCCCATAATTACTTAAGTTAATTAATTAACCCTTAATAACTTAAGCCCTTAATTAATCTAAGATAAACCATTATCTTAATTAATTACTTAATTATCATTTAAATCTTATATAAATTAAACGCTTGAAATAATTTATTATAATCATACAAAATCATTCGAGACATTTTGATTAATTAAAATTCAATGCATTTATCGTACTTAATTACATCATCTTATTTTTTTAAACACTTAGGGATTTAATTAAATAATTATCCCAATATATAATTTATTTAAAACCAAATCAATTAATATTAACACAATTAACTTTAAAATTTTAATCTTTAAAAATTATGTCTTTGAAACTTGTTTGAAAATTTTGTTAAATACTTTTACTTTGAAAACTTGTTTGTTTTCATTTAGCTTTGAAACTTTGTTTAATAATTGCTTTGAAAACTTGTCACAAATTTTCTTTGCTTTTAAAAACTTGTTCATGCTATATTTTAAAAACTTGTTAAACAACAAACAAACCTGAGCCCAAAACAATAACTACTCGAGCCAACCTCGCCATCTCTCGCGAACAAACCTGAGGAAATCCCTTCTTCCCCGATCCTCAAACAACACAGCCAACACCTTATCCCAACGAAAACTTGTGCACATGCACACAACAATGCCGACACTTCGACCATCGCCTCTACCACCCACAAATCACCGACGACCTCGCCGACGAACCCGACCACCAAGCTTGATCAATCGCGTCGGAAAACAAAACCGAGCAAGCCGATACCACTGGAACCCAAACCAAACGACGACATCACCCTACGCCGCCGCATCCCGTTGCCAGAGGCCTCGTGATCCCGTCTAGAGTTGCGTTACCATCCCATGCATCGATCCACCTCACTCTGGTCATCTCCGGTCCACCCATGTCGTCGCCATGCCCTCGAGAACAACGCCGACCAAAACTGCTCGTTAAACTCTACTTCAACGTCGACTAGCCGCCTCGATGAACTATAAATCCATCCACCATTTTCCCCCTGACCATCGACTCATGAGCAACCTCCAGACCTAAGCACGACGCTCCTTCATCGCCAATCGCCAAGAAATCGAGCGAAGTTCGATTTCCGATCAACTCGGAAATCCACAACAATCCCCAACCTTAAAAACTTAAAACCATTATCAAAATTCATCATTTGCTAGCACGAATCAGATTATTAAGTCAAAACATGAAATTAAGATCATCGAATTTTCTGATTTGAAAAGATTTCATTGTAATTTCTCATTCTTAAAATATTTACTCAATATTTTCACTTGAAACCATTTTTAGAAATGAAATTAGAACCATACAATCACTTTCTCTTTAAAGATCATAGTCTAACATTGTTTCTTTGGGAAGATATGAATTTATTTATGTTGATCTTGAGTCTGGGAACACAACAGAGGCACACATATATATACATATACACAGACATGCACAGGCATTTCATATTTATATACATGTAACCATATCCATGTATCCATGCAAACATTAGGCAAGCCATTACTAACATCAATCACCACATGCATAAGTAATAAAAAGATTTTTAGTTTTGAAAATTTTTAGTTTTCTCACAGATTTGAAAAATAGAGAACAGGCTTTGATTTTGATCTGGAACTTGAATTTAATTTGAATCTACTTTATGTTTGAGTTGATCTTTGAATTTGCTTGCTTTAGATCTGGTTGAAACAGTTTGATTTTCTTTTGTTTTAGTTAGAAGATGAAAGAGGAAAAATAAACAAATTTGAGAAAAGTGGAATGAATATGCAGCTTGGTTTTCTCAAACACTCTATTATTTATATATCAACTTAAAAGAAATCCATGCCACTTGTTATTTTGCATGTTAAACAAAAGCTACAGATGTCCAAACTCTTTATTTTATTTTTCTCTTGTGTTTTTATTATTAATTTATGTTTTATTAATTTATGTTTATATTATTTTTTATATATACAAACCAAATTTCGTACATGTATAATTTTAAAAAAAGTGAGTATATAAACCTTTATTAAATCTTATTTTAAGCTATCATACTTTTTAAATAAATAAATATTTATCTTCTAGAGTTTTAAAAATATAAAATTTAACTTTAAATAGCTTCTGAAAATTATTATACTGAATTCAAATCGATGCTTCCAAATCATAATATATATATATATATATATTTATATATTATAATTAGAAATATCTTATGTGAATTTTTGATACATATATGTATCCACACTTTACAAACTTCCATATATTCTACCTCTCATGTCATATACATACATATGCACACACACACACACTTCTATACTTGCATATGTATACGCTTATAATTTCCAACATTATAAAGTTTGCATATATCTATAAGATTCATCATTTTCAGAGATTTATAATTCAACATTTATTATAATTTCAAATCCATTTATATACACCCAGATATTTTTAATTATCAGAATTTTATTTGTTCAACTAAATAAAATTAGTATCTTAATAGTAAAAATCAGTTAATTATCCAATTATCAGATGTCCAAAAATCCGGGCTACCACATAAAGAGAGAATAAATGTGTAGAAATGAACAATGAAAGGAGTATCAAAAAAGAAAAACTTTTATATAAAATGCCTTAAGCTAAATTACCAAGAAGGCCTAAAGCACATTACCCTTCACATAAGCTTGCCACATCGACCTTGCCACCCTCACCTCATTTTCCATGAAATTTTGTCCCCTTCTCGGTTTAAGTGAACATGCATTAATTGAATGTGTACTTATTGTTTAAACATGTTTCACTTTACCTTTTCACTTAATTTTAATTCATATAAAATGGTCACATCTTATATATAAACACACACACACACACACATACATATATACATCATATAACCCTAACTTATTATATAAACGAATGTGTATATTTATACTAAATAGCTGACAATGTTTCTGACAACTTTTAATCGACGGAAAGTCGAAATTCAGAAAAGAATTCCAACCACATTTTTTATTTTTCTTCGAACTAATTATTTTTGTGAACAAATTTTGAATACAATTTTATCGTCCTTATTTACTGTCAGAAGAGTTTTATTTTAATTATTAAATCTATTATTTGAATATTTAAAATTAATTAAATATACACAAATCAAAGCAGTGAAATTTCGGGTCGTTACACATGACATTATCTAATCCTTTTTTTGGTAACCCTTGTATGTTTTTTGCGAAAGATGAAGCTGGTCAAGCCTGATCTTAGAGCATGGGCTAAAAATTAGTAATGGCACTAGTGATTTCCTTTCTGAGTCCTTGAAAGCCAAACTGGTGCAAGCCCAATAAGACATCTTATCGAATCCAAAATGTTTGAATGCTACAATTTTGGAGAGTGACCTAACTGATCAGCACATGAAATCCCTCTCTGTTGAGGTAGACATGAATAAGCAGAAACTTCGAAAAAAATAGGATTCCTTTGGTGGTAGAAACTCTAATTATTATCGTGAGTCCCTCAGCTAGATCTCACATTCATAGCATAAATGATCAGCATGGAAAACTCGCAAACTCTTCCCAACTTATTGAAGAAGCTTTTCTGAACCACTTCTCTTGTTTTCTAGGTAACTCAACAAATTTCTCTCCTGATCTTAGAATTATTTCTGATTTAATTCTCCCTACAATCACCATTGAACAATCTTATCTGCTCTTTGTTGAAATACCCAATGATGAAATTAAAATAGTACTTTTGATATGAATAAAGATTCATGTGGTGGTCTAGATGGTTTTAATGCGGTTTTTAATACTACTTGTTAGAAAATTGTCAAAAAAGATTTATGTAAGGCAGTCACAAATTTCTTCATACACTACAACATGTTATCTGGTGTAAATGCAACAAATCTAGCAGTCATTCCCAAAATTAACCATCCTTCTACTGTTACTGAGTTTAGTGCAATAGCTTGTTGTAATATAATCTACAAACGCATTTCAAAAATTGTAGTTGCTAGACTTAAGTTTGTGTTGCTTTCCTTGATATTCCACAACCAAGCAAATTTCTTGCTAGTTAGAAGCATTTTAGATAATATCCTAATCTCCCACAATCTTTTAAATGGTTATAACAAAGTTAACACCTCTCCTAGGGCCACATAAAGTTGGATATAAGGAAAGCTTATGATACTAATCAAATCGACTTCCATAGTTAGAGTAATGGCTAGAATTAAATTTCCCCAACATTTTGTAGCCTGGATCTATACTTGTTTATCATAGAAAATTTCTCATTAGGTTATAATGGATCTTCAGTTGGTTATTTCAAAAGTAAACAAGTATGATCACTCAATGTGTTGCTAGAAAACTCTTCTTGCTCCACCCCACATACAAAGCCAACATGATCACTGCATTGATGTTTGCAGATGATATAATCATCTTTACTAGGCCAATAGTTGACTCAATTCAATGTATCCTAAATGAGCTTAGTGAGTTTTTCTCCTTTTCTGGCCTATGTACCAATACTCATAAATCTACTAATGTTTGGAGTGACTGGAGACCTTGGTAGAAGCATTAAGTCTATGTCTTGTCTTCAAGATGATTTTGATTCCTCCTCATACCATCATATTCTAATTGCAACCTCCAAAGTCACAACATCTCAATGCCTTCGCCTTCATGATAAGATCAGAAGTTCTAAGAACTCCAGGTCTAATAAATATCTATCTCAAGCTGGACGTCTTGTCCTAATCGACTCTATCATCTTTGCATACTCTTCTTACTAGTGTGGAACCTTCTTGTTCGTTAAGAAACTCATATTGATGATTCGAAGAGCTATATGTAATTTCTTATGGACGGACATCATGCATTCCTCTAAACTGAAGCCTTTAGCTTTCCATAAAGTTGAAATGAAAAAGAAATATAAGGATTTAGGCACCATCAACTTGCTCAATTAGAACAAAGCAGATTTTAGCAAAATTTTTGACAACTTGCTAAATAAACAAAGCGACATATTGGCTTTCTGGACTATCAAACATAACATAGGGGAAAAAGATTCTTGGTTGATGGATATCCCTCAAAACTGTAGTTGGGTTTGGAGAGCGATCCTCAGTATTAGATCATCTATATTGCCTCACTTAAGAATCATTACTGCTGCTAATGCCAAAGCAATTGATTTTATTCATGAAGGCACTGTAACCCTGCCATATTCAAGTAATCAGCAATCAGAGGCTTATGGAATGACTTGCAGCAATACCCCTACCTTATCAGCTTAGTAAGGTTATTGGACCCAGAAAAGTGCTGATCACTCAATAGTCTCTGTCTGTAAGTGTATCTCCGGTCACATTCAGCTTCATATTTTTGCTTGGAATAAAAGAATTTGGAACATGTATTGTAAGGAAAGCTATAACTTCCTGATGTGGAAGGTTATGAGGAATGCACTTAACACCAAAGCTAGATTTTGCGTAGAGGAATGCTTGTTGATGGAGCTTGTGCTTATTATTCATTTGAAGTAGAGAGAAACCTCCATTTATTTTCAGTTGTCCTATCATTTTCCCTATATGGCAACGGCTAAAGATAAGAGTAGGAAGAAGAGACATTCACATGGATAGTGCTATTCAGTGGAGCTTAATCTATAAGGAAAGAGATTGCAGAAGGGACAATGCTTTATGATTCTCCTAATCCTTAAAAAAATTCATTCGGGTTGTGTAGACAGAGAGGAATGGTCAAATTTTCAATGGTAAGGAAAAAAAATTGCGATATGGTGTGATATCTTGTTGGCAATCAAGAATGAAATAGCAAATAGTACTTATAATTATGATATTAATAGTGTAAGCGGCTGGAGTTGATCTTTATGGTTTGCTTTTTCCTTTTTTCTTGTTTCTATTTTTCCCTTATTTCTTTCTTTTCCTTTTCTATTCTATTTGTTTGATCATAACATATGATTCATTTCTTTTTTATTGTGTTTGCAATAAATTGATAGGGGTCCGTTAACCCTACTTAGCCTTGCTAAAAAAAGGCATGTCTAAAGATGAAATGAGTCCATTGAATGTAAATCCTAGCACCTACATGCATTCTTGTTATTATGTACACTTCTTATTTTCAACATGTGCACTTCACATAAACAGATATATTTGATATATTAGGGGACTAAAACATTAAAAACCATTAAAACATACTCGAATAAAATAAATATTTTATTCAAAACATTTAGATTAGATCTGAAATCCACTTAGGCTTCGTCGAGTTAACTAAGATCAAAAATGGATTTTTTTTAAATCACACATTTAACTCGCTTTTGAGTGGCACTGTTCCAACACCAAGCTACTCCCAGGATAAAAGAAAATAATCAAAATAATCTTTTAGTCCCTTCAAAACATAATAACAAGGTCCCATATTCTCAATCGAAGAAAAATAATGGTGTGTGTCACTGCTATGGTTCTTTCGGTTGTATAACTAAAGTTTGAGGCTCAATATCGGCAAAGTCCTATGTGTTGCAATAGTTGACTTGACAAGCCGAAGGCTTAATGGTTAAAGTATAGGGAGTGAAACTACCTCAGTCAGCGACAGTACACTAGTTTCTATCCTTAAATCTAGTTTTAAAATATCAACAAGTCATGTCTTCTGATCATTTCATGACATTCTAATACAATTTGATATTTCATATTTTCTCCATGCAACTCTACTCACTTTGAAGTGAAGTCTAGCCACACTCCTACTAGAATAACCCTAATCGACCGTCGGTTCCCAATCCCTAAAGTTGAAGATGTTAAATGATAAAATATAAATAAGCATGTCAATAATCAACATATCAATCTAAAACCATTAACATATTCAATACCAAACAATCAAATGAAAACATATAAAATTATCATTCATCATAACATATGCTCACACAATAGAATTTCGTACACTAATTCTTTATTCATAAGTAATACTTTTGCTCCATAAAAACATAATGATATGGGCTAAAACATATCTTTCCTTCTTTTAAAATATTTTCCATTTAAAAAAATAATTAAAAAAAAACCATATTTTATTATAAGGAAAATATAGCCTGATGCATGGTTAAAAGATATTGAGTGTATCAAAATAGGCTATCGCACCACAAAAGCTAGTGCTATTGCATTCAACATCAGGCTATTGCACTTCAAAAACTTGTGCTATGCTACATAAAAAACATATGCAATAGCATTTCAAAACATGCGTTGTTGCTTCTTTAAATAGATATCAATCACAATTCAAATATAGCCATCCATTTCAAGAAGTATGGCTATCGCTTGTCAAAAATATAACTATTGCATGTCAAGAAAAATATAGCTTGTAACGACCTAGAATTTGACCACTGTAAATACACTATTTAAAGTTATTTTAAATATAAAATAGGTACACTACAAGAAATCTTACTTTTGACGGCAATTATTATCAGCGTTCAACATGAAAGTGCAGTAAAATCTATTTCAAAATGAAAATATTTCCGCACAAACGCTGAGAATAATTAGAGGTTCCAATTTTCTGTATCAAAAAAATTGCCGCCTCACTCGTTATACTTCCCCAAAAAATTCATTTTCCCCCGTTCCCCAACCGCTCCTCCCTCATCACTTAATTCATTTTCCCTCATTTTCATCTCCCTCGGATTTTTTCTTGTTCTTCGATTTTATTAATCATTGCTGCCCCGATTCGCCTTCAATGTCTCAGGTATCCCTTTGTCAACAAATCAACCTAATTCTTTTTTGTTAGGTTTAATGGATTCGCCATTTTTTATGTTTATTTAAGTTGTTGATTTAAATTTCCAACTTTAGGTACTTTGGTTCGTGGACTGTTGCGAGTTTTTTAATGCCATTATTTGTGTGTTTCTATTAATAATTAGTTGGGTATTTACAAGGATTACGTGATAAGCTTGTGAATGTTCACTCTGAGCACACGATTGATTAAATGCTAGAAGAAACCATACAATAATTTTTTTAATTTTTTTTGCTGGAAACTCAAAATCTGCATTCTCTTGCTGATTTTACTACTCTCTTTGTTGCAGCCCTCAAAAGTGCTTCTTTTATTTACAAAATCTGTAAATCATGCTTCATATGTTGTTTTTATAATAGAATATCTTCATGACTATGGAAAATTATACCACCTGTGTTGCTATACATGCAACTTTGTCATTATAGATGTATGAGTTCTAACAGTCTTTGTTTTCACCTTATTTACTGCCCATGCTGTTGAAGTTTCACTAGGAAGTAACCTGCACTTAAACTTAAGGATGATTTGCTTAACATGAAGCTCTCACATATTTTCAAATGCAAGAGTGTTATTTGAGATCTGCTATTTAACTATTTGGTGTCTTTGGATGTTGAATTGCATAGTGATTTGCAAACTGGACTATAAACTTTTTAAAGGACCTTGTGAAACTGGGCCAATGATTAACATGATCATAATGTATATAAACTTATTTTTAACACATCCATATGATTATTCTAACATTCGACTGCTGGGTTATTATAGTCACATCCTATATATTATATAGTTTATTTTGAGGACAGGATCATTGCAACATTTAGCATAAAAGGGATGTGATTTCTTTTGATTTTGGCTAATCAAGCGAATAATTAAACTATAACAAAGGCTTAGTTGTATGGTTGAATGAAAAATCAACCAAATTAGCCACTAGACATTGTTATAGGAAATTTTACCCATTTGAGCTACTTTTCAAAACAAAACACCAATTTAAACTATTTGCAAAACCAGTTGTTTCTATCTACATTACAAAAAAGGCATTTTTTACCGGAGTGATTTTGTATAGCTTTAGTATAGAATTCCATTTCTTGCTACATAGATCAACAGTAGTCTACTTTTTTTCCTAAAAAAGATGTTACAAAACTTGTTTAAATATATAAAAGTAACATAAAATGATGTATATATGTGAACATTCTATGAGTCCATACGTGTGTGTATATATGTGTTTATATGTGTCAATCTGTTAGTGTGTATATGTATCTTTCTGTGTACATGCGAGCGTTTTTTGTCTGGGTTGCATGTGGTGCATGAGTATATATAAATAGTTGGGCATGTGTGTGACTTGCGTGTGTGTGGTGTGTGTGGAGTTGTTGGGGTATGTGCGTGAGAGAGTTTGATACGTAATTATGCTTTTGACTTGCTACAATTTATACATTAATGTTTAACTTTGTATTGCCGAGGTTTGCTAAGTTTTATTTTTATAAAATAATCGATTTTGCATGTTTCATGACTGTTGAGTTTGCATATATGTGTGTTTGATGATTGATAGGTGTGTGAACATGCTATAATCACACTGTAAAGTGAATTTTATTCTTGCAACATATTCATATATTTACTTATGGAAAACAGATTATAGTAAAAGAGTGTATTTTTATTGTATTTTGCAACTTAGAATACTCTGCTTTCCTACGTTTTTCTTTGAACTGATTACAGTGTCTAGTTTGATGTTGCAAGGCTGATATTACATCACTATGTATTTAATTTTTGTTGAGTTGATATTGATAATCATTAATATACGATATTTTATTTCTTAAAGATACATGTATATGTGTATTCCTATATATGTGTGCTTGGTGGAGTTGTGTACCCGCGCATCTGTATGTTTTTAAGAATACATGAGTGCATCTTGGTGAGAGTGAGTGGGCTAGGCAGTATGTAGTGTGTGTGTGTTGGGTTTAACAAGGTGCTACTGTGTCTTTAGGGGTATATGAACTAGTGACAATGCATGTGTAATATATGTGTGCGGCGAGTGACAGTGCATATGTAATATGTGTGTGTGGTGAGTGACAGTGCGTGTGTACAAAGTTATATAACAGGTGTAAATCTGTGAATAAATTATTTGCTTTTATGTTTTTAGTGGCTGTTTTATTTTGGCCATAATATTTCTTACTACCTCTATCTTGCCATGCGTGCCCATGTGTGTATATATATAGGAGCAGTATTGTGCTATGAAATTGGCGAGTTCGTACGGAACTTAGGAAATAAATGTGTTTATTTATATTTTTTAACAAACTAAATTTATGCGCTAAAACTCTAGTACATGTATTTAGAAAATTTTATAAAAATAAAGATGTATAGGTATGTGTGTATTATGAGCTTTTATATATATGTATACCTGCAGATTAACATTCCCTATGCAACCTGTAGTTGAACTGGTTTTGAATCACTTTTTAGTGTAATCTTCTGGTTTATTTCATTTGATGGCTGGAGTACCATACATGTTCATGAATTCATACGTAGGGTGTGTATGGCTTGTGGTCCATAATTTCAAATTGACCATGTATATCAATTCACAGGGTATAACATTTAAATTGATTAACACAGTGTCTTTCAATTTTTATTTTAATCATTTATAGATGTATTCACTTTTAGGCGCCTTTAAAAAATCCAAACCGAGCATGTAGATTAATCATGTGGTTACAAGAACATGAACTACACTTACCAAAATTGCCTATCTGTAAAAGCACGAAGTACAGATTTTGAGAAAGTAAAAATGGTTTTGATAGATTTATCTTTGGATAATATAGAATATATTGCATAAATCATGTATCGTCCTGGTAATAGCTAACTGTCATTAATTTTTTCTTGTTGAAAGTTCAATGTTGCATTTTGAAATCGACGAGGATAATAACCACCGATAGTAACTGATGCAAGTAAATCGAGTTACTTATAAATGTTGATATAAAATAAGAATTGTAGGTAAGTTTTCTCAACCTAATAATATTTGAATATATTTGTTTTTTCTTCAGGGGGTCGAATATGTTTTCTTCTTTTATAAAATTCTGGAAAAGCAAGGATTCTAATGATGAAACAGAGCAGGCTTTCCTTGTAGAACTTCAAGCTTTAGATGATCACCTGAAGGCTCATGTGTGTTCTGAGTTTATTCTTAAAATATGTTTGTCAAATTGAGCCAAACTGGTAAAGTGCTTGTCAGTTGACTAAAGCATAGGACCTAAGTTATATCATCTTGATATTGCACCTGATCATTTCAAAGGCTAGAAAGTTCCTGGCACTTGACAAATACTAATGCTTAAATGAAGGTATAAAATCACCTCATGTGCTTCTTGAAGACCTCGAAACCACTACAGAGACCAAAGATATCCAAGATATTGAATCTGAAAATCAAGGCATACAAAATGAAGATAATGGCAAGAATATCGAAGCCTCGGTTCCCAGTAAGGCAGAAGCAATTCCAAGCAACAGTGTAAGAGTGTACTGAATTTGTACAACTTAAACTAACTTCATTATTTTTTCTTGTTATTTTTATAATGTACCATATCAAACTAAGATTGACCTGGTTCTTGAAAATCAGACTTTAAAAGAGGACATTGAACCCTTAGCAAATCAACTACCAGAAAAGGAAAAGGCAATAAATATCACAACAGGAGAGGTCCGTTTAGAGCACTCAGAAAATTATTTTTTCTTTTTCTGTTATTAGGTTGTTAATTTCTGATTTTACTCTGCAATCCAAATAGTCAATTAACCATTTGCCTTTGACAGAATAATTTATTAGTCTCCCAACTGCCTAATGAAGCAGCAGACAGCAATGCCTCTCTGAAAATTGATTCAGAGAGTGAGAAGAATAGATATATCAATGCAAATGTTGAAGAAGAGAAATTTGAAGATGCAGCTAAAGAAAAAGAAAATGACAAGCCAGAATTAGTACAACCTCATGTAGAGAATGAAGTTAGTGGGCCCGATGATATTATAATTGTGAAAAAAAAGGAAATTGCAGAAAAGGAAAACTGTAGCACCAAAATCTTAAGCCAAAATAAGGACGAGATAACTGTAGAACCGATTGTTGAATCAGAACCTAAAATTAAAAGTTGCTGCTCAATTACAGTCACTAAAGGAGGACATCCCAGTGAAGAGGTATTTTCTGAATTATTATTTCTCTTTCTCAAAACTAAGTTTTGCTTGAATGTTGTAATTTGATACTTGAAGCCATTGCATCACTAATTCGAATGAAAAAAAAACATAGGAATACAAAAATGAAGCTGTTGCGATTGAAGATGATCGTTCACAAGAACAAATGATTGAGAAAAAGGAAGAAAAAGATGACAAGAATGAGGAGGTAAGTTTAGAAATATTTAAAAAAAAAATTAACTCCATCCGCTATTATTCTAAAAGTTTATAATTTTATAGCTAAGTAAACCTTCAACCTTTATTAGTTGAAAGATTATAAGATGGAACCTAAAGTTGGTATGAGAACGGAAGAGGGAGAAGAAGATAGAAGTATTGAAGAAATTAATATCACGGAGGATGTAACTACAGAAGAGCTAGATGTCTACCCAAAGTTACATGAAGAGCAGAAAGAGGAACAACATACAGAAAATGAAACACAGGCAGAGAAGACAACATACAAATCTTGTGACGTGAGTGAGAGCAGTGAGAATAAAAGCAACAAAGAAAAGGAAACAGCAGACGGTATATTGACCTTTGAAAGAACAAAAAATACTGAAAATATTCCTGAAGCAACTAGTATTACAGAGAACGTAATCAAAGAAGAGGAAGATTTCCACACAAGATTACAAGAAGAAGAGCAGAATGAGTCGCTAGATATGGAAAATGGAAAGCTAGTAGAAAATACAACATATGAATCTTGTGATGCAAGTGAGAGCAATGAGACTGAGAGTACCAAAGAAAAGGAAAGAGCAAAGAAAGACATAAAGAACCCTGAAGAGTCTGAAATAACAACTAAAGCTGGAAATATTCATGAAAGCGAAATAATGGATATAGATGCTTATAGTGCACATAATCCTCAAAGTAGTGAAGAGGTAATATCAGAAACAGAAATAGATCAAGATGATCAGAATACAAACTCAAATCAAACTACTGACAGCAAGCTAAGTGAAAAAGTAAGGCTATGTTTGTTTGAGTTAATAAAACGCTGAACACTTATTAGGGTACTTTCTCAATTATACCCTTACCCAGAACAAAAATAACAAATTTTCAACTGTTGATTATATTCTCTCACCTCAGTTGTACCTAAAAATTTGAACATTTCAAATTTACCACAAATCTTGTTTTCAACTCTTTTTTATTGAAAACTAAATAAGCAAAAAACAAAGCGAATTTTAACAATTTGGTGTGGATTTTTTACTTTTACAATTTGGAGTTTCCTATTATTAGAAACCAATAAATTAGTACGACAATAAAAATAAATAAAAAACGATTGATGAATTTTTCACACACCAATACTACCCCACAATGGTGTAAATTGATCAATACTTTTATTATTGTTTCTTGTTTTATCAACAACGTAAAGAATATTTTTGATAAAAGATTGAAATTTCTATAGCTAACAAAAAAATTTGAAAACTACTGATTAGTTTTAATTGATTTGTACTTTTTATTAAATTCTCTTAAAATTTTTGAGTTTTCATAACATACCTTTTTTTTTAATATACCCAGGAGATCCCCGCTGACCACTAAACTCCTGAGAGGAATTCTGTTGTGAGAAGTTCCAATTTTTTCAAATATTTGAATCCTAAAACAAATTTGATTTCTTTGAAGAAAAAAGCTAGTAAACAAATTTTAACTTTTCAAGAAAAATATCATTTGAAAATATTTTATTTTGTTAAGAGCTATGTAAAGAAAAATGTAAGAATTTAGAAATTTTTCGAAAATATTAAAATTTACAGAAAATATTTTCTAGAAGTTAAATTGTAAATATTTGATTTTATATTTGTCTATTTATCAAAGAGGAAAGTTCAATGACACCGATATTGGGGAGCACCTCTTTAGTACTCATTTCACATCTTGAGCTTCATTTTTCAAATACTATAGAATTTTGTAGATGTTCAATCCACATGTAGAGGATCATATATTCAGCATTCAACATTAAGTCTTTTAAACAAAAACAACTTGAGTACCTAAAAGGATTTTGTTTCTGCGTTTTGCTTCTCATTAAAAAAGGTTTTCTTACCAATCTAACACATGCTACATCAAATTTTCACCTACTTGAATTTGACAGCATGACTGATTACAAATTGTGCCACCGTGCATGTTCATGTACTCACTCTAATTACTTAAACTTAACCAATGCAAATACAAATCTTCCCTTCAGCTTCATATACCTTGCATATTATGTTTTCACATGTACGTATTTTTTGTTAATGTGCAGTATTAACAGATATAATAACAAGTAAATATTAAAATGTCAACAGGCTAGAGAATCTGAGTTGGAACCTCAGATAAACACAGAAACTCCATGTGATACAATGGATGTAACCTTTGTTTCACTTGACAAGGAAATGCAGAATGACTTCAAAGCAGTTGAGGATAAAATTCACAGCAAGGTAGATGTGATTCATGTTTCAGAAAATGATGAAGAAAAGAAAGAAGCGCATTCAAGCTTACAAATTAAGGAAGTGGAAGGTGAAACACATACAGAACAAGAGTTGTACGAAGAAAGTAAATTTAGTGAGACAAATGAGAATGAGATTTTTGAAAACAAGGAAAATACAGAAAAGATTGATTCAGAAGAAGATAAATCAGAAGGAAAGGAGCTTGATATATCATCACGTGCGCCTTTTGTGAACAGTGATGTTTTGGCTGAAATTAAATATTGCAACCATATCGAACCCGAGAAACAAGAACCAGTAACGATCCATGAAGCTAGCTTTAATAAAGAGGAAGAATATGTGGTGGTTGAAGAAGCAAATTTTGAAATACACCATGTCAATCACCATGAAGACGTAAGAAATTAAATATACTTTTTTCTCTCTCAGTAGGCCCACGTGTTCTTTTATCTGGCCTCTCACTAAATTTATGAAAGCAGACAATGGAGGAGGAAGATATAACTCCTGAGCACTTGTCACATCAAATGGCAGAGAAAGAGGCAACAATTACTGCAAATCAAGAGGTCAGTTAGAACAACAAGGCTATATTGTTTTCCAGTTTTGGTGAAATTCTTTCTTATGTGTAATGTTTTTTAAGTGAAACTGAACTATTTGATTCATGTCAAAAAGACTAGTGCTGTGAGGAAAAGTTCAAATGAGAAAGAAATTGAAGAGAAAGATATATCAGAGTACAATATAGCAGATAAAAACGACAATGTAAATGAGATTGAAACAGAAAAACAATATGCACAGATTGATGATGAACATAATCTTCAAAAAGGTGAAGATATAATGCTAATAAAATCAACGACTGAGACAGAACCTGGCGATGGAAGTACTGACTCAACTCAAACTGAAAAGGTATCATCTGGTTCCATTGTGATTCCCCTTCTTTATAGTCAAGATTATTCTTATATGCATAGCATTGTAAACACATGTTGGTGCCCAATTAGACCTCAATGAAGATACTCTTGAATGCATGCCCTGAAGAGTTAATAAAGATTGAAAATGTGCGTACTGATGCTCAAACTGTGAAGGATGGTAGCGTCCAGAGGTTTGAGTTTCACAATCGCTCCCCTTGGTGCTGTTTGCGCTGTCTTGTTCTCTGCTCCAAATTCTCCTGCTGCCCAGGTTTTATTTGTTTCTCCATTCTATTTCTCTTTAATGCTATTCTTTACAGTATTGGGATTACATCTTGTAATGATTTGTTTAAGATGTATATATTCTAGCTCTTATTAATCTGTGATCATGTGTCATAAAGCGATACCGAGAATCCATGTTGGTGCACATGTATATATGTACATGACAGATAAAAATAAACAAATTGGATCAGAACAATTTAATTAAACGGTTTAAAATATGATATTGATCTGGGAAAATAAAATGTGCAGAAATACAATATGTTTGCAACGCAAATAGGATGTGCTGCAATAGGAGTGTTGGCATTGATGTTGTTTGGGCCGGGTTGGCTAGCTAGAGGCACTGCTCTTGCTGCATCGCTTGCTTTTATGACTATAACAGGCGCCAGTCATCCTCCAGGTTCTAGTTTTACTTAAAGACTATGATAAATTTATCCTTTGGAGCAGTACTACTTAGTCAAGGCTTCGATAAAATTATAGCTATACAGATTTGCATATTGAAGTGGTTTCTTCCTTTGGAGTTGCTGATGCATGTGTGTAGTTTAGTTTGTAAATATAGTGCAGTTCCTCCGTTTTGACTTGTCTTTGTGCATTTGGTTTGATCTTGGTCATGCGTAGATTTTATATTAAGAAGGACTGCTTCTTCACTTAGTATTTAGGTGATCAACTAGATCGTGAAATATAACTATGTTACTGTAGAGCAGTTTAGCTTCGTTAACTGAGCTAACCTACTAATGCGTATATTGGTTAGGTTTCGGCTTAACATACCATATAGTGATTTTTTGGCGCAGTTAAGCATTTTAGCATATGAAACTTCAAATTTTTAGATGGCGTTTACTCACTGACTTCAAATTTCTTCATTGCAGGTAATTAAAGATGGCGATGACACATTCTTCTTCCGTAGCAAGTAGTAAACATGTGAAACTTTTTAGATGCACGTTTTGTTGTTGGCATTTGGTGCGGACTTACTGTATTGATATTATATTTTTGTTTAACATATAACGTGTCTTTGTTTAACAGAATTTGTGGCAACTTGGTTTACTTTGTTATTTTTGTTTATGGATATTATTGAAACTTGGTTTATGGATGTCTTTTGTTTATTGATATTGTCTTAACTAGTTTATGTAACTAATTAATAGTTATTAGAACATGTTATATATACTAGTTGCTTGAATATACTCAAATATAGTTCTAGAATATTCAAAAATAAAGTGGAATATTAATGCTGTTATATAAATAGAAGACAGCGTCTGATTAATGCTGTCAATGAAGAAACAACAACGTTCAATTCGTGCTGTAATTATTTTTAAATAGTCAATAACAGCGTTTAGTACATGCTGTCGAAATAGTTGATGATTCAATAACAGCGTTTTTAAAATGCTGTTGTAAACAGTTAAAGTAGAATAAAAACATCTCCGACAACTAAATTATTAACGCAGTAGAAACATAATATAGCACGTTTGAAAACGCTGTAAAAACATTATTGACAGCTTGTACAAAACGCTGTCAAAGTGATGTTTCAACAGCGTTTATCAAAAAGCTGTTGTAAGTTCTGTATATACGACAGCATGTCGTTATACAGCGTTTGAACTAACGCTGTTGTATCGTATTACAGCGTTTATCAAACGCTGTTAAAAGCCTTTTGTGGTGTAGTGGTAAGGTTATATGATTAAAATAATATTAGATTGGATTTGAAAAGAGAAGTATACACAAAATAGTAACATTTGCCTATATCTACAAAAGTGACAAAATGCCGATTTCAGAAAAGTATGTTTCAATGGTTAAATAAACTATTTTAATTTATTTATGAGTGTTTATATTTTTAAACAGAAATAAAATTTATTTTTAGATTTGGTTTACATAAATAAATATTTTAACTAAAACGTCCAAATGTGACCGTAAAACATTTTGTCGAAAATCAACATTTTGTCGATTAAAAGTTGTCGCAACATCATCGCACCTTTATTTTCTTATATAGGAACATATATTCATATAGTATAAGTATTAATTAATTCACTAATCAAGTTTACTCTTACTAAACATAATTAGAAAATTCTAGAATGCAATTAACAAAAAGTAAGCACAAAAAGACAAACATGTCATTTCAAAGCGAAAGGTAAACATCAAATCAAACCAAACATAATTATTATATTTCTTACTTATCTCTTAAGTGAAAATGACATAAAGTAATGATTTGGAATGTGATGTTAAGTATTAAAAAAATAAGGTTGCTTAAAAAGTAAGTAAAATGGTATTTTGGTCTTTTTACAATATTATTTTAATCCAAATTTTTTTCTATAAATAAGCATCAACTTTCTCACTTTTTTTCACTTCTTCTTCTTCTTCTCCCTTTTTCAAGCTTTTCTTCACTTCTTTAACCACTTCTTCTTCTCTCTTTTCCTTACTAACTTTTCTTAAAATCATACCAAATCAACTTCAAACACCACTAGACTTTGCAAAAGACCTTAGAATATCATCAAAACATGGTTTAGCATCTAAGAAGTGAAAAAATGAAGGAGGAAGGGAAGAATCAAGGGGAGGTCGAGCCCTATTGGTGTTGTTGGAAGGTTTGGCTAAGAGCAAAGAAGACGAAAAGACTTGTGGTCGAGAGCAAGTGGAAGTGAAGTGGTGGCCGAGCACTAAAAAGTGAGGTGGAGTTGTTTAGGAGATGGTTTGGTGAAGTTATGATGATTTAGTGAAGTGTTGTTTAAAAAAGAATGTTGCTAGGAAGTTAATCATCTGGTAAAAGGTGGGTACTCATATTTTAAGTTACTAATTCTTAAAAATTACTTCAAGTTAATTATATGAAATGTTTGTCATATTTGGATGCTTTAATTGATGATAATTGGCTGATATTATGGTTGATTATATGTTTGTGATAAGGATGATAACTTGGTTTGATAAATAATAACAGAAATGGCTAGTAAGCTTAGATAATTAAATGAGAATTAAACCCATATATATGTGTGTATGGAAATTATTTAGCTTTTTAATGATTTTAAATAATCTAAAATGGTTAAAAATATTGCTTAAAACAAATTTGAAGTGTTTCGACAAGTTCTGAAGCAATTTATAAGATTAGTCAAAATCGAGCTCATCGCGTAGCGGCTATTCGTAAATTTCGACCCTTAAATTCAAATTAACATAGAGAATGATTTATAAGTTGGATTTCTTCGAGATAATAATTTTTCAGTCTATTATATCCATAGTTTTCCAATGAAGAAAGAAAATCATGATTTCATTAAGTTGATTTTGAAATATGTCCAAAACAATTTTCTAAAAACATCGCGGTTTTGCAGTTCGGAATCCAAAAAGTGATTTCTTTAAAAATGATATTTTAAATATTTTTAACATATGAAATAAATTCTAAAAACCTTTTAAAATGTTTCAAAAGAGATTTAGTTTGTAAAGCTGGATTCTAAATGATATAAAAGTTGTTTTGAAGAATACAGCTTTTAAAACACTATTTGCAACACTTTTCGCAAGTTTTTCATGACAGTTTTAATTAACTTTTAAAATGTAGTTTTAAACATAACAATTCTTTCCTAAAATTTTGTGAATGATTTAGAAGAATAATTAAGTAATTTAAATAATGATTTGGAAGTTTTAATAAGTGTTTGAATAAATGGATAGGATGAATTGTTTATACCACTTAAACAAAAAAGTGAAGAATATTAAATGTAATAATAAACTGAGCATGTGGAAATGACTAGTACATTTGTCCTGCCTGTGCAATATGGAAAGATAAAATAAGGTGTTTAACTAAGGCTAGGGATGGAGCAACCGGTGCCCTGAACTTACCTGGTCTATGTTTTCTCTTTTTAGGCAAGGGGTGAAATAGATCATAAGGAAAGCCCGATTGCTCTAAAAAGATCATATTTAAGTTTTTTCGAAAAAAAAACAAATTCTTTGAATTTTAATTAACCACCTAACATTTGTTTTATTTTATGATTTGGTATGAAGGAATCGGGATCGGATTTGGGTGATTCCTATCTGAACGACCGGGATTGGATATGGGTGATCCCTGTCCAAAAACCCCTTCAAACTAATTTTCGAAATAAAACATATTGAAGACAAAGATCTTCATAAAGTAGGATACTTGCCATTAATCCATGGAGGTGAAATTTACCATATCTAAAGTGACAGTGGTGCTCTGTTATGAAAATCTTTGATTTGCAAAAATATAATTTGAAGTTAAGAAAGAAAACTTTGATTAAGATACAATAAATGGTTTGGAAATATTTTCTCTAAGTTAAAAGTTATAACTTGAATGTGAGAAATATTTGATTAAGATTAAAAGAATGATTTGGAAAAGTTTTCCTAAGTAAAAGAGAAAATGATTTGGAATTATTCCAGGATTTAAGAAAGGTTTAAATAAACCAAATGATTTGATAAATGAGGCTTAATGATTCTATATACTCTTGAAAAAAAATGGAATAAATGGAAAAGAATATATCTAAGAAAGATATTTGATTTAAATAAAAGATGAAGTAATTGATTGATGATTGATATCCACATATAAACTTAACAATCTTTTTTATCGATAATTGGATTTGGAAGAACCAGAGTCAGATTTGGGTGATTCCTATCCGAAAACACTTCGAACCAATGTATAATGAAGACATGTTGAAGAAGATGATTATTGAAGATCGAGGATCTTCATAGCGTGAGGACCGCTTGTTGACATGCTCTGCGTCGCTCCTATTATGGAGTTATTTATAGCAGTGGCCTCCTCATTGTTGAGATTTTTTTCAGATTGCAATGGCTTCTCTCCTAGTAATGGCTGAGGAAAGTGCCTTCGATTTCGTTCAGTCCCAGAATGAACTTGTATGGACAAATGTCTGACACTACAATTCTGAGACACAACGTTTGACTTTTACAAACGTACATCTGCTTGGTAGCTTAACACCCTCTCTGAGACATACGAGCTAAGAGGTTGTATGCTTGTGGGAGTCAAATAGTGATAAAAGGAATGGCAGTATAGCATTCAAAGTGGAATCTGTTATGATCAAAGTGTGGCTTTGTATGAAAAGTGTGGCTTTGAAGAAATTGATCGTAGCCTCGCGAGTCTCACACCCCGGTTATGATGGGATTCTATGTGGTCAGATGTATGCTCGCATTTTGGATAACAGTGATTTGGGGTATCAAATGTTCTGAGCCCTAGGTACCAGATACGTCTGGGCCTCATGGCAGGGATGCGCGAAGTCCGAGTCCTTGGATGTTATTCGCAAATTGTATCCCTTTATAACCATTTGTGTTGTTGTATAACGGCATCTACGTCTTGGACGTAAGCCATGGATACAGATTAATCTTTCCACTGGTTCCCTATCATGTTGGAAATCTAATCCCAATACAAGATTTACGGTTTTGATTGTATTTCCAAAATAGCTGTAATGACTTGCAAACATTTCAGCTACCCTTTTTTGGTATCATATATTCCATTCAGGGTATTCCGTTAACCCAGTCTGGATATATTACCTTAGACTTAGTCCAGATACTGATACCTTATTTGAATAAGTTTATTTGAAAAGTGTTTTTAAAAAATTTCATTAAAAATAATATCAAGTGAATTTTAGTATAAAAGTGTTTTAGTTATCATAAGGTAAAAACCCGTTTATATTTATGCGTGGGCGTCGTCTTATGAGATACCCTTCTTTTCAAGGGTTTTGATAATAAAGTCATTTAAAATTTCGGGTATCTCCTGTTGGTTTACCAAGCCTGATCTGGGTATTTTTAATACTTAGGTCAAATCCGAGTAGTTTCAAGTTTAGTTGAAGACAGTTTGAGTTTCTAGAGGAGAACTGGTGATCTTCATCATCCTACGGATGTATTCCATTATCCGCTACATCTTTTTCATTTATTTTATTATTTTCAGCATTTGTAAGGATAGGGGTTTATAACTGTCCAGGCTGAATCTAGGTTAGACTCTGATATTGTATTTTAAAATTTTCCGCTGTAAAGATTATTATTGAAATAATATATGTTATTCCATTTGTGTGAGATTCTATTCTGTCTTTATTTTCTTTCTACCCTAAATGATTCGTCTTTTCGTGCAATTTGAGTTAGACGACATTAAGGAAAAAGTTCCCCTTTAGTTCGACGAGTTTTCCATCTTGATCGAAACATATTTCTCTGATGCATCAGACTTCGTCATCTTCCTCCATGTGTTTTTCCTCTTCCTCTTCTTCCTCTTCTTCCTTGTCATCGCTGCCTTGAATGAGGTTGTGAATAGCCAAATTTGCAGAATCATCTTTAACAAGTATTGGATTCATAGAATTACCTAATATATATTTTTGCAAATTTCGAAAAATTCTACTTTGTTTCTCTTTTTCTTTGGACATACAAAGTTGTACGACTTTTATTTCAGTCAACATCTCCAGAACATTCTTCATTTCTCCTCCCAATTTAATGACTTTGCTCACAGTAATGGAAGGGCCTCGGGTAGGAGAAGGGAAAGAAAATGATGAATTCTCTTGTCTAGAACATTTGGGATCAGAGAAGGCCATGATTTATTTGTTTTATAAGTTTAAAACAGAGCGAATACAGAGAAATGGAGAATAAAGTCGAAATTTAGTTATTATATAACCACCAATTTGAATTTTAAAGGGAAATTTAAAAAACAAAAATTATCGTTTTATGTCAACATAGAGGGATATGATATGTCGACATATATGATATAATTTTGATTATTTTATTTTTCTCTATATTTTGTAATTTTTATTCCACTATTTTATATTTCTGATAGAGAACAAATTCCTAACTCTCTTCTTAACATAGTAAAGATGTCTGATTCAATGGTTTTGTTAATGTATCAACTATTTGATTTTCAATGTTTATAAATTCAAGTGATATTATTTCTTTGTTTACATTATCTCCTAGAAAATGATACCTTACATCAATATGTTTAGTTTTAGCATGATGAGTTGGATTTTTAGGTAGACTGATCGCACTTGTATTATCATGGTACATTGGTGATTTAGTAGAATTTAAATCAAAATCTTTTAATGTTTGTTGCATATAGATAACCTGTGAATAGGCTAATGCCGCTAAAATATATTCTGCTTCTATCGTAGATAGAGATACAAAGATTTGCTTCTTACTGAACCAGGAAACTATAGAGTGTCCCAAAAAGTGACAAGTTCCACTAGTACTTTCTCGGTCTAATTTACAACCAACATAGTCAGCATCACTATATGAAATTAATTCAAAGGAGACTTTTTTTGGTTAAAAGAGTCCATAGTCTATACATATCTCAAATTTTCATTTTACGGATTTTAAATGAGTTTCTTTAGGTTAAGATTGATATCTTGCACAGAGACAAACATTGTGCATTATATCAGGTCTACTACAGTTATATAAAGTAGTGATCCAATAATTTCTAATTTTTGATCTATATCTTTTGAATTTTCTTCTTTATTTAATTTTTCATTAGTTGCCATGGGAGTTGGTTTGCCATTGGTATTTGACATACCAAATTTCAACTAAATCTTTAGCATATTTTTCTTGACTAATAAAAGTCCTGTTACTTAGTAGCTTTATTTGTAATCCTAGAAAATAGTTTAGTTCTCTCATATGACTCATTTCAAATTCCTTAGTCATTATATCTGAGAATTCCTTATTTAGTTTATCGATGGTAGATCCAAAAATGATTTCATCTACAAAAAGTATATTTTTATGTAGGATGATCTTTCAAGTATCTTGTTCTTTTATTTAGACGTGAATTTTCTGAATTATTATTATTTTCATTTTCAATAATCTCATTATTACTAATTTTGTTTAGGTTATCAGTGTTTGTTCTTCGTTAATATTCAGTTATAAACTTTAAAATTTTCATTAAATGAGACATGTAATGTCTCTACAATCATATTAGTTCTAGAATTGAAAACTCTATGAGCTTTACTTTTATTTGAATATCCAATAAAGATTCCTTTATCTGATTAAGCATCAAATTTATCCAAATTATCTTTAGTATTTAAAATAAAACATTTACTACCAAAAAATTTAAAGTGTGATACTTTATTATAGAATAATTCAGATGGCGTTTTCTAGTTAATGGTCTTATTAAAATTCTATTTAATATATAACATGTAGTACTAACTGCTTCAACCCAAAAAAATTTAGGTAAATTATTATTATTTAGCATAGTTCTAGCACTCTCTTGAATAATCCTATTTTTACATTCTACCACTCTATTTTATTGTGATGTAAATGAAAAATTATAAGTTATACCTTTCTTACTACAAAAATTCTTAAATTTTCATTTTTGAATTCTTCACCGTGATCACTTTGAATAGTTTTAATTTTACTATCATTTGATTTTGAATTTGTTTAACAAAGATTTTAAAATTTTCAAAAGTATCACTTTTAAGTTTTAAGAAAATCGTTTAGGTAAACCTAGAATAATCATCTACGATTATAAACACATATCTACTGTAATTTATAGATTGTATCTGTGAGGGACCAAAAAGATCTATGTGAAGAAGTTCAAGGAATTAAGAGGTAGAAATAATATCTTTTGATTTAAAAGAATTTTTATAACTTTTCCTGATTGACATGCATATCATAAATTATTAACTTTAAAATTCATTTTGGGAAGATCTTTGACAAGAACATTTTTAGCAATTATAAATATATTTTAAAATTCAAATGACCTAATCTTTTATGCCAAATCCAAGGATCACTAGATTCGGCCAAAAGATATAAATTATCATTTGAGATTTTGATACTTAATATATAGATGTTTTGTCTCCTAGTACCTTCAAAGATAATATTTGACACATTAACTTTAATGTGACATTTATCTTTTACGAATTTAATTTGATACCCTCATCACACAATTGACAAATACTCAATAGATTATGCTTTAAATTCCTAACCAACAAAACATTAGAAATAGTAGGAGTTTTAGAATTACCAACATTGGTGATGCCAATCACATATCCTTTTGAGTTGTCTCCAAAATTTACAGATCCACCATCTTTGTAAACTATATCTTTCGAAATCTCCGGATTTCAAGTCATGTGTCTTGAGTATCCACTATCCAATATCCATTTTTCCTTTTTGATCGGTAGAGTTTGATCATCATGTGTCTAGTCATCAAAAGCCATGTAACACATTTGTTCCTGCAATTTTACCTTTTCAAAAGATCATGTGAAGTTTTATAATGAATAGATGGAAATTTATGAAACAACATTATAATGATTTTGCAAATTATCTTTTCAAAAATAGTTTTAGAAATATTATCAAAAATTTCCATTGAAACTTATTCAAAAATCAAATTATGAATACTTTGAAAACTAATGCTCTAATACCAAATGCGCGTCAGTGAAAAAGGGATCTTATGGCTAAATCAACACTGTAGGGGGTGAATAGTGTTTAATGGATTATATGAATATTTTTTAGATTCTTTAAAATTATACTTGCAATGATGTAATTAATAATCATAGAAACAATTACAGAATCAAAATTCAGATAAAAGTAAATGCAGTAAAGTAAAAAGGAAAGAATACACCAGGATTTTACACTGGTTCGGAGTTATCCTACATCCAGTCCTGCACAATTCCTTATACAAATTTCATTATAACTAGTAAATGCAAATACAATTTCAATTTCAAGTCTACGTGAAACACCCACCAAAACTCCAACCTTTGGGTAAAGTCACTGGATTTTCGGGCTATAAGCATACCCACTAGATTTATGGGCTACTGAGCATACCCAATAGATTTTATGGGCTACAATCACACCCATACGTATAGTAGTATGGTTTGATAGAATTTTACAGACTCAGGTCTACGATCTTGAACACAATTGATCCTGCAACTCTTGAATAACATTTTGATCTTGGTTTGGGTGAGAATTATGAGAGTAATTAGAGACTAGATAAAGAAGAATCAAACTAGTGGTGATTTAATTTGATTCTGATTTAATTTCGATATTGTTTGGGTATATTTTGATTTAGAAATGAAAGAGTGGAAAGAGGAGAGATGAATAATAAAATTATGATGGAAAATTCATTTGGAAGTCTGGTATTTATGGAGGAACAACGGTTATATCCATTCATGAAGAGAAGACACTTCTTTTGAAATTTAAATTTTGAAAAAAATCAACCAGTTCATCGACATACATACATAGAGTATGTCGACATACATTTTCTAAAATTTAAAAATATCTTAATGCATTATTTTGAAAACTCATTGTTCTGTAAAATAGTTTGTTACTTTTTAAAATCATTTAAGCATAGTTTTTACATATTTTAATCATAATAAAAATTAATAATACTTTATATAATAATTTTTAAATTTTAATATAATGTAAATAATATATATGTATAAAATCAATATAATTATAACTTATTAAAGTATAATCAGAAATTCAACATATATATAAACTTAAAAATGATAAAATAATATCTATATAAGCATAAGAGATTGAAATTCATTTTGAGAAATATTTTAAAATGGTTATTTTAAAAGCATGATATTTAAAAAACAATTTACGACAAAATTTAGAAAAGGAGAGAAAGAGATTAGGAAAGTGCTATCATGCTTTTACATAAATTCTCCGACTCTATAACTTAATTATTTGGAATATCTTGAAATCCTAAACACTTCAATACTTATGAGTCTTCATTCTCCAACTCTTGAAACTTTATATCAACATCTTGAATCTACTCTTGATACTGTACGGTCATCTTAATCAACACCTGTTTAATATGCTGCACTATATACTATATACAATTTGATAAAACATTAGTATTTTTATTTTATATAATGTCAATAGTTGTTATCACCAAATCAATGCCTAAGGTACTAATAAAGGAAAATTTAATTATACTTAAATTTGTTGATTCAAAATTACGGAAGCATGCTGCACTATAATTGCTTTATAATTAGTTTGGTGTCGTGAGATGAAAAATATCACTAACAAAGATATTTAAATGGTTTGAGTCTAAATATTTTAAGAATGAATCTAAATGTTTTTAATTCTTTTTATATTAGTTTGATATGAATTTCCATGCATTGTTGTATCATATGTATGTTAAATAGGCTTATGGTTGATAGGATGCTTGTATTGTATGGATATAATGCTTGTTTGGTTGTATTTAAGTGTTTGTTTACGTACACTAGAGATGGTATATCTTTGAGTATAGATTGGTTATCGTGAGTTTGGAGCCAAATCGATGTAAATGAGTTGCACAAAGAGTTAAGGCATAAAACAAAGAGGGACCGACCTAGAAAATTGTAGAAAAGAAGTTAATTGTATGTGGTGAACTTTCACCAACGATCAATCAAAGATGATCAAATTAAAGCACGATCAATAGTGCAGTATTGGCATGATGTGAGAAGGTGATATAATCGATCACATGAACATTGGTTGAGTGGTTTATGAGTTAATCAACTATTGATCGGTCATTGCTGCAAAGTCGGACTAAATATTAAAGTTTGGGTAGAAGTTGAATTGCATTGGGGATTGGTCTCGGCACTGATCAAACACCATAGATCGATCATCACTTGGTCGAATGTAAGTGTGATTGATATGGAAGGTGTGTGATGATGTAAGTAACATGTGTTACCGATCATATTGACGAGTGGATGTAACACCATAATTTTCATGACATATTATTGTGGAAATTGAATTAAGTGATAATTAAATAAATAATGTGCCGTAGAATAAGTGTGGAGATTTCCATATTAATAAATTTGAATTAAAAATGTTAAATGAAGTAATATTTTATGTAATTATTAGATTTCATCAAATTATGAAAGGATGATGAAAGGGAGATAGTGCTTTTGATTTATTTCCCATAACTTACTCCCCCCTTTTATTTTCAGCCTCATATTATAACAAAGAGAAAGAAAATTTAAAACCAAATGAGCTCCATTAAAATACATTTCAACTAAAGAAGAAGAAGATGTTAAAGCTAAAGGAAGAATCTAAGGAAATCACCTCCACACATATCCAATCTAAAATGAATAATATCTCCATCACTTCATTGTTTTAATGCTTGTAATTTGGGTTTATGATGAAATATGAGTATTTGATGGCTGTTAATCATGCTTTGGTTATATATGGGTAAATTATAATTAATCATGAATTTATGAAATTTCTTAAGGAGTTTTTGATTTACAAACGTAGATTTTAATCTTCAATTGTTTTGAATTTTTGATATGATGTTGAGAACATTATTTGTGAGACGGTTTTAAATTTCATAGTTTTCCATTAAATATGAAACTATTTTGAATTTTTTAAGTTGAGAATATGGATAGTTTCTGAGTTTAATTATTTAAATATGAAAAATAATTATTTCGCTTTGAAATTTTTATATATGAAATATAGAAATTCTATATCTGTGTAATTGATGGGGGGTTTTCCCTAATATTTTTGATTTAATATGAATTATTTTATGAAGTGGAATTTTATTAACTAAATTATAATTTAGGGTATAATTAATGAAAACTAATAGTTTAGGAAAGAAGAAAAAATTTCTCTCTATTTTTATAGTAAAGGAATTCTAAAAAGATCCAAATAACCAATCGAAATCTGACAAAGATTTTGGGTTTTGAAAAAAGTTATTATAGTGTACTAGGAAGTAGAATTGAACAGTGAACCGAAGGGAGACTTAAAAAAAGAGGCATCGGAGTTGACTAAAGGGAGGGCCTAGAGTCGAAGTCGATGTAACGATATGTCTTCCTTACACCTAAAGACGAAACTTAACACATCTCCGGTATTCGTGTGCCGATCATTTAAGTGTCTGAAAGACAGGTCATTAGGGGTGAAAGAAAAAAAAGAACAGACTCTCACAATACATAATGGGTAATATATAATGCGAACAAGTCTTTACAGAAAGAATTTATCTTTATTATAGACATCATCAAAGTACATTAACCTATTATCAGCCTAGATAGTTATAACATTATGTCCATACAATTGCTGATAGATATGGGAAAAAACAAAACAAAATAAAAGAGCGGAAGAATATAAGGTACGTGAATACGTCTTGGAGAATCCAGCTCATCATCTGAAAGCTCTAAAGGATTAGCTAAATTTGGAAAATATGCTCGAGCTGACTCGAGCATTATAAGAAAAATAACGCCTGGATCAGTTTGGTAAAACTAGCGTGTGAAACTCAAATCATAAGGAATTAATTTATTATAACTTGTAAAATCTTTTAACATCAAAGGTATCTCGTAACACCATGCCATATATAACCACAAATAGGTTTTTACCTCATGATAATTTTTATAGAAAATCCAATTATATTATGATAATGTCTAGAATACAAATACATACTAATGATAGCTAAAATTGTTACATTATTAAACTCCAACATAATAGGTATAAAATCAAGTCCAAAGGCACTTACTGGGGAATGGATTCCAACTATGAAAGGGTAAGGGTTTACCCACCAAATCTGTGCACCTCCATATAAAATGTATGAGGGACTACAACACGTTGCACCTCTGCTACTCAAGACCGACCCTACCCCTTACTGGATAGCACCGAATATGATCACCTCTTAGTTGTGATTGAACAACCATAATGGTCCCCAAAGCATACATAAAGATATTGACACCTGATCTTAAGATGACCATACTCTAATGGGAAGGACCCACATAGCCCTGACGCATGTTCCTGCTTTTGTCATCCATATATACAAGTTCGTTCTTGGTCTGAACAAAACCAAAGGCACTACCTCTACTACATCTATTTTGGAATCACCCTCAGGATTAGTACCAAGTAGGCCTTGCACTTCAAAAGCTCCATCTTCAATTTGAAACATTTAAGTTAGATCGAAGTGGTTTTTGAATAAAGAAAATCCTGGTCTCTTCGAACAACAGTCGATAGTTCTGGTAAACTCAACCCCGTTTCTTTTGGAAATATTCAAGCAATACATAGGAGTAGCGATCACCCCCTAACTATTTAAGTTGACAGATCTCTCTATCATTTGTCCTGGAAGAACAAAACAGATTTATACACACAATAAAACATCATCAAAGATGACTATGCAATATAACTCACGTGTTTCTCCTAGATTTCTTGAGTTATATTTTGGTCCATATTTGATAGTCGGTTATTTAACTATAATAACAACAAAAAATTCAGAGATTTAATACCCATAACAACCACTAAGCCTCAAACTAAATCTTTCATTTATTAAAACTCTTTTCAAAAGTGTTTATCAAAACATTCATATACTTATATCAATGATATAAGTGTATTCACAAAGCAATTGTGAAAGATTTCTCATTTCCAAATCATAACAAAGGATCAAATAAAATGTTATTTAAATTAGAGACAAAGATAATCTTAAACCATATTCCTTAGGTGTTAAGTGTGGAAAGAATGTCCTTACCACCAGAACTAAAATGGTCAGTTAAAGGAAATCTATCTCAAATCCTTTCATAAATTTCTTTCTATAAATCCTCGTAACAAACCTCTTTTATTTATGAAACTTCTTTACTTAAATTCCTAACCCATTGGCAAAGCTCTTTATAAATATCAAAACCATTTATATATCTCTTTATAAATCACCAAAATTATTTATAAAACTTCCTTTATAAATATCTAAAATTATCTATAAAACTTTCTTATAAATATTCCTTATTTAAAACAAAACTCCTTTAACAAACTCATTTAATAAAGTCCTTTTGATAAAAAAGGATCATTTAAAACATTCTTTATTTAAATCATTACTTAACTTGAAATAATTAGTAAAAGTATAATAGACTTTAAAAATCAGAAAGAAGCTAGTGTCCGCGGTGGTTCTCTTTTAATTAAGTTTACTTTTCAAGTTATAGCCTGAGTATTCACGTAACAAGCGGATATGTATAATGGAATCAACCGACAATAGTCAAATCAACTTGTAGGTAAGATATCCAAGTTACTATAATAGCAGACGAGGATTTGTTCTGCTAAACACATATCCAAGTTATTGTAATAGCTGAATGGGTTTTGATTCTGGTTAAATAGATGTCCACATAATATACTTGGGAAATTATGGCAGAATTATGATTTATTCTACTAAACAGATGTCAAATACAAGTTAATTAGTAGAACGGTGATTTATTCTGCTAACATATGTCCATACAATCAACAATCAATTTGTAACAGAACGGAAATTTATTTTGTTATCGTATATCCACAATAACTAAACAATTACACTATAGTATTCTGCTATTAGATGTCCAAACAATTCAATCAATCGACATTATAACTCATTCATAGTTATCTGTCTACTTAATGTATCTGCATTTGAATCCCTTGTGCTCAAAATCATCATTTGTAAAAGAATTCGCTTTTTAAATAAATTGATTCTTGGAAAATCAAAGGATTTAAAACTTAAACTCCCCTTTAAAATAATTTATTATAATTTAAACTCTTATTAAATCATAATTAATCTTTATTATATCCCAATTTAATTAAATAATTAAATTAAGAAATAATTAAACTTTTAAATAAATGATTAAACAATAATTAATTATTAAATAAATAATTAAAAACTAGTTAATCCTTTATTAATTATTACATAATCATTTAAAACTTACTTAGTAATTTAATATTAATTAACCTCAATTAAATTATCTTTAATTAAGTCTTAAATAATAAATTAAACCTTTAATAAATAATTTATTAATTTAGAACCTTAATTTATTTAAAACATGGTTATTAATTAATTATTAATTAACCTTATATTTATTTAGTAATTAATTAAAAATTAAGTCAAGTACCTAACTTATAATTAATTAAAAATTAATCATACTTAATAATTAATTAATTAAAATTAATCTTATCCTTAAAAATGTAATTAATTGGTAACTAATCTTTGCTTAATCAAAGTTAATAAACCTTATTAACGCTTAATTAATTAATTATTAATTATTAAATATTTAATTAACTTTTAAAAACATTATTATTAGGCTTGTAAAATATCTACAAAAAAAACTTAAGCATGAAACTTAAATTTGAAAAATTCGGATTTTTAAAGCGAAACCGCACCATAGCGACTATCGCTATGGATGCCATAACTCGAAAACTTATTTTGCATATACAATAACTTTTAAAACACTTATCCATTGCCTAAATTTACTTTAACTTAGTAATTTTTTTTGAAAACAAATGTAAAGCTTAGAACTTTTTATTTGAACACAAATTAAGTAAACCACTTAACTTAAGAGATCTCCGTGTCACCTTAACAAGTCAAGTGCTAATCTTTCATAGCATTCACAAGTTGCCACACCCATAAACATCTCACGATTCCAACATAAGCAAAAGATCTAATTTTATAACCATAACAACACTTATTAGGCTTTTCTAACAAGTCTAAGCTTAAAATCAACCATACTACATATTTAATCACATAGAAGCAACAAGCATATATATAATGACATGATAATCCAATTAAACAACCATAATATTTCATAAAAAACATAAAAAAAATATAAATTCAAATTATTTCCAAAATATATGATGGTTTACTCACCAAAGATTTTTAGAAACTTGAAATAAACTTTAAACCGTAAAGCTTGGAAACCACCAAAAATCAACTTGAAAAGGGTCATCTTCTCCTCGGTTTTTTGATATGTTACACTTGGAATTTGGTAAAGTGGTTAAATGGAAAGTTTTATGAAATATTTTCCCTACAATTTAAGAGAAAAACACTCAATTAGATTTATTTTGAAGAAGTTATGGTCGAAATAAGAATGACCATTTTCGGACTTGGATCTCTGAGTCCAAAAACAGTTTGCAAATAAACGAGATTTTGACATAGCTGGACCATGAATTTGAAAAAGTAATCTACATAAAAGTTGTAGCTACTGAAATTTGACATAGTATAAAAAAATCTCCATTCGATTAAAGGACGAGGAAGATATGATAGAAGGAAAAGAACGCAACAATGAAGAAATGAAAGAGGTATTTATAAGTAAGAAACAAATCAAATTACCTAAACACCATTAGTCATATACCCTCCACCTCCTTTTTCCACCTCACCATGCTCCTCCTCCCCATGTACTTCGGCCCACAAGCTTGTCCCCCCTTCCCTTTGTTAGCCAACATGAAGTTAATGCATGTGTACCTATGTCTAAACAAGTTTTCTAAGGCATCTTCATGGGATATTCTTTTAAATTTAATTTGTTAACTTAACTATACGCACAAACAAATATATATGCGTACCATAACTAATTGTAAATGTGAGTATGTACATTATATTCTAGAGTTTAACACTTCCAATAATTTTTAGTCGACGAAAAGTCAAAAATTCGGAGAAGGTATTCCGGTCACATTTTCGATTTTTTATCGAACTAATTTATTTGTAAAAAAATTTAAAATCTATTTTACCACCATTATCTATTATAATTAGAAAATCTATTATTTGAATATTTAAAATTAACTAAATATTCCCGAATCAAAAAAGTAAAATTTCGGGTCATTACACTCTCCCCTCTTAAAAGAATTTCGACCTCAAAATTTTTCCACAGCCCTAACGTAGGAATACTTAACACTACTCGTCAATCCATAAGATGTACGTAGATCATTCCTATGTAAAGTCTAATTCGATCACTCACTCAAATATATAGCTTTACTTCCAAACTAGCATCGCCCACTCGATTCTCTAGTGCAGACTCTGATCATGATTCTCAATTAGAAACTTCTATTCTCCTTACATAGCCATATACTATACTAGAAAACTTTGGTTCTAGATTAAGAACCCTCACCATGTGTTTGCCATAAAAAATCGACTGATAAATCCTTCTTCGGAATGGTGTGAAACACCTCAAGTCATGTACTCGAATCTTAGATCGAGAAATATGTGCAAAAGAAAGATGATCTATGTACAACCTATGTACTGATCTAAAGGTTCTTACTACCCAACTATTTTCTACCCTCGCATAATATTTATGAAAACATTTCATAACAATTCCCACTTAGGTTCAGACATTTTTAAATGACACAACTTATCTGTGAAACCTTTTCATAAAATCATTTTAACTTATTAACTTTGTAGAATACTCTCCTACATCCTAAGAGTATATACCAAAACATCCGATTTTAAACGTTGTTCATCTATTCTATTCAGATGTAGGCCTAAAATAACTTGGTCTTAAAACCGAGTCAACCAATCCAACCTCTTTGCCCAATTGGTCGGGTAAGATACTTTTTTTTGGACACCTCTAAGGTAAAGACTTTTATTAGCCAGCCTAATAACATCAAATTATTCTTCACTTCCTAGATGTTAAAATCAGAAGACACATTTTAATAAAATTAAGTTTATTAAACCATACTGTTATATTAATTTTAATTTTAACTTCATTGATTTATCCACTCCTTAATCAAAATACCTTATTATTTTTTAAACGTAGGAGTCAAATACCTAGTTACTTTTGTTTCCAAAACTTTTTGAAATGATACTTTATTTTTTAAACCCTTAGAAAATATACATATAGCCTGAGTAATACCAAAATGATATCAAGGAACTGCGCACTATTGAATATTACCATAAGTTCCCTTTACCAAGAAGGGTAATACTCAAGAGAAGTGGTTACCATTCGAACACATCTTTTGCCCAATTTTAGTCACTTTCGAGTCACTCAAATTAGTTAATTATAAAAATATTTCTTCTTTTTAAAAAAATACTATATATTTCCAATTAAATAGATTTTATCAAAACATTTATCCTCTACTTTCTTTGGATTCATTCAGATTCGAACTTGTTTCGATCGTACAACGACAAAGAGAATAATTTACTAAGTGCACTACCATATCTCCCTAAGCAAACATTCGACCGTCACTTGGAAGATTATTCAAATTATCAAAATATAGATCGAGACACATTCCACGAACCATCCAAAGAAATATCTTACTCCCAAATTCTTTTCCAAATATTTATACCTTAAAGTATTTTTAAGTAAAATTATTACTACTTTTCCAAGAATCATTTGAAAACTTTATCAAAGCCACCGGGATTTGAATTTCCTAAAAATTCATCTTATTCCCAAAAAATATTTTATAATTCTGATTTATTAAAATCTACTTTTATAAAATCATATGAAATAGTTTTTCTTAATAAACACCTTTTATTAAAATTAAAATTTTAATCCAGCATTATCATTGAATGCCTTATAGTCAAACTGTGAAACTTAATTCACAAGGTGTTCGATTCAGTGTTCCCACAACTCCATCTACCAAACCTATACCTAAAAGGAAAAACTACTAATAGATTAGAAAATAGTCGATGCTAAAAAAAATGGTTAAGCATGACTAATCATATCCTATATGATAATAACTAAATATTATCAACTCCTACCGACAATCACATTATATATCACTATATTTTATTTTTGAAAATTATTCTTTTACATGTAAAATGTAATTTAGGTAAAATTATTTCATTTACACATTTAAAACAGTACCATGTTGATTTGCTTAGTTTAAGTGTTTAGAAACTCTTATCGACATCGTGGTGCCCCATGTCTTGACCAGAATTCATAAACCACTCAACCGACAAATCAACACAATATAAAACAATTTTACATCACTAACAAATACACACCCAATATATACATTCAAACTCATTTTATGGTCTCGCTTACCCTTTCTTAAATGAGTCAACCTCACCAATCCTAGGTCTTCGTTCAACCTAAGCTTTGATACCATGTTGTAACGATCTTCCTTTCTTACACCTAAAGACGACACTTAATATATCCATGGCATTTGTACGTCGACCATTAAATGTCCAAAAGACAGGTCATTATGGTGAAAGAACGAAAAAGAAAGAACAAAATCTCACAACAGTGACGAGTAATATATAATGCGAACAAGTCTTTACAAAAAGAAATTACTTTTATTACACATATCATTAGAGTACATTAACCTATTATCAGTCTGGACAGTTATAACAGCCTGTCATTACAATTGCTAATAGATACAGACAAAGACATAACAAAAGAAAACAATAGAAGAATATAAGTTACGTGAATACGTCTTGAAGAATCTAGCTCGTCACCTGAAAGCTCCGAAGGATCCAACTAAATATGGAAAATATGCTCGGGCTGACCCGACCATTATAATAAAAATAACTCCCGGATTAATCTGGCAAAACCAACGGGAGAAACTCAAATCACAAGAAATTAATTTATTATAACTTGTAAAATCTTTTAACATCAAACGTATCTTGTAAAACCACGCCACCGTAAACACGAATGGGTTTTTACCTTCGATAACCGAAACATTTTTATAGAAAATCAAGTTATATTATAATAATGTCTAGAATACAAATACATATTAATCATAGTCGAAATTGTTACACTATTAAATTCTAGCATAATAGGTATATAATCAAGTCTGAAGGCACTTATTGGAGAATGGCTTCTAACTATGAAAGGGTAAGTGTTTACCCAACCGAATCCGTATACCTCTAGATAAAATGTACGAGAAGCTACGACATGTTGCATCTCTGCCGCTAAAGACCGTCCCTACCCCTTATTGGATAGTGTCGTATATGATCACCCTAGGTTGCGATTGAACAACCATAATGGCTCCCCAAGAATACATAGAGATATCGACATACCCTAGTGGAAGCAACCCACATAGCACTGCCACATGTTCATAATATAGTCATTTTCCCGGTTGATGAGGCTTGAGGCTACGATTATCTTATATATAGCAACCATCTTGGAATGCTAACACTACCCTCCATAAATAAATGCAATGCTAGCATTCATCAATACAAGTTCATTCTAGGTCTGAATGAAACCAAAGACACTATCTCTGCTACATCTCTTTTGGAATCACCTTCAAGAAAGTAGTAAGTAGCCTTTTCACTTCTAAAGCTTCATCTTCAATTCGAAACATTTGAGTTGGATCGTAGTGGTTTTCGGATAAAGAAAATCAGATCCTGGTCTCTTCGAAACAACATTCGATAGTTCCAGTAAACTCAACGCCGGTTCTTTCGAAAATAATCAGACAAACATAGGAGCAGGGATCACCTCCTAACCGTTTAAGTGGACGGATCTCCCAATGATTTGTCCTAGGAGAAAAAACGAGATTTATATAAATACAGCATCATCGAAGGTGACTATGCTATATAACTCACTTGTTTCTCCTAGATAGTTCCAGAGTTATATTTTTGTCCATATTTGATAGACGGTTATTTAACTATCAAATAACAAGAACAACAAATCCAAAGATTTATTTACCCATAGCAACCACTAAGCCTCAAACTAAATCTTTCATTTATTAAAACTCTTTTCAAAAGAGTTATCAAAACATTCATATACTTATCTCATTGACATAAGTATATTCACAAAACATTTATGAATGATTTCTCATTTCCAAATCATATCAAAGGGTCAAACAAAATGTTATTTAAATTGCTTTGCCAAAAATGTTATTTAAATTAGAAATAAAGATAACCGCAAACAATATCCTTCGGTGTTAAGTGTGGAATGAATGTCCATACCACCAGAATTTAGAAGGTCAGTTAAAGGAAATCCAATCTCAAATCCTTTTAGAAATTTCCTTATATAAATCCTTTTAATAAATCTTTTTTGTTTATGAAACTTCTTTACTTAAATTTCAAACCCATTTACAAAACTCTTTATAAATTTCCAAGTTAAATTTTACAGAACTCTTTTATAAATATAAAAACCATTTATATATCTCTTTAAAAATATCCAAAATTATTTATAAAACATCCTTTATAAATATCTAAAATCATCTATAAAACTTTCTTATAAATATTCCTTATTAAAACAAAACTCCTTTAATAAACTCATTTAATAAAGTGCTTTTGATAAATAAAACGATTATTTAAAACATCCTTTATTTAAAATCATTACTTAACTTGAAACCATTATTAAAAGTATGATTGACTTTAAAAATCAAAATGAAGCTTAATGTCCGTAATGGTTCTCGTTTAATTAAGTTTACTTTTCAAGTTATAGCATGAGTATTTACATAACAAGCAGATAGTATAACGGAATTAGCCGACAACAAACAAATCAACATATAGATAAGATGTCCAAGTTACTATAATAGTAGAAGGGTATTTGTTCTACTAAACATATGTCTAAGTTATTATAATAGCAGAATATGTTTTTATTCTGCTTAAAATGATGTCCACATATTCTGCTTGGGAAATTATTGCAAAACTGTGATTAGTTCTACTAAATAGATGTCAAACACAAGTTAATTAGCAGAATAGTGATTTATTCTGCTAACATATGTCCACATAATCAATAATCAATTTATAACAGAATGAAAATTTATTTTTTTATCCCATGTCCATAAAAACTAAACAAGTTATAACTCATTCATAGTTATCCGTCTACTTAATGTATTAACATTTGAATCCCTTATGCTCAAAACTATCCTTTGTAAAAGAATTCCCTTTTTAAATAAATTGATTCTTGGAAAATCAAAGGATTTAAAACTTAAACTCCCCTTTAAAATTATCAATTAAAAGTTAAACTCTTATTAAATCATAATTAATCTTTATTGTATCTTAATTTAATTAAATAAATAAATTAAGAAATAATTAAACCTTTAAATAAATGATTAAACAATAATTAATTATTAAATAAATAATTAATTATTAATTAATCATTTATTAATTATTAAATAATCATTTAAACCTTAATTAATAATTTAATATTAATTAACCTCAATTAAATAATCTTTAATTAAGTCTTAAATAATAAATTAAGCCTTCAATAAATAATTTATAAATTACAATCTTAATTTATTTAACACATAGTTAATAATTAATTATTAATTAACCCTATATTTAATTAGTAATTAATTAAAATTTAATCATATACTTAACTTTTAATTAATTAAAAATTAATCATGCTTAATAATTGATTAATTAAAATTAATCTTATCTTTAAAATGTAATTAATTAGTAACCAATCTTTGCTTAATTAAAGTAAATAAACCTTATTAACACATAATTAATTAATAAATATTAAAACTTAACTAATTAATTATTAATTATTAAATCCTTAATTAATTTTTGAATACGTTATTATTAGGCTTGTAAAACATTTACAAAACAACTTTAAATGTGAAACTTAAATTTCTAAATTTTAAAGCGAAACTACATCATAGCGACTATCGCTATGGATGCCATAACTTGAAAACTTATTTTGCATATAATAACTTTTAAAACTCATAACTTTTACTTAAATTTACTTTACTGACTTAGTAAAAATTTTGAAAACAAATGTAAAGGTTACAGCTGTTTATCAGAAAACAAATTAAGTAAACTACTTAACTTAAGAGATCTCCATGTCACCTTAACAAGTCAAGTGCTAATCTTTCGTAGAATTTACAAGTTGATACATCCATAAACATCTCGAAATTCCAACATAAGAAAACGATCTAATTTTATAATCATTGCACACTTATTAGGTTGTGCTAACAATTCTAAGTTACAAATCAACCATAACGCATATTTAATCACATACAAGCAACATGCATATATCCAATGACTTGATAATCCAACCAAAATATAAGTGGGTTTACTTACCAACTTTTTTTAGAAACTTGAAACAAACTTTAAACATGTAAATCATTGAAACCACCAAAAATCAACTCGAAAAGGGTCATCTTCTCCTCGGTTTTTGGACATGTTACACTCGAAAATTGGTAAAGTGATTAAAAGAAAAGTTTTAGAAAATTATTTTCTCTACAACTTGAAAAAAAGAAACATTTATTTTTAAGAAGATATGGTCAAAATAAGAATGACCATTTTCGGACGTGGATCTCTAAGTCTAAAAACACTTTGCAAATAAACAAGATTTTGATATAGTTCGACCATGAATTTGAAAAGGTGATCTACATAAAAGTTATAGGCACTGAAATTTGACATAGTTTAAAAAAAGTCCATTTGGTTAAATATTGAGGAAAATATTATAGAAGGAAAGGAAGGAAAAAATAAAGAAACGAAAGAGGTATTTATAAGCAAGAAACAAATCAAATTACCTACACATCCTTAGTCCTATACCCTCCACGTGACACCCCTAATTTAAAATAACATTATTCAGGATATTTAATTAGATAAATTAAATAGAATAACATAAATGTTAGGTTATAAAGGGATTGAGATTTGAATAAATTTAAGTGGCCATGCTTATTAATTTAATTGGGCTAAAGAATTATTTAAAGACTAGTAAAATTATATAAGGGTATAATGGGATTTAACTACACCTCATCTCACCTTTATATGTGTGTGCGTGTGTGCGTGGGTGTGTGTTTACCCTTAAGCCATTCACAATCATGCTCATTTTCTCACAAAAATAAAAAAACATAAGAAAAGAAGTCAAGACCGGCTATTAAAAAGAAAAGAAGAAGAGGAAATTCGAAGAAAAAGAAGAAAATAATAAAAAGGGAATCAAACTCATCTCAATCTACTGTCTTTATCAAAGATTAAGGTGAATGGTAATTTCCGTCTCTATTTGTTAAATATATGTTTCAGATTTAAGTTTAAATTCATATATATATGATATTTGATGATGACATGCTTGAATTATGGTTTATTTAAAAGATTGTTTAAATAATGGTTCATATGGTTGTAGATCAAAACCGTTGTTATTGATGTTTAAATACCTTGGAAAAATTGTATGTTATTCAAAACATTATTTTAGAGTTGGTTTTAAGTTTGACAATTTTCCAAGCATTAATAAAGATTACTATGAATTATTGAATGAAAACATAGCAGGTTGGGTTTAATAATTTATTTTAGAAAATATATTGAGAATTTCTATTTGAAATTTTGATAGGTTAGATAAGATGATCAAAGTAAATTTTTGTAAATTTTGGGGATTTTTCATAAACGATTTGATATACGAAATAAATTATTTTGAGAAGAGGATCAAAATGATTTACGTATAAATAAAGAGGAAGGTTTTATTTGCAAAATTTTAAGTTTGATACTTATCAAAAATAAAATGGCGGTTAGTTTTGAAAAGCATGGGAAAGGTTAAGGCAACCTATAAAGAAATGAACACGTAGGCATGTTATTTTATATAAGTTACTTAATTTAGTATTTAACCCAAAAAAATAGGTTTCGCCTTTAACCAGAGTACCTTTCACTCCTTTTCTTTCGCCTTCGATCATGTCGAAACCCCATTAAGTTAAATTCATTACAATGGTATCATCTAGACAATACATAGTGGATTGGAGAAAGGCGAAAGGCACGGTGTCAAAAGCATAGCTTTCGATGGGGTCGTTACCTCAGTTTGTTTTGAAAATATAAGCGCCTGCTTTTGTTTTACTAAGCTTTCGACTTAGTCAATACATATGTTTTTAAAATAATTTTTCTAATGGCTTACAAAGGGTTGCCATGTTTGTTTTGAAAGAAAAGGAGGTTTCAAAGGTATTCCTTTAATTATAAATCAATGCTTTCGAAAGAAAGGGTTCTGATCTAGTTGAAGCCCTGCTGCCGATTCTTGTGCCTTTCGAGTGTATTGAAGTCATCAATACTGTCATAAGGTATTGTTTGTTGTAAAGATATATTAAGCCACTTTCTAAATGCTTTCGAAAGCTTATGGGTTTCTAAGGTAATGGTTTCGAAAGGGGTTTCGAAGCTATCCTTCAACATTTTAAATGTATGCTTTCGACTCTGTTGAAAGCAACGGTATCGATGCCATCATAAATTCCGCAATATTTATATATAGTAAAGAATGGTTTCAAAAGAGATACTTTCATTTATATTTACTTTAACCCAAATGAAATTTTAAATGGTAAACCCAACAATGTCGAAAGGGGGACTTTCAATGCTTTAGGAAGAGATATTTCCAATGGTTTCGAAGTATTGTTTCAAATAATTAACAAGCAACACTTTATTAGATTAGAAAGGTTTCGAAAGAAAGATTTTAAAGTGTTTCTAAAGGCAGAAGCCTGCTTTCGAAGGAGGCTATCCAGCGAGATTGAAAGAAGGCTTCGAAGGTATAGTTTTCAAAATAATTAACCCAATCTTATTTAAAAGCAAAACCATGGCATATTAATAAAGAAAGTATTTTGAAATGGAAATTATGACAAATTCCAAATGGGTTAAAGGAATTAACCAAGTTATATTATTTACTTCTTTATATATGTATATATTCATAATGAATCCAAAAACTATACTTTGGAATAGGTAGAATAACCAGTTGGGTAGACCGAGTATGAATAGATATTGGCAGGGGCCAATGGGTTAATAGTAAGCCTATGAAAACTGTGTAATGGAAAAGATTTTGGCAGGGGCCAATAGGTTCATAGTTAGCCCATGAAAACTATGCGTAGTTAAAAATGTCAGTTAGACAGGTTTATAGTAAATCCATGAGAACTATCCGGATAAGAAAATGAAATATTGATAGATAGTTAATAGGTTTCTAGTTAGCCCGTGAAAACTAGGGTAAAAGAAAGATATTGACTGTTAGTCAGTAGGTTCCTAGTCAGCCCATGAAAACTATAAAAGAAACGATATTTGAGTAACCAATAGGTTCATAGTAATCCCATGAAAACTATATAATTGGACAGTGAGTCCTTAAAAGTTTAATCGGTTATTAGTTAGCCCATGGAAACTATTAGGTTAAAGTAATCCTAGAACTTATAATTACGACATATAGTCAAAATTAATCAACGATGGGTAATCCAGAATTGATTCAATTGTTTTGCATATCATCATATAATAAAGTTTTGAATTGAATTAACCATTGTGGATGCGAGGGCACATAAAGTGGTTTATAAAGATTTTAAGATACAATTGAGGGGAAATCTGTTCCACTAAGCAACGTCGTCTCAGTAGATATCTAAATGATTTGAGATGGTATATTATTATCCATACCAGGATTTATTTCTGACTCGAAGTTTACGTTTTCCCCTTAAACTCTCAAGAACTCAATTGATTTTGAGTAGTTTGAGATTTGAGGTTTTCAGGTACCTCTTAAGATGAAAAAGCTTATGAAGTCGTGCAAAAAGAAAATAGTTATTTAAGTTCGTTCTTATGTGATTCCGCTGTGTTATTTTGATAAGGCAAAGTGGTTTATTGCCTATTATATATTCTGATCGCCAAGGGGGAACCTTCATATGTCACTCTTGGAGTATATTGTGATAATTTTATTTTTCTGAACGTGGTCAACATTGTGGGATTATGTAATGAATGTTGAAACGAGTATGGAATAGAATGTGAAATTTGTTTTGAAATTTTAAACTTTTTCCATATCCATGTTTTTTTGGTATACAATTTATCCAACATTACTATATTCGGTCGCCCATGATTAATAACTATGGATGACTGCGGCATCCGTAGCCGTTAGTTTTGGGCCTCTAAGTGGGGGATGTTACATTCCACCTCCTTTTTCCACCTCACCATGCTTCTCTTCCCCCATTTTACTTCAGCTCACAAGCCTATCCCCCTTCCCTTTGCATAGCCGACATGAAGTTAATGCATGTATACCAATGTGTAAACATGTTTTCTAAGGCATCTTCATGGAATATTCTTTTAATTTTATTTTATTAACTTAACTATATGCACTAACATATATATGCATACTTAACTAATTGTTAATGTTAGTATTCTAAGATTTAACACTTCCAACAATTTTTAGTCGATGAAAAGTCGAAAATACGAAAAACGTGTTCTAATCACATTTTCGACTTTTCATCGAACTATTTTTATTTCTAAACAAATTTTAAAAAATATTCTACCATCATTATCTATTATTAAAAAAATTATTAAAATAAAATATATTATTTGAATATCTAAAATTAATTAAATATTCTAAAAGAGACAAAATTTCGGGTCGTTACAGTCGAGGTTTTTGAAATGTAGTCCAGCCTAATGATGCCAAGGCAATGGAAGAGAACTACCTCTTCAAGATGTTCAATATTCAAATCGAGTTTATTCGTTGGAAATCCGAACTAACTATACCCAACTGGAGCATTCCCAAGTCATGTCACTTTCTAGTAAAAAGGAGCCACAAAGGAAAACAATTAATTGTTGAGATATTTACAAAATTGCCATTGAGAGGTTCGATAACCTATTTATATACCCCGATAGCTATTAAAAGTGCATTATTGACTTATGATATTTATATTTTCCTTGACATGCGACAACTATATTTTTTAACAAATGATAGCTATATTTTCCTTAACATGCGATAACTATATTTTGACATGCAACAACTACATTTTGCTTGACATGTGAGAGCTTTTCTTTTGCAAGCGATAGCTACATTTTCCTTGACATGCGATAGCTATATTTTTGACAAGCAGTAGCTATGTAATGAACCATTTTTCCGCACCATTTGAATCGACAACAAACCACATATGTATTGTCCCATTCACAAATCCCCGATCATTAGGAAATCACATTAGGATGGTACTTGTCTTCGTTAATTTGGTTGTGTGGTGTGTATATTTATTTAATTTAACATTTTTTATTTGGTTATATGTAAATTTTAAGATATTATTGGATTATGGTGTGGTATTGAATGAATATATAGATTGGTTTGGTTACTTTAAGTTATTGTGTTATCACTTATCATTTCTTATATATCATTCTTATAATTATTTCCATTTCAGGATTATCTCATTTTAAATATGACTTATTATTCTTATATAAATCATTCTTTCTCATCCGCATTATATGTCATTAGTCTATAATATTTTATTTTGGGAGAGTTAGAGTTAGAGCAAGAGTTAGTGTTAGAGTTATAGTTTTAGGTGGTTATTTTTGTTGATGACAATGGGGGAGAAATATATAAAATTTAGGCACAGATTAATGGGGAGTTTTATAATCCAAGGGGGAGTTATATTATATTTTTTATATATAGTAGTCATCATGAGAAAAATGGAGATTATCAGTACCTTAGGTATTGGTTTCGATGATAACAACTATAGACATTATATAAAATATAACTACTAATGTTTTATCAAGTTATATATAGTATATAGTGCATAATATTAGACATGCATTGATTAAGAAGATGGTACAGTTTTAAGAGTAGATTCAAGATGCTGATATAGAGTTTCAAGAGTTTGAGAATCAAGATTCATGAGTACGGAATAGTTTAAGATTTCAAGATATTCCAGATAAGTTATAGAGTCGTATAATTTATGATAAAACCTTGATAGCACTTTCCTGGTCTCTCTCTCCTTCTTTAATTTTTTTTTAATTTTTTTTCAAATATCATGGTTTTAAGATAATCTTTCCAAAGTATTACCCAAAATGATTTTTAACCTCTTTATAAAGATATTATTTTAGTGTTTTTAAGTTTATATTGTTGAATTTTTATTTATACTTTAATAAGCTATTATTATATTGATTACATATATATTATTTACATTATTTGTAAAATTTTCAAAATTATTATATAAAGTTTTATTAATTTTCATTATGATTAAAATATTTATAAACTATGCTTAAATGACTTTATAAAGTATCAAACTATTTTACAAAACAAAAGGTACTCAAAATAATGTTTTAAAGCACTTCTAAATTTTATAAGAGTATATCAACATACACTATGTATGTATGTCGACATAGTGGCTGATTTATTAAAATTTAAATTTCAAAAGAAGTTTCTTCTTGCTGTATCTCTTCACGAATGGATATGACTATTATTCCTCTATAAATATCAGATTTCCAAACGAATTTTCCATCATAATTTTCTTATTCTTCTCTCATCTTTCCACTCGCCCATTTTTTAAATCAAAATATATCCAACCTCTGCCAAAATTCAACCAGAATCAAATTCAGTCATCACTATTTTGATTCTCCTTCATCTACTTTCTGATTTCTCTCATCTCTCTCGCCCAAACCAAGATCAAAGTGCTATTTAAGAGATATAGGATCAATTATAATCAAGATCAAAAATCTAGGTTTGTAAAACTCTATCAAATCATACTACAATACTTGTGGGTGTGATTGTAGCTCGTAAAATGAATTAACAGTGCTTAGAAGCCCGTAAATCTATTAGGTGCGCTGGTAGTTCGAGAATCAAGTGACTTTACCCAAAGGTCGCGATTCTAACGGGTGTGTTTGATCGCCTTCAAATCGAGATTGTATTTTCATTTACTAGTTGAAAAGAAATATGTATAAGGAATTGTGCAGGACTAGATATAGGGTAACTCCGAACCAGTATAAAATCCTTGCATGTTCTTTCATTTTTACTTTTACCGCATTTACTTTTATCTACACTTTGATTCTATGATTATTACTATGATTGTTAATCAATGCAGAATCTTAATGAATTTGGAAAATATTTATATAATCCATTAAACACTATTCAACACCAACTGTGACGACCGACAATATGACAATTTAAATTTATTTAAAGTTATTTTAAATATAAAATATACAACATTTTATGATATAAATAATATTAGATAGTATTTACAAAGATAAATATATAGAAAAAAGAATAATTGCTTATACTGACAAAAGTGACAAAATCCAGATTTCAGAAAAATAAGTTTCAATGGTTAAATAAATTATTTTAATTAATTTTATGAGTATTTATATTTTTAAATAACATTATGAAAATTTATTTTTAAATTTGTTTATGTAAATAAATAGACGTAAATAAATAGTTTAACTAAAACGTCAAAATGTGACCGTAAAACATTTTTTCGAAAATCCACATTTGTTCGATTTAAAGTTGTCGCAACGTTATTGCACCTTTATTTTCTTATATATGAACATATATTCAAATAGTATAAGTATTAATTAATTCACTAATCAAGTTTACTGTTACAAAACATACTTAGAAAATTATAGACTGTAATTAAAAAAAGTAAGCATAAAAAGAAAAAAAAGAGTTATAAAATCAAAATAAAAAAGTAAACATCAAATCAAACAAACATAATTATTGTATTCTTTACTTAATACTTAAGTGAAAGTGACATAAAGTAATGATTTGAAATGTTATTTTAAGTGTTGAAAAAATTAGTTTGCTTAAAATATAAGCAAAGCGTATTTTGGTCATTTTACAAAATATTATTTTAATCCAATTTTTTCCTATAAATATCAACACTTCTCACTTTTTTTCACACCTTTCACCATTTTCAAGCACTTCTTCCATTTTTAATGGCTTCCGTGCCTCTTTTAAAAAATTCCAAATGCGTAACAAAGTTATGGAAAAAATAATTGACAAAAAAAAGTATACCACTTAAGTCAAGTTCAAGCTAGTAGTTCCATCCATCCACCCAAGACCATGCCCACCTAGAAGCCATCTCCACCTTTTTTGATCTCAACTTCTAGGATAGCAAAGCTATAGCCGGATTTCAAGAAGTTTTGCGAAATAGTAGCAAAGTTATAGTCAAATTCGTGGTAACAAGGTTAGAATAATTGGTAGGAAGTATGGTTTAGATCTGGAGTTTCTTGCCTTAAAGTTTGATGGAGTGGAATCCTAAATGAGTTTTTTTTCCATCTTTGAGTTCATTAAAATCATTGCTAAATTGAAGGAATTTTAAGTGTGTTGCTTGAAAACCCTTGTTCAATGCTTATTTACTTTGTTCGCTAAAACAATGATTTTATTTCCTTGTTTGACTATTTGGATAGTTAATTAAGTATTTTAAAATTTAAAAGTTAAATACTTAATGGGGTATACGGAAATGACTAGTACACATGTTTCGTAGTGAAATCCACGGAGACTTGGGCGAGGGTCGGAACATATCGAAGGGAAAGCCCGAATGCTCTAAAATGAATTTCAAACCGTTTTAATCCAAGATTAAATAAAGTGTTATAAATATTTGATAGAATGAAGCCTTGATTATCATTTATTGCTGTGTTTATTTCATTGATTGATTGTTTGAATTAGTCGCGGATAGTTTATAAGCATTGATTATTATTTATTAACTGTTGACTTTGCTCGACCAATTTATGAGCAATTAATTATCCATATGCATGGGCTAGGTAGAAAATAATTGTAGGCTAACACCTTTTGGTTTATTTCACGTTTTGATTAGAAGGTGTTTAGGATAATATTGGTTCATTTAATTATGGTAATTAGTTATAATAATTTGATGTCAATGGAAATTTTTTCAAAGTTGGTTTTCATAAATGAAAGCTTATGAAATGTTAAAGAAATAAAAATATTTGGAAATGAATATTTTGAAGTTATATTTGTTGAATATGCTAGCATATGATTTTTGTTTCATGATAATAAACATATATATATATATTCATTTAAATGTATTTGTTATTGTACTATTGTATTTTTCACATAATTAAAAAATATTTGTTGAATAACATAAGTAACACAGAATTTAAATTCAAACAAATATTTTATTCAAACAAATATTTTATTATAATTTTGAATAGTACAAATTCGAGCTCTCACTACATATATACATTTTTCAATTACACTACAATTTCGATTACATCACAAATTTCACTCTGCAATGTTCACGTCACTATATATAGCTCATTCGCTCGTATTTTATCTTCAACTTTATTCTAAGTTGAATCCAACATCCGACCTATCTGCAAGCGAACACTAACGCGGTAAAATTGGAAAAGAAAATATTTTGTGGTGCAAATTAAAGTGTGTTTCGAAAATTTTATTTGCCTTGGTTATTTGGGTTGTTTGTCATCATTTCTTTTGAATTCATCATACACGAACAACTGGTGACATGCACAATGTGTCACTGTACATGCCACAAGGCCATGCACACCGATATAGACTTGATAAAACTGCGGGGACAGGTGAGCACAAGGTCAAACCCGAGCTGAGGCTAGATTTAACTTAAGTGCATAGATTCTCGACCAAATCAACCAAAAACTAGATAGTATGTATGCCACAACAAGATCATGTAAAACCACATAACAACACAAACAAGCTCAAAAAAACTATACATACTCCAAAATGCACATGTCAACACTGGTGAACAAACAAAACATCAAATGGCACAAGTGTAGCCTCAACAGTGAAGACCAGTATACATGTTTATACATGAGTATGATGCAACCAGAGAAAACTAACATGACTGCATACAAGTTCATGTACAACCAGACCTGAAATGGCCAGAATCAAATTCAAATAAACAATATACAACATGAAGTGGACTCAAATAAACAACATACATACAACATACATATATACATATGTATGTATATATATAGAGACATAACATGAAAACAGAGGAAACAACAAAGTTGTGCCAGTCTACAAGAAGCTACATAGACATTCATCAAACAAACCTTGAACTGACTCAAGCATTCAACATGAAAACAAGTAAATGGAGCATGAAAATACAACCAGAACTAAAATGGTCAAGGATACAAGAGCCTGCATATACAAATGTGTACATATACCGAAGTGATTCTAGAATCATAGTGCAGGTAACCAAATGTACAAAAGGTACAAGGAATGCATCCAGACTTCAATGGTTTCAGACTATAAAACAACATGAAACTAAGAAAAATGGTCAAGCAAAACAACACTGCAACCAGACTTGATCAACATCCAACATGATTCAAACATGAACATAAGGGATGCACCAGACAGATAAGTGAAACAAGAACAGGCCTAGACTACAAGACTATATGACACTACAGCTACCAATTGAACACAACGTATCAACATGAACCTAAGTTCATCAGTTCAATGGTGACAATATAGCATCAAGCAGAACAAGGCATCACGACATACATATATACATGCGTGAACACACACATATATATGCAGAAATTCGAATATATGAATACATCAGAAGAATCATAAGTATCAAAATAGAACAGGTCAAAGCCAGCAAGAATGGAACAGAGGGTAACAAGTCAAACTCCATTACGTTCTAATATACATAGTAGCAATTCGAATAACAAAGTCGAGGAGTGGAAAAACAGCAGTTTGAATAGGATTTCAAAATAAACAAGTCGAGGTAAAAAATCACATCAGCCTAATACATGATCTCAAAATTCAAAGAGCCGAAGTCAAAGGAGTAATGAATGGAACCGACTAAAAAATATTCAAGCAAAGCCAACATAAACAAGACGAATGGCCGAACAAAATTAGTTGAAGAATTCAAATAAAAAATATGAACAAAAATTAAGGGATTCGTTTTCTATATAACCCAGTAACATCATCGGCAGAAAAGTGTTTCGAGTTCAAGACGAAAAGTCAGAGCAATTGCTTAGAACAAATCACAAATATACTTCAAAAATCGAATTGAAGTCGAGTGTACTCAAAATCGAATGGCGATAAATTGCATAGCAATTTTATCGTTCGTGCTCGATAAAAATTGGAGCAGCCGCATGCCAAACGAAGCCAGGATCAATTGATGAAGCAAAGACGAAGTGAATTCATCACTTAATTGATCATCCTTAAGGCGGAAACTTCAATTTCTGAAACCCTAATTATTGAAAGGAAGCAAAAAGGATCGGCCGAACTTTCTACACAAAGGAAAAAGAGTGTCTTCGCTATACTTTTATTTGGCCAAACAAGAAGACATGTTCTTTAGTTATACCTTTGCATATTTTTCTTGGGCTTAGAGTTCTAAATAATTAGGGTTTGTTTAGTTGTTTTATATATTTTGTAATTTTCTTTTTTAAACTGTGTTTTTCTAATCATGTGACTAGGTTACGAACTACGGTGGTGTAGTTCGAGAATTCACAACTCAGTGGCTAAGTTGTGGCAATGTTTTGAGCGTAGAGTTAGGTTATTAGTTAGCGGGTGTTGCAAATTTATGTGTGTAAGCATCTGACGAATTAATTTCTAATAGAAACCTTGCAGGCAGAATGTAGGTAGGGTTTTGCCAAAGCTGGGTAAATCTGTGTTGTTCTTTTCTGCTTTTATAATTCTGCTATTATATGTACTGCAATTATTTTATATATTTCCACATTAATTTTTATTGTTATTAGTATCACCATATTCACCCCCACTCTACGGTGAAATCAATCCAACGATATTATATAAAATTGATTTATATAAAGAAGGGTTTTATACAAATGTTTTATAAAACGGAAAGAATTTTGAGGACTAAACCCGATGGTTTTGAAATGATTATCGAAAGGATTTTGAAAATGGAAATTATTATAGATTTGAAGTATTTGTAATTGCTAGTTTAAATGATTTTGCCACTTAGGTTATAAAGTGATTTGTTATGTTACCGATGATTTGGATAACCATAACTAAAAAGTGGGCAAGGGAGGTGCATATGTTATGTAGCCTCAGTATAGGGCGCACTCATTGTAGAGGGATATTCATATCTATATTTATTTTTGGAAGGCTGGGACCCAGTTGCCTTGTTATGGCTAGAAACCTCCCGATCATGTAGCATATAGTTTTGTATGCTTGTATATTGATATCGTTTCGAAAGGTGATTTTTTTTTAGATCCCGATGTAGAGGACTAGTTTGAATATAAAAGATATATGTGTGTGTGTATATATATATATATATATCAAAAGTTTTGAAATAAGAATTCGAGAATAAAGTCCAAAGAGATAGTTTCCGTAAAGTTAACTAGATTTTGAATATCGAAATTTGAAGATTAAGCCTAAGTGGGTAGCTTTGTTAATTGCACATTTGTTGTTGCATCGCAGGCTCCATGAGTTCTATTTATGATAGAAGAACTACGTTGGCTTGATCTTGTTATCTAATTGGGTACCCAATTAGATAGGGGTATTTAGGTAGTCACAAGTGGTAGTGACGCAGCCCCAATAATAACATAACATTTTTCTGTTTGTTATTTGCTATATATCATGTATTGATGTAATTTTCCTGCTTACTATTTTATTCCCCATTTGACATGTTTATTGAGTTAGCGGGAACGGTTGTTGTTGTCTCTCTTATCAGAGTTGTGCAGCGATAGATTTATTTGTATCGGTATTTAATATGTATTAAAGCACACCTAGCAGATTAAATTGATTACTCTAATAACTTGTAAAATTGAAATTGTATCCTATATATTTTATAGTGTTGAATATTGATCAAATATTATGTATTAAGCTGGTAATTTTCATTCAAAGTTTTAGAACAGATGGATTTCTCAGTTATTCTGACTGGATCGAAAATCCGGGTCGTTACAAATGATATCGGAGTTTAGGTTTGGTGCCTAAGAAAAATTTGTCTAGGTTAGTAAATCAACCTAGGAAATTTTTAAAATGAAACTACCTTAATTTGATAAATAAAATGAATAGGATAAGGCACTGTACCTTCGACCGAGGTTATAGGTGGTATTACTATTTTTAGTGTGCTTAACTTTCGTTAATTGTTGTTTTTTTCGTTTTAATTTTTCGTCCTTGTAATTTCAAGGATGAAATTCTTTTAAGTAGGGGAGAATGTAACGATCCAGAATTTGACCACTTTAAATTTATTTAAAGTGATTTTAAATATAAAATATATAACATTTTATGACTTAAATAACATTAGATAGGATTTGCAAAGAGAAATATACAAAAAAGTAGGAATAATTGTTCATATCGACAAAAGTGACAAAATCTTGATTTTAGAAAAGTAAGTTTCAATGGTCAAATAAATTATTTTAATTAATTTATGAGTGTTTATGTTTTTAGATAATATTATACAAATTTATTTTTAAATTTGGTTTACATAAATAAATAGTTTAACTAAAACATCAAGTTTTTGTCGAAAATTAACGTTTTGTCGATTTAAAGTTGCTGCAACTTGTTGCATCTTTATTTTCTTATATATGAACATATATTCAAATAGTATAAGTATTAATTAATTCATTAATCAAGTTTACTTTTACTAAGCACACTTAGAAAATTCTAGAATGTAATTAACAAAAAGTAGCATAATAAGAAAATAAGAGTTATAAAATCAATATAAAAAAGTAAACATCAAATCAAACAAACATAATTATTATATTCTTTATTTAATACTTAAGTAAAAGTGACTTAAAATAATGATTTGAAATATGATGTTAAGTGTTGAAAAAATTAGTTTCTTAAAGTATAAACAAAGGGTATTTTGGTCTTTTTACAAAATATTATTTTGGTCTAAATTTTTTCCAATAAATACCAACACACTTTTTCACCTTTTTCACACCTTTCTTCTCCATTTTCAAGCTCTTCTTCCACTTTTTAATGGCTTCTGTGCCTCTAAAAAATTAAAAAAATTCAACAGTGTAACAAAGTTATGGCAATAATAATCGACAAAAAAAAGTATACCACTTAAGTCAAGTTCTAGCTAGCAAGTTCCATCCATCCACCCAAGGTCATACCCACCTAGAAGTCATCTCCACCTCTTTTCATCTCAACTTCTAGGATAGCGGAGCTATAGCCAGATTTCAAGAAGTTTCAGGAAATAGTAGCGAAGCTATAGTCAAATCCATGGTGACAAAGTTTGCAAAATTGGTAGGAAGTATGGTTTAAATCTGGAGTTCCTTGCCTTAAAGTTTGACGGGAGTGGAATCCTGAGTTATTTCCTCTTTTAAGCTCATTAAAATCTTTGCTAAGTTAAAGGAATTTTAAGTGCTAGGTGTTGCTTGAAAGCCCATGTTGAATGCTTGTTTACTTTGTTTGCTAAAACAAAGATTTTATTTTATTTTTTGACTGTTTTGATGGTTAATTAAGTATTTTAAAATTTAGAAGTTGAATACTTAATGGGGTATGCAGAAACGACTAGTACATGTGTTTCGTCTATGAGACCCAAGGAGGCTTAGGCGAGGGACGAAACATGTCGAAGGGAAAATCCGGATGCTCTAAAATAAATATCAAACCGTTTTAACAGAAGACTAAATAAAGTGTTATAAATATTTGATAGAATGAAGCCTTGATTATCATTTATTGTTGTGCTGATTTCATTGATTGATTGCTTGAATTAGGCTCGGCCAGTTCATGAGCATTGATTGTTATTTATTGATTATTGATTTTGCTCGACCAGTTTATGAGCAATTAATTATCCATATGCATGGACTGGGTAGAAAAAAATTGTTGTAACACCTTATGATTTATTTCATGATTTGATTAGAAGGTGTTTAGCGATAATATTGGTTCATTTAATTATTGTAATTAATTATAATAATTAGACGTCAATGGAATTGTTTTCAAAGTTGGTTTTCATAAATATAAGTTTATGAAATGTTTATAGAAATAAAAATATTTGGAAATGAATACTTTTTGAAGTTATATTATATGAAAGTGATTTATATAAAGAATGATTTTATAATTTTTTTTATAAAACGGAAAGAATTTTGAGGACTAAACCCGATGGTTTTTAAATGATTATTGAAAGGATTTGTAAATATAAATTATTATGGATTTGAAGTATTTGTAATTATTAGTGTAAATTATTTTGACACTTCAGGATATAAAGTGATTTGTTATGTCACCAATGATTCGTGTAATGCATAACTAAAAAGTGGGCAAGGGAGGAGTAGATGTTCTGTAGCCTCAGTATTGGCTGCTCTCGTTGTAGAGGGATATACATATCTATATTTATTTTCGGAAGGCTGGGACCCAGCTGCCTTGTTATGGCTAGAAACCTCCCGATCAGGTAGCAATAGTTTTGTATGCTCGTATTGATATTGTTTCAAACGGTGATTTTTTTTAGATCCCGAAGTAAAGGACTTGTTTGAATATAAAAGATATATATAGACACACACACACATATATATACCAAAAAAATTTGAAATAAGAATTAAGGAATAAAGTCCAAAGAGATAATTTCCTTAAAGTTAACTTGATTTTGAATAACTAAATTTTAATATTAAGCCTAATTAGGTAGTTTTGGGAATTGCGTATCCGTTGTTGCTTCGTTGGCTCCATGAGTCCTATTTGTGGTAGGATAACTACGTTGGTTTGATCCTGTTATCTAATTTGGTACCCAATTAGATAGGTGTATGTAGGCAGTCACAAGTGGTAGTGATGCAGCCTCAATAATAACATAACATTTTTCTGTTTATTGTTTTCCATATATCGTGTATTGATGTACTTTTCATGGTTACTATTTTATTCCCCATTGACATGTTTATTGAGTTTGCAGGAATGGCTATTACTGCCTTTCTCATCAAAGTTGTGCAGTGGTAGATTTATTTGTATTGGTATTTAGTATGTATTAAAGCACACCTAGTAGATTAAATTGATTAATCCGATAACTTATAAAATTGAAATTGTATCTTATACATTTTATAGTGTTGAATGTTGATCAAATATTGTGTTTTAAGTTGGTTGTTTTCATTTGAAGTTTTAGAATGGATGGATTTTTCGGTGATTCTGAGTAGTCTAAAAATCCGTGTCATTACACCCACCCCCTCCAGTGTTAATTTAGCCTAAAGATTCCAACTCCGTTGACTCACATTCTTAAGGTAGTTATTATATTATTGTATGCTTACACAGTCAGCTGTTGCACATTAAATGTTTGTTAAAATGTCAAGTTCAACTTATATCCAATTTAAGTAAAATAAAAGAGAACTTAGTGTTGGAAATAGAAAATAAAAAGGTGCAGAAAAAGTAAAGATGTAGAAATTTATATAAACCATTTTGTGAAGAATCTTAAGTCCATGGGTAAAAAATTTCTTATATTATTCTTACTGGTACAAATTTTTAATGCAAAGAGTAAAAGTATATTTAGTACAGAATTTAAACAATATCCAAAAGTCCCTTTCTCTACTATAGTACTCTTTTACTTATAGTACCATGACATCACGTGGATTACTAATTTACCAAGTGCAGCTTTCCTTTTTCTCTATCTGATCCCTCGATGTATCATTCATCATATTGCTTACTAGTTTGTGCATAGATTGCTGACATCGCTAGTGGTTTTGGAAATTTCCTTGGCAAGAATATTTATTTGATGGTAGAAAATTTGAATTAGGGGTTCAAGCGGGAGATTTGAATGTTAAGCCTTTGGGATGAGCTTCTAAGTTCGACCTAAAAGTTACACTTCATTTTGTGTTGCGTTGCATTTGATAAAGATATGGCTTCCTGGATTTGACATGAAGTGGGGGCATTGTCCGTCTTCGAGGGTTGGCATAGTCTTCTTGGATATAATGGCGCAATCCATTATTGATGGTGGCATAAGCCACATGGAAGGAGCAACATAGTCATTCTAGGATGGCAGTGTAGGCCCAAAGGGGAGGGTGGTGCAGTCTTTTCTAGAAGCGATGGCGCAACTTTTTCTATATTGGTTTGGTCTTGTTTTATGCTGAGTTTCATCTTAACTTTGTTTAGTGCATCCAATTTGGTTGTGTTGAAAAAATTTAATGTTGTTGCATTAGGTTAACCCTCGACCTTGGATTTAGCTATATATGTGTGTGTAGTTTAAGGGTTCCTTATTTTCATAAGTGTGGTTTCTAAGTTTGCAATTTAGAGCATGTTGTTGTCTGGCTGATGCTTGTTGGTACTTCAGTGGTGGCATAAATTTTTGGGCTATTTTGTTGTACTTAGATACAACCTGTTGGACTTCGTGTGTCATTCCTTGTGCGGTTCTTTTTTGATGAAGCTATGGCACGTTAACCCTCTTATTTGTCTTAAGCATTCTCTTATTTCTTACACTTGGATCATGAACCTATACCACGTACATTTTTATAGAAGAAAATTGGGTACATCAGTTGCCTCTCAATTTTTGCTAACAAATATTATGGAAAACTTGTTATATTCATACCCAGTTTTCCTTTCCTCAATTGTATATTAATAACTTCATATTTAATTCCCTCTACACGTGCCTTATTACAAATGGTTACTTTTTCTAACCATTTCATGCAAATCGTTTTGAATCCTAGTAAATCCACCTCATTTATTATGTATTTAGGATCGTCATTATAATATGTAACATCTCCCACTTAAAGACTCGAAGATGAACGCCAATGATGCTGTAGCCATCATTAGAATTATATTTTACTGATGGAAGTGAGTTCAGTATATGCAAATATAGACTAAGTAAACAGAGAAGCTAAATATTTTCATTACACAGAAAATAATTTTAACATTCATACATATGAATTTCTTTCAAAATTTGCCCTAAAGTCGTGCCCACTTAGAGGTCAAATTATAATTGAAAATAACATAGTAGAGAGTCAGGTCAATATATGATGATGCCTCCTAAACTCTATAAACAACGGAAATAACATCTTTATTAGCTAACCAAGCCTCCTACTCTGTCTTTGATCTACATATCGCGGCTCTTATTTTAAACCTACCCATCCTCTAAATTCAGCTTACTCAAATAAGTACCAATGAGTTTCTGGGAAAAACAATAATCAACACACAGTTAAACATAAAGTCTGGTCTGAATAATACTTGCTAAAAATAAACCCAAAATGATACCAAGTCTAACTGCATGTAATGGGTTTTCCCTTCACTACCCAGAGCATCATAAGTGAAACAAACATAGTTCTGACGCTTGTAGTTTTTATTTACTACTACGCATTTACACTTTCCTACGTGGTTGCCGATTACTACTGTTCCCCTGGAGCAGTCCCCATTTAACTACCATTTTAGATTAAGCTTTAATCTATTGTTCTTATCTGCTACTGCACCCTTGGGACAGTCCCCACTTAACTTCCCATTTAGGTTCATCTTTTAGCTAATACTGCATAGGATCATCCCCCTCTATAGTATCCCTTTTTCAGTTCATTCTTTTAGTTTAGATTGCATAGACTCGGCCTTTGTAGTATTCTTTAGATTCATGCATTAGTTCAAAATGCATAATCTTAGCCACCTGCAATAATAGCTATATATTAGTTAAGCCCTAGACCACAAAGAAAAAGCCACATGCAAACCTTTTAAACTTTTTTACTTTTGTTCTGGACTATTGTGAAACAACCACCCATAGTGCCCATTTATTTACTCAAATGCTGGATTACTATGATACAGCGATCCGTGGTCCTTAAACATTTGTTTAATTTGAAACTGCTTGAAATCACTCATTGCAGCCTATGGAAGTTGAATGCCTCTCTTCGCCTTCCCTAAGTATCTATTTGAGTGAAAGTCTCTACCCAGACATTAATAGCCTTTCCAAATTTACCTCTAATGCAGGAGTTCTTTCCCTTTCTATTCTTGGGTTCTCCCCAAATCCCACCTAGTTGTCTTTAATTAGGTTTCATCCACGTCCTCCCTTGGTGCATTGCAACCCTACCCCAACTTGTGTGTGTAGTTCACACTTTACTTATTAAGTGAATACATCCAAATTATGCCGTAGTACTTATTTTGCATATTGCAGCGTAGCTCGGTTCCTTCCGTCTTTATATTATTACGATGTAGATGTTGTCTACAAATTGCTGCATAATTCTATTTTTCCCTGATACTCCCTAGATCTGGCTAATCTCTACCTTTTTTCCCCGTATGTGTAGTTCATTCATAAATCGTTAGGCGCCGCCTCAGCTCTATTAAAGACAAAGTCTGACATATCAAAGAATATCTTTACATGTGTTGCTACATGATACGTTAAGATTTTGCTTTCTTTTATTTATGGTGTCCTTTATATTTCTTTTCAATACTCTATTTTGATCAGGTTCTCTATTTACCTGACACATGTTTCACCATATTATTTGTATTACACGTATCCTCATAGTTTTCCCCTTTTTCCCAACATAGTACCTATTACATGATAACTTATTTACCTCATAAGAAACCTTGAAAAATTTCCTAGAAAATTCATGAACATGTGTCCTAATATGTGACATATGTTATTTATTATGATTTTACTGTAATTTCGTTATTTATTTTTCTAGGCGTACTCCTACTAAAAATCATAATAAATTATTTTGGCATAAAATTATGTTAAACTAAAAACCCATTTCTAAAATCACGGTTAGATTATCATATAAATTCTACATAAAAGTTCAAAATCATTAAGATAGGGGAATACATCTAAACATCCCATGTTCATCTATTTTACCTGAAACATTCATTAAATAGTTTACATTTAAATAAAAATCCATATGAAACTCCATCATATATAATAGTTATAGGATCTTATCGAAACCATATATTTGGGTATGGTAATAATGAGTTTAGTATTACCTAGAATTTTGGGTTATCTTTCTTTGATCTTCTAAATCTCCCTTCTTAGCTTACATTTTGCTTATCTTTATTTTATTTTCTCTCTTTAAGCTGCCACCATTAAAGTTCCTCTCAAGCTTTTGTTTTCTTTAGTAGAATGAAATGAATGAACGGAAAAGATTCTTGCTTATTATCCCACAAAAATTTAGGCTTGCGCCTTCATACTCTTTTTCATAATTCATTTCTCCTATTTCTTCTTATTTAACTTATTTTAGCCTTTAATTAATTGATTAAATTAATTCTAAAATTACGGGTTGTTACATAATATCTAATGGCCATCGATTTTTATGCTGTTAGATTTCTAGGGTTAAGCTTCTCTTTCCCAAAACTATATAAACTTTCACTTTTCCTTCTCATTCCTCTTTATACTTGCTCATAAAATTGATTTATTATGGTTTTTCTTTCTCCACGATACTTTCTTGTTCTAGTTCATACCACATCATGAATTGTAAGTTAGAGTTTTCTTCACTACTTTTATGTTCTTTTAATATCTTCCTTCCCTTTTTATTTATTTTGGCATGCATATTTAAGCCTTTAATGTGTTTAGTGAAATTTCCTTATGGATCGTCCAATTAATTCGGTCTTAAAATGACATCATTTTCTATTCATTCTTAAGTTGGGTTGATCTGATTGAAGGTTGATGATGATTTTTTATTACTATTGTTATATATACACATTTTTTAATGCTAAATATATTTTCTTTTCCTTTTGGTTAAATATCCCAAAAGTGTTCTTCTATATATCCATTTTCTTCTTTACTTATTCATGGCCACTAAGAAGCCAAACAAGAAAAGGAAGGGTAACGCCCCTACGGTTGAAGTTGGGAATGAGTTACCCTGCAATAGTTCTTCCTCCTTCTCCTTCTCTTGTTTCTTCTATTAATACCCCTACCGTGTTTGTCCCTCCTCTCAGCAAGCTCTCATCCACCCGGCATTTCTTTCCTATTTTAGAGGGTGGTGTTGTTTCTGCTTTGGCTGAGCAGATGGGGTGTCTTACAATCGGCGACGTTTCGGCACATGGCTCTACTCCTTTGCCTTCAACATTCCTTACAGCCTTAGATCCCTCTACTATAGAAGTTTACTTAGTCTTCACAAAAGTTTATTTCATGTAATAGTTTTTCGTTACTTTTATAAACTTATCATTGATTTTCATTTGTTAGGTTATTATTTATTTTGTTTATTATTATTTTTGTTGCTCATCTCTTTTAGGAGTGCGCATTGGCCATGGAATTGCACTATCAGATTAAGACTTTCTCATCTACATTGATAAGCGCAGTAGCTAAGGTTCAAAAAATCAAGGAAGATACTGAGATTGGGCATCAAATGGATGAGGGCTTATAGAATTGACTTGATGAATTTAACATGAAATACAAAGAGATGGTGGATCATGCAACAGAAGCTAAGATGCTCTTACAGAAGATGAGAAAAAAGAGAAACGACTACAAAGGAAATTGATCAGAATGATAAAAAAGGCCAAAGCTGCTACCTAACGTCCTTTTACAGACATATACATAGGTCAAGAGACAATTCTTCAAAGAACGTCTTGATGATACTAAGGTAGAAGTAAGCTTTGAAATTTTGACTAACCCAACAGTTGGTAAATCAGCCTAAGATCAATATCGCAAGTTATGGGTCAAGGAATATAGTGGAGCATCTCCCCTACGGCTTTTGTTCAAGATTTATAAAATGGTTTGGACACTAGGGATAACTTTAAGGCTACGCTTAGGGTCAATATTGATCAAGCCGATAAGGCATCCCACCACATTGAAGTAAACATACTAACCCTAGCTTTACTATTTTTTAGTCATTCCTTAGGATTCGGAAATTTTGCAATAATATTTTTGATACAATAGTACTTTTAGTAGTTGTTGTGGTGCTCTTTGTTAATTTTTAATGAATGAATCCATATGTTTTTGTATTTGACTTAAGCTCTAATATCTGTATGTTACTATGATTTCTTGACGCAGCGGACATAACAATGACGACGAAATAAAGATTTCGCGTCAAGCTAACCGATGAAATAATTAGTTGAAACAAGATAAATCGATGGATTGAAAATACCGAATTCCCAAATCCGTTGATCTCAAGAGATACCGGATTCTAGCTATCTCCAACACGTTGATCACGCACGATACCGTGTTAAAAGATCTCCGATTCTTCTACGTTGATCTCGCGCACGAGATTCCGTGAATCGGCTTCAAGTCCGTTGATTCGAGCGCGCTCGAATAACCGAAAATGGAGAAAGGAGCTCACACTCAACTTCCAATTTTAATGGTGGCACAAAGCACAAACCAAATTTTATTCAAAAATCAACGACCTCAAATGATACAACTCACCCTCTATTTATAGAGTTTTTACATCACACATACACGGTTTTCACCGACCTAACAGGGCCGCGACCTACGACCTAACACAACAGAATGCAACACAAGTTAAGAAAATTACAACACATGAGCTAATCAACATACAACATACAACACATAAACGACCTACGAGTTATCATACATCCGCGACTTAATAAAGTACTCTGCAGCATGCTTCATGCGACCTAAGGATCTTCAACAACATAGTTATGTCGTTCGCGACCTACAGGAGGTGATTCACGACTCAAAGAAAGTCGCCGTGACCTAAGGAAGATCGCTCGCGACCTAGAGTTTGCTCGCGACTTAAGGTTTCGTTCGACCTAAGAAGGAGAAGTGAGCTAAGCTTGCCGCGATCTAGGCAGTTGGTGATGGATTTAAGTCGCGTAGCGACGTTCGATAGGTCGGAGATGGATTTAGGTCGTGGAGCGATGGGTTGTTACTGGGGTTAGGTCGCGGGACGACGTATGGTTGCTGTTCGCGATTTAAGGTGGAGCGGTTTCGACTTAGGGTAAGTCGTTTACTTTTATCTCGCACTACATCGTCCTCCCCTGGTTGAAAAGAATTCGTCCCCGAATTCACAACCTTTTCTTCTTCGACAAGCTTATGCCCATGATACAGAATCAAGCGTTTGACGTTGAAAACGTCGGCAGTATGGATTTCATCCGGCAATCTTAACCGATAAGCATTATCATTGATATTCTTGAATATTTCTACTAGACCAATCTTTCGAGCTTTCAATTTGTTGTAAGTTCCAACTAGAAAACGATCTTTTGTCAATACTGCGTAAACAAAGTCACCCTCTTTAAAGTCCACACTCCTTCCTTATTATCTGCCAGTTTCTTATACTTCTCATTTGACTTAAGCAACCGTTCATGAATAATCCTGTGACACTCCTGCAACTCATTCACGAAATCACGAGCTCGTTTAACAATCCCTTTTTGATGTGGCACTGTCAACAAATCTAACGGTTTCTTCGGCATTACTGAATATACTACTTGAAATGGACTGAATCCAGTACTTCGATTAACAGTATGATTATGTGCGAACTCAGCTTGACATAACTTCACATTCCAGCTCTTCAAATTATCCTTCACAAGACATCTCAACAAATTTTCCAATGATCTGTTCACCACCTCCGTTTGCCCATCCGTTTGTGGATGGTAGGCGCTACTAAAATTCAGCTTAGTCCCAACCATCTTCCACAGACTCAACCAAAAATAACTTAGAAATCGAGTATCCCGATCAGAAACAATGGTCTCAGATAGCCCATGTAGTCGATAAACTTCTTTAAAGAACAATTTAGCAACACGGACTGCATAAGAGGTATTTTCACAAGCTATGAAATGTGCCATCTTCAAAAATCTATCCACCACAACATATATAGAATCATTCCCTCGTTGAGTTCTTGGCAAACCCAAAACAAAATCCATACTAACATCAACCCATGGTTTAGTAGGAATGGGTAATGGCATATACAATCCTGCATTCGTAGCTGTCCCTTTGGAAACTTGACAAATGTGACATCTCTCCACAAATCTTTCAACTTCTTTCCTCATGGAAGGACAAAAATATGATTAAGAGATCAACTACAAGGCACGATCTCTTCCCACATGTCCTTCTTCATGCAATTCTTTCACAATCTTCATCCGCAAACTGCACTCTGGTATACATAATTGATTTCCCTTGAAAAGAAAACCATCCACTAACACGTACTCATCCGTCTTTCCCTTCTCGACTTTATCTACAATCTTGGCAAAGTAAGGATCATCAACAAATAATTCTGGCAACACATCAAACCCTGTCACTTCAACTTTCATCGTAGTCAAAAAATGATTTCTTCTACTCTATGCATCTGCCACACGATTTGTAATTCCCAACTTATGCTTTACCACAAATGTAAACTGTTGTAAGTATGCGATCCATGAAGCATGCCTGGCTGCAACCTTATCCTGTCCCTGCAAATGTTTCAATGCTTCATGATCAGTATACAACACAAACTCTTTATGAAACAAATAGTGTCTCCAATGTTTTATGGCTTGCACAATAGCATAAAATTCCACGTCATAAGTATTGTATCTCATCTTTGCCCCAGAAAACTTCTCACTGAAATAAGCAATTGGACGTCCCTTCTGACTCAACACCCCTCCAATTCCAACTTTAGATGCATCAGTATGTAATTCAAATAACAACTGAAAATCCGACAAAACTAGAATTGGTGTTGTCGTCAAAAGTTTCTTGATTTGCTCAAAAGCAAATCCCGCTTCCTTCGACCATGAAAAATGCTTACCCTTCACACAATCAGTAACAGGTGCCATCACGCTACTGGAATAAACCTTCGGTAGAATGACGCTAAACCATGAAAACTTCTCACTTCAGTTATAGTCCTGGGTTGTGGCCAATTTCTGATTGCTTCAACTTTACTTTGATCACCTGAATACCTTCCTTGGACAATACATACCCCAAAAAAAAACACTATGCGTCATGAACACGCACTTATTTGTTGCTGCATAAAATTGCTCCTGTCGATGTATCATCAACACTTCCCGCAAATGCTGTAGATGTTCCTTCGTGCTTCCACTATATATCAATATATCATCAAAATATACCACCACGAACTTTCCAATAAATGGTCGAAAGATCTGATTCATCACCAGCATAAAAGTACTTGGTGCGTTTGAAAGACCAAATGGCATGACCAGCCATTCATATAATCCTTCCCTCGTCTTGAATGATGTCTTCCATTCGTCCCCAGGTCTAACTCAAATCTGATGATAACCACTCTTAAGATCAATCTTCGAAAAGACTATAGACCCACTGATTTGATCCAACAAATCATCAAGCCTTGGCATCAGAAACCTGTATCTAACAGTTATTTTGTTAAGTGCCCTTCTATCTGTACACATCCTCCACGAACCATCCTTCTTCGGCACTAACAAAGCTGGTACTGCACAAGGACTTAAGCTCTCTTGTATGCGCCCTTGTTCAAGCAATTGTCTACCTGCCTTCTCAACTCTTCGTGCTCCTTTGGACTCATTCTGTAATGTGGTCTATGTGGTAGCACAGCTCCCGAAACAAGATCTATCTGGTGTTGTATGTCTCTCAACGGTGGTAATTCTTTGGCAACTCTTCTGGAAATACATCTTCAAATTCTTTCAACACCGGCTTCACTTCTTCAGGAATTTCAACCGCTTTACTACTTTCACGTCCAATTAACAGAAATACTTCAGGCTCATCCTCCACTTTCTTGACAAATTCCTTCAAAGATAACAGAGTCTTTAGTTCTTCAATCTCCTCCAACTTGCTTTCACTTTGTTGTCGCTTTTTAGGAAATAAAGTGATTTTTGTGCCTTCGAACATGAAACTGTAGCATTTAGTCCTCCCATCGTGTTGCACGGCTCTATCGTATTGCCATGGTCTCCCCAACAACAAATGACATACATCCATATCTACCACATCACACCAAATCTCATCCTTATATTTTGTTCCTATGGAAAAAGTTACACAAGCTCTTCGACCAACCTTCACTTCCCCACCTTTCCTCAACCAAGCTAACTTATTGGGCTTTAGATGCTTCTCAGTCTTTAATGCCAACTTCTTTACAGCCTCTGTAGAGATGATGTTATCACAACTTCCTGCATCAATAACAAACTTGCAAACCTTTCCCAAAATAGTGCACGTTGACTGGAAAATATTACTCCTCAACCAACTTGAATCATCCTCTTGCTTTGGTGTCAAACACGACCTCCTCATCATCAAATTACAACCCTCATCTCCTGACAATAATTCTTCTTCCTCCTCAACTTGTGGTGAATTGGAACATTCTGCTTCTGCATCCTCATCCTCAACCTTAGCAACCATCACTCGCTTCTTAGGCTTCGGACATTCATTGTTCTTGTGACCAAACTCCTGACAATTAAAGCTTTTGATATCACTATTGACCTTGGTCTTAGCAACTTCACTAACAACCGGATTAGTAACAGCCTTGGAGACATTCGTATTGCTACTAGCCCCTTTTCACTTGATTGTTGGAATTTGTAAACACACCACCTCCTCTTCTACCTTGCTTCTCCCAAGCTAGAGCCTTCTGGTGTGCTTCAGCCACGGATCTTGGATCAAACATATTCACCATATCCTGAATCTGCATTCTCAACCCTCCGACAAATCTAGCTGTCAATTGTTCTTCTGTCTCCATGATATCATTCCTCGCAATCAATTGATAAAATTCATCCGCATACTCATTCACCGACTTCGTTCCCTATCTTAAATTCTGTAAGCATTGATACATAAGAGACTGGTAATTATAAGGCAAAAAAGTAGTCTTCATCAACTACTTCATCTTCTCCCATGAGACAATCTTTGACTTTCCCATCCTTTCCCATGTTAGTTTAGTTTGTTGCCACCATACCATAGCTCTTCCTCTCAAACGAGTAGCAACCAACTTAACTCTACGATGCTCAGGAACTTCCTTGAAGTCAAAATTTTCTTCAATATTAGATAACCAATCCAAAAATTCTTCCGCTATCATACCATCCTTGAATTCTGGAATTTCCATCTTCATCTCCAACTCCCATCGACGATCATCTCCTACATCCCGATATGGATTTCGCACATGGTCTCGATCTCGATAATGAACACTACATCTATCACCATCCTCATTATAATCAAATGTACTTCGATATCGATCTCGACCATCAACATCTCTACGATCATGCACGTCCCTTCTACTATGTCTTTCATCATCACGATATGGTTCATTCTCAAACTCACGTGGAGTCCTTCTCTCTTCATTTCTATACCCATGGTGATCTCGCATCGTTGAAACTGATGATTCTCTTCTATCTCGATACGACTATGGCGACACCCTCCTCGCCTCCGTAACCGATGGCAAAACTCTGTTTCCTCCATGGTTCGAGACTGGCGACCTTCTCTTTTGACTGTGATTCATATCAGTCATCAATTTCTCCAACTTCCCAATACCTTCATTGAATTTTTCATTGATACGTTGTTCCATTTGCTCAGCTTCTTCTCTTCTATACACATCTCCAACATTTTGAAATCGGTTAGCACATCTCGGAGGCATGATCTCTTTAATAAGCTCGATTCCTTCTCTACTTAGTTCGGCTTGCTTTGATTTGGCTCGACTTTAACTCCAACACTTTAACTCGACTCCAACAGGTTCGGCTTAGCTATGATTGGCTAAGTCTAACTCTTATACCAAACTGACGCAACGGATATAACGATGACGACGAAATGAAGATTTCGCGTCAAGCTAACCGATGAAACGATTAGTTGAAACAAGATAAATCGATGGATTGAAAATACCGAATGCCCAAATCCGTTGATCTCAAGAGATACCGGATTCTAGCTATCTCCAACACGTTGATCGCGCACGATACCGTGTTAAAAGATCTCTGATTCTTCTATGTTGATCTCGCGCACGAGATTCCGTGAATCGGCTTCAAGTCCGTTGATTCGAGCGCACTCAAATAACCGAAAATGGCGAAAGGAGCTCACACTCAACTTTCAATTTTAATGGTGGCACAAAGCACAAACCAAATTTTATTCAAAAATCAACGACCTCAAATGATACAACTCACCCGCTATTTATAGAGTTTTTACATCACACATACACAGTTTTCACCGACCTAACAGGGCCGCGACCTACGACCTAACACAACAGAATACAACACAAGTTAAGAAAATTACAACACACGAGCTAATCAACATACAACATACAACATATAAACGACCTACGAGTTATCATACATCCGCGACTTAATAAAGTACTCTGCAGCACGCTTCATGTGACCTAAGGATCTTCAGCAACATAGTTACGTCGTTCGCGACCTACAGGAGGTGATTCGCGACTCAAAGAAAGTCGCTGCGACTTAAGGAAGATCGCTCGCGACCTAGAGTTTGCTCGCACGCTCGCGCCCTAGAGTTTGCTCGCGACTTAAGGTTTCGTTCGACCTAAGAAGGAGATGCGATCTAAGCTTGCCGCGATCAAGGCAGTTGGTGATGGATTTAAGTCGCGTAGCGACGTTTGATAGGTCGGAGATGAATTTAGGTCATAGAGCGATGGACGATGGGTCGTTGCTGGGGTTAGGTCGTGGGGCGACGTATGCTTGCTGTTCGATATTTAAGGTGGATCGGTTTCGACTTAAGGTAAGTCGTTTACTTTTATCTCGCATTGCATCATTTCTTATGATAATTAATTTTCTATATTTTAAATTCCCATGCACTTGAATTAATATCCTGTTCCTTTTAGGTAGGAATTGTTAATGTTGACAAACCTCTTTTAGTAAAGCCGTTCAAAGAGGATAACCTAGCATTATAGTCGAAGGGGTACGTAGAAAGTACAGAAAATCAGGTTGCATGACGATCATCAAGGAAGATAGCTTCGGTTGTAGGAGAGAAATTAAGCTAGAAAAATATACTTTCAAACTAAGAATGGGATCTCGAGAACTTTTATTCAAGATTACAAACTTTTTCATGAGAGGGATGTAGTTTATGACATAGTAATGTGCAAGTGGGATCCCTCATTAAGGAGTGAACTACTACCTTTAGGGTATCTTCACTATTATGGTTTGAGTAAAGACATATTCATAGGCAATCGTGACAATGCGTATGGCATGTATTGTATAATGTCGTATATTCTAATAAAACTACCTTTGTTTTTTATGCCCATCCACTTCTTTGTTTGATTACTTTATATTTTGTGTGATGCAACGTTTGACATTCTATCAACATCTGGCCTGACCCTAGCTAACGTTCCCAAAGCAAGTGGAAATGTTGGCGGTGATTTGGAGGTTTCTGATGATAATGCCCTCCTCTAGAAATGGAAGGGAGTGAATGGAAAAGAGTCTCTAAGACATAACAAACAAGTACAATGAAGCCAAAAAGGCTTTACCTAAGCAGCACGATTGTATTAACAAACAATGCTCAGACCTAAAGGATGCAAACGAAAGGATGGAAACCTTAAGACCAATTTAAAGTCTTCAAAGAAGAAATTTGCGGGCTTGGAGGAATTATTAAAATATGCAGAAAGGTTGTATAAGATTTCCTATGAGTATTAAATGAAGAAAGTCAAGCAAACTGTTGAAGTACAATCTAAGTAAGCAGCTCCTCAACTGGCTAAAGAAGAAAAACCATCTTTTGAGATCGATCTTCTTCGTGCATTCTCCACCGGCATAGTTCCAAAACCTCCTCCAAATTTGGATAAAGAGGTGGCCCTTTAATGGAAGAAAGAAGTTGTAGCCTATTATCAAAAAAAAAAGGTTGATGGTTGAAGGTTGCTTATAAATAGTGGTTAGGAGGCTTTAATAGAGAGGTGAAGATTGAAGGTCGCTCAAATGCTTATAAAAAAAATTTAATTCATAGAAAAGACTAACAAAAAAAAGTAGAAATTTTAGATGATTTGGAATGAGTGTGGGACGTTGCTATTGAATGGATAAATAAGTTGGAAGACCGTATATCTGGATTAGATCGCAATGCACAGTCCTTAAATTGACTCCCTTACAGTCACATTCTTTACTGATTCAGGCTCCCGTAGCAATGTAGTCAGAGTTGGTGGAAAAGCTTAAGAAAGAGAGAGTTGGGAATAATATGGCTGACATAGCCGTGAAATGCGTTGTTGATGTTTAACCATTTTATGTCAAAAATCAAACTTAAGTTTTGTTTAAAGTCGTTTTGATTACCATTTTAGGGAGCTGGACCTGGGTAACCCTTGGGCTAGTGCAAACAACGATCCAAAGCTTCCTATTGTTGGTGTGCTCGTCACTCTTTGGTTATTATAACTGAGACCTCCTAGTCTTAAACCACTCAAGCTTCACGCAAGAAAAGAAAACTTCTAATGAGCGAGGAGTAGAAACCTAACTAGGGTGTCTCTTGGAAACTTTGTGAATACTGGGCTTACTAATAATAAATTTTCTTTTTTCATATTCAGCATTTTGTAGAACATGTAATAAAATTTTAGGAAAGAGATTATAAGATTGTATATGTACCTCCTTAGTTTAATGCAGACTTTTCTTTGAGTTTTCTTCTTGACTTGAACTGCATGATTTTCCTTTTTTTTTTTCCTCTCTACAGTAACATTTGGCTTTGAATGCTATATATAGCCTTTTGTCGTGCACTTGGCATAATACGCATTGCTTGGGGTATAGAAATTTTTTTCTAATATTTTAACTGTGAAGTCGGCTCATGTGTTTACAACCTCCATTTTCATGTGCATGATTTTTTATACTTGTTCGGACAGTCCAATATTCCTAAGTCCAGTGAAGTTTTAGCTAAAAATCTAAGTTATAGGGACACAACTCTTATGGGGTTCATAAGAAAATAAAATTGTTAAGTAGATTGTTATACTTGTACCAACAATGTAATATCCTTACATCTGGATTATTATTTTTATTAACACAGTTCAATTACTACTTTATTCATCACACTTTGTTCCAAAAGAAAATATTACACACCGTGTTGTTTGAGATACTCTAAGTACCATATCCTCGAGATTAAATTACCATTGGCTCTAGAGAGTCCGTATGCGTCATTGGAGAGAGCTTCAAAAATTAGCAAAGGGTTCTTCCCAATTTGGCCGAAGTACCCCCTTTGTTGGGTCCTTCACGTTAGCCATTATTTTTCTTAGGACTAAATCCTCTCTGTGAAACTTCCTTTCTTTAAGTCATGAGTTCTATGTTCTTGTTCTACTCTGTCTATAAATTGCAGATTTAACTGCTGCCTCATCTCTTCTTTCTTGTAAGAAGTCTAATGCAACTTCTTTTAGATGTGAATTATGTCCCACCACATATGATAAGTGTCGGTATAATGATACATCCACTTCGACTGGCAACGTGGCCTCAAAACCATACATTAGAGAGAATAGGGCATGTCCGGTAGGAGATCTCGTGGATGTTGTATATTCTCATAATACTAAAGTCAGTTCTCTTGCTTTTTTTCCTATGGCCTTCATGAGCCTCTTCTTCAGTAGCTTCTTTATCATTTTGTTTGCTGCTTCGACCTATCCATTAGCTTGTGGTTGAGCTACCGAGGAGAACTTTATGATGATGTCATTTTTCTCATACAGGTCAGAGAATTCTTTGCTTTCAAACAGCGTTCCATTATTAGAGATTATTTTATGGGGGATCCCAAACCGATGATGATATTTCTAACCACAAAATTGACTATCTTCTTAGAAGTCATGGTTGCAAGGTGTTTAACTTCCACCCATTTGGTAAAGTAATCTATTGCAACTTTTGCGTAGTATGCCCTCCTTTAGACCTTGGAAGTTGGCCTATTATGTCAATTCCCCATACATCGAGCGACCATGGACTTGTCATAAGGGTAAATTCATGCATGAGTCTTGGGATATAAGCGAATCTCTGACACCTATCACATCTATGAATGAAATCATGTACATCGGTTAACATGGTTAGCTAGAATTAGCCTTGTCACAATATTTTCTTAGCCAATTTCGTCCCCTCAGAGTGGTCGCCGTAGTACCTCATGAACTTCTCTCATGATCCTAACTCCTTCTTTCATCACTTATCTTAAATATGGGGTTGAATAACCCCTCTTATATTCCATCAATGAATGTGAAGTAAGGGGCTTCATATCTAATTTTCCTTACTATATTTTTACTTTTTGTTAAAATCCCTTCGAGAAAAAGCACTTGATGGGAGTTATCAAAGATTATACCTCTTCAAGATTTACTATTACTGGGGTTTGATTACCTTAAATCTTGCATGTTTCCCCTTGACCTATGGTTTATTAACCCATTGCTCATTGATCTTGCATCAACACTGGATTTATTGCACTTTGGAAATGCTATACTCAATTAAATGTCCTATAGGAACTGCCGTCATTTCCTACGCAACCTTATTATTAGCCAGCTTAATTAAAGAATCCGCTAAAGAGTTTCCTCTCTGGGAATTTTCTTTATATCAAACTATTCGAACTGGGCTAATAACCCTTTGGATAATCCCATACATTTGGCCAGAGTTGGTTCCATGTTTTGATAATTTCCCTACTCTTGATTTACAATAAGTTGCGAATCACTATAAACTTTAATGTGAATTACCTTCATTGTCAGCGTCATTTTTAGTCGGTCAGTGAGTGCTTTATATTCAACAATGTTGGGATAACTCGATCCCTGGACATATCGATTTAATGCATAAAATGACTTTCGAAATCACATCGTGCCAAGAAGTACGAACCATCGATGTTTTTATAATATTTCTTGATATATAGACTATATAAAATTTAAAGAAGTCTACATTTCTAAAACTCATGGAGGAAGGAAATAAAATATTAGTACTAAAAATAATCCAAACCAAACAATTGTCTCAGTAATACATAATCCATACAATGATGTCTCCATAAATGTCAACAATAAGTCCAATTGATAGATAATATAATATGATAAATAGTATGGAGATAAATGTAATTAATATACCTCTGAACGCCTAATCTCCTCCTCCACATACTTCCTATGATCGAATCATTTACCAACTTGTCCTCTTGTAGGGGTATAAGAGGGGAAGAAGAGGAGTGGATCAGACAAAGTATGGTGAATCAATTATATAGTTAGTGTATGATGTTCACAAGATACTAAATTCATTTATAACCAACATGAGTTAAGGTGTCCATTATATTTAATTACTGCATATAAAGGATTGGTTATTTTATAAACTAAAGGTATAATTCTAATTACACCTACAATCATAGACAAATTACAAAGGCTTTCAAACAAGGGTTGAATAACCAACATCTAATAATTTTAGGCCAATTTCTAGTAAGTGATTCCCGACGATTAACTTTCTAACCAACGTTGGGTTAACATTCCTAAATGACAAACTATGTATATCTCACTTACACTATGGGCGAACATAGCACTGACTGGGCGTGTATCGAGTATACTATCTCGATGATATATGGCCTACGGAAATAATCATATCAAAATCTCAATGGTAAACGTGGTTTATGCTATTTATCATTCAACATATATTATTCAGAAAAAATCACTATAATGATTTCTCCATAGGTCTAGACGTTGCCCAGCTGTATGGGCCTACTATTGGGGATGCCTTTACCTCTCTTCCCCAGTTCCAACATGTTTAACATACGACCATGGTATCTCGGTAACAATAAGAGCTTCTTATCGCATTGCTAATGCCCGCCCTATCGAGTTCTATGCTTTGCCCTCCATGAAGTGATACTAGTTATTGCACCTGCTCCATGAAGCTATGCGAAGTCCAAATAGTCAGTAAGGTGAAATACAAGTCCTTTCATTCTACTTGGCCTACACCAGGTCTATGTTAAACCTTCACTTTTTGGAAAAATTCAGACGTCTGGTTCTCTAGTTCAAACGTTTGACCTTCACTCTATAAAAATATTTTTTCCAAGCAATCAGATCTCTGACTCCCTTTTTCAGAAGCCCGACTTTGATTCCAAATGTCTAAAAAAGGATTTAGACGTCTGAATTGACTAAATTTCGAACAAGCTTTTCTCGGGTTGGAATTTCCTAAAATCTAAACATCCAACTCCTATTCTAGAGCTCTTAATTTTTAAATGCTAAACGAATTTTCATATGTCTGCTTGGTGTATTTCCATATTTTAAAGTTTGTTTATTTTTTTGTTTTCATTCGTCTTTTCGTGATTTTGAATATATATCAAGGACTTGTTTTCAATCATATTTATATGTGTAATTCATAACTTTATTTACATGAATTTTAACATGTTAATTTCACTATTATATACATATATTTACACCATTTTTATTGAAACTGCATGTGCTTCCAATGAAAATTTTACGTATAATTCAATTTCAAAAGCAGTGCTAGGTGAAATAAGAAGTATTTTGTTTTTCCATTTATTCAAACCAACCCAAACATTATCAGCAAGGTTATCTTTATAGAAACTTATATAGATTTCACTAATTCAATTTTCTCCTTTACAATAATTATCCAATTAAACTAACAACTAGGGTTTTCCTTCACCACCGTTCATTTTACTTCGTGGTCAAAATTATAATTCAAAATATATTCAAGTTGAAATTTTTATTCAAATCCAGAAACTTTATTTTCAAGTCATATAGAAATGTAAAGCAACTCCATTGCTCATAATCTTTATAATTGTAGCGATCAATTCACTCACCTTTTTGAGGCTTTTCTCTTCCTAACCTTGATTTGAACCTAAATATCTTTGATTGATTTACCCTCGTCCCCTTTTCTCTTATAATTTGGATTCTCTCTTGCTATCTTTATTTTAATTTGTTTTATTTTTATCTATAAAATTTTAAAAGAGGTAGAGAAGTTTGTTTAGGTTGAGGAGTTTTTTAGAGAGAGCAAGAAGAAATGTAACGACCCAGAATTTGGTCATTTGAAATTTGTATATTTAATTGATTTTAAATATTCAAAAGTTCATTTTATAAGTTGAATAACTTATTTCGAATATCTTGATTTAATTGGATAATCAAATTGTTAATTTGAAATTTGAAACTGTTGAAATAATTGGAAATTGAATTTAATAAGAATGAAAATGACTTATAAAGTTGAATTAAATTCTATTTGAATTAGAATGACGTTAGAGAACTTTTAAAATTGATTTAAAAGTGAATTTATAGAGATTGAAAATTTTAATATTTAATTAACGTTTAAAAATAGTCATTTTTCATACAGTCTTAGATTTCGACGAAACCAGTTTCATTGGATCCGTAATGTTATATTACGGTTTAGTCGTGGCTAGTTGAAACGCATAGAACTTTGTTTAAGTAAATTTTAAATTTCAATAAATCAATTCGAAAACCTATCTTCCAAATATGATTGAATTGGTTCCCAATATCTATTCCATTATGTTCGGAATAGGGGTAAAACATTATAAATGCCTGGTGGCATGCTTCGATTGGAGTTCGGGAAAATTTCGGATGAATAATGTCACGTAATTTTCTATATAAGGCCAATTTTTTTTCACATTTGCAAAACCCTAAATTTCTATAACCCTAGCTTCCATATATCATTTCAATGGCCATAAATTTCGAATCTTCTTCCTCCCTTTTCTCTCGATCCGTCAACTGATTCGAGAAACTTCCTAAAGCAAAACGGTAGAGGGCGACGAGATCTATATTTTCAGCGGTCACGATCGAATTCATGGCGGTGGATCGTCGGGAAATCTCACTTATATGTCGCGCCTTCATCCACTTTTTTCCACGCAATGGCACAACCGAGCTCTGCATGGCTTGGGGCGGAGGCGTGTCGTGACTAGAGCTTTCGAATAGCGGAGCTTGATCGTTGGCTCATCATCGTATAGAGGTGCGGCAATTAAGGTTAGCCGGCGGCATATGGGTTCACGCATTCGTTAAAGCCTGGGGAAGAAGAGAAGCAATGCATGGCTAGGATTAAATCTAGGTTTTTAAAATAAATAAAATTGTTGATTTATACATTAAATTAAATAATCTTTAAAATATCGTAACTTCTTCATACGAAGTCCGTTTTTGACGAAACAAGTTGTGTTACGTCCGTATTGACGAGCACTACATTTTAAAGCTAGTTGGAGTTGACTGGAGCTAGTGTAAATTTTATACAAAATTAAACGTGCATTTAATTTTATTCGGAATAAAACACTACAACTACTATTGGAATCAAAGTGAGTACAACTCACTCTCTATGTCTTACTGATATTTTACGTAAGTGAGAAATAAATTTATTTATGCTGATTGATGACTGTTTGGATGATATATGATATTATATATATTGATTGGCATTTAGATATATTTCTGCCTATTGGAGCAGATGAGACCTTATAAATTCCTGTGTACGAGCGGATGACCTTTTGTGTACGTGTTTGTCTCGAAGCGAACATTGTACGTATACTTGTTGCAAGTGATAGGTTGGAGGGATCCAGCTGGATTCCTCACCACTGTTGATTTTATTTACAGATATTGTGATATATGTTGTTATCATGTGATATATAATGATTTAGATGTTGTGATTGATGTATTTTTGCTGTTGCAGCATTGCGTCTATTTTGGATTTTTATAATATTAAAGTGTGATTTCAATTTAAAAAGGATTTCAAAGTAATTTTTAAAATATATATTTTTAAATGTTAAGGAATGAATTTATTTTAAATAAATAATGTTATAATTTTATGTTATAAAAATTATGATTTTTGTGAAATAAAATCGAAATGTGATTTTTGAAATATGGAGTTAATTATTTTGTAAATTGATAATTTTTGAAATTATTATAAATGGTTTATATATAAGATTTATAAAATTGAATCTTTATAAATCAAGATGATGGAATCATAAAGGAGTTTTTTATAAGTGTTAAAATGAAGTTATAATTGAATCTTATAAGTATATAAGATTTACAGATTTATAGAATTGATGAAGTTATAAAAAGAATGAATTTGTATATAAATGATTTATAAGTGAATTAACTTATAGTTTGGATTTGGACATATAAATGAGATTTGTTAATAAAGGAATTTTATAAATGAAAGTTTTATAAAATAGAAATGTGAATTTATAAACTCTATTTTATAAATTCGAAATCAATTGAATTTGATAAGTTAAATATGGAAGCTTATTAAAGGAATTATATCCACAATTTTGGACAGTGGATAATCCTTTAAGAAATGTGTAAAAGTAATGAATTTGGTTAGGTATTATATTCACGATTTTGGACAGTGAATAATATCTTAATTTAAATAAATGTTCTGGGAAGTGATATTTTTAAATGGAGTAAATGGTTTGAAGATGCTTTTAAAATGTGTTAAGTATCAAAACCATAGATTTCAACATTCATTGTTGAAATAGATGTTTTCAAGAAGTAAGGAAATGATGGACTATAACATTGTTGTTATAGTAAATGATTTTCGAAAGGAGATGTTTTGTATAGTATATGAGATTATATATCTATCTAATTTTTGAATCTCTATACTGATGATTTTGGATTGTCGTAACGATGTTTTACGCAACATTCATTCTGACCCAAAAAATATGTCTAAGAGAATATTTTCCTTTAACAATAAATATATACTTAATCCTAATTTAAGTATATGTAATATTTTCTAGGTGTTGAAAACAAAGAGATTTGCGAATATGCTTATACGGTTAAAATAAGTATATGGAAATGTTTTCCAATATAGAAGTTGAAATGGTTTTGAGAATATATCTTTTTAAAGGTAATTTGAAGTGAATATTTGGCAAGTGATTTAATTTATAAAAGATTAATTAAAAGGGCCCAGTGATTGCTATGGTGCTAGATATTGTTTGTTTGCTTTGATAGTTAAATAACCGACTATCAAATTTGGCCATTTTAGTTCCTCGACTTTATGTGGGAACTATTTAGTCATACATTTAGTACGTAGCCATCTGTGTAGGCTTAATTATCATTTGTTTTGAGGATGTTGATTCGTATAATGCGGAGTATTACTCCAATCTATCGAGCTACCTTCTTGGCCGAAGGATAGCAATTTGAAAGTTGGAGACGTGTTAAGTTTATGAGACATAGTTTCTATGTGCGGTTAAGAAACGCTTTATCATTGTTGATGCAAAGAGACCGGGATCGGTTTAACCGAAAACCACTTCGGACCAACATTTATGCGACGATTGTGCGGTTGGTTGTGATGATATTGATATTCAAGATTTTCATAGTGGATGACTGCTTGTTGATCATTTAGGGTTAAAATCCCAATATACATCCAGTAGCAGTAGTCTCTTCGTTATGAAATATCCAATGCAAGGACTATTCGCTACTAATCCTAGGGATTTTCCGACAGGATATGGTAAGAAAGAACCTTCGGTTTGTCCTGTTCCTGGACAACTTGTATGGATTTTTGTCTGATATTGCATTTCTAAAGATTACGTACATTGGTTTTTACAAACGTACATCAGTGGTGGCGGAGAAGGCAACTTCTCTTAGCTTAACACCCTCCTTGAGACGTACGAGCTCAAGGGTTGTGTTTTTGTGGAAGGCAATTATTAGTAAACAGAAATGCCCGTGTGGTATTCTAAGTGTGTGATTTGTGATATGTGAAAGGTAATCGTTACCTCAGGCCTCATCAACAGGAAATGACTAAAATAGGGTTAGATGCGACAAGGCTAAGTGGGTCACTCCCATTAGGATATGATCATCATCTTCTAGATATATTTCTTCCCGTTATGACGTTCGAGATGTAAATTAATGTAGTTTGTATGCTATAAGGGCCCTTAGAAAAGGTCGGTAATGACCGGGGGATGACATATTCGGTACTATCTAGTTATAGAGGTAGGCTCGTCCTATGTTGGTAGAGGAGCTTTGTGATGGTTCCTCAGGACATCCATCTAGAGGTGTACCCATCGGAAGGTAGTCCCTTCACCTGGTCATTTGTATGGAAGTCCAAACTCTGCTATGTGCCTACCATTTTGATTGTATTATCCATCTTGGGCTATATGCTGGAATTTTATCAATGTAACAATTTCGGCTATGATTAATATTATTTGTGAAATAGACATTATTATAATATAAGAGGATTGGATATGAAATGTTTTAGTTATCGTAAGGTAAAAACATGTCCGTGTTTATTTATGGGTGTGTCTTACGAGATACTTTTGTTTTGAAAGGAAAAGTTTGGTAATTTAATAAATTCAGTTGAGTGTGTTTCTCACACTGGTATACCAAACCGATCTGGGCAATCTTCCCTTTCAGTGTTTGGGTCAGACCGATTATATTTACAGGTTCAGATTGGTGCTTTTGGAGCTTTAGTAGGAGAGCTGGAGATCTTCGGTTTGTATAAATGTATCAGTTTTGCTTATATGCTTTGCACATTGTTGTTGTTTACATTATCAGCAATTGTGAGGACATGTTATTATAACTGTCCAAGATGATGAATAGTGATCGATTATTGAACTCTGATTGATGTATGTATATACAGTTACTGTTTTGTAAAGATCGTTGATATTATATTATATGTTTTCCGCTATGATGTGAGATTTTGTATTGTTTTGTTTGGTTCTCTATTCTCTCTTTCTTCTCTTTTCTTCTTCTCTCTTCTTTATTTCTCCTGACACTCAGTCAGTCTGTGCTTTTTCGGACGGACATGTGTGGTTTAATATCGATTCAAATGGTATGGATTTGCGGGTCATCACTGAGCTTAGATTTCGTATATTCCTAGGCTTTGATGTGTACTCAGTATAAATAGGGACAGTATTACCCCAGATTGAGTTGAGTGTATTATGTATATGAGCGTGTATTTGTTAGTGGTTATAAAAATGTTTTATATTGTGTTTACTTATCCGTTGAGTTGTTTGTGAATTCTGGTCGGTATGTGGGACGACATACCATCGATAGAGATATCTAAACACTTTAACGAGGCAAGTCGACATAGTATTATTTTAAATTAGGTAAATGATATAACTTTACCTCGATTATATTTTATATATAAAGGAAACAATTTTTCAGGATTTATTATAGTGTATATAAATTGATTGTTGGTTGTTTGAAAATGTAAATATATATAAGTTAATAAAAGTTGTTTGATTAAATTAAATAAAAACAACAATTGTAAAAGAATAAATTATATAAGCAAATGAATTATAAGTATGGAATTATAATTAATATGATTTACAAATGTGTAGTAATCTTATATATAAGAAATGAAACTAAATGAGTATATTTATAAATATGAACTATGTAACGACCCAGATTTTTCATTGTTCGATTTTGAATATTTAAATGGTTTTAAATATTGAATTTGAATTATATATTGATTTTCAATATGGAAAATTGGGTTTATTTATAGAATAAGTTCAGAATTTGAATATAGCAATTTATTGAATAATTTAATTATTAAAGTTATAATTGAATATTGGTTAAAATAGTGAATTTGGAGTTTTGAGCTTGATAAAAATAATTCAAAGGCTTATAAAATTTATATTAATAATACCGAAAACAGTGAAAATTTGAATTTAAAAGTTATTTGTTAAATTTTAAAAATAGCCTTCCGAGGCACAATCTCGAAATTCGACGAAACCAGTTCCATTAGATCCGTAATATTGTATTATTATCGGATTTCTAATTTTGTGGTGTTTAGAGTAATCATTTAGTCGTACAATATATAAACGTGCTGAAATTTATATCGAAAATCTAATATACTATTAGGTCCAAAAAGTTATCTTGTTCCTACGATCGAATTAGGACTCGAAACATTTTCCATTATGTTCGAAATAGAGGTATAACATTATGAACGCCTAGTGGTACGCCTCGATGGTGTTCAAGATTTTGAGTTGTGTATATCGGCACGTTTTAAAATTTAAATAATATAATATATTTATAATTTTATCGATTTACAACATCCACATCAAAAAATTTCCCTTCACCTCTGAACACTGTAGCCTTCATCTTACATGCCACCATTACAATTAAATTCACGTCCCTTCTCCTTAGTAAAATCATGTTTACCCTCCCCTTTGTTTTAAAAACGGGTTCGCTCTATCCTTATCTGCTTCAATTCATATATGAAATCGAGAAAAAATATAAATGAAGGAAGGAACTAAAATTTGCGAATTTCTCTTCACCTCCCCCCTCTTAAACAAATCAAGTTCGATTCGAACAGGAAAGAAAAAAATCGCGATCGAAATCAAACGGCGGCTCCAATCAAAGACGGCCAGCGACTCAAGCTTCGAATCAGCGACGCTTCATTGACTCTAACTCCACGACTACAATGGCGTCGGCAAATCCAAGCTCGCAAGGGTGGATTGCTCGCGTAGTTGAGGGGGTACGGGGTTCTGTTTGAGGAAGCGGGGGAAGATCAAAGCGACGTCATCGCGACTTTCGCGTACGACTTCTCGGGCCCAGGCAAAGTTGCACGACCGGAGGCTGACTAGGGGTGGGCACGCGAATTAGGGGAAGTTGACAATGGGGAGGTGTCGTTGGTGGGGCCGATTATGGCAGAGGTAGAAGCATGGGTAAGCGTGTTGTTCTGGCAGTGATGGTATATCTTGCTCTTTTAAAGTTAATTATAATCAGAGAATAATTTGTTAAAAATAAAAGGAAAAAATAGCAATAATAATTATATCATTAATATTTTATAACTCGTTTTTTTCTTAGAGGTTTAAATCGAAGGGATGCTATGTAGAATTTAAATTTGGGGACGGATTACAATTTAAAAATTAAACGTGAGAATCTCTCACTCAATTGGATTACCATTTTGAAAATTTAAATGCTAAATTTAAATCAATTGGATGCTCGATTGGTTAATAATTTTATAATTATATTTTGAATGATATAACATATATATAGTAGTATACATATTAGTATTTGGAGTGATATTCCCACAAATTATAGCGGATGAGATCCTATATGCCACGCATAATAGCGGATGACCCTATATACCAAGATATCCCCCTCGAAGTGGGATTGGTATTTTTATTACTGTCTAACATCTGTGGATGTAGGAAAAATAGGTTGGAGGGATCCAATTGGATTCCTCAAAAATATTAGTGTTTATATGTATATGTATATGTATATGTATATGTATATGTATATGTATATGTATATGTATATGTATATGTATATGTATATGTATATGTATATGTATATGTATATGTATATGTATATGTATATGTATATGTATATGTATATGTCTATGTGTATGTATATGTATATGTATATGTGTATGTGTATGTATATGTATATGTATATGTATATGTATATGTATGTAAATGTATATATATGTATATATATATAAATATGTGTGTGTATACATATATGTATATATATAAAAAAAATATCCGACGTGAAAGAATAATCTGCTGGATTGTTGAGTGATGAAAATTTTAAATATTATAATGGCATGGAAATTAAGTTTGAATACCAAAAATATTATTTTAAAAATTTTAAGGAGTTAAAAAACGATTTTTAAGTTAAAAATATATACACAGAAAATTTGGTATTTTAAAGAGACTGATTTAGTTAACAAAAAATAGGTTTTCGGTCATACAAAAATATGCGGAAAAATATTTTAAATAGAGAGTTTAAATAAATTATATAAAGGAATTTTTAAGACGGGATTTGAAAATGATATTCGGGAAAAAGGGTTGAAATCAATATTGAAAATAGATGGGCAAAAAATAAATGAATTTTTAAAGGAATTGAATTTATAAAATGGAATTTTATAAATGAGATTATTTCTTGTGGACCTCAAAAAGTGTTATAAAAAATTATAAACGGGTTTATATATAAGAGGGAAGCGATATTGGGTGATAAATTTGGAATATAAATTTTACGGAAAGAAATTATATTGGGATATGGAAATAGGGTGAGAAAGATAGTAGAAACTGTTTTTAAAAAGAAGATGGTCAAGAAGACAGGAATGGGAAAAATGTGATGAAATTGAGAGGGTTATAAATTGAAAATTTAGTTACCCATATTTAAAAATATATTTTTAACAATAAGTTAAGTTTTAAATTTTAAAAGGAAACTATTATTTATTGAAACTATGAAATTTTAAAGCTAGTTAGTATTGAATACTTCAGAAATGAGTTTTAAGTACTTGGTATTTGTTTTAAGTAGAATACTAACCTTTATATCTGCTCTGAAAAGTGATGTTATAAAAGGTGTTTCAATATTTTCAATAAATATTTGAATATGTCTTAAAAATAAGTTATTATTATTTTCTTTAAAATACTTATTTTTATATATGTATATATGGAATTTTGAAATGTTTTAAATTATTTATATACCTTCTCGGAAGCCGAAAAAATGGGTAATTCAGTGAATATGATTTATAGGAAAATTCTTAAATGGAATTGGGAAGGAAAGCAAGAAAATTTCTGAAGAAGTTAAATAAAAGTGAACTTTGAATGATGAAAATATAATTCATAAAGAAGTACAAAGGGAATCGAGTTTATAAGCAAGTATAATTGGTTTTGAAAAAACTAAGGGAATTAACTAAAGAATTCCGGAATTTATAAAATTCGTGTGAAACAAGTTGGGAAATTTATAAATAAAGTTGTAAATGATTTTTGAAAAAAGAAAAAGGAAATAAAAGGAATATTTTCCAAGTTTTAATATCAACAAAAGTGGGAAAAATATCCTAATTATCGGGAAGGGTTGGAAATGTTCCGTGAAAATAAAAAGGGTTTGAAAATTGTTTTCAAATGTTGAGGAACTGAAAGTAATATCTTATAAAGATATTTTGAGATAAATTTTGGAAAAAAATTATAATGAGGCTTGGTGATTGTTGTGGATGTGTATTGATAGTTAAATAACAGGCTAACGAATTTTGGCCAATTTAGATCGGATTTAATTATCCGAAAACCACTTCGATCCGGTTTGAACATAACGAATGAATATCATGAAGATGTTGAAGATGGTGATTCAGTTTGTCCAGACCGAGGACAACTTGTATGGACGAATGCTATCAGAACATCGTCATTGGTGGACGATGAGCATTCTAAGTGAATGTGTTCTTTAAAAGGTAATGCTTAGCCTCGTGCCTCATCAACAGCGGAATGACTAAAACATGGGAGATGCAGCAAGGCTAAGTGGGTAGCATCCAAGTAGGGTAAGGTTACCCCTTTCTAGAGTCCCTTTTCTTCGGCTGTGTGGCGGTTGCTGATCCCAACCATGGGGTAATCTTATTTGGGCTATCCAGTTTAAGGGGTAGTCCGGTCTTGTCACTACAACAAACTGGACATTTAATAGCATTTAAAAAACACTATAAAATGTTTTAACGGTGTTTTTAACTACGCTGTGTAACGACATGCCATTATAGGTAAGAAACATACCATAGCATTGGATAAAACGCTATAAAAAGTTTTTAATTGCATTTTCTAGATGTTATTAATACAGTTTATAGCATTTATGCTGATGAGCTAAAACCTTTCTTAGCGTTCGGTTAATGCAATCAAAGTTATTTCACAGCGACAGATTATTGCTATGATAATTATTTATAGCGTTTTCATGTGTTGCTACGAATGTTCAAATTTACTAAAACTCAACTATTTTATGACATTCTTGAAACGCTGTTGAAAATTATCACAGAAGTTTTAAAACTCTATTGATAGTTTACACAGCACTTTGAAAATGCTATCATTCAGAATTTCTGCATTTCCCTACCCTGATTTCGTTTCTATATACATCGATCCCAATTTATATGCCAACATAGTTAAAATTAACGTGCACATTTCAAAATCAACATATTATATCAATCACACATTTCATAATCACCTTTTAATATTAATCGCACGTCTTTTAAACAACATGCATTAAACATTGGATAATCAAAATACGCAACATTCTTACATCAACACATATATAATACGTCCATAATATTACATAAACAATGTAAACAAGGAGCAACTAGTGACAAAAAGTAGTAATACATATAAACTTACAATCCAAAATGTGGTTCTAGGAGTAAAAATAACTTTGAATCCATATAACTTATTGTGGCATTTTTTTTCCATCAAAGATATCAATCTACCTGTAAAGTAAAAGTTAAAAAAGTAGAAAAATTAGAATACATGAAATGCAACCTATTATTGCAAATAATCAAATTAAAATACAATATCTTTAAAAGTAGTAATACATAAATTTAGAATACATGAAAGAACAATATGCACAGCCATATTATGGTGAAAGCCAGCTGCACATTGAGGTAAGAGGTAAATATACTAAATTCAAATTAACAAATGGCTTCAAACTTCATTTTTTCAAGTAATTCAAAACCTACCATAAATATGTTATCTCTTGAATCCTATAAAAGCTGAAAAATGTGCTTCCAATAATATATAATCAATTTGACATCTTAAGCCATTTTTCGACAACGCTTTAAGGGCTAAAATCGTAAAATTAGATAAAAGTGTCAAAATTAGAGTTGTTGCCTATTGTGTTAACTTTCCAAATCATCTTTCAGATAGAAAAAATATGGATTACAACTCAAATTAGGATGAATTTTCTAAATGCATGTATAGTAGATTTTAACATGAAACGCAAGCCCACTTAACGTTTTTAGCCTAGAAGACGATGAAATTCGACAAAATGATTAAAAAAAGGTTGTTGCTTAGGTTCTTAGATTTTCGAAAAGGGAAAAATCTTCGAAATACGATAAACCATTTAGAAGTTATGGCTAAATGAATAATGTGCTAATGCACAGCCTGAAATGGCATATTTTTTCATTTTGCAATGATATGCTTAATCTATATCATCACAACAGTACAAGACATTGAAATATAGAAATTGATGGGTTAAGGAGTGTAGTTTTTGAAATACAATCAAAGGTATAAGATTTAGAGGAATAATATGTATAAAATTTTTCAAAAATCAGGTAGTTGAGAAAACATAGCCTACTAAACCTCACCGCTGGTCTCCGCAACTCCATCACTTGCCCTGGATAACCAACCCAGGAGATACGTGGCTCCATCTGGGTCACAAAATCTCACTTGCTGCAAGTTCCCCTCCTTTGCCTCTACATCCAATACTACTTACTCTCACCGTCCTCGGTTAGCCAACCCTTACAGCGATATCCGTTTTGGCAAAAAAACTGGTTCCTGCTTTTAATGGTCATGTTTGTCTCTCTTTGCACCCGCCATTTTTTAATTTTTGGTACTGAAGAGATCCCTGATGCCTTCGCTACCTCCAACACTGGAACTTTAACCGTCGTCGGTTCTGGAGTTGAGATGTCATATAGGAGTGTGATAAAGATGATGCATGAGAAGACAAAGTTTAGATTTCATTCCCATGAAGTGCCATACGGATTTGGAAGTGGGCAACAGTCGGTGACTAGATTCCCGAATGTAGATGACACTAACACTTATTGGATTGTGAGGCCACAACTAGGTAGCTCGGCTAAACAAGGTGAAGTTACTCAGAGTGGGTCTATAATTCGACTACAGCATATGAGGACAAGGAAATGGCTCCATAGTCATTTTTATGCTTCCCCGATTTTTGAAAATTTGGAGGTGAGCTGTTTTGGATGTGACAGTGAGTCAGATACTGGTAATTACTAGAGACTTGAGATTGAAGGCAGTGGAAAATGATGGAAGCAAGACCAAAAAATTAGACTTAAACACGTTGATACAAGCGGTTACCTACACAGCCATGATTATAAATACAATCGAATAGCAGGTGGACAACAAGAGGTATGTGGAATAAGAGAGAAACACCCTGATAATATATGGGTTGTAGCAGAAAGAGTCTACCTTCCAGTTAATGAAAACAAATCAAATCAATGACTGATAAATGTAGGAACTATAAACATAATGCAAGTATATAGTATATATAGTTTTGTGATGTCTAAAAGCTAAAACGGAGCAGTACTAATTCATCTGCCGGTCTCATTACGTTTTTCTAATGAATCTGTTAATTCTACTTATATGGGGAGGATAACCAAATAATGGAAAGTATTTGATTATTCAGATTGAGAAAAGTGAAACAATTTTTGGTCAAAAAAAATCAGGCAGTTCACATTAACAAATGAACCATGAATATATATTGAAGTGGTGGTTCCCGCTTGAGAGAGTAATGGCCCCATTTAGTCTTCACTCTTGTGCACCATATATGAAGCAAGTCCCTCATGCTTTCCGCTATTTGAGTTTTCTTGAACTTCTATCCCATTTATAGTCAGGGCCAAAAGTGTCAAATATATAATTCTAGGGATTAGATGAACCATTGCATCGTCCATAAAGTTTTCCCAAAGGTACAAATAACTTTCTTTTAGGGAATTTTTGTAGAACACTCACGTTTTCAAAATACACAGTCATTCCTTCTTAAAAAGTAAGTTTTTAGAAAATATCTCTGCTTTTAGTTTTAGCTGAACTGCAAAATTTGTAAAACTGCAAACATTTGCACTTTTGCAAACCAAATAAAAGAAAAGGTATTGGTTATGGAAAATGCAACAAAGTATATATTTGATTTGTGAAAAAAAATCGAAAATAATTTTGGAGACTTAATTTAAAAAAAGTCTTTGATGAGATGTTTTTATTTTTTTGGAACTTGGTCCAGTTTCCTACAAAGATTAAACCTTTAACCTGACATGTGAACGTCGTTTGTTCTAACCAATTGCTCTACTCCTACGGTTATTTTGATGAGGGTTTTTCGTGTAATAAACTTGTAACGACCCGTTAAATTCGATGATATTAAATGAGTTAATTTAATATGATTTCTAATCTAATTTAGAATGAAATAAAAGTCTTAAGATTTTATTTGAGTAAATGTAGGAATTAGATATAGTAATTGTAATTTAATGTTAACCATTTAATATTTATATGGCAATAGATTTGAACAATGTAAATTTTCATACTTAGTTTTAAGTTAAATATAAGAAACCTATATAAATGTTGAATTAGTGAATATTAATAAAAATATTAACTTGAATGGGATTCATTTATAAAAGAAAATAAAAATTAGTGGAGATTGTTACATTTGGTTGTAAAATAGATAATGTCTAAATAAAAGTGACCGTTGAATAAACCAATGCAATAAGTGTAGATAAGTAAAATTTAATGAATGTTGTCAATAATAAACGTACTTAAAATAGTAATAAATTAATTAAGGATATAAATAGTAAATTTGTGGACATGGTTGGTAAATATAACTAAACAATATGAATAAGTATGCATTTATGATATGAAATATAAGTCAATGCAAATTTCACCTATAAATGTCAATTTATTTAATAGCAGGGTTTTAAATCAAGTAACGGATTTGTTAAAGTTTTAAATTGGTAATTTATAAAATTTAATGTAAAATTTATTGCAGTTAAGTGACCTAATTTTCAGTTAGGATAAATTGGTTTTTTCGTAAAAGATTGTAAATTCCAGAGGATGTAACCAATGTTAATTTCATTAATAATATAACAAGTTGGATCTATTGTAGTGAATGGAATTTAATATTCAATCATTTGAATTAAGATTAATAGAGATATTAAGGCAATATGATATAAACCATGCTAATTGTACCGTAAATTGAAATTGATTGAATGGCTAAATCTGTGCATACCCAATTTATTAAAACAGATGGTAAAGTTTTAATTTATTGTAATCAGCAAATGGGAAGTTAAATTCAAGTTATAATAATTGGTGAAATAATACGCAGTAAAATTGTAATTTGACTTAATCAATGATAGGTAAGAAATTTTATTTTAGTATATTGTTAATAGGTATGTATGGAAGTAGAGTTGGCTTATTGTGATAACTATAAATTGTTTACCTATGTATATAATTTAGTGAATTAGATCTAAATCCATTTCAATAAAACGTAATTAATCACTACGTGGATATAAATTTAGTTGATTTCTGGAAAACAATTAGGGAATTGAATTTTACAATAATGTAAAATTTACCCATAGGATAATGGTTTGACTGAATTTAGAGGAATGGAAAGAAAGAAAGAAAAAATTTGTTAATTTCAATAATTGAATAAATGGCAATAAATGAAATTAACACTGAAATTTATAGACTTATCAACTTTTAATTCACATCTAAACTTGTTAAATCATTTAAATTGATTAAGAAATATTTAAGCGATAAAATTTGGTAAAATTCTGGAATTTAGATATAAAATTGGATTTTTATAATTTTAATAAATATAAAAATAGCCATTTTGACCACGGACTCGGATTTCGATGAAACCAGTTTCATCGGATCCGTATCGGTGAATTATTATAGGGTTTCAAGTTTCGTATCGATCGGACCTGTCGTTTGATCGTACGGATGCGAAACGCCTTGAAATCGATTTAATTATAATCAATTTGGAAATTTTGTTTTCATTATAACTTCTTCATACGATCAAATTTGAACGTGAAACTTTTTCCATCGCGTTCAGAATATTTTAAAATACCTATTTGGATATATGGGTTTAATAAATTTCGTTCCGAGGTCAGAACGGGCTTTTTGGGCCAACAACCGTTTAGCACGTTCGCATTTCGTGCCCACCTAGCCTACTTCTATTTGTCTATAAATATGCTGTGATAAACCCTAGCCTCCTTTCTATTATCATTTGGCTGTACGTTCATTTTTCTTCATCTCTTTCTCTTCCTCAATGGTTGCAAAACCTAGATCTACTTCAATTCAAAATTCAAATGAAAATTCAAAGTCCTCCTAAAAATCTCAAAAAAAATATATGTCAATGCTCTCGATGAGCGTAATTCAGTGGTGATATCCGATTTTCGATTGGAGCTATTGTTTGTCCAGAAAAATTCAAATAATTTTCGGCCTTATATCATCGCCGCGACGAACTTTGTCGGATCGAGAAAATATTTCTGGGTATTGTGGAGATAGCCGAGGGGAGTGCATCCATGTAAGTTTTGCGGTGAATCAACGGTTGGATCGTTGTGGAAATTCAAATTAGGGTTCGAAATACACATACTGGCGGCGGCGGCTAGGGGGGCGCGCACGTGGCCCAATAGGTGCGGCCCGGCGAGCAGAGGAGAATGGTGGTGGCCGTTCGATCTACGGCGGCGTGTGGCAGTCGTTAGGCATGGTCAAAGGGGACGGTCAACACGTGAGGATGGGTTCGAACGGTTTTCCTGTGTGCGTGCGTTTGCTGTTCAAGTGGGAGAGATAAGCGATGACGTGTCAGAGGTGAATAAGGTTTTGTTTATTTTATTTAATTTTGATTTTCAACTCGTTTAATCTGTGTAACTTCGTCATACGATATCCGTTTCACGCGAGATTTTTTTTGTTAGGATCGTAATTAAATTCTGGATCTGATGACGTTGGTTTGGACTAATTTGGAGACCGTCGAATTTTTGGGTCTAAATCGGATTTAAATTCGATTTAAATTCAAAAGGTGAGTGTTTTAACCCACTCACAACTTCTAAAAGTTTTTATGTTTGTTCAATTTATTTTAGATATGAGTAGAAATTTATTTATGACTGGTTGGCATGTTTTATTCCTCATATCTGTTAAATCGCATTTATTTAATTTAACTGTTAATTTATTTTATTTATTGCATAAAATTTGACAGCTAGAATTTATTTTTGCATATAAATTGCTAGTTAACAGTCATTTAATTTATTATGGAATATAAACTGTTAGTTAATATCTGTTATTGATTTCTGTATAAATTCATATGCTATGTATCGATGATTGCTTAAAATTGGATGATGATTGCAATTGATGATTGATGATTGATATTTGGATGAATGAATGCTATAATTATATTGTATAAACTGCAAGTCATCATGCATTTTCATTTCATTCGGGATTGCGGTTTGAAATGATATACAACCGCATTTTATTTTTAAATTGCGGATTGAAATGATAAATATCCGTATCACTTGACCATAGGATAGAAAATTTTATACAGGCACCGTGGTCTATATATAAATATTTTTAAAGTGATTTCTATGGTTTGGATGATACGGTTTATAATAAGTTAATTTTGATATTTTCTTCTATATATATACATATGAAGTTAGAAATTTTGAATTTAAGCTGTGTATAAATCTCTTAAATAAAAATGGAAAAATTAAGGAAATGGAGTTTGATGATTTATATTATATGTTAAATGTTTAAGTATGGAAATTTTAAGATATGATATTTATAACTGGATTTTTTCAAGATAAATTTAAAATGAATATTCTAGTATAATTAAATTGAAGAAAATATTTAACTGCTAAAAATTTGGAGTTTTATTTGTGGATTTTATGTGAGTATTCAAGACTAAATAATAGAGCATTTAATTCGTTAAAAGAATAAATTCCAACTTTAGTTTGAAATATTATTACTCCAAATGGATATATATATATATATATATATATAGAAATTTAAGTGGTTTGGAACTCGAGAGTGATATTTAAATTTTGGTTCAGACTTTAAATAAAGAAACATATTTGTAAAACCATGGAAATTATTCTTCTACAAAGTAACCTTAAAGTTAAACCATTTATTTTATATACCGTTGAATATCCAAACCATTCAAGTTTTAGAAGTTATGGTTTTAAAAAAAAGGTATGAATTCAGAAATAGTATGTTTGAAAGTATAATTCAAATGTTTGGTTTCCAGATATTATAAATTTTAAAGCAGTATGATTTTGGAAAGGAAATATATTTGGATAAAATGATATCATATTGTTTTGGGTTTTAAGATGATATCGTATTCATAGTTTTGAAATGGAATTTTTATTCTGGTTTTAAAGTATAAACTATTTTAAATGACCGCGGTGTTATAATAACGATTGGTTGGCAAAGAGACCGGGATCGGATATGGACATACTCTCTGTCGTTACCGAAAACCACTTTGACTAACCGTGTACGCGGTGGAGATTCCAGAATGAAGTAGGTGGTGGCGACGTTTCCTGTAAGGTAAATACGTGGACCCAACTCCCATGGGTTGGCATAAGATGGCTAAAACAGGAGCGATTCTCGGGCCAATGAGGTCATTCCTCTGATCGAACGCACTCCTTCGATACTATACTCTGACTTTGGATTGATTCGGTGGCCACTATTGATTTCTTTGATTTGGGAGTGTTAGTTCGAGGTGGGCGGTAGCTGCGGCTACGCGTTACCACCAGCCCAGATAGCAATTGGTATATCTACCCTGGCATTGCCTAGTTGTGCCGTGTCACCTACCCTAGCGCGCCTTATACGATTTTGGTTTTGTACCATACCTATGGAGTGCCCTCTGACGACGCCCAGTACGGGGGAGATTACGGTATTGTATAGACTATGGGAATATATTCTGTGTTAAGGGCTATATGGGTAACCCCTTAACGCTATTTAAAAGTAAGTTTATTTTACAAATAGACACTATTATAATAGCGCAATATACTATATAGTAAATAGTTTAACGGATCCTTAGGAGATGTAAATCCTGAGCATCTCTTGAGTTACTGCACTCATATTTACTCTTGTTGATTTAACTCACATCAGATCCTTTAGTTCTGACTCGAGTGTTTTGTCTTTTCAATTCGCTCGGGTCAGTCCGAGCGTTTCAGGATTTGAGAATTTAGCTCTGGAGGACGAAGACGAAGATTTGTATTAATAGTCTACTATATTATTCCACTACACCATTTAATTCCGATGTATTGATAGTATTGGTATGGGTAACTCTGATATTCATTGTACAAGTAAAATAAAATATTTTGTAAAATAGTTTCATGAACTTTATATTTGATTATTATATTTTATCCTTCCGCTGTGAGATTCTGTTTTGTTTTATTTCTTCTCTGTTTTTCTTATTTACCCCATAACAATCCGCCCTTCCTTATGGTTTGAATCGTCATGTGTGTCGGATCAAAGTGTGCGAAAAGGCGGGATGTTACAAAACTTAAAAATAAAGGACGGATGAAATTTTCACTTTATTTTATTTCATCAAAATAAAGTGAAGTGACATAACAATAAAATAAAGTTTCTTGCTATTGTGAAACACAAAATAAACATTTTACATGGGAAATAAAGGAACATTATTATAATTTTGAGATAACCAGTATTCAACATAAGTTTTAGGCTTTTAGTAGTATATGTCACAAGCATCAATACCAATTTTCTAATCCTGCGACTTATAGTAGAATATCCATGAATTTTTCATATGTTTACAGAATGAAAAAATAAACACACACAAAGTACAGGAAGTCTCATGGACTAAATTAGCCGCTACAAACAAATTGACAAGAAATTTATGGATACAAAGAGAACCTGAGTAATAATTACGTTGAGACGCAATGTACTATAACTGCACCAAAATTGAAATACCACCCTGCAATTACCATGATAAACCCATGAGAATATGCTGGCCAAGAAGGCATTAAAAATATATGTACATAGCTAGCATACGACATAATGTATGTATAGACGTAAAAGTATATTACAAACTCAAAACATCAATTCTTGTGATATGTTACTATGTCAAGTCAATGTGAAACTAAAAAACAATCAATATAAAACAATGTAAAAATAAATTCAAATTAGCATTAAACTCAAAACACAGATGCGAGCAAATCATGCTTGGAAATTAAGCGCACAATGATCATATAGTAGTTCTTCATAAAGCAAGCTTGCACCTTGAACTCCCACTGCAAAATTTGTTACACTCAACTGTTTATGGACCGAATCAGGAACTTAACACGAAAAAAAAAGGCAAACAAAAAATTTGACTTTAATAGCTTTGGCCTAGTAGTAATACTTTGATCAGCCTTAATGTGTTGGAAGGAATGTGTCAAGTGATATTGCAAACTTATATATGTTCCTCAAAATACTTTAATGCTGGTTGAACAGTCAATAAACTGTTTGCATCTATATACCAAAAGACTGTGTCAAATCCTATTCCCCTCTTGTCGGTCTCCATGGACCACATAGATCTTAACCATTCATTTTTTATGATCGGTCATTCATCAAATACAATAAGTCTCACTAATTTATCAATTTGTTGCGATGGATGACTAAGATTCTTTATAGTACAGAGGAACATGCAATGAGTGGACAGAGGAACCCCTTTAGTTAGCACATTATGACTACCACCTTAAAAACAAGAGAGTACCGTTCCCTTTTTGGCCGGTTTATATGAAAAGAATCCATCCAAATTTCATGCTAGAAAGGCTATAATTTTAATCATGATAATTTGTCAAGATATAAACATATTTACAAGCATTAATGATATATTAGTTATATGAACTATTCAAAACAACAATATATGTATGTAAGTGTGCGGTTCTGTTTCATTGAAAAACCTAAACTTTTTGATAAAGCAAAAGTATTTTTCAGCCTCTACAATTTAATATAAGTTTAGTCACTAGTTTAAGGTAATCACAGAGCACACATTTACTATAGCCAACATAAGCACATACTATTATTAACGACATCAGGATCAAACCTAAGAAAATTGAGGCTTTTCTCTTAAATATAACCGAAAATTGGTAAGTTGCTTACCTAAAATGTGATGCCATTTATGGTCTCTTTTTATCCAGTAGATGAAGCCAAAAATTCTGACCACTTACCTAATAATGGGAAAAAATATACTAAGTTGTGTAAGTCACACACTCTTACAATACCGGTTATTCAAAAATTCATATGCAATTTGTGAATGATATTGTAAGAACCACATAACTGATTATGATCTATATTCATGGAAATGTGAAAGTAAAGAAAAGAGATTATACAGCAAGCTAAACTTTGAATAAAATGGGATGAAGGGGTACTTAATATCGCAGAAATGAATATAATCATGAAGCACATTATACTAAAAAACTAGTAAAAGGCACTATCCGGTTATACTAAATTGGGTTCAAATTGCTGGGAAACTAATTTTCCATTATTACGGTATGCAGTGCCTATTGAGTATGATATATGTTTCCAATATTTAACCATCTTTTTTTGTTAATGGTTTTCTATAGAAATCAAAACCTTACATATCCTAGTTAGATTTAACCAGTAAACATTTTCAGAATTCATAGTCTAGAGATAAGTTTTGTTAGAGTTGGATTCTTTTCTTTTTCATACATATTGATAAATATGAAGTGAATTTTCATACATATAACTCTGTAGTACACGATATATTGATAATCTTTTCATAAGGCAAAAATATTTTTTCTTACATACTCTGTTATAACTTTCATAGGATACCTTTCATAAGCCAAAAATAAAAAATAAATAAAGATAAATTAATTAATTAAATCATGCCAAATTTCAGCAAATTTGTTTTAATCAAATACAAGTAGCCTTTACTATTGCATGTTGTGCTAGATTTTAATTCGCTGTTGATTTGTTAAGGCTAGCAACATGTTAAGAACATTTAATCATAACCAATAAAAAATTGTTTGGATTATATTTCCTACAAAACATATACTGAACCATGTTTAAAAAGGGAAGTGGGTGCACATAGCAAGTAGTAAACAGTGTTACACCAATAGTAATCGACAAATAAGTTTATGGCAATAATGTCACAAACTATCTTTCACATGTCAAAATAACACTTAAAAATTTCACTCGGCAAACTATTATTGACCAAAAGGATTAATAAAAAAGAGCAGCAAGGCTCTTACAACACTTTATTCAAATTAAAACATCAACCTAAACACTGGTTATTTAGCTCACTATTTCTACTATTTATGATGTAGTGACTTCTGGTCTATTCAGCATCGCCTTCGAAATAAAAATAATTTTTTTTAAGAATATTGTTTTTACACTTCTTACTATGTCATATTGGTAATAAAAAAGCTTTACGACACAAAGAACAATAAAGCACATGACACATCCTCACAAATGCTAAATCAATAGGAAATTTGCATCATATTACTGGCTAAAAAATATTATCTGGCTTTTCAAGAAACTTTTTTTGAGACCAAAAATGAATTCTGGAAGTTATTGTTAACTATTTTTATAAGATAAGATTAATCATATATCTTTTTGTGTGGGTTTATGTTTTGATATATAGCTTAGGTGATTAGTTAAAGCAGTTATAATATAGTTTCAGTTTCATGTACAAACCTTGTATGCACTAACAAGAGGATAGTTATGTCACTACCGTTTCAATTCTATATTGTTGCAATATGGTTTCATTTTATTCTTATGTTAATTATATAATATAACTTCATTTCTTCTTATGTATAGTTAGACAGTGACCATAATTTCAGTAACTAAGCATTATTTCAAAATCATGTTTTTATATTATTATTTTAGTTTCATCAAGAAAGTATTAATTTAAATTCTAGTTTAAAAGTTAAATAAGGTTCGATTTGTGATAAAAACAAGTATTAGTTTTAATAAGTAAGCAAGTTAATAGTCGGTATGGTTTTATCTCTGCTTCATGTGAAATTTTTGCTCTATGTTGTAATTCAACTAGCAATGTCAATCTAGTTTCAATAAGCAATTTTTTTGTTTAAAATCAATTATTATAGAGATATTACACATCTTAATTAACCTAACCAAGGCTTATAAATGACTTTTTTTGGAACATCCAAATGTGTTGGTTATTATGTCCCATGGAGCATTTCAGAAAGCTTATTTTACGTTGTTCCAACACCCAAATATAAAAAAAGTGAAGCATTATTGCTTCCAAAACATCCATCTAGATTCATACTATCAAAAATAAAATTCAAAATCATAATAGAAGCTAGGCACAAAAAATGGAACTGAAATCAAAATCAACAATTTAAGTTCAAAACTGAAATAAAGCCACATCGATCAACAACATGAAATCAAGCAACGATTGTTAACAAACATGAAATTTTCAAAAAAAAGAAAAATTGCTTTCGATTGTAAAGTAAAATGGATCAAATTGAAAAAGATGAAGTATTGTATCAAGTATTTAACCATAGTTCACCTAAAAATGGAAGCTTCTTTTTTCAGTTATTTCGATGAAAGGGGATTTGTAAGCTCGAGTCATGAGTTTTCGAAGTCTGATTTTTTCTTAGGTTTTGCAGAGATGGCACGAAGATTTTGGTTACTGCATTGCTCGTTCTTCTCCTTTGATTTGTAAGCTCGAGTCGTGAGTTTTCGAAGTCTAATTCTCCTCCATTAACGAGCCAGTCGACTACAGCAGAAACTAGGTTAATGGTGGTGAAGGTCCGCGATTAGTTTCCATTGACGAGCCTAAAACGGAGACGACTACAAACGGCAATGAAAGATATTGGCAAAGAAATTTTATTTCGATCGAGGAAGATTCGGTGATGAAATTTGGATCTGGGAACTGAAATTTTAGGCAAGTTCTTTTTATTAGGTATACGTAGAAATGGGGGAAAAGGAGAAAAATTTAATAACAATGCGTGGACAACGTTGATTTTACTAATTTACAGCCTAATCATTATCTTTGACGGCAACCCGTTCGAAAACGCCGTTAGCTTATGCTAATAAAAAAAACTTTTCTTATAGTATGTGTAGTAGGGGATCCCGGAGTGGTCCTCGGCACATTGTTCTAGAGGTATACAGTGACGTGTGGTACCCCAGTAGCCCAGTCATTCGATGGAATCCATTCTCCAATAAGCGCCGTACGGTTTTGATTGTTCCCAACTTTGCTGGAACGTGAGATGCAAGCATTTCAACTATATTCTATTTACTTTCTATAGACACTATTATAATATCATATGGATTTGATAAAAATGTTTTGGTTATCATAAGGTAAAAACCCGTTCTGTTTATTTGTTACGTGATCTTATGAGATTTTTTCAAAGGATTTTGAAAAGTTAATAATTCAATTTGAGTGTTTTTTTCTCACGCTGGTTTTCCAGACTGACTGGAGTGTTATTTAATTATAATGCTCAGGTCAGACCGAGTATTACAGATTTAGGTCAAAATGCTATGGAACCCAGGAGACGAGCTCGAGGAGTTCAGACGTATATCACGTACTTAGATATTTCCGCTGTATGAGGACAAGTTGTTATAACTATCCAGATTTGATGTAATGATTGTGTACTCTGATGATGGTAAGTATTAAGCAGTTATAGATTCTTTTGTATAAAAATATGTTGTTATATATTATATTTTGTTCCACTGTGATTGTGTGATTCTGTGTGGTTGTTTCTCTCTTTCTTCTACCTTTCTTCTTCTTCACCTCTACTGAACTGGTATTTCCGACACTCGATTGCTCGACAGTCTATACAGTGGACATATAGATGTCAATTTTTCAAGGTTGAAAATATCCGGACCATTACATTTGGTATCAGAGCAGAAGGTTAAGCGAGAACCTTGCCTCTGGTGGGGATTTCTCACTAGAGATAGAGTCAGTAGTATGCTAGAATGAGTTTGAGTGTATTAATAGATATGAGCACGTATTTGTTAGTGAATATAAATTATTTATATTGTATTGATTATCGGTTGAGTGTTTACATATTCTGGTCGGTACAGTCTGGACAACTATATCGATAGGGATTTCTAAACTCTTAAACTAGGAAAACCGACACAGTATTGTTAAAAAGGTGGGTAAATGAAATAATTTTGTCCAATACCATATTTTGATATAAAAATAATAATTTTCTGAAATTATTATATATATTTGGAGTGATTGGATGATAATATTGTAATCAAATAGGATTATAAGATTGAAAATAGTTTATATAACCAAATGGAAATTTTTGTAAGCATAAATTATACAAATGGAATATAATTAAATACTGGATTTAAACAGGAATTTGGAAATTCAAATCCTGAGAAGTTTGAAAATAAAAAATTTCAAAGTGGTGGGGGAAAAATAATAATAAGAGTATTATTTTTGAATATTTTCGAAAGGAAATTGTTTTAAAAATGGATGTTGGAAGAGATATAGCACTGAACTCACTTCAGCCGTTGGAAACTAATTCTGGTGATGACTGCAGCATCACCAGTATTCATTTTCAAGTTTCTAAGTGATGGATTGCTGCCATAATTGATTGGTTTAGACTTATTGGGCAAACCAGTGTTGTTTTGGAAATTCCAAAGGGAATTTGTTTTAGATAAAAACCAGATTTGGTTTAAAATGTAAAAATGTGATTTCGGGAATATTTGAGATTTCAAGATGATTTAAAGAAAAATGTTGGGTGTTTGAATTCTGAAATCCTTATTTCAATGATTTATAGATCATCGGGAAACAAGCTATAAACTTATGAATTGAAAATGATTCTAATTATGGAAAGTATGGAAATTGGATTTCGAAATTTAATTTTAACTTGAGTAAAGTTAAAATAAATGAAAATTAAAATAAAGAGAAGTAATTGGGATATACAATGAAATTGAATGAATTAAAAATGAAATAGCTTGGACTAACATTAATTTAAGTGCGAATAACTCGAATATGGTTTTGAAGTGTTGGTTAAAAAGGAATATAAACTAAAAGTAAATTGGATTTGAGTAATATGGAATTGAATTAAAATATGTAAATGAGAATTATAAAGTGACTATATAGCTATATATTATAAAATTTGAATTGTATTAAAAATAATTACGAATGGAATTAAGTATAAAATTTGAATTGGGAAATGTACAAAACCAGATAGTATGAATTTTGAATTGTGGGATATTGTAAAACCATATGGATAAGATTTTGAGTGAAAAAATAATTCAGGTGAAAAATCTGGAATTATGAATAAGTAAATCTGGATAGCTTATAAAAATTGAAATAAATTGAATAAAAATAGATTTAGGCTATAAATAAATGTATATTCTCGAGTTAAAAATAGAATGAGTAGGGAATTGATGGAAATATGAAAAATAATAGTTGTGTGACTTATAGAATTGAAAACGAAATAGATAAGCCAAAACAAGAAGAGTTTGATACGTTGAAAACGAAATAAAAACCTTAACTTGAATTATAAAATAAATTTGAACTCAAGTAAGTTGGTTGAAGTGATTTTTGGGAATGAAAATCGAATATTGAATTATAAAGTAGAGATGAAATAATTAGAAAATTAATTAGTTAATTGGATATAAAATGGATATTAACTGGGTTGAATAAAATTTGGATTGTGAGTTGAAATGGAATTTGGAAATGAAACTTGAGTTAAATAAAATTCAACTTAGTTGGTGCGTAAATTAAAATTTTGAAGTGGATCGAGTATCGAAATGGTGATAACTCAGGTTATAAATAAATTCAATTGAAATGTAAATAAACTTCTATGGCTTGGAATATTAAACAAATTGATGTGAAAAGGGAATTAAAAATTGAAGAGGATCAAATGAATGAACTAATTAATAAATTAGTAACTGAATTAGAATTCGATGGAATAGAAATTAATTTAAATAAAATGGATTTGACAATAATATGGGTATAAGTGGAATGCAAGTGAATCGTTTGAATTAGAAATGAAATAGAATAAAATGTAAATTAAGTGGATAAAATTGATTTTTAAATCAATTGGATTAATATGGCTTTGTTGGGTTTATATATTAATTGAATGTGTGTAAAGTAAGTTGAGAGTCATTCAAATTGAATGAAAATAATATACGAGTTGGTTGAAAGCAATTAAATTGTAATAGAACCTTATAAGTTGCTTATAAATATTGCTTAACCTGCATTGCTTATAAAATTCATGTGTTTAGCTATTTAATATAAGTGAAATGTTATTAATTTCGTGCTTTGGTACTTACTGTTTAAATTAAGTAACTACAGGTACCCGGAGGCTGTCGGGCTAGACTGGGTTGTGAAATTGTGTATGAAGTAAATTTGCTTGCTAAATAATGCTTAAAAACACTAAATAAGGTACGTTTTCGGATTAAATACTGCGCAAAAATATAAATATTGATATATATTTTGTTTTCCGACCATGTGGGTCGATGTATATATATTTATCTCTCTTGTCATCTTGCAAAAGGCTTTCCGTACAAGGGAGGCTCTACCAAAAAATTTTGAAAATTTATGGTGTTGGAAAAATTTTGTTAACGAAAACTAGATTTCGTATTTATAATCAAAATAAAGGAATTTAGTTTAGAATGATAAACTAATTGTTCGGATGAAGGTAAATTGCTTGAAAAGTGAAGAATTAAGTTTCGCTAAGTGGGTTTTGGATAAGTAATGGTTGGAGGAATTTTCCAACCTTAGCAATTTCGGGGACGAAGTTATTTTAAGGGAGAAGGAATGTAACGACCCGGATTTTTCGTTATTCGATTTTGAATATTTAAATGGTTTTAAATATTGAATTTGAATTATAGATTGATTTTTAATATGAAAAATTGGGTTTATTTATAGAATAATGTAATGATCCCAATTTTTGAGATAAATTTAAATTTGTAATTTAAATAAAATTTTGAATTAAATTGTGAACTAAATTGTGAATTAATTTGAAAATTTGGAAATAAATATATTTAAAAGTAGATTTTAGAATTAAGTCGATTTGGAAATTTAGTAATAAATATTCTATAAAAAATAATTGGATTTAAAAGTTTTATATTTTGAAAAATATTATATATGTAAATAATTAGAATTGTAAATATAATATGTATTAAAACAGGGTTTAATAAAAGTTTTAAATATACATATCTTATGGAAATTAATAAGAAAATATACATCAGCTTTCCATTTTAAAATTTAATGAATTTAAAATTCTATTTATATTAAATAGATGAATAAAATATGAAGATTTGTATCGATAAAGCGATTTCGTTTAAAACCAAATTTGAAATTCTTGTGAGAATCAAAGTCCGAAGAGGGACAAGTTGGTGTATACTTTGTGATCTTCCAACCTGGATTGAGTATCCATTATTTGTTCTGTTGGGTCCAAATATATTCTAGGAACGGTTAGTTATCCCTTCGAACTAACCAAAATCCCCGTATATTTCGTAGACTAGATGACCCGAGTACTTCGTGAAATATTGAATGAGGAATTATTGATGATATTCTGATTTGGTAAGCCAAATGCAGAATAAATATTCAGGCTGATCTGATAAAACATTTTCTATCTGTTCTTTGTTGTCTCCCTGTCTACCAAATTTCGAAGACGAAATTTTCTTAAGGGGGAATCTGTAACGATCCTGGTTTTGAGTTAAATTTAAATCAGCAATTAATTTAATTTTTGAATTAAATTGTGAATTTATTGGTAAATTAATTTGAAAATTTTCAGAATAAAAATATATAGGTATATAAACTGATTATAAATAGAATTTGGATTTGAAATTCAAAGATAAGTATTTTTAAATAAATTGGACTTAAAACTTTATATTTTGAAAATAATAGGAATTTGTTTTCTAATTATAATAAATATAAATATATGCATTTTGAAAATTTTATTTGAATTTAATATAGTAAATTTTCAGAAGTTATTTGAAAGTTAAACTCTATATTTTTAATATATGTATATATGATTATTTATTAAGTATATGATTTGATTTCAAATTTTATTTCTTAAGGTTATTTAACAAATTATAAAAATATGAAATAAAAGTAGTGTGTGTATATACAAATATAAAAGTTAAAAACATAAAATAAAGACACAATAGATAAGTTAAATAAAAACATATAAAACATGTTTTAACAAGTGCTCGAACCAGAGTCGACGTTAGAATCTACGGCATTCAAATATGGGTGATGTATTCGGTGCCGATTTTCGAAGGTCAAGTCAGGGTCGTTACAGTGGTATCAGAGCTTATAACACATTAAGTATAACAACACAGCGGAAGAAAAATGAATGATATAACATTGATAAACAATATCCGATACAACAATGATACAATTGAGATATCAGAGATACAAAAATAACAGCGAAAGAAAGTCTTCGACAAAGGAACACCAACATTAACTTCAATAGAAGAGAGAGAGCGAGAGCTTGAGAATCCAATATTACATCTCCATTCCAATGCTCCAAAGATCTCCAAGCCACAAGCTCGAACCACCACCATCACGTTGTATTAAGCAAGGTTAGCCCAAGTGAACAAATGCTATTGCCAAATCCAAAGGCTGGATGCTATCGAATCTACACCTACTATTTGATTATCTGATAAACCCAACTCTAGACTGCCTGTGTGGAAAATTATGGGTACCCAGAGTTTAGACAGGGAAGAATAAACTCCAGGTCAGTCATAGGATTGGTGTGAGCAAACAAAAACAGATTTATCTTTAACAAAAGAAAAAAAACGAATTTAAAAATAAATTCGCAGTGCTTTTTAGAAAATGAAACTACCATAAGACCTCCCACCACACACACAATGCAAAAGTACAATTGGAGGAGATTTCTCCTTATGATAGTCAAACATGCTTGATACGCGAAAACCTTTTTGATATTATTATTAGTGCATAGTGCAGAAAATATTTCGAAAGTATAACATTAATCTTAGCCAGCATACAATCATTATTGTATGCCTACTATAGCTACCATCTAAACAGTGGTGACTACCATAAGTAAATGGAAAGTTCTACAACTAAAACCGTACAAGGCGCGTATTGGTGATTGGATTTCCAACAAATGGTCGGGCTAAGGAACTTCCTATTGCCACATGGGTACGCCTTTGGAGGGACGCCCTGAGAAATTAACCAGCTCTCTACCAACACAAGGCCGGGTTACCTCTGTAACTAGGTAACTACTACACGAGCATGCCATCCCCCGGTCATTTGTGACCTTTATCTGAGAGCTCTCAACCACAAAGCAACCATAAAGTAATAAATTTGTAGTGACCACATGAGTTAAGTATCTGGGCTCCATACCATGATAGCACCCTTTTCCAGAAGAAAATGACATACCTTAAAGGACGCGACCCTCATAACCTTGTCGCATCTTTCTTGTTTCGACCATTTCCGGGGTGTGATGTCCTGATGCAGTGTCGTCCACAAAGCTATGCTTTACATAAAAGCCATGCTTTGATCAACAAATGATCAGCAGCACTTCGTATGCCACATTACCAAATTGGGAATGTATCACTAGTAACCATCATATACATAACCTCTGAGTTTGTACGTCTCAGAGAAGGGTGTTAAGCTAAGAGAATAAATTCTCTGCCACTAAACAAAAATGTATTTGATAGAAACCAGTTTTACATCTCAAAGTGTAATGTCAGACACACATCCATACAAGTCTGTTCTGGGTTCGAACAGAACCGAAGGCACTTCCAAAGAAGCCCTTGCAATCCGGTATTCACAATCCCGATCGGACTCCCCATCACATATGGAGATCTATATACCGTAGCTACTCAGTGCAGAGTCATTCGACGGGTAATCCTTTCGTTCTCGAAAATAACCGGTCTTCACCACCGGTCTTCGAATGCAATCTATAACGTCGTATCATTATTCGAAATAGGTTATATTACACAAGGTCCTCTCCCGGCTAAACCGAATAATAAGCGCAATATTTAAAAACATATGGATATTGGGATCTCAATTAAGTCACAACTTATTATCCAAAACCTTTCTTCAAATGGTTTAAACAAATAACCATTTTCAAATCTTTAAACAAAAAGATTCACTTCAAAAAGTTTTCACCAATCTTTCACAAAGATTAATTCATAGCTTTCAAAATTATTCCAATCCCAAATCTTTTATATAAAAGATACACCTTTAAGATCCTCTTCAATTTGGAAACAAAGTTCACAAACCTTTCACAAAGATTCAATTATAGCTTTCAAAACAATTCCATTTCAAATTTGAAACCCCTTTTAACAAAACTGGAAATCCTTTCTTTATACGAAAGTTATTATTATTTGAAAATAAATAGTTTCCGTTTTAGAAAAATCCGATTACATTTGCACAAGTTAAAACCCTTCAAGTATAAAACTTGGGTTAAATTCAAATTCCCAAAACAATACTTTTAAAATGGTTTAAAAACCATATAAATACATTATATAACTTATTAAACCATAATTCAAATCTTGATTTCAAATCCAGAAAACTATTTAAATTTCAAAACTAAATCAAGTTATTCAAAATAACTTTTATCTTTTAAAACTCCTTTTCAAAATTTTCATATTTAACCCAATTCTATATCAAAAACCATTTGGATTCAAAATTTAACTTTTAATCAAAATAATATTTAAATTCAAAATATCTATGACTTAACCGATTTCCTCGTGCAATCCATATTTGTGTGTATAGTGTAGTCCAGGGGTTTTACACAATAGTGCAACATCATCAATCATCACAGATTCAAGTACATCAATATTGATAAGCGGTATAATCCTATAACGCTTATCTTCATTCACAGATTCACAGATAAATAAATTTATCATTGATAAATAGATTACATTCATCACAGATAATTAAATTTCATTCATCACAGCGCAAATCAAAACAGAGCATCACACATCAGGGATATCAAACAATTCGAACATTTAATAGAATCCAAACATCCATAAGTAAGGTCAATTAACATCTAATTATAATTAATTTAAACCAGATTAATTACTTATGAATAAATTACCAATCCTGGTTAATTAACCATTAATTAATTACAAATTATTTTAATTTATTAACCTTTAATGATAAATTGATTAACCTTTAAACATTTACTAATCAACCTTAATTAATAAATAAAAAAACCTTTAATCATTAACTAATTAACCTTTATTTATTTAATTACCCTTTAATTAATTACCCTTAATTAATTAATCAATAAGTTAATTAACCCTTAATTAATTACCATTAAATTAATTATCCTTTAATTAATTGCAATAAGTGATTATCCTAATTTATTATATAAATAAATCAAAAATTAATTTTAATTACTTGATTAATTAACTTTAATCATTAATTAATTACTTTTAATTAAGTAATTATCTTTAAGTAATTAATTACCTTTAATTACTTTTATAAATTAATCTTAATTAATTAATTATCCTTTATTGTAATTACACAAAGTAATTACCCCTTAATTACATTAAGTAAATAATTTCATTAAGTAATTATACATTAATTAGTTACATTAATTAAATCACCCTTAAATTAATTACATTCAATAATTATCCCAATATAATTACTCAAAACCCAAAATAATTTCAAACATTTCAAAATTCAATCTTTTAAAACCATTTGAAACTTTATTTAGGAATTTGGTTACTATTTCTTTTACATTTTGAAAACTTATTAATTCAACTACATAATTAATCTAATCTATAGTTACCTTTAAAACAAACAATTTAAATCCTCAAAAACTTGTTCAAACATTACTTTCTTTACAAACCAAGTAACTCAACACCTTAAAACCCGAGCACAACCAACATTTTCCCGAGCTTATTCCCAAGCAACCCATTTTCATATTTTTCTTCGAGAAAACTTACGTTTACTTCGAGTTGAACCATGTGTCGATGTCTTCCTTCCTCAAAACCCAAACTCACTGACATAAACACGACACCGTGCACATGCACCGTAGCTCTGGTGATCTCCAGTCAACCTCGCCGTCTTCCTTAAGTCAACGACCACATATATACCAATTTTTATCACCCAGATCATTAAATCTCCAACGGAACCGAAGTCAAAGAGTTTGACCCAAAACTGGAACGAAGTTCGATCACCAAAACCCAATTGCCTCGCCGCCTCAAGCGACCAGATGTCCTGTCATCCATACCACAGATGCGTCACGTCCTCCTTGCAATGTTCCCCTTTTAGAGATCGCCTGAGCCACCTTGACAGCGACGCAGTAACCTCAAATACGACATCCCTCAAACGAGGCTCTAAAACCCTATTTTAACTTTGCCTATCATCTCTGATGATCTAGAAATTATTTCACCGTTTTTCTGATAATCCTTGACCTACAAGCATGCTTCAGATTCGATCAGGAGGCCAATCGAGTCGTCGGCCACTCGAGTTTGACCAAAATAAAATTTCTGTTCATCTTAGAAATTCTCAATCATTACTTGCTTAAAATTCATGAAACGATTTTCTAAATTCATCTTTTTGAAATACGAATCAGTCTTGTATGATCAAAGCTTGCAAATTTAAAAATCAAATCCTCTGTTTGAATTCTTTTTTCTCTGTCATCCTGATTTCCAGCAATCCTACCTATATATTCTACTTAATAATATTTTTAAATTGATGTTATATTGATACAAACATATCCTTTTTAGAAATTATAGCTTGAATTCGAGTAGATGGGAAGATACTAATTTTTCTAGTGAGTTTGAATCTGCAATTATAAATAGAGGAAAACATATACACGGACATTGCTCAGATACACATGCATACATATATTCATACATGCAGAGCATCATTCGCTACTTTACTTCAAGGATGAATCACAACATCAAGACATAATAATAGATTCAAGTCTAGTTTTCTCACCCTTGTTTTGAAGAACAGAGGATAGAATGGAAATCTGGAATTTTGTTTTAGTCTGGAACTGGAAAATGATATGGGATTTTTTTTTTTGATTTGTAGTTGATCATCTGCTAGCTGATGATTGTTGAAGTTGAATTTCTTTGCATTGCATTTCTCAAGTTTGAAGATGTTTGCTTTGATCAGGTTTTAATTTTGATTGCTTTCAAATTTGAAAATCTCAGGTTCAAATGTTTTTATTTTCGAACTGGAATCTTGTTTCCAAGTTGCACTTGAAAATGGCAACATGTTTTTAAAACCGGAATTGAATCTGCTACTTGTTGAAGTTGATCTAAACTTGATCTATTTGTTTGATTCAATATTCTTTTGATTTACTCTAATTTTCATTCCAGGTTTTGAAGTTGTTTTGATTTTTTTTTGGTTTTGATTCTCAGGTTGAAGATTTCTTTTGATAAAGTTTCTTTTCTGGTTTTCAGTTTTAAATGGAGGATGAAAAGGACGATATGGAGAACATTTTTCTCATATTTGAAAATGAAGAAGAATTTTGATAAAATACACACTAGCCTTGTTTCTCTCATTTGATTTTTATTTGCATTAAAATTTTAAAAGAAAACATTTTGCCACTTGTAATTGTTGAACTAACACTTGTCATTTGCTTGTATTAATATTTTACAAATGTATTTTGCATGTCTTTGTATATTTACAAATGTCTTTAAAATGCATTTTTATATTTCAAACCCTTGTTTTATTTTTATTTATTTACATATATTTAAGTTTTTATCAATTATTTTTTTATTATTTCCAAATGTATTATGTTTTATAAATTCCAAAAGATACATACGTATATATTTTTAACTTTATACTTATTACTTTCAAATAGCAATTCAAAAATTATTATATTGAATTAAAATTTTAACTTTCAAATAGCTATTGATTTACTGTATTGAATTCCAATATAACTTTCAAATTACACATATATATATATATATTATTTGCTAACTATACTTATTTTCAGATATATAAGAAAAGCATTTTAAATCCTAAATTAAATCTTACTTATATATTTACAAACCAATTTTATTCATATATATATATATATATATATATATATTCTTATTAATTTCCAAAAGATATGTATATTTTAAAACTTTTATTAAACCCTGTTTTAATATCATATTATATTTACAATTGTAATTATATACATACATAATATTTTTCAAAATATTAAACTTTAAAATCCAATTAATTTTTATAGAATATTTATTACTAAATTTCCAAATCAACTTTATTTTAAAATCTACTTTTAAATATATTTATTTCTAAATTTTCAAATTAATTCCCAATTAAATTCACAATTTAATTCAACATTTTATTTAAATTACAAATTTAAATTTATCTCGAAAATTATGATCGTTACAGATTCCCCCTTTAAGAAAATTTCGTCCTCGAAATTTGCTAGACAGGGAGACAAACAAAGAACAGATGAACACACAAAGAAATAGCTCTCCGGATCAAGCTGAATATCTATTCTGCATTTGGCTTACCAAATCAGAATATCACCAATAAATACGAGAACAAATCTATTCAATGCTTTATGAAGTACTCGGGTCACCAGATCTACGAAGATATACAGGGCATTGGTTAGTTCAAAGGGATAACTTAACCATTCATAGAATATATCTGGACCCAAAAGAACTGTGACGCCCCACCTCTATACCCACGCTAACCAAGGACACTACAGGGTAATGCCGTCAACTAACACGAGAATAAGGTTGGTTGGGAGCGACCATCTATAGCCTTGCTCTAACTATTTATTGAATACATCGACAATAAACATACCAAGCAGGTCGACATACCCAATGAATACTTAAAACAAAACCATAGGTGGTTGAAGGATCTATCAGAACAGAATATAACAACTCAAATGTAATATACATCATAGAACAGTAGATCATCATATACACATATACAGATACATAATAGAGTTTACAAAATAATACATGTCAAGTGGTATAGCAAACCACAATATACAGATGAACCAAAAGAATACATATATCAGAGTTACAATAAAAGGACTACCCAAAAACCTTTAACAAAAAGGAACAAGCTGAATAGTCCATGCGGAAGCAAAATAGGCTAAGTCCAAAAGCACCTAACCTAAAACATCTCGGTCTGACCCGAGTATAAAATACACGGGTCAGTCTAGCTAAACAAATCAGTTAGATAAACTGAACAACAATAAACCTGCAAGGTTACAAGGTATAACAAATATCTCTAAAAGAGATAACACAATCATCTAACAAAAGATGAATCATAACAAAACAAGCCTCATATCATCGGCAACTCATAGAAACAAAGGATAAGAATATCCCAAAGCAAGCCAAAAGGCAAATAACAAATACCCATAAGGTATACAAGTTCCACAAGGTAAACGCTACGCATCATGCGGCTCAAAAAGACCAACACCGAAGGGCGATACCTAGGGAATATACATATCATTGAAACAAAAGAAAATTGCTCGAGCTCAGTACTGTATAAACAAGGATCCATGAGCCTGAAGACTCCAAACCCAATATCACCCATGCGGCTCATAACGACCAACATCGGAAGCGATACTAAAGGGCAACCCAATATCACCCATGCGGCTCATAACGACCAACATCGGAAGTGATACTATAGGGCAACTAACCCGAAGGCACAAACCCGAAGGCAACATACCCGAAGGCAACAAACCGTAGTGGTGAAGGTCCGGAGGTTCAGTACTGGACACCACTAACTGGCGGAATGTGTCATAACTCTCAAAAAGGAATCTGAAAATTGGTAACGTGAGTCCCATAACCACTCGTTCGCACTAAACGGTTTACTATCCATTAGTTAATTTCACACTCAAAGCAGTACAAAGTTCACCTCATCTCATCGGTGAACCAGACACAAAGGTCAAAACAATCAACCGAATAGGTCGGGGACTAATCGGAAAGATAAACGCATGGATTCATGGTCCGTGTTTTACCTAACCATTTAATCTCCTTTCCACTCCGCTCGAAGTGCGAAATTGTGTGTGCGTTTTAAATAGAATTTACGAATTGGAGAGGGAAGCTTTCAATACGATTTAGATGGATTATTTATGAAAACCCATGAATGAAGTCAAAAATAAGTTATCAAAGCCAAAGATGCAATAACAACCACTAAAAAATAACTTGAATCGATAAGATTTGGATAACCAATCAAAATGAGCAAAAATAGGCAAAACAGCAAAATAGGAGCAGGTCGGTCGGCCGACTACAGGGCTCGGTCGGCTGGGCAGAAGCAGAAAATAAAAAAAAGCTCGGGATAGCAGGTCGGTCGACCGGCTACAGGGCTCGGTCGGCCGAACTGCAAGTTTCTGCAGTTCCTGCCCTTTTTCAATGAAGTGCAAATTCCTCCAAAACGCGACCGTTCGAGCAATGGACCCAAGGAGCCTTAGCCAATTGATACCCCAGCTCCATTAGCTCTCCGATTCGCGACCAAAAACATGTTCAAACATCAAAGTTAGGATCTTTAAAGAATTGAACCCAAACACCAAAAATTTGGATATTCACCAATTCAATCCAAACCAAAAGCAAGTGCGTATGAACAAGGTGTTAGGAATTCATACCCAACATCAATGAAATCAAGAGAAGTAGATGTGAGTTCAAAACTCACCTTCTAATTCAAAAACAAAGAAGAAGGAGTTCAATTTGCAAGGAGAAGACCAACAAATCTCCACTTCAACTCTACTGGCTTCAATCTAAGAATAAAACAAGTATTTTCCCAAGTTAGGTTTAGGAAATTTCTGAGATTGAAGAGAGAAAGAGATAGAGAAGATGATGAGGAGCTTACCAATGGCTCCTCTATGATTTTGGAGCAAGAATTCAAGTTGCAATAAGAAACTAGGGCTTGAAATTTCTAATTCTCATTCTCTTCCCCCATTTTCAGTTTTGCTTAAGTTTTAGAAATGAAATGAGGGTGAATGGAGAGGAGAGGGACTAAGTTAGGGTTAATTAGATAGTTAGTGGGCTGAACCCAACCCAAAACCCAACTAGAAAAAGTTGCAAAATTCAACTTACTCCAAACATATCAAAGCTTATACTCAAAAAGATCGCAAACGCCATTTTGGAACCAATGGAAATGGTTTCGAGTTCCAATTCGGCCATTTGCAAAAAGTAACATTTCGGACCTAAATCCGACTAACGACGCTATATTTAAATGAAACATTTAAATATAAAATCGTTAAATATGCAGGTTGTTACAGATCTCCCCTCCCTACAAAATTGCATCCCCGCAATTCCTAGAGACGATATTTGTAACAACTACATACATACAACATCAAAAAAGAAAAGAAAATAATCTTGAGATGAAAAGATAAACTCACCGTTCCTAAGCAAAGATAGAAAACCCGGATAAGATCGTTCAATAAACTCTTTGGTTTCCCAAGTACAGTCATTGGGACTAGCGGACCATTGAACTTTAACGAGCGGCACGTCCTTGTTCCGAAGGTGTCGCACCTCCGTGTCCAGTACGCGAATAGGTTGTTGTACAATAGATAAGTCCGGTGAGACCTCAAGCTCTAACAAATCAGGAAAATTAATAACAGAATCCGACTCCTGAAGACACTTCCGAAGTTGCGAGACGTGAAACACGTCATGAATGCCAGATAGATGAGCAGGAAGTGAAACTCTATAAGCCACAGGGCCAATACGTTCAGTAATAGAAAATGGTCCTATATAGCGAGGAGCCAATTCCCTAGTCGTACTGAAACGCATAACCCCTTTCAAAGGAGAAACACGAATAAAAACAAGATCACCAATCGAGAACTCGAGAGGCTTCCTACGGTTGTCAGTGTAGGTTTTCTGGCGACTCTGTGCCTCTTTCATTCTCAACCGGATGAGATCAATCTTCTCGGAAGAATCACGAACAAAATCTGGACCAAGAACAAGCTTCTCCCTAGATTCCAACCAACAAGAAGGTGATCGACATGACCTTCCATATAAAGCTTCGAAAGGAGCCATACCGATACTAGACTGAAAACTATTATTGTAGGAGAACTCTACAAGAGGTAGGTGATCCTCCCAACTACCACCGAAATCAAAAATACAAATACGGAGAAGATCTTCCAAGATACGATTCACCCGTTCAGTCTGTCCATCAGACTGCGGATGATAAGCTATACTAAAATTAAGCTTTGTTCCCAAAGCTTGCTGAAGACTCTGCCAAAAATGACTCGTGAATAAAGGATCACGATCACTCACAATAGAACTAGGAACACCGTGAAGTCTCACGATTTCCTTGACATACAACTTAGCCAAATGCGAAGCAGTCCTATTAGACTTAATAGGGAAAAATTAGCAGACTTAGTGAGGCGATCAACAATAACCCAAATGCTAGAATGGCCCGATCTCGAACGAGGTAGGCCGTCAATGAAACCCATAGAAATCTGATCCCATTTCCACAATGGAATCTCTAGAGGTTGAAGAAGACCAGAAGGATGCTGATGTTCGGCCTTAAAACGCTGACAGGTTATGAAATTACTCACATAACCCGCCACATCGCGCTTCATGCCTTCCCAATAATAAAGACGATGCATATCGGCGTACATCTTACTACTACCAGGATGAATGGTATACTTAGAACGGTGACAATCATCAAGAATGTCATGCCTAAGTGCAAAATCAGAAGGCACAAAAAGACGGTTCTTCTTGCGAAGACACCCATGAGAATCAATGCTGAAATCCCACAATGCCTCATCACAGGATCCAGACTCACAAAGCTGAATAAGATGCAACAAATCAGGATCACGCCGCTGAGCATCAGCAATACGATCCAACAAAATGGGTCGAGCTCCCAAACTAAATAATAGAATAGGAGAATCAGAAGATGAACCTCGATCATGAATTTCACAAAAAGATAGAGTCTCAATAATATCCCATTCGGCAAGCATCATAGAAATAACAGCCGAATATTTGCGACTAAGTGCATCAGCAACACGATTACCCTTTCCAGGGGTATACTGTATATCAAAGTCATAGGAAGCAAGAAACTCGAGCCAACGCTGTTGTCTCGTATTGAGTTCCTTCTGAGTGAACAAATACTTCAAGGATTTATGATCGGTATAGAGAATGAAACGCTCGCCCAATAAATAGTGTCGCCAAATCTTCAAGGCGAAGACAATGGCGGCTAACTCAAGATCATGAGTGGCATAGCGAACTTCATTCGGAGGCAGTTGCCTAGAAGCATAAGCAACTACCCGATCCTTCTGCATAAGAACAGCACCGAGACCACTACCACAAGTATCGGTGTAGACAACAAGATCATGATTCCCCTCTGGAACCACCAAAATAGGAGCATTAGTGAGAAGTTCCTTCAATGTCTGAAAGGAAGCTTCACACTTGTCGAACCAAATAAAACGAATGCCTTTCCGAGTAAGGCAAGTAAGAGGAAGCACAACACGGGAAAATCCTTAATGAACCGACGGTAATAACCCGCCAATCCAATGAAACTACGAATCTCATGCACATTCTCAGGCCTCTTCCAATTCTGGATGGCTTCGATCTTTGAGGGATCGACAGAAATGCCATCGGAAGATACAACATGGCCTAAGAACTTAACCTTATTCTCCCAAAAGTGGCACTTGGAGAATTTGGCTCTAAGCTGATGATGACGGAGAGTATTCAAGACAATTCTCAAGTGATTAGCATGCTCAGCTTCAGACCTAGAATAAATAAGGATATCATCAATGAACACAAGAACGAACTTATCGAGATATTCCTGGAATACTCGATTCATAAGATCAACAAAGAAAGCAGGAGCGTTCGTCAAACCGAACGGCATAACGAGCCACTCAAAAGAAGCATAACGAGTGCGGAAAGTGGTAAGAGGAATGCTATCCTCCGCGACTCGTAACTGATGAAAACCTGTGGCAAGGTCAAGCTGAGAAAAGACCTTAGCACCACTCAATAGATCAAACATATCATCGATCCTAGGCAATGGATACCTATTCCTGATGGTTAACTCATTAAGCTTGCGATAGTCAATGCAAAGCCTAAGAGTTCCATCAGACTTCTTCACGAATATGACCGCGGATCCCCACGGAGAAAAACTAGACTGAATCAACTGCTTGGACTCAAGCTCTAAAAGCTGCTTCTTGAGTTCCTCATTTTCCTTTGTAGACATCCTCGTGGGAGGACGACTAACTGGCTGCGCGCCTGGAATGAGATCAATGCGGAACTCAATTGCCCGCTTGGGTGCCAAACCCGAAACAGGTTCAAAAACATCAAAAAAGTCACAAGCAATAGGAATACGAGATATATCATCACCATCTCGCGAGTCAAGAGAACCTAAAGCCATTTCGGAATTATCCACATCCCGAAGAACAAGAGATAACTGAGTAGGCGAATCCGGATGTCGAAGATACAAAATTCTCTCCGAACAAATAATCCTGGCATCATATCTCACTAGCCAGTCCATTCCCAAAATCATATCAAATCCCAGACAAGAAATAACGTGCAGATTCGAACGAAAGGAAAAGCTACATAAAACAATCTCAACACCATCACAAAGCAAGCTAAGGGTCGTGGATCCTCCGATAGGATTCGCAATCCTTAAAGAAGTAACCAAACAAGAAACATCCAAAGATAAATCATCAACGAGCTTTTTCGATACGAAAGAATGTGATGCACCCGTATCAAAAAGAACTCGTATACTATGATCATGAAATAAAATAGAACCTTCCAAAATAGGTGGAGATATACCTTTGGACTGAGAGGGACCTTCAGAAGCCTTAGCAGCATAAAGCCTGCTAGACTTGGCACCAGCCAGAACAGTAGGGTAAGCTGAAACATGATGACCTTCCTTCTTGCAATAGCGGCAGAAGAGAGGCTTAGGACAAGCTCGAATAATATGATCGGGAGAACCACAATTGAAACACTTCCGGACGAAAGGTGTTCCAGAAGATTGAGGTTGAGAATTAGGACTACCAGTCTTCTTCTTCTTAGAAGGAAAAGACCCGGACTTCTAAAATGGAAACTGCCTCTTGTTGGGGTTCTTGGAAACCTCAACATCAACATCACTATCACACTCCTTCTCAACGGTCTCGAGATGAAGTGCCGAATCAACCAGCTCCTCAAAAGAAAGCTTAAGATGGAGCAACAAAGACTTCTTAAGATATTTCTTAAGACCAGAAACAAACTTCAAATTCTTCTTATAAGAAGTGCTAATGAATTCAAGACCATACTTAGATAAAGCCTCGAATGATGCAACATACTCAGAAACAGAAGATTTCCCTTGCTTCAACTCAAGGAAGCGACAGGTCAATAAAACTTTTTCAGATTTAGGAACGAACTTGAGCTCAAATCGCTCCCGAAACTGAGTCCAAGAAAGAGTAACTCATCAATCTCGGCTACAAGAAACTCATACCAATCAAGATCACGCTCTTGTAATAAGCTAGAAGTTACAAGAACTCTATCATGGTCAGAAAGATCCACGCGAGAGAAGATACGCTCGCACGTGCGAAACCAAGCTTGGATTTCAAGAACAGACTCGGAGCCTTTAAACGGCTTTCCTCCGAGATGAGCAAAATCACTGCACTGGCGTGCAAAGGCAGACTTGCGAGGTGGAGACACTCGAGGAGGAACTGGAGGCTGAGTGCTCCTAAACAATTCCAAAAACTGATCGGCAGACATATAAACGCCATCCGGATGTGAACCACTAGATCGCCCAACATCCGAACGTCGTCCCCTGCCTCTTCCAGCCATACGCTGAAAGTAAGATAATAACAAGATTAATCACAAGGTAGATACTCAATACGGGATACTACGGAATAAACTGCATTCCTAGACGTATTCCCCGAATTCTATCTAACCTTTGATAGTAGAAGGAATAGAAAGGCACGATGATTCAAACATTTGTATCACTTATACACTTTGATGTACCGTAATATGTGCATTTATTCTTTGTTTATCATATTTTGTCCTGAACTCAGCTCTGATACCACGCTGTGACGCCCCACCTCTATACCCACGCTAGCCAAGGACACTACAGGGTAATGCCGTCAACTAACACAGAGAATAAGGCTGGTTGGGAGTGACCATCTATAGCCTTGCTCTAACTATTTATTGAATACATCGACAATAAACATACCAAGCAGGTCAACATACCCAATGAACACTTAAAACAAAACCATAGGTGGTTGAAGGATCTATCAGAACATAATATAACAACTCAAATGTAATATACATCACAGAACAGTAGATCATCATTTACACATATACAGATACATAACAGAGTTTACAAAATAATACATGTCAAGTGGTATAGCAAACCACAATATACAGACGAACCAAAAGAATACATATATCAGAGTTACAATAAAAGGACTACACAAAAAGCTTTAACAAAAAGGAACAAGCTGAATAGTCCATGCGTAAGAAAAATAGGCTAAGTCCAAAAGCACCTAACCTGAAACATCTCGGTCTGACCCGAGTATAAAATACACGGGTCAGTCTAGCTAAACAAATCAGTTAGATAAACTGAACAACAATAAACCTGCAAGGTTACAAGGTATAACAAATATCTCTAAAAGAGATAACACAATCATCTAACAGAAGATGAATCATAACAAAACAAGCCTCATATCATCGGTAACTCATAGAAACAAAGGATAAGAATATCCCAAAGCAAGCCAAAGGCAAATAATAAATACCCATAAGGTATACAAGTTCCACAAGGTAAACGCTACGCATCATGCAGCTCAAAAAGACCAACACTGAAGGGAGATACCTAGGGAATATACATATCATTGAAACAAAAGAAAATTGCTCGAGCTCAGTACTGTATAAACAAGGATCCATGAGCCCGAAGACTCCAAACCCAATATCACCCATGCGGCTCATAACGACCAACATCGGAAGCGATACTAAAGGTCAACCCAATATCACCCATGCGGCTCATAACGACCAACATCGGAAGCGATACTACATCGCAACAAACCCGAAGGCACAAACCCGAAGGCAACATACCTGAAGGCAACATACCCGAAGACAACAAACCGTAGTGGTGAAGGTCCGAAGGCCCAGTACTGGACACCACTAACTGGCGGAATGTGTCATAACTCTCAAAAAGGAATCCGAAAAGTGGTAACGTGAGTCCCATAACCACTCGTTCGCACTAAACGGTTTACTATCCGTTAGTTAATTTCACACTCAAAGCAGTACAAAGTTCACCTCATCTCATCAGTAAACCAGACACAAAGGTCAAAACAATCAACCGAATAGGTCGGGGACTAATCGGAAAGATAAATGCATGGATTCATGGTCCGTGTTTTACCTAACCATTTAATCTTCTTTCCACTCCGCTCGAAGTGCGAAATTGTGTGTGCATTTTAAATAGAATTTACGAATTGGAGAAGGAAGCTTTCAATACGATTTAGAGAGATTATTTATGAAAACCCGTGAATGAAGTCAAAAATAAGTTATCAAAGATGCAATAACAACCACTAAAAACTAACTTGAATCGATAAGATTTGGATAACCGATCAAAATGAGCAAAAATAGGCAAAACAGCAAAATAGGAGCAGGTCGGTCGGCCGGCTACAGGGCTTGGTCGGCTGGGCAGAAGCAGAAAATAAAAAAAAGCTCGGGATAGCATGTCGGTCGACCGGCTGCAGGGCTCGGTCGGCCGAACTGCAAGTTTCTGCAGTTCCTGCCCTTTTTCAATGAAGTGCAAATTCCTCCAAAACGCGACCGTTCGAGCAATGGACCTAAGGAGCCTTAGCCAATTGATACCCTAGCTCCATTAGCTCTCCGATTCGCCACCAAAAACATGTTCAAAAAAGTTAGGATCTTTAAAGAATTGAACCCAAACACTAAAAATTTGGTTATTCACCAATTTAATTCAAACCAAAAGCAAGTGCATATGAACAAGGTGTTAGGAATTCATACCCAACATCAATGAAATCAAGAGAAGTAGATGTGAGTTCAACTCACCTTCTAATTCAAAAACAAAGAAGAAGGAGTTCAATTTGCAAGGAGAAGACCAAAAAAATCTCCACTTCAACTCTACTAGCTTCAATCTAAGAATAAAACAAGTATTTTCCTAAGTTAGGTTTAGGAAATTTCTGAGATTGAAGAGAGAAAGTGATAGAGAAGATGAAGAGGAGCTTACCAATGGCTTCTCTATGTTTTTGGAGCAAGAATTCAAGTTGCAAGAAGAAACTAGGGCTTGGAATTTCTAATTCCCATTCCCTTCCCCCATTTTCAGTTTTGCTTAAGTTTTAGAAATGAAATGAGGGTGAATGGAGAGAAGAGGGACTGAGTTAGGGTTAATTAGATAGTTAGTGGGCTGAACCCAACCCAAAACCCAACTAGAAAAAGTTGCAAAATTCAACTTACTCCAAACATATCAAAGCTTATACTCAAAAAGATCGCAAACGCCATTTGGAACCAATGGAAATGGTTTCGAGTTCCAATTTGGCTATTTGCAAAAAGTAACATTTCGGACCTAAATCCGACTAACGACGCTATATTTAAATGAAACATTTAAATATAAAATCGTTAAATATGCGGGTTGTTACAAGAACAGATAATTCAATTCAATTCAGGTGGAATATTCTGAAGTACACATTAGCTTCTCCCACCTTGGACTTGAATCCTCACCAGAAATCACAACAGAATTCTCAAACCTTGGTTTTGACCGAAATTGTTTTATCGATACAAATCAATTTTAACTTTATATTTTATTAACCAATTTATTTCCAATAAATTTTCAAATACATTAGAGTTTAAGAACGAAAAGCTGATAAGAAACTGATGAAGAGAATATGAAATAGAAACTTATCTTCAACGATTCGCAGGGCCACCATCGCACCAAAGCTTCTTCTTCGAGATGCCACGAAGCAATCAAAGAATTGATATCGGATGATCAACAAAGAGATTGATAGAGAAAGTTGTTTCCATTATTGTTACAGGAATTGACCATATGAAGTGGTACTTCCATGTCCCCTATCTCGTCCTCTTCTTGCACTCATACTCACTACCAGTGGATAGTAAGAGAATTTACGGATGCATAGAGACGGATATCTTAGGGATATACTCATTCTTGAATTTCCTAATGAGTTACCTAATGCTTTGGGTTTGGGTTTCAGCCCACTAACCTAACAAAATACCCTAACTGCACCCCCTCTTCATTCATTCATTTTATATTCCTAACACTCAAGCTAAAGGAAAGAATGGGGGAAAAAATAGGAAATTAAAATTCCTAAACCCTAGATTGCTAGGAAATTCAAGATTCAAGCTCCAAAATCAAAGAGAAGCTCATGTAAGCATCCTCTTCATTTTCTCCATCTCAATCTCTCTTCGATTTTCAGAAATTCCTAAACCCTAACTTAGGAAAATCATTTCATTTGATAATAGATTGAGGACTCTTGAGGTTTTGTTGAAGTGGAATCGGTCATGCTTTGTTTTAGAGCTTCTCATTTGTTGTTTTTGGGTTTAAAGGTGAGTTTTTGAACTCACATCTATGTTTATACCTTTGATAGTTGTTAGGTATGAATTCCTAACATCTATTTCATGTCCATTTGCTTTTGAATTGAATTAGTTTGGCGAATTTTCTTATTTTTGGTATTTTGAAGTCAAAATGTATGAAAATATTTATGTGGATGTTTGGACATGTTTTTGGAGTGTATTGATGAGTCCATAGGGTTGGGTTGTCGCTTGGCTTGAATCATTAACCTTTGTCGCTCATTCGATTGCTTCGGAGCTGACTTGGCCATCAATGGTCTAGGAAAAATATTGCCCTGAGCTTCATCTCAGACGTTTGGTAATATGCTCAGACGTCTGGAGCTACGGAATTAAAATTCCATTCTTTTAGCTCAGACATCTGAGTTTATTCCCCAAACGTCTGGGCAATCTGGATGAAAATTCCAGACCTTCAACTCAAACGTTTGGGGAAACAAATGAATAGTAGTTCATGAAGCTACTATATATACACTAGAGTTAAATAAGATACAACAGAAGTCTCGAATACATAGAAATCTTAGTACAATAGTCAAATACAAGATCTGAATATATCACATGAGTCAACTGAATAACAACAAGCTGAATAGATAGATGGAACTCCAAGCGAAGCTCCAACTCCAAAGGTGAGTCTCAAATGCTGTGAACAGTCTGACCCGAGCATAAGGCAAAACACACAACACTCGAGTCAAGATTAGCATTCTTATATCCATAAATCCAACTCAAGTGAAATATCAACTGAAATACAAGTAACTCAAAGGATGTTTGGGATAACCATCAACTAAGGATCCGTGGAACTATTAACTATGTAGTAATATATGCTATTATAATAATGTCTATAGTAAAGTAAACTATTAAAGTAGAGTTAAGGCGTTACCCATTCCCCCTTAGCACATTTTACATTGCCAATAGTCTATACAGTACTGTAATACCTCCCGACCGAGACGCTACCAGAGCGTAATCCATAGGTACGACATAAAACAAACTTGTAGTGATCTCGATAGGGTAGGTGACACGGCACAACTAGGCAATGCCAGGGTAGATATATCAATTACACTTTCGGGCTGGTGATAATGCATAGCAGCTACTACTGCCCACCTCGGAACGCACTTCCAAATCAAAATCAAGGGTGGCCACCAAATCAATTACAAAGTAAGAATAAAGTATCGAAGAAATGTGCTCGATCGAAGGAATGACCTCACTTGGCCCGTCGATTACTCCTGTTTTAGCCAATTTATGCCAACTCATGGGAGTCGGGTCCATATATACCTCATATAGGATCGTCACCACCATCCTACTTCATTCTGGGATCTCCACCACGTACACAATTATTAAAGTGGTTTTCGGTATTGGCAGAGAGTATGACAATGTCCGATCCCAGTCTCTTTAACAACCAGTCGTTATTATAACACGTGGTCATTTCAAAATAGTTTATACTTCGAAACCAAAATATCATTACCATTTCAAAACCATATCAATACGATTTTAAAAACCATATCAATACAATATCATTTCCAAAATCATAGCACTTCAAAGTTATAACGCTTTCGAAACCAAAAGACTTAAAATTATAACACTTTGGAGATCATAACTGTTTGTGTCAAAATTGGGCACAACACTCTTCGGAAGTTTTTGAAGAGATAATAAATGAAGAAAGCAAATTAAAATGAGGATTATCTAACAAAAACTCCAAGCAACGGAAAGTAAATTGCACAGAAGACAACAATTTAGAGTGGTTCGGCGATTTGCCTACGTCCACTATGAAGTTTTGTTATTTTATTGCTCAATATTCGAATAATACAACTTTTATATGACTAAGTACAGCAGTTCTTAAGCAAAAATTCGAAGTCAAAGGCAGCGATGGTGCTCTGAAGCAATTTTGGCAGCGTCCGGGCGTGCTTTTTCTCTAGAAATTCTCCGATCCCCTTTCTGAATGACCAGGGGCTCTATTTATAGGTGCTGGAGGCTGATATTTCTCCTAAAATTCGGGAAGACCACTTCTGGCACGTTTGGGGGGCCCACATGGCCGAATTCTGGAGATCCGGGCCCACTTTTGGATCGATTCGACCCTTGGTTCGAATCGATCAAAAAAGTGTCCAATCGTGATGAAACTTGGCATGGACATTCTTCTATGTACGTGCAAGCTCCTGCGAAAATTTCATAGCATTTGGACTTGTAGATCTCAAGTTATGATCGATTCAAGATTGCATTTTTAGTTGATATGCGTGCTTCGAATCCATGTTCTTCGAATCGATAGGGTCGAGTCCTTGGCTTCAGCTGCTACAACTTGATGGATTCGAGGGTTATCTTCTTTCGAATCGATGATGTTGGCACTTGTTTGGATCGATCGTTGTTAGCTACTGCAGATCGATTCGAAGTTGCTTCAGTATGTTGGATTCGAAGAACTCTCGCTTGATGGATTCGAAGACAGGAGCACTCTGATGGATTCGAAGACAGGAACACTCTGATGGATTCAAAACAAGGCGTGCCCTCGATGGATTCGAACCTACGTTCTTTGGATGGAGTCGAACTGAGACATACATGGATGGATTCGAACGTATATATGTGAGATGGGTTCGAGGCAAGGGCTCGCCTCTGGGTTCGAAGCTATGCGTGCCTTGAGGGATTCGAACTCTGATCGATTCGAGCCTGGGTCTCTCGTATGGATTCGAAATAAGGCCTACCCTCCTTATTTTCTTTTTGCGACATCTTGAGTATACGAACTCGGATTTCCCCGAAATTTGGAACGTTGGTTTCTACAGCTTTGCTTGACGTGTCTTATCAATTATAGCCCGATCCGGACTCGGATAGAATTCGTCGATATCTGTAGTTGCCCAACGATCATTCAAAGCTGAAGATGCATGATCCTGTTTCTTTCTAGTCAGTTCCTTGGTATCTCGGCCTTGCCAAAAGGCGGGATAACATTTGCCCCCCAAAGTACGTCTTGTGTAAACATGACGTGCTTTGAAAAGCTAAAATCTAACGCCGGACAATTAGGACATGCTCTGCTGAAAGCTGTATTCTTTATTGCTGTTATCAACTGTCGTATGATTGCGATCGGTTGTTCATCGTTGAGACCATGACAAGATGGATATCCGATCCCTGTGAATGATAAAGATCAAATATTAGTCAAACATATGCGTATACGTGTATCGCCTTGACCTTGGTTAACTTTGCGTGATTGCAAGTTGTTGCCAGTTTGGTTTGTTATTGAATTCTGCATCGGCCCTCTCCTGAACCGATTTGGGATTAGGGTTAACGTATTGTTGTTATAGCCATCTATGATCATCCTTTTGTATCGATCCTCTCCTGAATCGGTGTAAAAGGTAGACCAGTTAACTTTTCATATCGAAGTGTTGTATTCATTCTCATCGACGGTGCTAAATGGATTCGAAGCATGCTTGTTCGAACCGATAGGGTTTCGAATTGATGGAATTGCTGGTTATGGAATAGGTTGTTCGAATCGATAGGATTTTTCAACTCAGTCCTCATTCAAGTGCTTCGAATCGATGCTGTCCTGATGGATTCGAAGTCATGTATTTTCGAATCAATGGTCTTACCTTTGCTCGGTGTTTCATCGAATCGATGGTGCCTCGCATCAATTAAACTGGGATGGATTCGATTGTGTAAAAGATTGGAAGGTAATGGGTTCAAAGTGGAGTATGGATTCGGCCACGTGATGGATTCGAACCACGACTTTACACTGTGATGGATTCGAGTGCAATGGGTTATCGAGCGTTTGTTCGAATCGATGGGGTTTGGCTAGTGACCGGCGGTAGGGAGTAAACACAACCGGGAGTCGAAGAGCCACGCGTTTTCTGTGGAACCCATATAAATATCCAAGGCCGTCTTCATTTTTAACTTCTTACTTTTCACTTTTTACTGTGGTTATATCTCCGAATCGATCCTCCAACGCCAGATACAACTGCATTCTGCACGAATCGATCCAATTTTTCCAAGTTTTTTACCTGTAATCGAATCCAATCAGGTAAGCCAAGGGATCGATCCGAGTATAGAACGATGAAAACTGAAAATTTGACATCGATTTCAATCTTTTCTTTCGAAAACCATGAGTGATAGCGAGATCTGAAATGGGTTGACTCGATGGATCTGGGGATCGAAACCATTCAAGTCGTATTGATTCTGAGTGTTATCAGGGAGAAGTGTAGGCAATGTTGGATGTCATCTTCCTTCCTTGCTTCGCATCGATTAGGGCATAAGTAGTTCGAACCGATCAAGAAGGCGAGACTTCGAATCGATGTAGGAATAGGTAGTTCGAATCGATCAAGATTGCGAGATTTCGAACCGATGGATTCGAAGGACCGTGCCAATCGATTCGAGGTGATAATACCCTGATCGATTCGAAGGTGCTCAGTGTGGATCGATTCGAAGTTATGCATAGCTCATGGATTCGAAGTACTTCTCCACCCTAAAGCTGCATCGAGTCGACCTTCTTGGATTCGAGGCGCATGGATTCGAACGTCTTCGATTCGACCCGTATCGATTCGAGTCAATCGATTCGAACGTTCGAACATCTAAAACCTTTGATTCTACGATTGGCTCCAACTTCTGAGATATGACCAATTTCAAGTTTGAACTTTTTGTCGAGCTTAATGAACTTTAGCATACTTGACCCCGACGAGCTTCGGCCTTGCATAATCGAATCTAACTTGACCTCTCCGTTGAAGCTCGTTGATGGCACCATGACTTAAACAAAATATAACGAATTTATTACTTGAATTGGCCAATAGCTTCTGGGTGGCGTGAAAGTGACGGTCAGTGATGACGGTCATTTTCATTCTCAAATTCCAAAGTTTCGTAGTTCGGACACCTCGTTTCATCTTGTAAAATCTGCTTAAATTTTTTGCTTAGCACTTGCATTGCACAACATACTCATACACTTTGCACCGCGGGAATGCATGGGTTTTTTATGTTTTTAACGCCGCTTTCTGGTGAGTTAGTTAATTATGGAGTCTTCGCGTTCTCAACAACAAGAAGCACAAAGCTCGCCCCTTCCAGCGCTTGAGATTCCGGACATCCCTCCTGAAGTCGTAGATCCGTCCCCGGATGAATTGCCGGAGGCCATATTTATCGAAGTTCCGGTTGATTCTGTTCAATCCAATATCTCAGAGTCTCTGTTGGGCCAGATATGTTCGAAACACAACATATCTCTGGACGATGTTTTATTACCCAGTGCTAGTGATAGACCACACAACCCTCCTGAAGGATATACTGCCTTCTACCGCCATGCCTGTGCGGCTGGATCTCTTCCTCCTTTTAACCAATATATCAGAGAGATGCTGTCGTATTTAGGAATCGCTCCTTCATAGCTTCATCCCAACGGGCATGCACTACTAAACAGTGTCTTCGTCATATTTATGGATTGCCTTTTTCGCCTGCCAAGACCTAACGAGATCAGGCACATCTTCAACTTTAAGAGTAGGGGTGATAGCCCGTCTTTCACTTTTCTGGAGGCGGTCAGGAACTGTCAGGTCGTGACTGGGGCCTGGACCAGGCTTAGTTATTTCAAGAACGAGTGGTTTTTTGTCCGATGCCCCCCAGGGTTTGCCAGGAGATGGTTATCCAGACGTAAGCATCATAATTCGTTATTGAGTGGTCACTTTTAATACTTTACACTAATACTCTGCCACTCTTGCAGCCATCATTTCGAGACCTACTGGTGGGCATTATAGGGGTGTCGTTCAAAGCTTGCAAAGGGTTCCCCATGACTTAAGGCACATAGATTTCCTATTGACTGATGATAACTTAAGGACATTGGGTTTGATTGAGATGGGCCAGAGTATTGTGATTGAAGGTTTGGCGAAATCGGCCTCGAGGAAGAAGAAGAAAGTGGCAAAGAGAAAACCTGGCGTTGTAATAAGAGAAATGAGCGATGATGAAAAAACGCCCACAGATATTGATATAGCAGCCGACCTTTCCCGAATAGAAGAGGGTCAGAAAGGCAAGGCTGTTGTACCTAAGTTTAAGAGATGGAAGTCTGTAGTCGTAACCCGTTCCCAACCTGGGGTTATTGTTTCCAGCGCCTCTCCTTGTCAGTCCGGAGACCTTTTCACAGGGTTGGACGATATTCCCATTCCGGACTATGTATCTCTCCACCACGGGTCCGGGTTGGAAGAGCTCCGGGGAGCGCTTGATATAAGCGAATCTTTACCCGTTAGTGTAATCGACGCTTCTGGTTGGTCGGGGGGTTTGCGCATTTATACATTTTTCACAACACTTCACGACTTGCACACGCATTGCAGTGTTTTTTCTTGGTACTTAATCGAATTGTTCTTTTTTTACAGGTGCCATGTCGAATCGTCCTTCTACACTTGATAAACTTCGGCGAGTACACCATTCTTCATCCTACTATGAGTCTCGCCGCAGGGATTCTGACCGAGATCGTGAGCGGAGGTATTATGAGCAGGAGCATCGTGATAGGGACCATTCCCGACACTATTCTAGCCAGGAGCATTCTGATAGGGACCGAAGGTATCGTTCACCCTCTCGTTCTCCTCCGTCATCCAGGGGCCAAGCACCTGCAGTCGAAACTTCGCGGCAACAACCATCTCAACAAATTTCTAAACCTGGTCCACATCGTTCAAGGACCGATACGGCCACGACCGTAACCGTAGAGGAGGCACCCCTTGAACCGTCTGGTGAAGGGGCTATTAGAATTGCTCAGTTGAAAAAAGACTTTCCAGAAATATGCTTTGACGCCTATATCTTTCCACCCAACCTTAAGAGAATTCCCGAAGAGGCCGTGCACACCGCCCTCAGCTATACCCGGGATTTTTATGCTCAGTATAAAGAATGGTACAGGGCGGCTGTTAAAGCCTTGAAAGTAGCCTTCGAACGAGCCAAAGTTATTGAGAACTTGGAAGCGGACTTGGCTCAGAAGAGCCGTATTGTTGACGTACTTCAATCTGAAACAGAATCTTCTCGCAAGGCTGAACTGGAGTCGCTACAGAAGGTCGATGAGACACTAGCTGAGATGGCGAAAATGCAACAAACGCATTGTACTTTAGTTGAGGATTTAGGCCATCGGTACAAAAACGTTGAGGCCGAGCGAGATGCGGCGGTCAGGGAACTTGAGGAGTTAAAAGCTAAATTCGCCAGTTTAAACAAGGAAAAAGATGACGCTAATGCGGCCGCACAGGAAGCGTGCGAGCAAGCTGTGTCTCTCCGAGCTGAGCGAGACGCGGCGGTTGCTAAGGTTGAAGCGGTGGAAGCAGAGGTAGAAGGGAGAGTTCAAGCGGAGATATTCATAGTAGAAGCTGAGTTTGACGATCTTCTCGACACTTATAATGCTACTGTACTTGAGCACAGGAATCTCTCGTGGCTCGAAGATTATTCTACGCTTCTGCTCAGTGCTTGAAAAAAATTGGTGGCGAATAAAAGAGCATCTCTCCCTGAAGGCGTCGTAGACGAATTTGAACTTGAATCTCGCTTGTTGAGTGAAGAGGAAAGGAAACTCCTCCATGATGCGATGATCTCCGCTGAGAGGGAGAGACTTGGGTTTCATCATGTAGAGACTGGTGAAGGTTCTGGAGCCGCACATTACAGTGAGAATGTTCCAGTTGATGCCCCAACCTCATCTGGAGTCGTCACTACAGCTGGTCCATAGGTTATCCCTGCTTATAACCCGGATCGACCGGAACTGTCTCTCGGTACATCTACCGTTTCTGAACCTGTTCTATCACCGAGCCGCAGCAAAGAAGGTATTATAAATGTTGCTTAAGTGTTTCTGGAATTTTGAACTTGTAGCTGATCGTTTGACTAATCATCTTCTTTTCGTTTTAATCAGTGACTGAAAGCGATGCGCCAGCACTTCCAATACCATAAGTTTCGCAGCCAATGCTAGGAGCCGTTGTTACTGAGGCCATCACGACCACTGTTTTTACCAGCGAGATGGGAGAAGGGAGCTCGATGTCGTTTGATGTTCAGATGATTGAGGAGCTTCTCAAGCAACCTTGTGAACCTTTTCCTGATCCTTTCTTTATAATGGGTGGAGTTGCCTCATCTTTTAGCTCATTTATGCCGACCACCAGTGTTTCCAGCGCTGCTCGATCTACCCGAGAAGAAGAAATTCTTGCTGAGATAAGCGCCGAAATGGCTACGGTGACGGCAGTTGGTGGTTCTGGAGGCGATGTTGCTCCACCAAGCTTAACTCCTTCAATCGTTACTTCTCTCCCCAGCACTGTTATAACTTCTAGCGTCGAAGCTTCGCCACCTGCTACGGCTCCTCCGCCTTCAGTTCGCCCTCTAAAAAGGATCTCTGTCCCTTCTAGCTCTAAGGAAGACATAGATATCATGCCAGACCCTGAGGATGCTCCAAAGAAGGACAAGAAATCTCGTAAGAAGCCGGGTAGCTGGTCTAGCGGCTCAACTCCAAAGAAGAGACATCGGAAGAAGAAGGAATGAACTTCTTGTCTTGTCATGCAGTTGCGAAGTGGAACTTCTTTTTACTTCTCTTTTTGTAGGCCGTGTATGAGTGTGGATTCGGCACCCACTTTATGAGTTGTTTTTGGTTTTATCATGTAATCAAACTCTTTTTTCGTTTGTTAATAAAATAGAAAACAGCTCTTTTCTTATTTGCTTAAGTATTGCATTGATTAGCTTATGCCCACATATGCTATAAGCCTTGTATACATGTCCACACTTCGGGGACTTAACATAATCTGTAGTTAACAGTTCGTTGTACTTGTGGTGTTTTCACCGTCAAGTAGAGTTTGTTTTTATTCGCCAAGTTTGAGAATCTTGGTCGCGAGTTGTGATCGATGAATAACCGAACTTCGGACATTGTATCACTTTGGTCAGTGATTAACACTTAGCTTTTTCGCCCCCTAGTCTCGGGGAACAGCATTTGCATTTTTGTGGTTGAGTGCGTTTATTGCAAACTTTAAACACATGTCCACATTCTGGGGACTTAAGACAATTTGAGATCGATAATCCGGTTCGCACTCCGGGAACTCGAGGGTTATCGACGCTTGTAACACGGTCCGCACTCCGGGAACTTGGAAATGACGTTCACATTCCAACTCACGCCCTGAGAAGTTGGGGTCTGTTCGCGCTCTGGAAACGACTTATTTAATGTTTGTACTCCAATTCGCGCTCTGGGAAGTTGGAGTCCGTTCGCACTCTGGGAACGAATTGTTTAATGTTTATACTCCAATTCGCGCTCTGGGAAGTTGGAGTCCGTTCGCACTTTGGGAACGAATTGTTTAATGTTTATACTCCAATTCGCGCTCTGGGAAGTTGGAGTCGGCTCACACTCTGGGAGCGGTGGATTTGTACTCCGGTTCGCGCTCCGGGAACCGAGAGTTGAAGTTTATACTCCAATTCACACTCTGGGAATTTTGGAGTCGGCTCACACTCTGGGAGCGGTGGTTTTGTACTCCGGTTCGCGCTCCGAGAACCGAGAGTTGAAGTTTATGTTCCAATTCACACTCTGGGAATTTGGAGTTGGCGGAGGGATTGTCGTGTATCAATCCCCGTGAATGTTGATGTAGTGTTCTGCCCCCGAGCTCGGGTTTCACTTAGTGAGTGACCGGTCGCATCACAATCACTCCCTATTTGAATAAGTCCCACCGCGTGATGGGACTTAGCTCTTCGTGCATTGTAATATAGTGCGTCATATTCAGTAAATCATAGCTCTGGCTCGAAGAGATGGCATTTTATTGCTGAAACGAGAAAAAATGGCAAAGTCAGTTGCCTTATTACAAATTTAAGTCTCGAAATGCTAGAATAAAATGCAAAGAAATAAATTGACAGAAAGTAAATGAGTAAAATCTTTCATATGTAGTAGCGACGAAGACTTTCGCTATTCCAAGCTCTCGGCAAGGTAAAACCGTCAACTGTTGATAATTTGAACGTTCCATCTACGAGCTTTTGTTAAATCACATACGGCCCTTCCCAATTTGGCTTCATGTGTGAAGGGAACGGATAAACTCTTTTGAGTACGAGATCGCCGAGTTTGAAGGTTCGCGGACGGACCTTGGCGTTGTACAGTCGGGCGACTTGATTACGATATGCGGCTGCCCTCAAATCAGCCTCTTCGCGCTTTTCATCGAGTAAATCCAAAGATTCAGCAAGTAATATGGCGTTTGTTTTCGGATCGTAATACGTTACATGATGAGAATGCACTTCCATTTCGACCGGAATAACGGCTTCAGAACCATAAGATAAGGAAAACGGGGTATGACCGGTTGCTGTTTTATGAGTCGTTCGATAGGCCTATAATGCCATAGGAAGTTCGTCGACCTATTTGCCCCCAGCTTTTTCCAGTCGCTTCTTTAGAATGGACTTGATAACTTTATTAACAGCTTCAACCTGACCATTTGCTTGAGGGTGCGCTACTGCAGAGAATTTCTTATGGATGTGAAATCATTGACAGAAATTTTTGAATTCAGCACTGTCGAATTGAGTTCCGTTATCGATGATGATAGTATGTGGGAGACCAAAACGGCAGATGATGTTACTCACTACAAAGTTGATTACTTTCTTTGTTGTAATTGTCGCAAGGGGTTCAGCTTCAGCCCATTTGGTGAAATAATCAACTGCGACGATGGCATACTTCGTGCCACCTTTGGCCAGAGGCAATGTGCCGATGATATCCATTCCCCACACCGCAAATGGCCAAAGACTGACCATTTGGGTTATCTCAGTAGGCGGGGCTCTTGGAATTCGAGCATGTTTCTGGCATTTGTCACATTTTCTAGCATAGTCTGCAGCATCGCGATTAACAGTAGGCCAATAATACCCATATCGAAGTATCTTCTTTGCTAGTGCTTGCCCCCCAATGTGATCACCACATTCTCCTTCGTGTACATCGTGTAACACTCGTTTGATTTCATCGTGTGCGATACACCGGAGGAGAGGGACAGAGTATCCTCTCCGATACATGACTCCATTCTGAATAACAAATCGTGAGGCCTTTCGTAGAACTTGTCTTTTCTCGCTTCGCCGCTTGGGCAATACACCGCGTTCGATATAATCTTGATAAGGAGTCAACCACGACTCCTTGATGGAGGTAGCTTCAAATGTGAAATCAGTCTCCCTTCGATCAATGCTCGAAGATGATAGGGTTTCAACCGGAACAACCCCCAACTGTTGAGCCTCACCCGTACTTGCTAACTTTGCCAATGAATCAGCTTTCTGATTGTGCTCTCGGGGTATGTAGAAAATGGCATAGTAATCGAATTGATTAAGTTTCTCCAGAACTTGAATTAGATAAGCGGCCAGTCTTCGATCTTTGGCCTGATATTCACCTCGAACTTGACACACTATCAATTGGGAAACACAGTAGATCTCTACAGCGATGATTTTCAGATCACGGGCAAGTTTTAGTCCGGTAAGTAGAGCTTCGTACTCGGCTTCATTGTTGGTTGTGCGAAACTCGAATTTTAAAGCATAACATATGGATCGTCTCTCGGGGGTCTCAAGCACTATCCCAGCTCCTGAGCACCGATCGTTTGAGGCACCATCGGTGTACAACTTCCAGACGTATTCAGGAGATTTGCTGGTTTCGGGCAAATCTTCAGGAATAGTGAATTCGGCTATAAAATCTGCTAGGACTTGGCCGTGAATGGCTCTCCTTGGAGTATAAGTGATGTCGAATTGACTCAGTTCGATGTTCCACTTCAGTAACCTACCAGACGTCTCAGGCCGCGTAAGGACCTGTCGTAACGGCTGATCGGTGTACACAGTAATAGGATGGGCCTGGAAATATGGCCGGAGCTTCCTCGAGGCAATGACTAGGAAATATGCCAACTTTTCAAGCTTTGGATAATTTCTCTCCGCTCCGGTCAATCGTTTACTCACGTAGTAGACTGGCTTTTGCACTCGGTCTTCCTCCCGAATCAATGCAGCACTGATTGCATTCTCTGATACTGCCAGGTAAAGATATAACTGTTCATGATCTACAGGCTTTGAGAGGATTGGTGGTACGGAAAGATGTTGGATTAGTGATTGAAATGCGCCCTCACATTCTGCGGTCCATTCGAAGTTTCGTTTCCCCTTTCGAATTAAATCGAAAAATGGAAGGCATTTGTCGGTCGATTTTGAGATAAACCTGCTCAGTGCTGCCACTTTCCCGTTAAGACTCTGAACTTGCTTTATGGTTTTCGGAGTTTGAAGATTTCTGATTGCCCAGATCTTTTCGGGGTTGGCCTCTATTCCTCGGGCATTGACAATGAACCCAAGAAATTTTCCGGATGCGACTCCGAAACGACACTTGAGTGGATTAAGCTTCATTCCGTATTTCCGGAGGATGTCGAACATTGACTCCAAGTCCTTGACATGATCACCAGAGTACCGTGACTTCACCAACATGTCATCTACATAGACCTCCATAGTCTTTCCAATCTGATTGGCAAACATTCGGTTGACTAAGCGTTGATAGGTCGCGCCAGCATTCTTTAATCCAAAAGGCATGACTTTGTAGCAGTACAACCCCAAGTCGGTTACGAAGCTTGTGTGTTCTTGATCCGGTACATGCATGGGTATCTGGTTGTAACCTGAGTAAGCATCCATGAAAGATAACAATTCATGTCCAGCGGTTGAATCTACCAGTTGATCGATCCGGGGGAGTGGAAAGCTGTCTTTCGGGCAGGCTTTATTCAGGTCAGAGTAATCAATACATGTTCTCCATTTTCCATTTGGTTTCCGGACAAGTACGGGATTGGACACCCATTCTGGGTATAAAGCGTCTCTAATGAACCCATTTGATTTCAACTTATCGACCTCTTCTTTCAGGGCAGTAGATCTCTCTGGATCCATACTACGCCTTTTCTGCTTGACCGGGATATACCGCGGGTCAATGTTCAAGGTGTGGCTCGCGATGTCAGACGAGATTCCGCACATATCAGAGTGTGTCCAGGCGAACACGTCAAGATTCGCCCGGAGAAAATCAACCAATTCCTGTTGTGTCTTTTGGTCAAGTTGAGACCCAATCTTCAATATCCTCGAGTCATCGTAATCATCATCAATCGGGACATCAATGGTTAGCTCGGCCGGAGAAGCCTGACTTTCCGTAGATTCTTCTTTATTATCATTATCCCTTGGATCAAGATCCTTTTGGAATTGGTTGTGGTGCCCCGGCTGGAGCCCAGGCGCTAATTGTCAATTGTCAGTAAAACGGACGCAGAGAGATTCCTCTACGCCTTTTCCTTTCTCTTTCCGCTGCGCCTCCCGCAGCTCAGCAACATAACAGGCTCTTCCAGCAGCCTGATCTCCTTGTACAACTCCTATTCTATGGTCAGTAGGGAACTTCAGAGTTAAACACCATGGGGCAATAGCAGCCCTAAATTCGGCAAGGGCCGGTCGGCCCAAAAAAGCATTGTACGGGGAAGGAATATCTAAGACAACAAATTGCAACATCCGAACTCTTCGGCATTCTCCCGCTCCCAACTCTACTGGCAATTCAACTATTCCAGTTGGTATTGTTGCACTCCCATTGAAGCCGTGGACTCGTGATTGACAAGGCTTTAAGTCCTTAGCTTCCATTTTCATTAAATCATATGCTCTTTTAAATAATATATTTACGGAACTTCCGCTGTCTACCAAGATCCTCTTCATCCAAGCAGGACCAACTTGAGCGGATATAACCAATGGGTCAATTGTGGGAGCTTCGACTTTATCAGCATCTCGATTTCTAAACACGATTTCATCAGCCATTGTCTTTTGTTGTTTAGCCGGTGTTCCGTCTTCCGAGTTGTTGTAGCATTCAAAGTCTACATGCCTGATTGAGCTAGCATATGACTCCATTTCTCTCCAACTTCTGTCTGCCGGATGAGGACCACCACTTATTGTATTGATAACCAACCTTCCGCCCGTGCGAGCAGGTTCACCTTGTCTTTCCTGATTCTGCGTTCGATTTTGATTAGATGGGCCCGCTCCACCAGACTGCGGCGCTCGAACAAACTGGTCCAACTTTCTTTCTCTGATCAACTTTTCAATGAGGTCTTGCAAATGTCTACACTCATTGGTATTATGCCCATAACTTTCATGAAACCTACAGAACTTCCCTGTCTGAATTTGCTTCTCCGATGAAGGCTTCGGAGCAGGCTTCTTGTATTGCATAGTATTACAAGTCTGTAAGTATACGTTTTCCAGTGACGTGTTAAGCGGTGTATAATTGTCAAACATTGCGGCCCTACGTCTCGGACCATGATTCTGATCTTGCTTCTTGCTTCGGTTATCACCGTTTCTTGATCGCTGGGCCTGTTTATTTTGGATATTCAATTTGACTTTTCCTGAATTTTCTCCGGATTGTTTAACCGCAACATTACTTTGAATCCCTTCACTGCTGGGCCTTGCATCGTCCTGCTTCCTAGACTGTTTCGCATCCTCTCATCTCAAGAATTGAGCAGCTTTGGAATAGAAACGGTCCAACGATGCGGGAGGTTTCCCGGCTAGCCAATTTCCAAATTCGGAATCAGGGTCGATTCCTTTAGTCAGGGCCATTAGAATGGAATTATCATTAGGGTTGGTGATCTCTGCGCATGCAGCATTGAATCTCTCCAAATATCGTCTAAGTGTTTCTCCGGGAGCTTGAGTGACACTTGATAGGGTATTAACATCTTTAGGTCGGGCAATATGCATGCGAAATTGTTCAACAAATTTAGTAGCTAACTGGTCAAACGAAGAAATAGATCGTGGAGGTAATCGGGTGAACCACATTGTCGCAATTCCCCCTAAGGAAATAGGAAAACTGCGGCACTTTACTGCGTCATCAGCTCTTGCAGCAGTCATTGACCATTCATATTTCAGAACATGTTGATTTGGGTCGGAATTTCCTTCATACATGGGAAGGGTTGGCATTCTGAATCGCCGAGGAGGTTCAGCATACAATATGTCATCAGTAAATGGGGTATGACTCTGGGAGATTCCCCAATCGTCACTTGTTAGGCCTTGACTCTCGCGAATCATTCGTCGTACCATGGCTGAGAAGTCTGGTATTGGAAAATTCTGTGGGTGGTGAGCCAAAGTATGGTCGGGTTCCATAGTGCGAGGTGGGATCGGACGCTGTCGACGATCCTCATCTCGCCTCCTTGGCTCAATGTCTTCTGGGACATATGGCTCTGGAGCCTGTCCCTGCTGATGATAATTTTGATTGGAGTGATCTCGAGCATCAACTCCTATGTCAACTGCAGCGGCTTTAGCAGCTCGATCGTCTGCAGTGTATTGAGGAATAGTGCCTCCTCGGGAGGAGGGTCCAGTATGGAAGCTGGTAGATGGGCCAACCCTTATTTGCCCAACGGTTACCGCCTGTTGACAGTCAGCGGCTTGCGTATGATTTCCGTCTAGCCTGGGACGGATAGATCTGGTATTGTAATCAGAGGAAGCAGAGCTTTCGGTGGAAGAATGAGGAGCTTGATCCCTTCTGGATCTTCTTCGCTTTTGGCGATTTAGTTGGTTGGTCAACTCAGCATTAGTGCGCAATTGCTCAGTTAGCTGTTGTCTGCTTTGGGTTAATTCTTGGAGTAGCGCTTGGAACTCTTGCCTTATGACCGGACCTGACTGATCCGTATGCCCAACAGCATCTTGGTTAGTGGATTGTAGCTGTGTGGGATTTTGCCTATCCCGACCTTCCTGATCACCAATTTTAGAAGTGGTTCTTGTACTCACCATTTTGAAACGTTGAATTCTTTCCTAGACTTTTAACAAATCTGAGTAGAATGGAAGGAATTTGAATATGAGGTCTGGATCTCTCTCTTAGATTTATGCAATCCGGTATCGAAGATAGATCCAAGGAGCAGGAGAAAAAACTAGGTTTTTTCTCAGTGAAAGCACCAAAGTGTTTGTGTCAAAATTGGGCACAACACTCTTCGGAAGTTTTTGAAGAGATAATAAATGAAGAAAGCAAATTAAAATGAGGATTATCTAACAAAAACTCCAAGCAACAGAAAGTAAATTGCACAGAAGACAACAATTTAGAGTGGTTCGGCGATTTGCCTACGTCCACTATGAAGTTTTGTTATTTTATTGCTCGATATTCGAAGAATACAACTTTTATATGACTAAGTACAGCAGTTCTTAAGCAAAAATTCGAAGTCAAAGGCAGCGGTGGTGCTCTGAAGCAATTCTGGCAGCGTCCGGGCGTGCTTTTTCTCTAGAAATTCTCCGATCCCCTTTATGAATGACTAGGGGCTCTATTTATAGGTGCTGGAGGCTGATATTTCTCCTAAAATTCGGGAAGACCACTTCTGGCACGTGTGGGGGGCCCACATGGCCGAATTCTGGAGATCTGGGCCCACTTTTGGATCGATTCGACCCTTGGTTCGAATCGATCAAAAAAGTGTCCAATCGTGATGAAACTTGGCATGGACATTCTTCTATGTACGTGCAAGCTCCTGCGAAAATTTTATAGCATTTGGACTTGTAGATCTCAAGTTATGATCGATTCAAGATTGCATTTTTAGTTGATATGCGTGCTTCGAATCCATGTTCTTCGAATCGATAGGGTCGAGTCCTTGGCTTCAGCTGCTACAACTTGATGGATTCGATGTGTTGGATTCGAGGGTTATCTTCTTTCGAATCGATGATGTTGGCACTTGTTCGGATCGATCGTTGTTAGCTACTGCAGATCGATTCGAAGTTGCTTCAGTATGTTGGATTCGAAGAACTCTCGCTTGATGGATTCGAAGACAGGAGCACTCTGATGGATTCGAAGACAGGAACACTCTGATGGATTCGAAACAAGGCGTGCCCTCGATGGATTCGAACCTACATTCTTTGGATGGAGTCGAACTGAGACATACATAGATGGATTCGAACGTATATATGTGAGATGGGTTCGAGGCAAGGGCTCGCCCCTAGGTTCGAAGCTATGCGTGCCTTGAGGGATTCGAACTCTGATCGATTCGAGCCTGGGTCTCTCGTATGGATTCGAAATAAGGCCTACCCTCCTTATTTTCTTTTTGCGGCATCTTGAGTATACGAACTGGGATTTCCCCGAAATTTGGAACGTTGGTTTCTACAGCTTTGCTTGACGTGTCTTATCAATTGTAGCCCGATCCAGACTCGGATAGAATTTGTCGATATCTGTAGTTGCCCAACGATCATTCAAAGCTGAAGATGTATGATCCTGTTTCTTTCTAGTCAGTTCCTTGGTATCTCGGCCTTGCCAAAAGGCGGGATAACAATAACACTTTGAAATCATAACACTCTCCTTTAAACAGTTTAGATAGTAATAATAGTATACATAATAAAATAGTTTATAAAATAAAATAGTTATATAAAATAGTTAAAGGTTAAAATAGTTTATAATAAAATAGTTAGTATATTAAAATAGTTTATATTAAAATGGTTTACATTAAAAATGATTTATATTAAAATAGCTTATACTAAAATAATTTATAAGGTAAAATATATAAATAGTTTTAAATATAATTTAAAAATACTTTATATAATAAAATAGCTTCCTCAAATTTCACAAATCAATTCCAATTCAACTCAAATTCCAAAATTCAAATTTAATTAAATCTCAATTCATCAATTTCAACTCAATTCAGTTTCTCAATAAACCATTTCAAATTTTATCGATTTCAAATACAGATTTGAACCACAAATAAACCAATATACTTCAAAGATTTAAATATTCCACATTTTCAAAACTAAATTTGATAATTTCATTTATATCTCAAATTCACTTTACTATTATTTAGTTTTGAAATATTTACTTAATCATTTCAATAACATTAGATAAAGTGCAAATTACAAATTCAAGTAAACTAAATATCCCATTTCAATTTATGTAAATTTGAAAATATTAATTTAAATCGCTTTTAATCAAAATCAAGTTATAAAATCATATCTTTAAAATCTCAAATTTAATAATTTCAAATCAAGCTTATTTAAGTATAATTCTTAAATAAATAAAATTTCAAATCAATTTCAAATTTATCTTCCCAGCCTTAACTTATAAAATCATTATAACAATCTTTTTAAGATATTAAATAAATACTGAAACATATTATGTATTAATTAAATCAACTTTATTAAATAGAATCTTATTATCAAACTTATTTTCTATTAAAACAATTTATACACATTTTAAAATAGTAAAATTATAAGTAAATCCTTAAAATCATAATTTAAAAACTAACTTATAGTTTTAAACAATTTCAAAACAGAGAATTTTAAAATCAAGAATTTAAAACTTTATAGAATATATTATATAATATCTTAAAAATCAATATTTACTAAACCATATATTTCTTTCCAAAACCATGGAAATTAATTTCAAAATATTTATATATAGACCAACGGTGTCTGTATATAATTTTCTATCCTATGGTCAAGTGATACGGATATTTATCATTTCAATCCGTAATTTAAATTATATAAGGGTATATATCATTTTAACCTGCAATCCCAAATTCAATTCAATGAAAATCGCTTGGGTTTATCATTTCAACCCATAGGATTTTCTCTTATTCTGCAAATCGTTCGAGTATGTATCATTTCAACCCATAGGGAATTCTATACTAACAGGGAACTTGCAGAGTGATAACAGATATGATAATAATATAACATGCATATATCATCAATATAAATAACAGATAACGGTGTCAGATGTCATTGGTGAACAGATACAGATAATAGCATATATATAGCAACGTAAGTAACTAACAGCAGCATATTTCAATTGTCGTTTCAATTGAAATCAAATTTAATAAATGTAAGAACGCTAATCGTGAGTGATTGCTCACCTTTCGAGGCTAGAGAGATTCGACAATGAAATTGAGTTATGAAATGCAAGCACAACTGGAAGTGTGCTATGGATCGTGTAATATGGATATATGATAATACAGAGTATAGTGATGATAGCTATATAGTTAATAGTGCGAAATATAAAAGCAGTATAATAAAAATGACACCAGAGATTTTTCTACTGGTTCGAAGCTCTGTCTTACGTCCAGTCCCAGACTCCTTCTGGAATTTCACTAAAACAACAAACCTCACTTAACCCGAAGGAACAAGTCTATATAACCCCTAAGCAGCCGAACAGGGACCTGAGTAGTAGAACATGATTTCGCCTCAGCAGCCGTAGAGGACTTCACACGCCTGAGCAGCAGAACAAGACTTCAACATATACAAAAGATTGTTTTGACCTTGTGTGTTCTAATAACACGGATTTGTCACTGGTAGTACACCCTTCCTATAATCTTTTCCTCAAGTATGATGTGTGTAATTGTGTGTATATGAAGATTAGGAAGTTTCAAATTGCTTGAAGAATATGAAAATGAATACGTAAGCAATGAATGTATGAATTCAAGAGAGTAGTTAATTCAGAATATATGATTCAAGTATAAACAAGTAAGTGAAGTGATTTTATCTTAAAATTCATGCATATATATACAGTAGTTAAGGAGTTGCAACTACTGGTAAAGAGATCTCTGCGAATAGCAATGGTTGCAACCCTTGGGGAGGAAGACAACTATTTAGAAAAGTGGTGTCTTTTCATTAAAAAACGAAAGTTGCAGGATTCGGTCGACAGAATACAGTCAGTCAGTCGACTGAATTTAAAAAACATGCACAATGAATGTTAAAATGCGCAGGTTCAGTCGATTGACTGACTGTATTCAGTCGACTGGATTCTATTGTTAAGCAAAATACAGTAGCTCATTTGGTTGGAGTACTTGCCTTCCAAACTAGTGACCCAGGTTTGATCCCCGCTCCATGCATTTTTTGAAAACTTGATTTTGATTAAAATATGCATGCAAGTTTATTTGAATGTGAATGATGATTCTTGAGGAAAGATTTTAACAAAGCACTAAACTAGACTTTATATACACATTTGATGACTCTTGTTAAAATATATAACTATACAAACCATATATTGAGCCGATGAGTCTGAATGTTATTGTAGTCGTAGATTCATGAATTGTTGTGTCTTGTCAGCAATCAAAACCTATGATCCAACAACAACTTCCAAAGCAAAGCTAGATTGGCACGAATATGATGACAAAGCTGATAAATAGGAAATCAAGAATCAAAAATCGGTTTGATATAACAGAAAAAAAATGTATATTATATTATTATTATTATTATTGTTTTATAAAAATCAATACGACCAATATTAAAATAAAATTATATATACATATACATATACATATATATATATATATATATATATGATTCAAACTTATTATATTGAAAACAAATTAAGACCCATAGTTAATAGCATATTATAAATGTAGGTACACACTCCAAAATACAACATAAACATTATATACATACATATCAAATTTCAAATGTAACCATAACCCTACACATAATACATTGCATCTGCATAAGCAAAGCTACAAAACATATATATATACACACACTCGAACCCGAACATATTTTATATATAAATTTATATAAATATAATATATATTTATATATACAATAACTGATTTTAAAAACTTATATAACTTTTACGTATAACAGATCTTGTAGTTTTTATATACTTCATACTAGAATTGACCCGTGCTTCGCACACGGTCTGTTTATATTATTGTAAATGGAAAGCAATGGCATTTTCGGAATTTCAAAAAGACGCCGAGTAAATTAATTCAATGAATTTTCTTTATTAGTAGTAGAGATAAGCAAACATAGCCTATACATTATATATCAGTATCAACAATATAAGCTATTGCATAACATATATGCGGACTTAGATACAATTTATATTTTAAAATCTATAGCTACTTAAAAAGATATAGACTTACCTTGAAAAATATTTTTAACTTAAGAGGTCACTGTCTTATAAACTATTTATGTATAAACACTATGCAACTCGAAAAAAAAACTTACATTACTACATATATACAACAACAGCAACTGCACTACCAAGTTCTTCTAATATAAATAATAAATCATATAAATCTTATATATATAAACCTATATATATAAATCTTATAAATCATAACTAGCATATCATATAAATCTTATATAAACTTTATATATAAACAAGAGTATATAAATAACTTATACTTTACAACACTATATATATAATTCATATATGTTCTCGACAGATCAGAGGAATACCAATACAGTATATAAAAATATTTGACTTATAAAACATAGCCGAAATGCAGACTAAAACTAGTGCAACATAAACTTTGTATATGTACTATAATGTATATATGTGTGTGTGACTCCTATATGCTACAGCTTACATAATATACAATTTACTGTAAAGGTATATACCGTAGAACATATCTAGTACTACTTTTATAAGATAATATATATATATATAAGCATATATACTATACATACCTTAAAAAAATGAAGTATGGCATGGAACAATTTTTGTAAAGGCTCGAACAGAGGACGGAGATATGGCAAGAAAGATAATGGCGAGGGCTGTCGGGTCGGGTAGCTAGGTCGGCTGCAAGCGGCAGAGGGGAGAAGAATTGATAAGGTGGCAAGTGATGGGGCGAGGATGGCTTCTGTGACGCCCCACCTCTACACCCACGCTAGCCAAGAACATTACAGTGAATGTTGTCAACTAGCACGGAGAATAAGGCTGTTGAGGAGCGACCATCAGTGTAATTTCTTTACGCGAGCATCGATATGTCAAATAGTATAACATGCATTTCTTTATCAAGAGAAATCCGACATACCGACACAAACTCAAAGCTACTACACAGTGGCTATATGAATCCTTCGGAAACAAATATAGAAATAAGCATAACATAAATCAGTCACAGACAATTCATATCACAAAGGCGGAAGAAGATATGAATATATATAACTAACACATGAAAGTGTTTATCAGAGTAGTGGTCTAAAAAGATCCACAATATCACAAAAAAAAATAGTTACACGAACTACGCAAAAGAATAAGTATACATTATGGAGTCTATATCTCAAATGTATTCAACAAAAAAACTACTAATCTAAGTAGTTAGCCAAAAGTCAGAGTAATCAATCCCAAGAGAGAAGTCAAGCAGAAGCACCTGCAACATCTCGGTCTGACCCGAGTATTATTTATAAGAAAATAATAAACGGATCAGTCTAGCTATAAATATCAGATAACATGATATAGAACGAAAGATATGGCATAGACATATAATATCCATAATGGCATACTTCTATAAGTATGTAAATGATAATCAACAAACGATTAATCAATATCAGAGAATCTTCTCAAAGATCCAAAAAGGGTATCATACCCAAAACTTGTATTCACAACAAGTTAATGACACACGAATTCACCAATACACAAAAATTGATAAATCATATCAATGAAAATCACTAAAATTGGTGAAGCATAAATTCTAGAAATCATCTCAAGAAATCCGGTCAATGACACACGAATTCACCTATGCACAAAAATTGATAAATCATATCAATAGAAATCACAAGAATAGATGAAGAAGAAAATTCCAGAATTTGACACACGAAAACCAGAAATCACACAAAATGGGGGGGGAGGCCTATCACACGAACGGGAGCATAAAAACTCACCAACAGCTGTAACACACGAACGAGAAGCTATCTCATGGTAGCTAGCCATTAATTTGACACACGAATGGTCCGAAGACCGTGGGTTGCTACCCCACCAATTTGAGTCGAATCTCCACAAAACGGAGTTTAGTCTCTCTTGCAGACAAAGAGACATCGCACATTGCTAGTCTAAATCACAAAGATGATCGTCATGATCAACAAGAAGTGTCAATTACACTAAGCTAGTAAATATATGAGTTTAGCTTCATGTCCCATAACCACTTGCTTAACTTAAATATTTACGAACAAACTGTAGATTTCCACTAGAAAATTGTCACAAGAGATTCAATCGAACAAGTCCAAGAATTAACCGACGAAGTAAACGCAAGCGTTTCATACCACTTATTTTACTAAGCCGTTTAATTAGATTTCTCATACGAGTGAGGTAAAGGTTTGTATATACTAATAGATTGGAAAACGGTTTTATAAACGAATTTGGTATTAAAATAGTATTGAAATCGTTTGAGGAAAGAGTTTTAATATTTACTACTAGTACAGAAAACCTTTATATTTTTAAAGTGACAAAACACAAAGAAGATTGTAGGAACAATCAATCACTAAAATTCACATACGGAGATGTGAATAAAAATCCAACGAAACCGATAAAGAATCCATCAAAATGGATATTCAAAAATCCCTAAAAAAAAGAGTCATCAAAGTCATATTAATTGATAACAATAAATAGGAAACCACACGAATCGATTTAAGTTGGAATTTCAAGCAACAAGGTGAAGTAGGCAAAAATCATCAGGTCGGTCGACCGGACCCCCTGAGTCGGTCGACCGAACCAAAGGCTTGAAACCTCTCGGGACAGCAGGTCGGTCGACCAAACCCTGTACTCGGTCGACCGAACCTTAAAACAGAAAGTGCTTATGCACTTGGAAGCAGGTCGGTCAACCGGACCAGAGGGTTCGGTCGGCCAAGCCTGTTTCCAGCTTCATCAATGCCTATTACAAATGAGGTTCAATCTTGACCAAAATTGCATTCGCACGAGCAACGGCGCTAAGGGTTTATGTCAATCGACTACCCGGCCCTATATGCTCCTCGATGCATCACCAAAAACATGTTCAAACATAGAAGTTAAGATTTTTAACGAATTGAACTCAAAACACTAAAAATTGGAATATACAACAATTCAATCCAAACCAAAAGCAAATGCACACGAATAAGTGTTAGGAATTCATACCTAACAATCGAAGATAAATATAAGCATAGATGTGAGATAAAAATCTCACCTTTTCACAAAATCAAATAAGAAGAAGCTTGAAAGCAAACGGAGAATCAACCTCTCTTCAATCTCAACACTAGAAGCTTGAATCTAAGTTAAAAGAAAAACATTTCCTAAATTAGGTTTAGGAATTTTCTCAAATTGGCAAGAGAATAAGTTGGAGAAGAAGAAGAGAAGCTTACCAATGGGTTCTTCTTGAGTTTGGAGCTAGAAATTTGATTTGCATGAAGAACTAGGGTTTTGGAGTTTTCAATTTCCAATCTCTCCCACCATTAATACACTAAAAACTGAAATGAGAAGAGAATGAGGGTGAGGGGGGAAGAGTGGCTCAGATTTGAGCATAAGTTAACATAGGGCTGAGCCCAAACCAAACCCGAAGTGAAAAGTAGCAAAAATCAACTTTCTCCAAACATATCGAAGCTTATACTCAAAAAGGTCGCAAACGGCATTTTAAACTCAATGGGAGTGGTCCCGAGTCCTAATTCGACCGTATGCAAAAAGTAGCTTTTCGGACCAAAATCCGACTAACGATAAAATATTTAAATAAAATATTTAAATATAAAATCGATAAATATGCGGGTTGTTACAGACTCCCCTCCTTAAAGAAATTGCGTCCTCGCAATATTTTAAGAAGAGAACATAAAGTAACAACCATAAAAGCATATTCAACACAAAAGAAATTTGAAATAAGAAGTTCACCTTAAAGAGCACGGGAAAGTAGGTCCGGATGTGTTCGCTCGATGAACTCTCTAGATTCCCAAGAACAATCCTTAGGATTTGAAGACCATTGAACTTTAACAAGCGGAACATCTTTATTTCGAAGTCGTTTGACCTCCGAAGCAAGTTGCTCATAAGTTAAATTAGGCGAAACTTCAATCTCTTCCACAACACCGGGCTCAAGAACAGAATCGGAACCTCGAAGACATTTCCGAAGTTGAGAAACACGAAACACGTCATGGATAGCAGAAAATTGAGCCGGTAATAAAAGGCGATAAGCCATGGAACCAATACGTTCGGTGATAGGAAATGGCCCAACATATCGAGGCGCCAATTTTCCCGATTGACTGAAACGTACAACACCTTTCATAGGTGAAACACGAATGAACACAAGATCTACCACAGAAAATTCTAACTTCCTTCTTCGGTTATCGGCGTAGGATTTTTGTCTACTCTGGGCTTCTTTCATCCTATGTCGAATAAGTTCAATCTTCTCTGTGGAATCACGAATAAAATCTGGACCTAAAACCAGCTTCTCACCGGCCTCAAGCCAACAAGAAGGAGATCGGCATGGCCTTCCGTAGAGTGCCTCAAAAGGTGCCATACCAATACTAGATTGGAAGCTATTATTATAGGAAAATTCAACAAGTGAAATATGATCTTCCCAACTTCCCCCAAAATCAAGCACACAAGCACGAAGAAGATCTTCAAGAGTTTGATTCACACGCTCAGTTTGTCCATCGGACTGAGGATGATAAGCGGTGCTAAAATTAAGCTTCGTTCCCAAAGCTTTTTGAAGACTCTTCCAAAATCCACTAGTAAACAATGGGTCACGATCGCTAATAATAGAAGTAGGAACCCCATGCAATTTAACAATCTCTTTGATAAAGAGCTTGGCCAAAAGAGGAACGGTTCGGCTAGACCGAACGGGAATAAAATGGGCAGATTTAGTAAGCCTATCAACAATCACCCATAAGCTATCATGACCCGAACGAAAACGAGAAAGGCCATCTATAAAATCCATGGAAATTTGGTCCCACTTCCAAATTAGAATTTCTAAAGGTTGCAATAGCCCACCGGGCCTTTGATGTTCGGCCTTAATGAGTTGGCAAGCCATGCAACACTTAACAAAGTTAGCAATATCGAATTTCATTCCCTCCCAATAATATAGTCGCTTCATATCCGCGTACATTTTACTACTTCCGGGATGAATGGTAAATTTAGAACGATGAGAATCTTCTAAAATATCTTTACGAAGATCACTAATATTTGGTACGATAAGTCTACCAAATCTCCGAATGCCGTCACGAGAATCGATATCAAAGTCTTTCAAACCTTCAATATCAATTTTATCCCTAACATTTTGGCCAAGAAGAGCCATTTCGGGATCTAGCCTTTGAGCTTCAAGAATGCGGTCTAAAAGAGAAGGATGAGCCTCAAGGCTACATAAAACAAATGATGAGCATAAATCGGATACGCGGTCTCGAATCTCACAAGTGGATAAGATATCGAGATCATTCCGTTCGGATATCATCATAGAAACAACAGCTTATTGTTTACGGCTAAGAGCATCGGCGACACGATTACCCTTACCGGGTGTATAAAGAATATCAAGATCATAAGGCGAAAGGAACTTGAGCCAACGTTGTTGACGTAAATTAAGTTCCTTTTGAGAGAATAAATACTTCAAGGACTTATGATCAGTATAAAGAACAAATTTCTCTCCTAAAAGATAATGACGCCAAATCCGAAGAGCAAAAACAATAGCCGCGAGCTCTAAATCATGAGTGGCATATCTAGTCTCAGCAGGCTTTAATTGCCTAGAAGCATAAGCAATAACACGTTCTCTTTGCATAAGAACGGCACCCAAACCAACGCGACTAGCATCGGTATAAACAACGAAATCTTGATTCCCCTCGGGAATAACAAGAATAGGAGCATCAGAAAGGAGTTCTTTTAATTTCTGAAAAGAAGTTTCATATTTGTCCGACCAAATGTATTTAATGCCTTTCTTGGTCAAGCTAGTGAGAGGCACGGCAATCTTAGAAAAGTCTTTGATAAAACGACGGTAATAGCCCGCCAATCCGAGAAGACTACGAATCTCTGTCACACTCTCCGGTCTCTTCCAATCTTGAATCGCTTCAATCTTTGAAGGATCCACGGAAATTCCGGATTCGGAAATAATGTGACCGAGAAACTTCACACGAGATTTCCAAAAGTGGCATTTAGAAAATTTTTCCTTTAATTGATTACTCCTAAGAGTTTCCAACACAATCCGAAGATGTTTTTCATGCTCCTCCTCGGTTTTAGAATACACAAGAATATCATCGATAAAGATGAGAACAAATCGATCGAGGAAGTCTTTGAAAACCCGATTCATAAGGTCAACGAAATACGCCGGAGCATTCGTCAAACCAAATGGCATAACAAGCCATTCATAAGATCCATACCGAGTACGGAACGATGTCAAAGGAATACTATCCTCTGCAATACGAAGATGATGAAATCCAGTAGCTAAGTCTTATTGTGGAAAGACCTTAGCACCACTAAGCTGATCGAATAGATCATCAATCCGAGGTAAAGGATATTTATTTCTAATGGTAAGATCATTAAGCTTGCGGTAGTCAACGCAAAGCCTAAGTGTACCATCGGATTTCTTCACAAAAATAGCCGAAGCTTCCCAAGGCGAGGAACTAGAGCGAATAAATTTCTTCGTCTCCAATTTGGATAATTGTTTACGCATCTCCTCGTTTTCTCTATTTGACATACGATAAGGAGGACGAGTGATAGGTTGAGCTCCAGGAATAAGATTAATTCTGAACTCAATTGCTCGCTTAGGTGGTAACCCTAAAACGGGCTCGAATATGTCGGAAAATTCACAAACGACGTGAATAAGAGAAATAATATCACCCTCATCATCATCATCGTCATCACGAGGATTTAAAGAATATAAAGATGCAACCAAAGCAGAATCCGAATCTTTAAGAATAACAGAAACCTGATTAACAGATTGAGGATGTCGAAGATGAATAGTCCGCTCAGGACATAGGATATGAGCTTCATAACGGTTAAGCCAATCCATTTCCAAAATCATTCCAAAGCCTAAATAACGCATGACATGCAAATCAGCTCGGAAAGAAAAATCACACAAAATAATCTCGACATCTTTACACAATAAGCTGATTGTTGCGGATCCACCAACCGGATTCGCAATTCTCAAAGAAGTCATTAAACACAAAACATCCAAGGAAAAAGTATCAACAAGTTCTTTTGATATAAAAGAATGGGACGCACCCGTATCAAAAAGAACTCGAATAGGATGATCACGAAATAAAATAATTCCATCCAGAATAGAATGAGAAATACCTTGGCCACGAGATGTATTGCCAGGGGCTTGAGCAACATTAAGCTTTCCCTCCTTCCTAGTTTGAAGTTTGGGACGCACATGCATAAAATGATCCAGGCTTTTACAGTAGCGACAAGTACGAGGCTTTGAACACTTGTTCGCAAAATGGTCTCTGGATCCACAGTTATAGCATTTCCCTTCAGTAGAGGAAAAGGTCTTTGCAGCAGGAGTTGCTTGCCTCCCTTTCTTATTGGGATAAGGACCTTTGAATTTGCTTGGCCTCTTCTTGTTGTTGAAGTTTGGTTTGGAACCCACCACTTCAACATCATTCTCCCTATCCGCCTCTTCAAGACGAAGAGAGATATCAACGAGTTGGTCGAAAGAAACTTCTAATTTTAGAAGTAATGGCTTCTTGAGACTTTTGTTTAAGCCATAGACGAATCTCTGGTTCTTCTTCAGAGGGGTGTTGATGTATTCAACCCCATATTTGGAAAGCGACTCGAAGGAGGCGACGTAATCAGTCACGGAGGACTCACCTTGAACAAGGTCTATAAATCGTCGAGCCAATGTCACTTTCTCAGCTTCTGGTACAAATTTCAACTCGAAGCGTTCTCGGAATTTCTCCCAAGTGAGATCCGCTTCATTAGTTTCATAAATAAGAAGCTCGTACTAGTCCAATGCTCTTTCTCGGAGCATACTTGAGGCCACCTGAACTCGGTGAAGGTCAATAAGATTCATGCGAGAAAAGATTCGATCGCATGACCTTAGCCAAGCCTGTACTTCAATAACAGTTTCGAAACCTCTGAATGACTCCCCACCCAAATTAGTGTAATCGCTACACAAGCGTGCAAATCCCGACTTTGGGTGAGTAGGTTCAGGGTTAGCTCCAGCTGCTTGAGCATTCGTCACTAAATCAAGAAGCTGTTGAGCAGTCATAAAAACTCCATCTTAGGGTGGAGTGCTAGATGGCACGGCTCTGGGGCGGCCTGGTCTAGACATTTCTCTTCCTTTAGAAAGAATGAAGAAGAAAAAGGTTATTCACCAAATTGAATATCAAGCAATCTTGATAGACAAAACAAGGAATCATAAAAGAAAATAGGATAGAACGGTACGTAGATCCGAATAAAATCCTAAAGCACGACTCCAAAGAAAGACTTAGGACAATGATCCTTGTTATAATATTCCATATTGTTCCGAAGTTTGGCTCTGATACCAAACTGTGACGCCCCACCTCTATATCCACACTAGCCAAGAACATTACGGTGAATGCTGTCAACTAGCACGGAGAATAAGGCTGTTGAGGAGCGACCATCAGTGTAATTTCTTTGCGCGAGCATCGATATGTCAAATAGTATAACATGCATTTCTTTATCAAGAGAAATCCGACATACCGACACAAACTCAAAGCTACTACACAGTGGCTATATGAATCCTTCGGAAACAAATATAGAAATAAGCATAACATAAATCAGTCACAGACAATTCATATCACAAAGGCGGAAGAAGATATGAATATATATAACTAACACATGAAAGTGTTTGTCAGAGTAGTGGTCTAAAAAGATCCACAATATCACAAAAAAAATAGTTACACGAACTACGCAAAAGAATAAGAATACATTATGGAGTCTATATCTCAAATGTATACAACAAAAAAACTACTAATCTAAGTAGTTAGCCAAAAGTCAGAGTAATCAATCCCAAGAGAGAAGTCAAGCAGAAGCACCTGCAACATCTCGGTCTGACCCGAGTATTATTTATAAGAAAATAATAAACGGACCAGTCTAGCTATAAATATCAGATAACATGATATAGAACGAAAGATATGGCATAGACATATGATATCCATAATGGCATACTTCTATAAGTATGTAAATGATAATCAACAAACGATTAATCAATATAAGAGAATCTTCTCAAAGATCCAAAAAGGGTATCATACCCAAAACTTGTAATCACAACAAGTTAATGACACACGAATTCACCAATACACAAAAATTGATAAATCATATCAATGAAAATCACTAAAATTGGTGAAGCATAAATTCTAGAAATCATCTCAAGAAATCCGGTCAATGACACACGAATTCACCTATGCACAAAAATTGATAAATCATATCAATAGAAATCACAAGAATAGATGAAGAAGAAAATTCCAGAATTCGACACACGAAAACCAGAAATCACACAAAATGGGGGAGGAGGCCTATCACACGAACGGGAGCATAAAAACTCACCAACAGCTGTAACACACGAACGAGAAGCTATCTCATGGTAGCTAGCCATTAATTTGACACACGAATGGTCCGAAGACCGTGGGTTGCTACCCCACCAATTTGAGTCGAATCTCCACAAAACGGAGTTTAGTCTCTCTTGCAGACAAAGAGACATCGCACATTGCTAGTCTAAATCACAAAGATGATCGTCATGATCAACGAGAAGTGTCAATTACACTAAGCTAGTATTAGCTTCATGTCCCATAACCACTTGCTTAACTTAAATATTTACGAACAAACTGTAGATTTCCACTAGAAAATTGTCACAAGAGATTCAATCGAACAAGTCCAAGAATTAACCGACGAAGTAAACGCAAGCGTTTCATACCACTTATTTTACTAAGCCGTTTAATTAGATTTCTCATACGAGTGAGGTAAAGGTTTATATATACTAATAGATTGGAAAACGGTTTTATAAACGAATTTGGTATTAAAATAGTATTGAAATCGTTTGAGGAAAGAGTTTTGATATTTACTACTAGTATAGAAAACCTTTATATTTTTAAAGTGACAAAACACAAAGAAGATTGTAGGAACAATCAATCACTAAAATTCACATACGGAGATGTGAATAAAAATCCAACGAAACCGATAAAGAATCCATCAAAATGGATATTCAAAAATCCCTAAAAAAAAGAGTCATCAAAGTCATATTAATTGATAACAATAAATAGGAAACCACACGAATCGATTTAAGTTGGAATTTCAAGCAACAAGGTGAAGTAGGCAAAAATCATCAGGTCGGTCGACCGGACCCCCTGAGTCGGTCGACCGAACCAAAGGCTGGAAACCTCTCGGGACAGCAGGTCGGTCGATCAAACCCTGTACTCGGTCGACCGAACCTTAAAACAGAAAGTGCTTATGCACTTGGAAGCAGGTCGGTCGACCGGACCAGAGGGGTCGGTCGGCCGAGCCTGTTTCCAGCTTCATCAATGCCTATTACAAATGAGGTTCAATCTTGACCAAAATTGCATTCGCACGAGCAACGGCGCTTAGGGTTTATGTCAATCGACTACCCGGCCCTATATGCTCCTCGATGCATCACCAAAAACATGTTCAAACATAGAAGTTAGGATTTTTAACGAATTGAACTCAAAACACTAAAAATTGGAATATACACCAATTCAATCCAAACCAAAAGAAAATGCACACGAATAAGTGTTAGGAATTCATACCTAACAATCGAAGATAAATATAAGCATAGATGTGAGATAAAAATCTCACCTTTTCACAAAATCAAACAAGAAGAAGCTTGAAAGCAAACGGAGAATCAACCTCTCTTCAATCTCAACACTAGAAGCTTGAATCTAAGCTAAAAGAGAAACATTTCCTAAATTAGGTTTAGGAATTTTCTCAAATTGGTAAGAGAATAAGTTGGAGAAGAAGAAGAGAAGCTTACCAATGGGTTCTTCTTGAGTTTGGAGCTAGAAATTTGATTTGCATGAGGAACTAGGGTTTTGGAGTTTTCAATTTCCAATCTCTCCCACCATTAATACACTAAAAACTGAAATGAGAAGAGAATGAGGGTGAGTGGGGAAGAGTGGCTCAGATTTGAGCATAAGTTAACATAGGGCTGAGCCCAAACCAAACCCAAAGTGAAAAGTAGCAAAAATCAACTTTCTCCAAACATATCGAAGCTTATACTCAAAAAGGTCGCAAATGGCATTTTAAACTCAATAGGAGTGGTCCCGAGTCCTAATTCGACCGTATGCAAAAAGTAGCTTTTCGGACCAAAATCCGACTAATGATAAAATATTTAAATAAAATATTTAAATATAAAATCGATAAATATGCGGGTTGTTACAGCTTCGCCTGGACTCGGCTGTGCCGTGGGATTTCAATAGGAAGCATGCTACATGCAAAATATATGAAGGCTTGATTATATAAACTTTATTGTAATAATCATCTCAGAATGAAGGACCAGAAAACAAAACGAAGAAGATGGAAAAACGGGAAGAACGAACCAGCACAACGAAAATGAACCGGTGTGTATTATATTGAAACCAAATGGAAAAGTGAAAAGTCAAACGTTAATTTCTAAAATTATTAAAGGCAAATGGCCATACGTATTATACGGTAGTTAACTGGAAAGATAAAGGAAACCAAAAGGTTCCAGAAATGGGTATCGGTACAATTAACCATTTCACTGATTTAAATATAAATAAAATTAGATAACAAAATAAACTTTCATATTTTCTAACGAAAATTTGCCATTTGCTATGTTTAAATATACGTATTCCAAATATCAAATTTTTTATTTACAAATTCAAATATTTAAATTTTCACAAAATTCTAGTTAAATATATTATTAAAACAAATAAATTTTACGGGTCGTTACAATTCTAAGATGAAATTTTTATTAAGTGATTCATGTTCTTCTCCTGTTGTACTCCCTCTTGAAGTGAAGAAATAGTAAAGGTTGTTGGGTTCGATGATGTAGACATAGACGAATCTCATTATATCGGTGCGTTCACTCTTGTCTGTCTTTTTTCTACAATTTGTGTTTGTTGATTTTCTTTTTATTCTCTTTATTGGATTGGAATTGTTGAGATTGTTCATGAACTATAATAAAAAAATCAGAGTTTTGGACAGCAGAACCAGAACGCCCAATAATCTGGTCTATAGACAATCTAGACAATTCTAATCCAACAAAAAGAATAAATAAAAGAATCAAAGAGCGCAAATTATAGATTAAAGAAAACGAGAGAATGCGCTGATGTAACGAGGTTCGGCTATGCCTATGTTCTCGGATCCAACAACCTTTATTAATTCTTCAATTTAAGAGGGAATACAACATGAGAAGTTTAAAAATCGCTCAACATAAATTTCTTACCCCACAATAGATACAGAAATAGAGATCTTATTGAAGATATTTTACGGAGAACTCTCTTGTCATGTTATGTTGAAAAGATAAACAAATGTCTTCATATGTATAGCTGGAAGGATGAAGACTACTTTGGAGATAAGGATAAAATCTTTTCGGATTTATTTGATTTTATTTCAACATAAATTTAACATCTTAGTATTTTTTTCCACGTATATCCTTATTTGATTGATTCCTCAAATCAAGTAATATATCTTCTGACATTAATTGATTATCTTCCTATATGTTTTCCATATTTGATTGATTGTAGGAATCAATTAATATTTTCTCTCTTTTAATATTTGGAATATATTTAAATCATCTAAATTTAACACTCCACCTCGACTTAAGTATATCGATCAATCAATTAAACTGATTATTGGATTAGTGCCTCATGACGCTAAGTAGCTCATAACCAAGTTTGAGCAATGCTCAAACTTTTCCTTTGAAACCAACTATGTTCACATATCAGCTGGATTATCTTTTGTGTGTATTTTCGATAGCTTTATCTTATTTCTCTCTTCTTCAAGTATGAGAAAGAAAATTCTAACATCAATGTGCTTTGTCCGTAAGCTATAGGCTTGATTCTCAATAAAATGAGTGTCAGCTCTAACTTTCTGAAAACAACTCCGTCGTCTTTTGCATCATTGATAAATCCTACAAAAGCTACAACAAATACAATCTTTCCTTAGTCACTTCCACAATATAAATAAGCTTTGCCTCTGTAGTCGATAAAACTACAATGGATTGTAGTTTGGATCTCTAAGAAATCTGACCTATGCCAAGTTATAAACATAGCCTTAAATCGATTTCCTACCATCTCTATCTTCAGCATGATTTGGATCACAATAACCCCTTAGAGTTATATCGCTACCTTCAAACAACAAGCCAGTATCAGAAGCGCCTCTCAAATATCATAGAATCACTTTACTGCTTGTCAATGAGTCTTACTTGGGTTAGACATGTATCTGCTAACAACACCAACTGCAAGAGCTAGATCAGGTCTTGTGCATACCATAGCATATATAAGACTTCCAACTGCACTAGAATAAGTAATATTAGCTATATCCCTTTTGTTTTCTTCCGATGTGGGCATAAATATCTAGATAGTTGAAACTGAGAGCCTAATGGAGTAGCCATCGGTTTACCTTTCTCCATACCAAATCAAGATAGGACTTTCTTGATATACTTAGTTTGAGTGAGCCTCAAAACACTTTGCTTTCTATCCCTCTGAATCTCCATCCCCAAATTCTTTATGTCTTTCCCGAATATTTCATATTAAACTCTTTGTCGAGCTCTGTCTTTAACCCTGAAATTCTAGTCATGCTCTTAGAAGCTATCAACATATCGTCAGCATAAAGCAACAAACAGACGATGTCTTTATTACACTTCTTAAAATAGACTCATTGGTCCTTAAAGCTTCTAGAGTAACCATGTGGGATCATAAACTTATCGAATTTCTTATATCATTGTCTATAGAATGTTTTAAACTATAAAGAGAGTTGTTAAGCTTACAAACATGACTGGACTTTCCACTGTCAATGAACCCCTCTACCTACTATAGGTAAATGTCCTCCTTAAGGTCACCATGCAAGATTGTTGTATTGACATCTAATTGTTCTAACTTCATGTCGAAGTGGGAAACCAATGCCAAAAGAATGCGAATGAAAGTGTGTCTAACAAATGGAAAAAAGATATCATGGAACCCCACACATTTTCTCTAAGCATAACCCTTCGCCGCTAATCTCATCTTATACCTCGAGTCAACATCGTCGCCATCTTTCACCCTATAGATCCAATTACACCTAATTGCTCTCTTGTCGAAAGGAAGTGGCACTAAATCCCAAGTGTGATTTTTATGCAAAGACTCAAATTCTTCATCCATAGCTACTAACCAACTGGAACTATCAACTGAACTAATGGAATCTCTATGATCTCTGGGCTCATCATGAAATATGCCTAATGCATACGCTGTCATGTCATGAAAGACGATATCTTCAATGCTCAATCCTGCGAAATCATCATGCCATCTAGGTCTTTTCCTCTCTCTAATTGGTCGAGTTTGAATTTGAGCTCCACCTTGAGATTGATCCTCTGTCCTCTTCTCATCAACCACGATGTCATCGAAAATACCATTTTTACTTGTATGGAAGTCTAATGATCTATTCTATGTCTGATACTCGATCCTTTCAACATTATCATTAACTTAAGAACAATGCTCCACCTTCAACATAGCCTTTTCATCAAATGTAACATGCGTGCTAGTAATAATCTTCTAGGTAGTACGACACCACAACCCAACTCTTACTTCTCCCCTATAGCGAAGAAAAATACACTTGCGCAATCTTGGATCCAACTTTCCTATGCTCTTATGCATATAAGCTGGATAACCAAACATTTTGAGAAAAGAATATGAAACATACTCTCCCTTCCATACTTTTTAGGGAATCTTCATATCTATGGTGGTAGAATGTGTACGATTGATGAGGAAAACCGCAGTAGATAACGCTTCTGTCCAAAATCTCTTCTTTAATCCAACAATCAAACGTAATCAACGAGTTCTTCCGAACAAAGTCTGATTCATCTTCTCTACAAACCCATTTGAGTAAGGGTCCCCTAGTGTGGTGCAGTTCCTTTTTGTTCCCTCGGACTAACAAAACTCGGTGAATTTTTAGAAGTGAATTCACCACCATTATTTGAATGAAGAACCTTCACTTTCTTTCCAGACTATTTATCAACAAGAGATTTCCAACTGTGAAACTTATCAAAAGTTTTATCCTTGGACTTCATAAAGTAAACTTATACCTTTCTAGAAAAAAACATAAAAAATTGAAACAAACTACTCGACTTATCCAAAAGGTAAACATGGTGCGTGGTCCCAAACATCAGTGTGAACATACTCCAAAATATCTTTAGACTTATGCTCTACAATGTTGAAAGAAACTTTCGTATGCTTTTCAAGTACGCATCCCTCACGAAGGCCAAGTTTTGAATAATGAACATCGTCAATCAAACCTCACTTTCTCAACACTTCTACATTTCTCAACAATCGAAGAAGACTCCACAATAATAGTGGTACACCCTTCAACAAATATAGATTTTCAGCTTTTACTCCTTTCATCACTATCAATGAGTCATTTGTAGTTTTCAGTGAACCTTTTTCTATTACACACATCAAGCCAAGGTTGCACAATGCTCCACTGTAGATCAAAATACACCTCAAATCAGGCACATGTCTAACATCACACAAAGTACGAACAACACCATCAAACATCCTGATGTTCACCATTCCAATACCAATCATGCGGCATATAACATTATTTTTCATGAGAGCATCTTCTCCACCAAACCGACAGTAAGTGGAAAAAGAGTGTCTATCAGGTGTCATATGATAGGATGCTCCAAAGTCAATAATCCACATAGTACTCTTCATTGAAGAGGCAGAAGCTGTAAAAATGTCAAATTCACTCTCTGAATCCGATGTCTCCGTGGTAGAAGTTGAAGCCTTTTGGGTAATGGCTTTGTTTTTATTCTCCAACTTGGAGCAACTTGCAATATAATGTCCAAGCCTTCTACAATAATGAAAAACTCCCATCAGAGCTCCACTTGATTGAGACCTTGACTTAACTCTGTCTCCACTATATTTGGCCTACTCTTACTTCTTCCTCTTTACGCAATAAGACCTTCAGAATCATTCTCCATGCTTATGTTTGCTAACTTTCCCCTCAAGTTTTCATTATGCAAATTTGACTTCTCATTCTTCAAGCAAATAGAAGAGCTCACATAGATCATAAAGTTAACAAAAGTGTTATACTTCGCAGACAAAGAACATAAAAGAACGACAGTTTGTGCTTCATCCTCAATTTTTACTTTAGATGCTTGGAGATTCATAACAAGTTAGTTTAGGGCATTCACGTGAGCTAATACATCGGTTCCAGACTTCATCTTGAACAAGTAAAGTTGTTGTTGTAGGATGATGCGGTTGGTGAAAGACTTGTGGTAGAACTTTTTTTGAAGAGCATCCCACAATTCCTTAGCAGTTTTCACATAAGAAAACTTTCTAAGTACTTCTTTCGAAAAACTAAGTTGGATGGTAGTAAGAACATTGTCTTCAAATTCTTCGATCTCTTCAGGTGCTAATTTCTTCAGTTTCTCTGGATCTGAGACAACCTTAAAAGTCCTCTCTTTCTTCAACACCGCTTCCATCTTCATCTTCCATATGTCAAAATCTCTCTTTCCATCAAATATAGCGACTCCATAATTTGTAGAGCTTCCACTGGTGATATCCTTTGTAGAATTAGACAACTGAAATAGTCTTCAAACAGAACAACAAGCTCGATACCAAACTTTAGTGAAAAATCAAGGTTTTGGGCAGCGAAAGCAGAACACCTAATAATCTAGTCTATAGACAATCTCTGCAATTTCAATCCAACAAAGAGAGTAAAAAGAAAATCAAATAGCATAAATTATAGATAAAAAATGGAAAGAAGAGAACACACCGATATAACAAGGTTCAACTATGCATACGTCCTCGGATCCAACAACTTTTATTATTTCTTCACTTCAAGAGGGAATACAACATGGGAATAATATAAATCGCTCAATATAAATTTGCCAACCTACAATAAATGCATAAATAAGTATCTTATTGAAGATACTTTATGAAGAACTCTCTTGTCGTCTTGTCTTGAAAAGATGAACAAACATCTTTATCTTTATATTTATATGTGGAAGAATGAAGACTGGCTTGTTGATAATGAAATCTTTTCAGATTTGCTTGATTTGAGTTCAACACAAATTTAGCATATTGGTATTTGTTTTCACATATATTCTTATTTGATTGGTTTCATAAATCAATTAATATATCTTCTGACATTAATTGATTATCTTCCTATTTGTTTCTCATATTTGATTGATTGCGGAAATCAATTGATACTTCCCTCTTTTAATATGTAGAATATATTTAAATCGTTCAAATTTAACAAATTTTACGTACTAAAATACATAAAAAGGTAATAATAATATTTATAAAAACCAGACGGATAATTATCAGATGTGAATGTAATCATATCCGCATATGTATCATTTTTCAGATATCAGATAACTTTCGTATTTTGGATACGGATACAGATTTCAGATTTTTCGGATACTCCGTTTTACCAAGTAAAAATGGCTCAGTATAACTGAAGTTTGGTTGGCCACATGACTCTTTTTGTTCCGGTGCATTTGGCAATTGTCAAAATACAATTGTCAAAATATTACTGCAAAGTGGAGTTTATAAAATTCACGGCAAATGTTGGTAGCAGTGGAGCAAACTCACGCATACGTGGATTCCCTTTATTTGTACAGTAACTTTGCTGGAACAACCGGGTGAAATAAAAGACGGGGCATGTGGGTGACAGACAGGCCCGACCCTAGGGCAAGGCTGCCAAGGCGGCCGCCTAGGGCAACATGTCGGAGGGGGACAACAAAATGTTAAATTTTATGTGAATATTGTTTACTAATTGATAAATAACACTAACTTTTTAAGAAAATTATGTGGTGGAGTGATTAATTGATTACATTTAGTATCAAGCAGCTCGAGTTCAAGTCATGCGTGTGTTAAATTATTGGTCTTTCTTTATTTATTTTCTAGTTTAATTATGTGGTCGGTAAGTCAGAATGCACTTTCAAAATTTACACAAAAAAACGGATTTTATATTATTAAATTTAACCACAAATTAGACTACGAAAATGTTTTGGAAGGTGACGCTTATTTATATGGCCGAAGACAGATGATGATGAAAAGGTGGATGCCTGAGCTCAACCTTAATAAAGAGTTACATATTGTTCCAGTATAGGTAAAGTTTTTAAGCTTGAAACTAAACTACTGGTCCAAAGAAGGCATTGGTAGGATATCATCAGCGTTGGGTGTCCAATCAAAATGGAGTGCTACATCAAGGTACGTATGATAAACATCTCCTTTGTTAGAGTACTAATTGAAATAAATAATGGTTTCAATTCCATCCAAGGTACTAATTATTAATAAGAAAGATGAAATCTCGACACGAAGAGTAAAATATGAACGGAAGCCTAGCATTTGCCCAAACTACAAATGCTTTTGTCACCTATTAAGATATTGCAAATTTGAAAAACAATGGTTCCAAAAGTATGAACTAATGAAGACAACTGGACAAATATGGATGTCGAATCACTACAATGTTGCCTAGCCCCTCAAACGGTCATAAATCATCTAATTCTAACTACAATGCATGCATTTAATTGGACTGGGGCAACCAAATTCGTTGGGCCGGCTCTGGTAACAGGTGTGCGGGCTAATATCGGAGGGTCATTATGTTTCAATGCATGGATCAACAGCCGTACTAAAATCAAGGGTTATTACCTGGTTGAAATAGCATTGACTATTTGTACAGTTAGGATTGTTGTATAGGGACCCGTTTGAGAACGAAACGGTACGAATAACCCCGCTAAAGATGGTCTAATATTTTGCAGTCTAGTTCACATTACACATGTTTTTTTGGAAATAGAAAATCTTTATATATTTGGGTTCCTGTTAGTTAAAATGATTTACATCGAGATAAATGTACTGAAAAATTTATTTCAGATGTTTCCATAGACTGAAGTTATTTATTTAAGAAATGCTTAAACTTCTCTGAAACCCTTAAGATGCAATATTATGTGGATATCATTTTGAATTCTTTATGAAATTTATCTAGTGCTGTAACACTCAAAGATAAGATAGAATGACAAATAAATAAAGGCCACCAATATTTTTCAAAATATCAGTGAAAGAAATCCACAATTAGGCGTCATCCAATATCACTTTCATCGTCGAAAATGATTTAAATAGAAGCTGCACAGTGCACACGCTTATATCTCTTGATCATTAGTTTTATTTAAAAGCACTTAGCAACTTTAGAGTTCTTGAAAAAAATACGGATTTAGGCTGGACTATCATTACATCACAAAACCTATGTAGCTCTATCCACTTCTTTCTCTGTGTTCAGCAGTGCTGCAGAAAAAGCGAAACTGAAAAAACAAACCTTCATCAAAGCTGATTCCCACCACTTTTATTTGTAATTAGAAACAGATTAACAAACGGAAATAACAGTAGTAATCAGAAGAGTCCAAAGCACCATTAAACAAGTAACCCTGAGTAGTTAAAACTATATTCACCATAACGTCATCATTACTATAGGCCAACTAAATAATCAACAAATAGCCATTCTCATACCTCAAACCCACTAAATATAAAATATCAACATCCAGACGTCAGGGTTTCAAAGGTACTATAGCAAATCAATACCATATCACATACCCCTCAAAATTCCATCATAGACGAACTCAACTTCATCAAAGCATCCAAAGCATTGGGCGCAAACTTCCTAGCAAAGAGAAAACAGACCTCGGTAGGCTTCCCATTATAGGTACAAACAGTCCCATTGCTCCTAATACTCTGAATAAACCCTTCAGTGACGCTCTCCTTCCCAAACCTAGCAGGATGAGGCCCCCCTCTCGACCAGTCTACCCACGTCACACTCCTATTCGAATTCAACGCTCCATGAAACATGTTCAAGTACGTAGGGATGTAGTGCTCGTCCGAATAGCAAGAAGGCTTACAATACTTTCTAAACAAAGAGTAATATTTGGTATCCGAGACTATGTCAATGGCCAAATCGCGACTGAGCTCGAACCACTCCGACCCTTTCCTCCACTGCTCGAGCTTGATCCCTGGTGCCATGCGTGTGTTGTACCGACCCCTGCTTCTCGGTGAGTCCTCATCAAAGGATTGAACGAAGCTGTGAGCTGAGTGTATGAGGTAGTTGTATACGGTTGGGAAGTTGAATATCGGGATGCAGCTTTCCGATAAGAGGACAAAGCGCTCGTTTGAGAAGTCCAGTAGGGCGTTTGCTAACAGCCGCCTTTCTGCATCTACTAGTGACACCGTTCCCCATTCCACTTCCTGAACATTGTCAAATATGTAACCCAAAAAAAATTAAACAATGACCATTGATTAACAGAAGTTAGACGATTTCATACATGTTGTTGCTGGTAAATTTCTTCTGTGTGGGGTAAAGAATTATGGTGGAAAAGACTTTGGTAAAGTCGTTTTAAACAAAGGTAGAAGTGGCAGGCATCAAGAAGACAGGTACAACTAAGCAAAAAGACAATGATGTCATATTCTATGCCAACTAAATTATTAGTGCATAAAGGCAATGACAGGAAGGAAATAACATGGCAATATTCGATATGAGCAAGTATGTCCTGATAACATATGAGTTGTCAAGTGCAAACCGCACCTAACCAAAATGTTACATAAAATGGCAAGGTGTGATTTAGACGGTAAGTTTAATCTTATTTGTAGAAAATTAGGATACGACAAACATCTATTCCGTCATTTATATCAAACTATGACTTATTAACTCTTTAATGCAATCTGCCAGTTCAAATATGCATTATTGCCAGTCTAGTTCTCTGTAGGAATGATAATTTCGAATGTTATAGAACGTTTTGAAATCCTGTACCTTTCATAGAAAGAACATATTCTTCACTGGTGGTTTGTTTTTTGTAGTACGATGGATAATGCTATGTAGATAATTTCTAATAGGTAATCGTTTAATATATGACTTCTCTACCACAAGATCAATTTCTCAATATGAGATTATTCTAAGAATATTCTTTAAAGCAACACATATGGTAAGCCTAAAACATGATTAACCTAGGATTCTTTTTTTGTTCTTCATTCATTTACTGAATGGCGCCTATAGCTTGTCCTAGATAGATATTCGTTTCGATGCCCATAACATTGAGAAATACGATTTGCAAACAACAAAAAGGACCATCGAATTATCACATATGGCATATTCTGGTAGTCAAGACAACAGAAAAACTACAAAAATGCTTTGTGACAACCAATTACAATTGCATTATAAAAAATAATGAACGCAAATGAAACTAAATCTTCTGCGGGATCTACTCTTTATTGATTGTTTATTTTCCACTATGATTATGATGAAGTATGGAATATTGATTTTTATTTATTTTATGGCTGCTTATCAGCAACATCGAACTTCATGACTATTAAAAAGCAAAAGCAAAAACAACAAATGAGAAGAAGTCATACCTCACTAGGGATTTGTCTTCCATAAAAAGCTGAATCCATGGTCACATTAAGCTTGTAATCCGGCAAGCTATGCACGTAGACGGAATACAATCCATCATGCCCTTTGAAAAATTTATCCCACAAAGGCGAAAAAGGCAAAGGCCCTCTAGTCAAGAACATAAATGCGACTTTTGGAACTCTCTCAAAAGGAAACTCTTTCTTCTTTGGCACCATAGAAGCTCTCCAAAACAACTCTTTATCACTCATCTTATGCATCAAATTAGTAGGCCTAACAAACTTCTCTATACTATTGCAATTTGAATTGTACATACTTTCGGGAAAAAATATATCAGTATGAATGCTAAAATAACGCGTAAAATGGGAGCTAACTGATAGGCCTAAAACAATTCCTGCCATGAAAATAACCAAAGTCGAGACTGTTTTCTTTAACCCTAGTGACCAATCCTTTTTCGGAGATGAAGGGAAGTAATCCACATCATATTCATCTGCTCTACTCCTCATCTTGAACCTTATTTTCAAAAACCCTAATTCAAACACTTTTGAATCGGATTCAAAGCACTTGGTTACCTGAACTCACAAATTCGTCGCGATCGTATTTTGATCGACACCCGGATGATAGGCCGTTAAATAACAGCCAAGATGATAAACAGTTAAAAACAACAATCCAGATGGACAAAATCTCCTCTCTTTTTTAATGTTTTTCCTCAAATCGATAAGAACAAGATAGAATCTTAGCGATGTTAATGAGAGAAGCCTGAACAAGAAGAATTGAGCTTTTCCAAACAATGTTTCAGCAAACGGATGCGCGTTTTATAGCAAAGAATCTTTATTTTCTGAATATGAAATAATCATAAAAAAAAAAGAAGTAAGAAAAGTAGAATGGAATAAAAAATCTAAAGCGAGTGGCTTTACTCTGTATTGCTGGAACGGGTAGCTAAGCGGAAAGGGGCGAGGCTGGCTAGTCGGAGGTGGTCTTTGCGTCAGGCAAACAGACTTTTTCGTGTCCTTTTGGCTTTGAAAAATATCGCAATTTTTCCTTCCTTACCGTTTAAAAAGGAAAACCGGAAGCAGTATGGAATTTGGTTGGAAAGGGGGGGCCTCATTGGTTAGGAGTTATCCACTGAGAGGTATGTTCTGGAGATTTCGGTGAACAAGCTCGCCTGGTTCATTCACAATCGATTTGGATTTAAGTTTCTAGAAATTTTGGTCCACGTCACTCTGTAAAATAAATTAGACCCACGTATTTCAAACTTTAAAAATTCAAATTACATCTCTGTTTTCAAATAAAGTGCAAATCTGACAATAAAATTCAATCGTCTCATTTAACCGAGATTAAAAAAATTATATATAAAAAAACTCGTCAAACATTAATCGACTTCAATTTCTTCAATTAAAACCTCGTTTACATAGTAATTCATCGTCAATGTAAATTAAAACCAATCAAAATCGAATCGAAATAAACCCTAAAAACGCAAGAAACATGGTTAAGAATTGCAGATTTATAGAAGAAGAAGAGCTTGCACTGAAATCGGAACAGTAGATGGCTATTGCGAACAGCATGCGAGATTACAACAGAAAAAGACTGATAATACTGATCTACAACTAACAAATATATCAAAGGGAGGAAGAAAAAAGCGAAAAACAAGTAAATAAATCAAAATTTTGACATTTTTAATTATGCATGTTGGCTGTTTGAATTTAAAATTTCATTTACATGCGAAATTGCTAAAACAAATATTTGACATATGCAGAATGTTGGTTGGCTGAAACTAGTAGATTCGTTTGAATATAAAATTGATGCTTGTAAATATTATGTTGCTTTGTATATTACAGTACATAATTAATAGATCGTTATTATGTTGCAAAACAAAATAGACAAATTTATGTTGGACGGAATATTTGCCTGACTAATATATTTACCTGGTGTTGTCTTGCATGATATGTTTTGGGAGAAATATTAGACAGACAAATATTTTCAGGCAATTGTCTACATAATATTTGTCTAGTTCGTATTTTTCCAGCATATATTAGATTTTATATATAACATAGATCATTCTGCAAAACATAGTAGGATCGACTTCACCCTAGAAAGGGGACGAATATGGTGATACTATCTATTATAAAAATTTACTGTGGAAGTTTATATAAAATGGTTGCAACACAAATATGGCAGAATTATATTAAAAATGCAGAAATAAAACAAAATAGAATTTAACCAGCTTCGGCAAAACCCTGCCTGTATTGCCCCCAATGTTTCTACTAGAAATTAAGTAGTCAGACGCTTACACATGTAAACTTGCGATACCCGCTATCGACTAATCTAACTCTATGCTCAAAACCCTACCACAACTCAGCCACTGAGTTGCGAATTCTCGAACTACACCACCGTAGTTCGTTAACTAGTCACACGAATAGACAATACATAAGTTTAAAAAGAAAAATACAATCTAAAACAATTTAAACAAAAAAAACCCTAATTTTAAATATTGAAGCTTAAGTATGTAGGTCGGCCCAAAACAAATAAGTGATAAGGAAGATTAAATCCCTTTATTCTTTTATCGGCCCAACTCTTTCGTTCTTCGATCTTTAAATATGGCTGCTCGTTCTTCTTTGCTAAAATGGAGATTATAAAACAATCTAAGTAAACAGTTCTAGAAACCTGCCGAAGTAGTTTCAAAAGTTTCCACTCCCTATTCCCAAAATTGAAAAGGAACAATCTTCTGCAAAATGATACACATTGATCGACTGTCAGTGACTCAATTTCACAAGATATTCCAAGCTTCCAAAATGATAACATAACATTTGAAGATATAAGCAAGGAATCGGCTTCCATTGAATTAATAATACAGTCATACACAATGAAAGAAAACTGCTTTGTTTTGGAGACATGAAAGTAACAATGAAAGAAATTAACATTGCTAAAATATTTGGATGGGATATCAAAGATTTGACAATTGACACATTTACTCATTTGAAAGAAGCTGAATTGGATTTGCTATAATACACTTCAAGGATTAATATTTTTTAGAAATCAAAATGATCAAAGCCAAGGACATGGAGTTAAAATCAATGTTAGCTTCAAAAAGGAACACAAAACAAGATCAAACTGATGTTGCAAGTATGATGATAATCCATCTACTGTCAACATATTTACTTTCTAATGCAAATACATTATTTCCCTTAGTGCCGCTGCCATATATCTATACAGTAAATAAATTAAAAAATGTTTCATGGTCTGCAACAATTTTGAATAATTTAATGGACCAAATCAAGAAACGCAAAAATACTTCAAGAAAAATCAGAGCATGTGTAACTATTTTGCTGGTAAATACTAATAATTAATTCTATGTTTTTTTAGATTATATTACAAACTAAAATATAATCTGATATTGTTTTTAATACTGTCATTGTGACGTGACAGAAATAATAGAACCAAAAAAAGTTTCAAATGAACCAATATTCAAAAAATGGAAACTATAGGAGATTACTCCAAATATTATTCATAAATTCATCGATGAAAAGGTAATAATTCTTCTTCATAATTGTTGAATATGCGATTATATGATTTTTGTTTGATGATAATAAACATATATATATATATATATATATATATATTCATTTAAATGTATTTGTTAATGTACTATTATATTTTTCACATAATTAAAAATACATTTGCTGAATAAAATAAATAACGCAGAATTTGAATTCAAACAGATATTTTATTCAAACAAATATATATTACAATTTTGAATAGTACAAATTTATTCATGTAAATGTATTTGTTAATTTACCATTTTATTTTTCATAGACTAAACAAATATTTGCTGAATAAAAGTAAATAACACAGAATTTGAATTCAAACAGAAATTTTTATTCAAACAAATATTTATTACAATTTTGAATAGTACAAATTCAAGCTCTCACTATACATATACAACTTTGATTACAACGAAAATTCAATTACATCACAATTTCACATTTACAGTTGACCTCACTACATATCACTCACACTCGTATTTATCTTCAACTTTATTCCAAATTGAATCCAGCATCCGAGCAATCTGCAAAAATAAATATTAACGCGGTAAAATAGAAAAGGAAATATTTTTACAGTATAAAACAAAATGTAGATATTGAAAATAATATTTGCCTCGGTTACTTGGGTTGTTCGTCATCATTTAATTTTCAATTCATCATACACGAACAGCTTGTGACATACATGGTGTATCACTGTTTATGCCACAGGGCCATGCACACCGATATATACACTTGATATATTTACAGGGACATGTGAGCACATGTCAAACCCAAATTATTGGATTCAACTCAAGTGCAATAAAATAATGGCACAACTTTCAGCACAAGGTCAAATCCGAGCTACAAGCTGGATTCAACTCAAGTGTAATGCACAGTCCAACTAAAACTCAACATGCTCACAAAAGATTGCGCGAATTCAAGAAGGCACCAAACCACAAACAAAATGCAATGGGCATTTCCAAAACAAAAATCCAAATGTACAAAACCAAATGCAAAATGCCTCAACAATGAATCAGAAGTAACTGGCATCAACTAAGTTCAAATGCATATAGACAACAAGCTCCAGATGGATAATGCAAGTGCAGACTCAAGTGATACAAGTTCAAACAAAGCTCAATAACACAAAACAACATCAAGTTAAACAAGACAGAAAATCAGTAGCTAACAAGCACAATGAAAATTCAGTTTCAAGTCAAGTATAGCAACAATGCACAAAGGCACGAGGCTATCATATACACACTGCAAATATAAGTGCAGATGACTACAATGACCAGAGACTTCAAAGAAAAGCAAAGCACATAAAGGCACCAGAGAGTTGCAACCTGAATCAGAAGCATGTAAAACCAAACATGAGCTAATCTACAAATGCACTTGCAACTGAAACTGCACACAGGCAGTGCATACATGAAGCAAAGACCAGACATGTGTGATACAAGAAAAAGTGACTTCAACAAGTTGATATGTAAACATATATGCAGTGACAATGTACATGAAACCCAAAACTGTCAAGCTAGATCAATGAACCAGATGACAACGGTGGTGCAGTAGGCCACAATGAAACCAGACCAGACAACTATCAAGACCAACAATGCAACTGCATGCAAGCTGCCCGAAGAATACAAGTTAAAACTGCAACACCTACTACAAGTGACAATGCCAGGCTCATGTCAATAATACAACATGATTATCAAGTGTATACATGATGAAGCAACCAAGTTGAGTGGCTGAAATCAACAAAGTAATACAACAGTTCAGTAAACAAGTGAAGCATGTGTAAATATATGTATAGCAAGTTCAAGCTACAGGTCAAAAACATAAGGGCCGAAGTAAGTCATAAAGAAAATAGTCTCAGCAAAAATATGCAGCGCACAAATATCATGAACCAGACTTCGAATCATGACAATGCAGACTCGAGTACACAATGAAAAATATAAGTTCAAATCCTGTTACACCAAAGATCAAAACAATGGTGATGACCGAAGTCATGGAATCGGATACACAAAGTCAAAGCCGAAGTCATCATAAATTTAAATACCAACGAATTCGAAACCGTGGTGAGCAAGGAAAATAGTGTCAAAGAAAATCAAAACCGTGTCAACCAAGTAACACAAAAAGAACGAATTGAATAAGTCAGTGAAATCATCAACGTCCAACAATAATCAAATAGCCGAAGCATAATTTTGAAAATATTAGACGAACGAAAATCTAGGGATTCAAATCCTATATAAATAGAAACATCATCGGCAATTTAGGTATTCGAGTTTGAGTACAATAGAGAAGAATAACTTATACAACTCGAATCATAGTCGAATACAGTATAAATTGAAAAAGGAATTTCACGTACCAATCTTTCAATCAAGTAAAGGCACTCGACAATTTGAAGTAGCTGAGAAATCAACCGAAGAAAGCAAACGAAGTATCATTCAATCTACCACAAACGGCGCTTCAAATCAAAAACCCTAATTTGGAACGAAGGAACGAAAGCCTTAATTTTGATCGAACAAAGAAAAACAGAGCCGCCATTATCTCATAAAGGAACGGGCGACAATATTATAAAAGAGGAAAAAGGGGTTGGCCCTATCTTTTGTTTATAGAAGTTTATAAATAAGGCATTAGTTTAAAATTAGGGTTGTTTTTAAATTTTAATTGTTTTTTAATTTGTAATTCCTTTTAAACCGTTGTAATTTCTAGTCCTGTGACTAGGGGACAGACTACGTGGCGTGGTTTGAGAATTCGCAACTCAGTGGCTAAGTTGTGGCAGAGTTTTGAGCATAGAGTTAGGTTAGTCGTAGCTGGTGTCGCGAGTTTACGTGTGTAAGCGTGTGACTACTTAATTTCTAGTAGAAACCATGGGGGAAGCACGTAGGCGGGGTTTTGCCGAAGCTGAGTAAATTCTGTGTCGTTCTATTTCTGTATTTTATTATTCTACTATTTTTTCTGTGCTGCTATTATTCTGTGATTCGTGTTGAAATTATTTTATAAGCTTCCGCAATTAATTTTTATAATTAATATCATCACCTTATTCACCCCCCTCTAAGGTGAAATCGATCCTACAGGTGGTATCAGAGCCAGGTTTAGAAGTCAACTTTTGTTTTTACAAAATTCGTTTTTCAAAAAATCAGTTTTTGTTTTAAAAATTTGAATTTTTAAAATGGCTTCTTTTAATAATGCTTTTGCTGAGGGTCAGTCCATAGTTAGACCACCAATGTTCAATGATGAATATGCTTATTGGAAAAGTAAGATGAATTTTTTTTTTGAAAACCATTGATGCTTGGAATATTGTTGAGACAGGTTATAGAACACCAACTATAACTGTAGATAATCAGGAAATAGAGAAACCAAAGGATCAATGGACGGAACTAGAAAACAAATAACAAAATGCCAATGCTGAAGTTATGAATTCTATTATCTGTTCATTGGATCAATTTGAATTTAATCATGTCTCACATTGTCTAACTGCACAGGAAATATGGCACACACTAGAAGTGACTCACGAAGGAACATCTCAAGTCAAAGAATCTCGTCTTGCCATGCTAAACAGCGAATACGAGAACTTCACAATGGCGAAGGAAGAAAATGTCAAAGTGATGTAAGGACGACTTTCCAATATCGTATACATATCAAAAGCTCTCGGAAAATTATACACGGAATTGGAAATAGTCCGAAAAATCCTCAGAGTCCTTCCACGAAGATTCGAATAAAAAATGACTGCAATTCAAGAATCAAAAGATTTAAAACAGATGCAAGTTGAAGAACTCATCGTTAATCTCACCACTTATGAGCTAGAAATAAAATTCAAGGAAGAGCGTGAAGGAGGTGACACTCGAAAGAAATCAATAGCGCTCAAAGGAACAACCGAAAGTGATGATGATAACGATGATGATGATAGAGCAGCAGAGCTGGCACAACTAATAAAGAAATTCAAAAAGTTGAACCCCAGATACGGAAATCCAGCTCGAAATCAAGAATTGAAAAGCAGAATAGGCAAAGCACTAGACTACTCAGAAGAACAGGAGATCATCTGTCATAAGTGCAACCAACCCGGACACATCAAGCCCAATTGTCCTCAAAATCGACGGTGACTTTGAAAAGAAATAAAAAAGGAGAAGTTTTGCAACCACGTGGAATACAAGTGATGAAGATAATCATAGTTCTAGCAGTGACAGTGAGAAAGCAGATATGTGCCTTCATGGAAATATAACTGATAGCGACGATGAAGAACCAAGCGAGGTATCAAAACTCACTCACTCAGAATTACTTATATATTTTCACAAAGTAAATGGCTGTTTTGAACGACTTAGGGAGAAGTATGCCAAACTTGAATCACAAAAAGATACTTTGATAGAATTAAATGAACAACTTAACCAATTAGTTAAAAACTATCAAAGTTGGATCCCTAAGTGTGATATGTGTCCAACATTCAAAGAAGAAATTAAAAAATAAAAAATTAATATAAAATCACTTGAAAATGAAATTCTGATTTTAAAAGAGAATGAAAATACTAGAAGAGAGAATTCTATTAAAAAGTGCACACAATTGTTAAATGAAAATGAATCTCTCAAAACACAAGTCCAACAATTGTCAACGACTTTAGATAAATTTTCAAAAATTGAAAAATCATTGAATATGCTATTAGAAAAGAAAATTGTTAATACGGTTAGACAAGGACTTGGATATAATAAATCGAAAATTGTTGAAAGCAATATTGTAACGTCCCGCCTTTGTCGCACGCTTTAAATCGACACACGTGCCAATTCAAACTGTACGGAAGGGCGGGTTGTTATGGGGTAAATAAGAAAAATAGAGAAGAAAAAAAAGATCAAAACAGAATCTCACAGCGGATGGATAAAATATAATAATCAATATACAGTTCATAAAACTGTTTACAAAACATTTGATTCTTCTTTATACAATAAATATCAGAGTTCACATACCAATAAATATCAATGCAGCGGAATTAAATGGTGTAATGGAATAATATAGTGGATAATAGTACTGCAAATCTCCGTCTTCGTCCTCTAGAATAAAATCTTCAAATCCTGAAATGCTCGGACTGACCCGGGCGAATTGAAAAGACAAAACACTCAAGTCAGAACTAAAAGATCTTATGTAAGTTAAATCAACAGAAGTAAATATGAATGCAGTAACTCAAGAGATGCTCGGGATTTACATCTCGTAAGGATCCGTTAAACTATTTACTATGTAGTATATTATCACTATTATAATAGTGTCTAATTGCAGAATAAACTTACTTTTAAATAGCGTTAAGGCTTTACATTTTCCACCTTAACACGTAAAATGCCAATAGTCTATACAGTACCATAATACCTCCTGATCGGGAGGCTACCAGAGGATACTCCTTAGGTATGACACAGATAGAAACTCGTACAGGGCGCGCTAGGGTAGGTGACACGGCACAACTAGGCAATGCCAGGGTAGATATACCAATTACGCTTTCGGGTCGGTGGTAACGCATAACTGCTTCTACCGCCCACCTCGAACAACACCTCCAAATCAAAGAAATAAAAAGTGGCCACCGAAACAATCCAAAAGTCAAGTATAATATCGAAGAGATGTGTCCAATCAAAGGTGCTAACTCAATTAACCCGTCGATCGCTCCTGTTTTAGCCACCTTATGCCAACTCACGGGAGTTGGGCCCACGTATTTACCTTAAAGGAAATGCCGCCACCATCCTACTTCATTCTGGAATCTCCACCACGTACACGGTTGTTAAAGTGGTTTTCGGAGTTGGCAGAGAGTATGACAACTTCCAATCCCGGTCTCTTTGACAACCAAACGTTATTATAACACCGCGGTTATTTCAAAATAATTTATACTTTAAAACAGAATATAATATCTCTTTCAAAACCATATAAATACGATACCATTTATATTTTTAAAAACCCCAAATCAATATGATATCATTTTTATTTTATAAATATCCCTTTTCCCAAATCATAATAATTTCAAATATATATCTTAAACCCGTAGCTTTGAAACAAAATTTCTAATACTTAAATGGTTTAAGTACATAAACAAATAGCTTTTTAAATTTCACAAATAAATTCCAAATATGGGTTTAAATTCCAACTAAACCATTAAAATTTTCATACATTTCAAAGCTTAAATATTAAGTGTTTCAAAACTAAATTTTTATAATTCATATATATATATATATATATATATATACACACACACACCAATTTACTTTACTACCATTTAGTTTTGAAATATTTAATTTAATAAATCCAGTATCCTTTATATAAACTTCAAAATTCAACAATTTTAATATTCCTTAGTTTATTTAGACTTGATATTTTTACTTAAACCACCTAAACCCCGAATTTAGTTTTAAAACCGTATTCTTTTAAAAATCTAAATTCCAATAAGTTCCAAAGGATTTTTATTAAATAAAATTCTTAATTAAATAAAATCTCAAGTCGATTTCAAACTATCTTCTCAACTTTGATCTATAAAAATTAATATAAACTCTATATTAGAATATAATTTAAGTAAATACTTATCCATAATATATTTTAATAAAATCAACTTTATTATTAAACTTACTTCATACTTAAAACAATTTTATACATAGCTTAAAAACCAAGAATATAACTACATATAAAATAACCTTTATCAAATATTCGAAATCAATACCTCATAAAACCATATATATATTTCTTTACACAAACATAGAAAATTTATTTCAAAATAAATTTATATATATATATATATATATATATATACATACCGCGGTGCCTGTATATAATTTTCTATCTTATGGTCAAATGATACAGATATTTATCATTTCAATCCGCAATTTAAAATTTAAAAATTAAAAAAATGCGGTTGTATATCATTTCAAACCGCAATCCAAAATGAGATGAAAATGCATAATACTTGCGGTTTTTAACAATATAAAATACAACATCCATTCATCCAATATCACCCATCAACCATTTATCACAATCATCATCAAATTCAAACAATACATCAATATATAACAGGTGATAAATAACAGGTATCAATTATCTGTTTATATTCAAAAATAAATTATAACTGTTTAACTAGAAGTTTATATGCAATAATGAAATAAAAAAACAAGTTAATTAAATAAATGCAAATTAACAGAGATAATGATGAAATATATGCCAAACAGCTATAAATAATTTCAAATCGCATCGTAAATAAATTTAACAAACATAAGAAATCTTAGAAGTTGTGAGTGGGTTAAAACACTTACCTTTTGAATTTAAACCCAAAAATTGGACAGTTTCAAATTCGTCCAAACCAGCGCCAAAGTGTCCGGAATTTTATTGCGGTTCCAATAAAAAAAATCGCGCGTAAAACGGATATCGTACGCAAAAGATATTCGAATTAAGAGATTCGAAATCAAAAATAAAATAAAAATAAAAATAACAACACTTACCTAAAAATATGCCACGTCATCGCATAACTCCCTCTCGCTCTCACGCGACATCCAGTATCACGCATCGGTTACAGTACACGACCATTACGCACGCCTGAGGCCACGTTGACCGCCATTTTCTCACTCCTCCGGCCATAGTATGCGACGCCACCTCCATCCTCGCGCTCATCACTCTCGGCCGCATGCCATGGCCATAGTACGGTCGTCAGATCTCCGAGCCCGCCACCTTATACTTTAGGGTTTCGAACCCTAATACGCCAATTTCGGCCACCACACAAAAAATCACTCCAGGTAACCACCACCATTCAACTCCAAATTCAATTCCCCACAAAACCCATATCTTGATTTCTCTGATTGAGGCCAAGATCGAAAACCCCCAAATCGACGTCATGGGTTACGTGATTTAGAACTTTGGCCATGATTTCCCGCTGGTTCAAGCAACAATTGCAAAAACAGAAGCTAAGCGTAGATTCGTATCGATGAGATCTTCGATTCTATAATTTTTTGAATTTTTTCGAAGAGTTTGAATTTTCATTTGATTTTTGAAATTTGAAATTGGATCTGGAATTTGTTTGTCTGCCATTGAGGAGGAGAGAGTTGAGATGTACGTATAGACAAATGAGAATAGAGATAGGCTAGGGTTTATAGCAGGATATTTATAGAGAAAGTTGAAATAGAAAGATGGATCCGAATTATAAACATGCTAAACGATAATTGGCCCGAAAAGCCCATTTCGACTCCTGAACGAAATTGGATCAATCCATATATCAAAATAGATGCTTTAAAATATTTTAAACGCGATGGAATAGGTTTACGTCCAAATTCCATCGTATGAATAAGTTATGCTAAAAATAATAAATTTCAAATCGATTTCAAATTGATTTCAATTAATCGATTTCAAGGCTTTTCGAGTCCGTATGATCAAACGACAAGTCCGATCGATACGAAACTTGAAATCCTACAATAAATCACTATTACAGATCCGATGAAACTTGTTTCGTCGAAATCCGAGTCAGTGGCCAAAAAGGCTATTTTTCTATTAATTAAATAATTTAATAATTAAATAAATAAAATCCAAAATTTTAAATTTCAACTCCAAAATTGACAATTTTTATTACCTTTATATTTCCCAAACATTTACAATGCTTTAAACAAATTTACATGTCACTTAAATGTTGATTCAATCATAAATTTTAGCGTTAAATTCCAATTTCGTTAAATTTAGAAATTATAAAAAAAAATGGGAGAAATGTATGATCCTCTATAGAATAGAGGAGAGCACACATGCAAATATATATAACACTAAAACAAGGTGTTGCCAACATGCCTAGCAGGTAACAAAAACTAAAAATAAAGAAACAAAAGTGAAAGATGCTCAGTACATCTCAATAGCTCCAAGCAACAAAAAGAGAAGAGAAACTCTAAGCATCTGGGCCGGAATGATGCACCAAAAATCTCGGAAGCTCTAAGCAGCACATAATGCAGAAAAACTCCATGCATTTGGATCAGAAGGACAACAGAAGCCTCTAACCTGAAGTGAAAGTAGAAGAAAAGCTGGAAAGGATAGCCTGCACTGGAAACCCAGAATAGAGGAAGTAATGCCAAGCTGTAGCGAGGAACCTCACTGAAAGTCTCTCAATCAGACCAAAACATGCGCACTGAAGATAAGGGGACCTGAAAGAAGAACCTGGAGAGCTCTCACTCATAACTGCATCTGAGGGATGACTATGGAAAAAGTAAGAATTATGCATGTATATGTATATTAATAAAATAAATATACATATATGTGAAGAAATAAAGAGAGAAGAAAAACAAAAAGGAGACAAGACTAGTAGCAAACAGGATTAAAATATTTCAAAACAATTACACCAAAAAAAGAAACAAGAATAAAACCAAAAAAAGAGAACTAAGAGTTTGTAATCATTAGCATGTTATGATTAACCGATAGGTCTTGGTAAGAATTTGAAAAAATATCCGTATTAGTACAGATTTCATTAAAAAGACAATTGTTTTTAAAATAATTAATATTGAAGCTATCCCTATTAAGATACCCTTTAAACGAATTATTCTAGCTAATTTATATTTGGGATTAGAAATCCAATGAAAACAGAAAGAAGAAATTGTATAAATCAATTTATTAATATGACTATTATTTTTATTAAAAAGTCTTTGATTTCTTTCAAACCATGTATACCAACTAATAATAGTGAATAAAGAGTCAATTAGAGATCTGATATTCTTTTGAAACCTAAATCTAAAATTATTCTAGTAAAAGTCGCAATCCGGAATTTTAGTTATGATATTAAAATTGAAAATTTTGAGAACATTATTAAGAATGTAATAAGAGTCCATGCAATCATAGTATAAATGCTTAATGTCTTCAAGATGTAGATTACAAAAATAACATTTGTTATCATTATGAATGTTCTTTCTTTTAAGTTTTCAATTGTATTAAGTTTACCATGCAATATTAACCACATGTGTATTTTAGATTTAGGAGGAGCGTTTGATTTCCAAATAACTTTGAACGAAATGTTTATGGTACCCGAAAAATTAATAAATCTATAAAAGGAGCTAGAAGTATAAATCTTACTTCTATCCCATTCCCAACAAAGAATATCATTATCATTATCAATATTATATAGGTTTAATCTTGCGTAAAGCAAATGAAGAAGCCTAAGAGTTGGTCCTAATAAAATTCTGTTAAAGCTGAAATTCCAAGGAGGATCATTATCAGGAGAAAAAACCTCACTAATTAGAGCAAACTTAAAGTTACAGATATCGTAAAGCTCTTTAAATTCCAGTTTAAGGGGTAAGACCGAAATCCAACGGTCATGCCAAAAGGAAGTACGGTTACCGGAGTGAACAATAGTATTTATTCCTAAGTTAAAAATATCAAGACATTTTAAAATGTTTCTCCAAAAATTAGAAAAGTTATGAGTGGTTGGAGAAGCAATTTGATATAAATTACTATTTCCATTATAGTAATATTTAGAAATAATCTCTTTCCAAATAGCATTATCATTAATATCTTTAAACTTCCATAACCATTTACCTAGCAATGATAAGTTCATGTTACACAAGTTAGTAACCCCTAAACCACCTTCCTTCTTGGCTTTACAGACGGTCTCCCAATTGACTAAACATTTAATATTATTATTGGAATTTTCTCCACTCCAAAGGAAGTCTCTTCTAATTTTGTCAATTTTATCGATAACCCAATCCAGAAATAAATGCATGGACATCGAATAAATCGGAAGGGCTGATAAAAACGAATTAATTAAAACTAACCTTCCTGCTTTAGATAAATATCTCCCATTCCAGTTAGAAATCTTATTCTTAATTTTATCAATAATAATAAACCAGTCTTCGTGCTTGAGTTTAGAGGGTCTAATCACAAAACCAAGATATTCAAACGAAAAGCTCATTGTTTTGCAATTAAGAGTAATAACAACCAAGTTTTCAACATTTTCAAAATCGTTTAAGACTAACACTGAGCTCTTGTCAAAATTTATTTTTAAACCTGATAAAAGTTCAAAACTGTAAAGAATAAACTTGAGTGCTATAATGTGCCTAGACAGATGGGAAGAGAAAAATAAGGTATCATCGGCAAATTGAAGAACCGATATACCATTACGTGAAATATCATTCCCCACATTACCTAGAGAACCATTATCCACTGCTCTTTTAATAATTTTAGCAAAAACATCTGCAGCTAAATTAAATAATAATGGTGATAAAGGATCACCTTGCCTTAATCCTCTCTTGGATTGAATTTTATTACCTAAAATACCGTTGACCATAATACTAGAGTTTCCGGTCCTGAGCAAAGACAAAATCCAATTGGTCCATCTTGGACCAAAACCTCTAGCACGAAAAATATCAGCAATAAAATTCCAATCTACCGAATCAAAAGCTTTAGCAAAGTTAAGTTTCAAAATCGCACAAGTACTGTTATTCTTACAACAGAAATTAATATATTCTTGTACAACTGTCACTCCATCCGTGATATTTCTACCTTTGATAAAAGCATATTGGGAACAATCAATTAATTCACTCATTCTTTTACTAAGTCTATTAGCTAAACTTTAGAAAAGATTTTAATTGAGCAGTTAATCAATGAAATAGGTCTAAAATATTTTAAGTTATTAGCACCTATCTTTTTATGAAGTAAAATAACATTTGCAAAATTAAATCTCCCTAATTGTAAAGTACCATTATAAAAATCATTGAACATATTAATTAAATCGAATTGTAAGATATCCCAAAAGGTATTATAAAATAAAATAGGAAACCCATCTGGTCCCGGTGACTTATCGCTGGGGATGTCTTTAATAGCTTTTCTAATTTCATCTTCAGTGAATGGATATTCTAACTCTGATAAATCCACAATGGAATCAGGAGGGTAAAGATCCGACCATCTTACATTGATTCTATTGTTAAGTTTAGAACCGAAAATATCCTTATAATAGTCCATAAAAGCCTTGTTAAGATCTTTTTGATTAACAAGTTCTATATTATTAACAAAAATAGAGTTAATTGTATTACTACATTTCCTACCATTGGCTATATTATGAAAAAACTTAGTATTGTTATCACCTTCGCTGATCCATTGAATTCTGGATCGCTGTTTCCACATAACCTCCTCCTTCTCTAAAATGGAATGTAATTCCACCTTTAGATTAGAAAGAACATTACGTTCGCCTACATTTAGAGGTCTAGATTCTTCTATCTTATTAATCTTAAGCATTTCATTAAGAATATTATGTTTTTTAATCTTTAAATTACCAAAAACATTTTTGCTCCAATTTTTAAGGAAAATCCTAAGATCCCTAAGCTTAGCAACAAAAGCTTTTGCAGAGTTATCCATATTTTTGAAATTATGGAAACTCAAGGAAACCCATTTACCTTTAACTAGGTTCATAAAGTTATTTTCCAAAAGCCACATCTTTTCAAACTTAAAATTCTTTGCAATAGCTCTATGAATCTCACAAGTAAGAAGAATTGGACAATGATCCAATAAGGTAAATGGAAAACCAGCTACTTTACAAATAGGAAATTTAGCTTCAATCTCATCACAAACAAAAAATCCATCAAGAAGAGCCATGGAAGGAAACTCTCTAGCGTTCTCCAAGTAAACTCTCTATTAGACAGAGGAACTGCGATCAAATTAGAAGAAGTGATAAAATGATCGAATTCCTCCATAGCAGAGTAATCCCCTTCCCTAGGATATCTCTCTCCAATGAAACGCGTAACATTAAAATCACCCCCCAAAATCCAAGGCCCTGGGGCAAAAGATCTAAATTCAAGGCATTCATTCCATAAAATTCTCCTATTAAGTTTAGAATTTGGCCCATAAACATTAGAAATACTTAAAAGAGAATTATCAGAAAGATTGATAAGAATAACATAAAGAGAATGCTGCTTAACAATACACTGTAATAATTTAAAGAAATTATCATGCTAACCTATCATTAAGCCTCCTGAAGAACCCACGAAAGGTAGAGAAACCCATTTACTAAAGCGATAACCTCCTAATCTTCTAAAAAAAGAAAGTCGGAGCAGTTTATTTGGTTTCTTGAATAAGCGCAATGTCAATAGAATAGTCTTTAAAAAACAATCTAACCTTATCACATTTACTCAAGTCATTTAAACCCCTAATGTTCCAACTAACGATCCTCATAGACTAATTGTGCTAGCCCTCTCTAGTTCCTTACGCCTAATGAAATCTCTATCAAGCTCTATATCAGAAAAGATAAAAGAAGTGCCTCTGGCTAGCTGACTAAACTCAGTAGAGGAAAGACCGCCTAATGCATAAGAAGAATAGCTACTACCTAAAAAAGAACTCATACCTGAGCCCGAGTTCGGAGTGCTAATTACGGCACTCGAACCAGGTAACTCACCCGAAGACTGCAACTTGCAGCTACGAATCCTGGCACGTCTACGAACGGATCCACTAGAAGCAACTGGTTTCCTGCCCTTTGCTCTCTTCGACAAGGAGGCCGGGTCAATAACAATATCATTCTTTACTGGCTCCACCGAGTTCAGAGGCAACTCACAATCACTAGAAACCGGAACTGGTTTCACACCGCGAAATCAAACAGCCGAAGTCTCCTCCAAAAGGATTGAATTGTGATCATGAATGCCAATGCTCAGATCAACTTTGGGAATAGTCATTCGCGCAACGCATAAGCCAGGTTCCCTACCTTCCCAAGAGTTGGCGAAGAGAACCTCTGCCTTTGACTTATGCTCGATTACTGGTGTGGCAGAGTCATTTACAGAATCCAACAGAATGCTGCTAGCTGGTGAAGATGGACTACACATAAAATTTGTATCTGCATTCACTAAACTCTCAGTTATAAGAGTTTCCTGGAAAGTCTCGAAATCGTATTTATTCTCTGGGTATTGGAAGTCTAAAAAGTTGTCAACACAAGGATACACATCATATCTCGAAATACCATCAGAGATCATAACACCAGGATTCCAATTGTCGCCAGGTGTGCCGCATCCGGTTGACGAATAATTCAGGTCCAGAGATTTGGGAGAAACAGATTGTCGATCAACAGCACAGCCCAATTTCATTACGTTTCGGTGTTTTTTTCCAGATGGGCAATCTAGATTACAATTAACTTCAGATGAAAAGCATTTAGCCGACACAACCTGATGCAGAACAACAGTGCGATCAGTCGCAGGCACCGAGCCACTGCCGAAACAATCTAAAGAAGAGTCCACTAGGGGATTCAAGGCGAGACACTCAAAACTGTTGAAAGTAGGAAACTCGTTGTAATCGAACGCATTTGACTGGGATTTACATCTTTTCCTAAGATAGGGATTGAAATCATGAACCTGTACGCCAACTTTTTTACAGCTATTCAACTCAGTAGTAGGAGATAGCGAATCATTGCATGCCAAAACATCAGTATCCAGGAGGATGGGATCAAATCCCAAAGAAAAATCTTCGTCAACAGTTTTAGGGAGGCAGTCAGCATATGCTGAACTGGATCTCGAAGTTGCAGGGCTAGTGGACGGAGATGTGACAATAGTTTTTCTAGTATACGGTTCGTTGCTGTTATCGAAATGAAAAAACAGATCGTCAAGATATTTAATACCCAAAGCTTTATCGAAACAGAGATAGTCTATTGATAAACCCCTCAATAGCAGATATTTCAAAGTGAATTGGAACTTATGATTTACCAGGGTTAGCGAGAAGAACCTTTGTTTACAGCGACTTGCATATTTATCATCCATCTGATTTTCCTCGGCACTAGATTTGATGGAGTTAAAAAGGATAAGCAATTCTTCTAAGTATCTGATACCTTCTTCTTCCTTGAACCAATTTTTAGCGAGAAGAATATTCTTCAGTTTCAAGAACAACAAAACAAACTAAAAGCTATGGTCTAAAGGGGGCAGATCTGGAGCAGGAAGCGCAGAAGAATGAACTGGTGAAATCTTTCCACAACCGAACCTCTTTTGCCCAAATAAGCCATACGCGAAGCATCTAATTAGATCGCGACAAGCCCTAGCGAGGTGGTTGAGGTCGCCGCATCTGTAGCAAAATTTCTTACCCTTTCTTGACTTGAACTAGGGCGACAAAGGTTCGCGTTCCTTAATGCATGGAGGAATCTGTCTCGTGACAGCATGAGCATAAGAGAGTGGACAGGAATTTCGATTAGAGCTACTTGAAGGACCAGGTTGAGAAGATTGAAGGCGGGGAGGTTCAGAAAATTGGAAGAAAGATGCCATTAATGATCTTTTTTGACCGTTATACTTTAATTCCTATTTTGAAATTATAAATTAAAATTTCAATAATTCCTTTGAATTAAATTTTCATTCATATTATTCAAGTTCATTATTACAACCAGATGAAATAAATATTGAAATCAAAATCCATTATATTAACATTCTAAATTTTCATCTAAATCCTCATTTATGTAATATTTTAATATTATATTCCACTTAATTACAATAAATCCACTAATTAGATTCTAAATTATAAATAAATTAATAAATCTTATTTTCACTCCTTAAATCAACCAGTCCTCATATTATAAATAAAACTAACATTTATTACATCTTATAGAATTAACCATCTTAAATGAAAAATCAAATCTACCCTAACTACACAAATTAGGGCAATTAATGGCAATTGATTTCACATTAAATTTCATTAATTATCAATAGAAATCTCAATAAAACCGTTTATTTACTTAAAATCTTGCAATAAATTGACATTTTATGGGTATAATTCACATTGAATTATCAAATTACAGTTTATCACTTATTATTCCATCAATTAATTGTAACTTTGAATTTATTCCCATTTTATAGATTTCAAATCAATTACAACTTTACAATTTGATTCCAAGTAATAGGTATTCCATATTCAATGCTAATTTTATTTTATTACATTAATATACGCCTATTTACATTTTAATTTGAATGAATATTACGTTTTTAAATGTGTACTTCTATCAATTGAACACATTAATTAAGGTTTTTAAATACTTTACATTTTATAAAATTTACAACATTAAAATTTACATTCTATTAATTACTTTACATACTTTACGTATTAATTAATTAACATCATTTGAACTTATTTCCCAATCCACCAATTTCTACTTAAAATAAATTTAGGCTTCTATTAATTTACAATCACACTTCCATTATTATATTAAAAATTATTAAAGTAACGTTTATAATCAATAACAACATTATAATTACTTAACATTTTAACTGAACTTTATGTCCAATAAATTCATTGACCAATTAATTAGATAATTTAAAATAGTTGTACCCTTAACTTTATTTCCAAATATCGTACTATCTAATTTCCTTTAATTGCAATTTGATTTCCAAATCTTATGCAACATACTAAAGAAATAAATACATATATTAATTGATTCGTTTTTATCATTCGTTACTTTAATATACCCATTCTAACACTTCGTAACCATTGTCTTTACATTTCACACAAATGTAACATTTAATTACATTTATTACAATTCAATGTTGGCATTTATTTCCATAATACTGATTGCATTCACTTATATTCTATCCTTTTACTTTACATTTTACTTCTTACAACCCTTTTCTTTTATTCATTGGTTCAATATTTATTTTAATTATTCCTTTATTACTTACAAATCTTATTTCATTCATTAATGTCATCATTTATCAATTATTACATAATTTCATTTATTAATGTTCATGTTATTCATGCTATTCATGTTTAATTTAATTCCTTTGCACATTAATTCATTTACTAAAGTTTACAATCATTTATTTATATCACTTACCTTCTTATTATATTAAATTAGTAGCATTTCAATTATACTTCTGATTATAACATTTCATTAGTTAATTCAATATTCCCATTTGTTTCTTTTATTAAACTTATAACCAAGTATGACAAATTTCACAATTTCAATTGATTGCAATCACATTTTGAATTTGTAAATCTTGATTTTAATTGGTATATTTAAATTTCTAACATTTGCTTCATTATAACTTCTAAGATTTTTATTTCTTCCTAAATTTAATTTCAAAATTTAAATTAATCTAACAAATTTATTAATCAAAATTTACGGGTCGTTACACTCTCCCCCACTCAAAACTTTTCGTCCCCGAAAAGGAAAAGAAGGGGAAAAGAGGAACTTATAAATCAATATATATTATTCAAATATTATTCATAACACAAATTTTACAGAGTAGGATAATTTATATAAAATATATAGATTTACAACCAATTAAATCTTTCATATTTAAATTATTAAAGTTTGTAAAACATTTTCAAAATATTTTCTAAGTCCAAAATATTTTCTAAGTCCAAAATTTTACAAATTTTTTTGGCAGAGTCTCCTTTGTACGGGGAGGCTTTGGAAAAAAATAAATATATCAATATATAACATAATAATTTCCAAAATAATATATATCCCAACCCGAGAAAATAATAATAACGCTTTAAACCGTAATCCGAAAACGTACCTATTTGTCGGACAATAACGCTTATATTATGAAACCAAATGCAGTAGCAATTTCTTCCATAACATGTATTTCACTTATATAATCCAGAAGAGTTAACAGTTATATAAAATGAAATATTTAAAGTGGTTTCAACAACAACAACAAACACACCTATACAAACACCAATCACTTGCAACAAGCATACAATCATCACATAAAATCAACATGCATCAATTATTCATTCATATGAAACAACAAATAGTTGTTCGAGTTTAAAAATTTAAATTGTACGGAAAGAAAATAAATTACTAAGCGTACCCTTCACTCAACAGTCTTAGGTGACACTATAGATTATTCATACCTTCCAAACAGATCCAAAGTTTCCTTGCCCAACTACCATAAACCAAAACAACAACAATTTCTACAACAAATCAAATTTACTTATTATAATTTCACTTATTATAATTTCATTTCATACATTAGTTGTCTGATTCCTTTTCATTTATATAATGGTTTATCCTTTTTATTTTCATTTATTTCTTACAGTTTCATTTATTCATTTATTTGCATTTCATGCATTCATTTCTCAATTTCGTTTACTTAGCATCTCAATGCATTACTTTAATCTATAATCATATATTTAATGCATTCATCCTTTCTACTTATTTTATTCAGAAGTAACTTCTACTTATCTACTTAAATTTATAATTACTTACTTTCTACCATATTTTTATTATGGTACATTTCAAGTTCATAACCCCTGTGACACAAATTTCTTATTTACTAAAGAAATTGTTTGAACGCTTCCATTATTTTAAATTTTTACTTGTATAATATTCTATTACAACTTCTTATTAAACATTTCAACTTTTTAATCTTTTGGTAAGTTATATATATGTTTTTAAGAATGTAATTGAAAGTTATACAAGTTTTCCCAATTCTTTTAATTTATTAAATGTTCAATAATAATATCCTTTGCTTCATAAGTTACAAATTCAAATTTCTTCAAATCCATTAATAACTTAGCATTAAATTTCTATTTCATTTAGAGGTTTCAATTATTAATTACTTAGATTCCATTTCACTAGAATAATTGAAACTATTAATTTATGGAAACTAAAGAACTAAATACCGGGTTAAATTTCAAATTATTTTAAAAATATAGATAAATGTATACTTACAACTTATATATCCATATATATTTAAGACAACTCACACTTTATATTTATTTACTAAAATCATTCTATAGTCTAACTGCTACAGTGGCCTTCCCACTTCGAAACTCGAAAATGAATGTTGATGATGCGTGCACTCATTACCGAAATTGTTTTCCAATGACAGAGAGGGGAGTACAAAACTTATTTCTTTTCCAAATTTCTTTTAAAACCTTTCTTCCAAATTGTATTGAAATATTTATATCAGAAAATACTTCTAAAATATTATTATTATACTCCAAAATCATTGAAAGCACTTTTCCAAAATCCCGGACTTAAGTTCTAAAATTTCCAAATTTCCATTAACAACCAATCTATTGTAACCAAATATATATATCATCTGAAATTTTTTATTTTATATATATAGAAAATATAATAGGCAAAATTATTTCATTCGCCTATATTAAAAACAAATATTATGTCGGTCTGTCCTATTAAATGTTTAGAAATCCCTATTGATGTCATAACATCCCATGCATCTACCACAATTTATAAATACAAAATGGAACAGATTAACACAATATTAAAACCTTTAGTAACAAATACGCTCTCTCATATATACACTCAGCGACTCATCATAGGGTATTACTACCCTATTAACAAAGAGTCAAACCCCACAAAGCTAAGGTTTATCGCTAAACCAAAGCTTTGACACCAGATGTAACGTCTCGCCTTTGTCGCACGCTTTAAATCGACACACGTGCCAATTCAAACCATACGGAAGGGAGGATTGTTATGAGGTAAATAAGAAAAACAGAGAAGGAAAAAAAAGATCAAAACAGAATCCCACAGCGGAAGGATAAAATATAATAATCAATATACAGTTCATAAAACTGTTTATAAAACATTTGGTTCTTCTTTATACAATAAGTATCAGAGTTCACATACCAATAAATATCAATGCAGCGGAATTAAATGGTGTAGTGGAATAATATAGTAGATAATAGTACTACAAATCTCCGTCTTCGTCCTCCAGAATAAAATCATCAAATCCTGAAATGCTCTGACTGACCCGAGCGAATTGAAAAGACAAAACACTCGAGTCAGAACTAAAAGATCTTATATAAGTTAAATCAACAGAAGTAAATATGAGTGCAATAACTCAAGAGATGCTCGGGATTTACATCTCTTAAGGATCCGTTAAACTATTTACTATGTAGTATATTTCGCTATTATAATAGTGTCTAATTGTAAAATAAACTTACTTTTAAATAGCGTTAAGGCTTTACATTTTCCACCTTGACACGTAAAATGCCAATGGTCTATACAGTACCGTAATACCTCCAGATCAAAAGGCTACCAGAGATACCCCATAGGTACGACACAAATAGAAACTCGTACAAGGCGCGCTAGCATAGGTGACACGGCACAACTAGGCAATGCCAGGGTAGATATACCAATTACGCTTTCGGGTCGGTGGTAACGCGTAGCTGCTACTACCGCCCACCTCGAACAACACCCCCAAATCAAAGAAATCAAAAGTGGCCACCGAAACAATCCAAAAGTCAAAGTATAATATCGAAGGGATGTGTCTGATCAAAGGTGCTACCTCAATTAACCCGTTAATCGCTCCTGTTTTAGCCACCTTATGCCAACTCACGGGAGTTGGGTCCACATATTTACCTTAAAGGAAACGCCGCCGCCATCCTACTTCATTCTGGAATCTCCATCGCGTACACAGTTGTTAAAGTGGTTTTTGGAGTTGGCAGAGAGTATGACAACTTCCAATCCCGGTCTCTTGAACAACCAAACGTTATTATAACACCGCGGTTATTTCAAAATAATTTATACTTTAAAACCAGAATATAATATCTCTTTCAAAACCATATAAATACGATACCATTTATATTTTTAAAAACCCCAAATCAATATGATATCATTTTTATTTTATAAATATCCCTTTTCCAAAAACATAATAATTTCAAATAGGGGTTTTCAGGGACAAGGAAGAAGTTGCAAAAAAATTTAGTCTCAGGGACAACAAGTTTTTTTTTAGTCTGAAGGACAATTTGTAGTGTAAATCACAGAATGATAGATGTAACTATCATTATCTGTTTACACTATAAAGTGTCCTTCAGACTAAAAAACAAACTTACCGTCCTTGAGGCTAATTTTTTTTTATAACTTTTTCCTTGTGACTATTTTCCTGTTTCAAATATATCTTAAACCCGTAGCTTTGAAACAAAATTTCTAATACTTAAATGGTTTAAGTACATAACCAAATAGCTTTTTAAATTTCACAAATAAATTCCAAATATAGGTTTAAATTCTAACTAAACCGTTAAAATTTTCATACATTTCAAAGCTTAAATATTAAATGTTTCAAAACTAAATTTTTATAATTCATATTATATATATACCAAATTTGCATTACTATCATTTAGTTTTGAAATATTTAATTTAATAAATCCAGTATCCTTTATATAAACTTCAAATTCAACAATTTTAATATTCCTTAGTTTATTTAGACTTGATATTTTTACTTTAACCACCTAAACCCCGAATTTAGTTTTAAAACCATATTCTTTTAAAAATCTAAATTCCAATAAGTTCCAAAGGATTTCTATTAAATAAAATTCTTAATTAAACAAAATGTCAAGTCAATTTCAAACTATCTTCTCAACTTCGATCTATAAAAATCAATATAAACTCTATATTAGAATATAATTTAAGTAAATACTTATCCATAATATATTTTAATAAAATCAACTTTATTATTAAACTTACTTCATACTTAAAGCAATTTTATACATAGCTTAAAAACCAAGAATTTAACTATATATAAAATAACCTTTATCAAATATCCGAAATCAATACCTCATAAAACCATATATATATTTCTTTACAAAACCATAGAAAATTTATTTCAAAATAAATTTAGATATGTATGTATGTATGTATGTATGTATGTATGTATACCGCGGTGCCTGTATATAATTTTCTATCTTATGGTCAAATGATACAGATATTTATCATTTCCATCCGCAATTTAAAAATAAAAAAATGCGGTTGTATATCATTTCAAACCGCAATCCCGAATGAGATGAAAATGCATAATACTTGCAGTTTTTAACAATATAAAATACAATATCCATTCATCCAATATCACCCATCAACCATTTATCACAATCATCATCAAATTCAAATAATACATCAACATATAACAAGTGATAGATAACAGGTATGAATTATCAGTTTATATTCAAAAATAAATTATAACTGTTTAACCAGCAGTTTATATGCAATAATGAAATAAAAAACAAGTTAATTAAATAAATGCAAATTAACTTAGATATTGATGAAATATATGCCAAACAGCTATAAATAATTTCAAATCACTTCATAAATAAATTTAACAAACATAAGAAATCTTAGAAGTTTTGAGTGAGTTAAAACACTCACCTTTTGAATTTAAATTGAATTTAAATTCAATTTAAACCCAAAAATTGGACAGTCTCCAAATTCGTCCAAACTAGTGCCAAAGTGTCCGGAATTTTATTACGGTCCTAACAAAAAAACCGTGCGTAAAATGGATATCGTATGCAAAAGATATTCGAATTAAGAGATTCGAAATGAAAAATAAAATAAAATAAAAATAAAAATAAGAACACTTACCTAAAAACATGCCACGTCATCGCATAACTCCCTCTCGCTCTCACGGGACATCCAGTATCACGCATCGGCTACAGTACACGACCATTACGCACGCCCGAGGCCATGTTGACCGCCAGTTTCTCACTCCTCCGGCCATAGTACGCGACGCCACCTCCATCCTCGTGCTCTTCACTCTCGGCCGCGTGCCATGGCCATAGTACAGTCGTCAGATCTCCAAGCGCCGCAACCTTATACTTTAGGGTTTCGAGCCCTAATACGCCAATTTCGGCCGCCACACAAAAAATCACGCTAGGTAACCACCACCATTCATCTCCAAATTCAATTCCCCACAAAACCCATATCTTGATTTCTCTGATTGAGGCCAAGATCGAAAACCCCCAAATCAACGTCATGGGTTACTTATTTAGAACTTTGACCACGATTTCCTGCTAGTTTGAGCAACAATTGCAAAAACAGGAGCTACGCATAGATTCGTATCGATGAGATCTTCAATTCTATAATTTTTTGAATTTTCTCAAAGAGTTTGAATTTTCATTTGATTTTTGAATTTTGAAATTGGATCTGGAATTTGTTTGTCTGCCATTGAGGAGGAGAGAGTTGAGATGTACGTACAGACAAATGAGAATAGAGGTAGGCTAGGGTTTATAGCAGGATATTTATAGAGAAAGTTGAAATAGAAAGATGGATTCGAATTATAAACGTGCTAAACGATAATTGGCCCGAAAACCCATTTCGACTCCGGAACGAAATTGGATCAATCCATATATCAAAATAGATGTTTTAAAATATTTTAAGCGTGATGGAACAGGTTTCACGTCCAAATTCCATCGTATGAAGAAGTTATGCTAAAAACAATAAATTTCAAATCGATTTCAAACTGATTTCAATTAATCGATTTCAAGGCGTTTCGAGTCCGTACGATCAAACGACAAGTTCGATCGATACAAAACTTGAAATCCTACAATAACTCACTGTTACGGATCCGATGAAACTTGTTTCATCGAAATCCGAGTCAGTGGCCAAAAAGGCTATTTTTCTGTTAATTAAATAATTTAATAATTAAATAAATAAAATCCAAATTTTAAATTTCAATTCTAAAATTGACAAATTTTATTACCTTTATATTTCCCAAACATTTACAATGCTTTAAACAAATTTACATGTCACTTAAATGTTGATTCAATCATAAATTTTAGCGTTAAATTCCAATTTCGTTAAATTTAGAAATTATAAATTAAAATTTCAATAATTCCTTTGAATTAAATTTTCATTCATATTATTCAAATTGATTATTACAACTAGATGAAATAAATATTGGAATCAAAATCCATTATAGTAACATTCTCAATTTTCATCTAAATCCTCATTTATGTAATATTTTAATATTATATTCCACTTAATTGCAATAAAACCACTTATTAGATTTCAAATTGTAAATAAATTAATAAATCTTGGGTTTCACTCCTTAAATCAACCAGTCCTTATATTATAAATAAAACTAATATTTATTACATCTTATAGAATTAACCATCTTAAATGACAAATCAAATCTACCCTAACTGCACAAATTAGGGCAATTAATGGCAATTGATTTCACATTAAACTTCATTAATTATCAATAGAAATCTCAATAAAATCGTTTATCTACTTAAAATCTTGCAATAAATTGACATTTTATGGGTATAATTCACATTGAATTATCAAACTACAGTTTATTCCTTATTATTCCATCAATTAATTGTAACTTTTAATTTATTCCCATTTTACAGATTTCAAATCAATTACAACTTTACAATTTGATTCCAAGTAATAGGTATTCCATATTCAATGCTAATTTTATTTTATTACATTAATATACGCCTATTTACATTTTAATTTGAATGAATATTACGTTTTTAAATGTGTACTTCTATCCATTGAACACATTAATTTAAGGTTTTTAAATACTTTACATTCTATAAAATTTACAACATTAAAATTTACATTCTATTAATTACTTTACATACTTTACGTATTAATTAATTAACATCATTTGAACTTATTTCTCAATCCACCAATTTCTACTAAAAATAAATTTACGCTTCTATTAATTTACATTCACACTTCTATTGTTATATTAAAAATTATTAAAGTAACGTTTATAATCAATAACAACATTATAATTACTTAACATTTTAACTGAACTTTATTTCCAATAAATTCATTGACCAATTAATTAGATAATTTAAAATAGTTGTACCCTTAACTTTATTTCCAAATATCGTATTACCTAATTTCCTTTAATTGCAATTTGATTTCCAAATCTTATGCAACATGCTAAAGAAATAAATACATATATTAATTGATTCGTTCTTCTCATTCATTACTTTAATATACCCATTCTAACAATTCCTAACCATTGTCTTTACATTTCACACAAATGTAACATTTAATTGCATTTATTACAATTCAATGTTGGCATTTATTTCCATACTACTGATTGCATTCACTTATATTCTATCCTTTTACTTTACATTTTACTTCTTACAACCTTTTTCTTTTATTCATTGGTTCAATGTTTATTTTAATTATTCCTTTATTACTTACCAATCTTATTTCATTCATTAATTCCATCATTTATTAATTATTACATAATTTCATTTATTAATATTCATGCTATTCATGTTTCATTTAATTCCTTTGCACATTAATTCATTTACTAAAGTTTACAATCATTTATTTATATTACTTACCTTCTTATTATATTAAATTAGTAGCATTTCAATTACACTTCTGATTATAACATTTCATTAGTTAATTCAATATTCCTGTTTGTTTCTTTTGTTAAACCTATAACCAAGTATGACAAATTTCACAATTTCAATTGATTGCAATTACATTTTGAATTTGTAAATCTTAATTTCAATTTCTATATTTAAATTTCTAACATTTTCTTCATTATAACTTCTAAGATTTTTATTTCTTCCTAAATTTAATTTCAAAATTTAAATTAATCTAACAAATTTATTAATTAAAATTTACGAGTCGTTACAAATATTAATCAAGTTAATTCTATATGCACAATTTGTAGAAAATATGGACACAATCGCAATAATTGTTGGTATAGACCCAAACATGTGAAAACTACACCGATTTGGGTTCCAAAAGGTACAAATATAAAATATCTCAAAGTTAAACTAATTTGGGTACCGAAGGGAACAATTATAAATAGTTTTGGGTCTCCACAAAATTATTTTTCTAAATATTCTGCCACTAAAAATCATGAACCTATAAAAACAAATAGGTCACAAAAATCTTTCATCATATAGGTGTGGTGGCATGCTAAGGAACAACAATAGTGTTCTCTAGATTTTGGTTGTTCCAGAAACACAACGGACGATAAAGCAAAGTTTCTTAGCCTAGAATAAAGGTGACAGAATCAAAATGGACTACAACGAAAAATATCATAAAGATAAAACAGGTAATGGTATATTTATTTGAACGATATATTAAATGTGATATTCTGCACCATATTCTGAATTAAATCAGCCAATAATGAGATGATCAAAAGACGATGATTTAGATTCTGACTTATTCAACATAGTTGGCCAACTATATTCTTATGCCAAAACACTATAAAAAAATCTCTAGATTCCTTGAATTATTTCATATATATATCAGTTTGGATTAAAAATAGTGTTTTGTTGGATGATAATACATTTGGATATAATATGGCTAACTCTTTATTCACGGTTTTTTGATTACACGGCTTCAATTCAAATTCAAGAGAATGTCATTTAAAATGCTGTTAAAACTGAGTTTGAAGTTTTTTGTGCACACTTCATGGTTTGGTCGATCAAATTCAATTAATGTTAATTTTGAGTAAAAGAGAAATTCTGATGCAGATTACACCGGTAATCTAGTTGATAGAAAAATTACTAGAGGAACGTGATTTTTGTTAAGACATTTAGTAACTACATAATTCTTTCAAAGAAAATATCTGCATATTTTTTCAATTCAAATAATTTTTCAAATAGCAGAAAATTTTCTTATAAAACCCCTTCTGGAAAATCATTTTTGACCTTGTTTTCAGATTGGTCATTTTTTAGAAAAATTGATTCTATAATTATTTTTGAATTTGATTTTAAATAATTACATTGACTAATCTGACTCCCTAATGATTATCGAAAAGATGAATAGTGATTGAAAAAGTGATGAGTGTTGATATTTATCATATATTATGACTCGGGACGGTATAATTAGTAAATTTCTTTAGAAATTTAAACAAGAGTTATAAAACTTTTTGTTGATAAAAATTCCACGACCATCTCTATTTCTATTATATTTTTAACGACCATCACTCATCAAAATTCTATGTAGTTTGTCGATATGTGGTACTTTAAACAGGAATCATTCGTTTTTCGTTTTACATTTTTTTTAAAAATAATAGAAAAATTTATATAGTAAATAATAATAATAATAAATAAATACCAAAGTATTCACTCTTATTTAAAAGTCCTCACGGTTATGCATGGGTGAATCACTTGGAATTTGTTATGTGCTTCCATGCTCATTTAAAAATCCTCACGATTATGCATGTACGGAACGCATATCAAAAATTGATTTTTAAAATAAGCAAGTTGATTCTAATCCCATTTCACGGTTATGCGTGGTTATAAGATACTTGAATTCATTTTTTTTAAATAAAATTGGAATACTACTAATCTCATTTAAAAGTCCTAACGGTTATGCATGGTTAGTAGATATTCAAATTCCTGATATAAATATACCACAAATAGACACAACTATATGGTTTTATATGATGACATCATTCTAAAAGTGGAATATGCGCCTAACAAAATATTTATGATTTTTGTTTGATTTTTTATTGAAATTTAACATTTATTTTCAATTGAGTTTTGATGTTGAATTAATATCGGTCACCTTATCTCTATTTTCTCTAACACTAATACTCTTTTGCTGATAACAAAAGGGGGAGAGATAAGTTAAGATTTTGTCAAATAAAATCAAGCAAAGGTCAAATAAGTTTCCATTTGTATCTAGGCTCATTTGCATATTTTTATTTGTATGCATATATGTAGGGGGAGCTTTGTGTAGAGAGGAAGCATTTAAATAGGGGGAGCAATTAGAGTATACCTATGATCAAATACATTTAACATGTTCAAAATCTTAAATATATGTTTGTTGTCATCAAAAGGGGGAGATTGTTGAATATGCGATTATATGATTTTTTTTATGATAATAAAACATATATATATATATATATTCATTTAAATGTATTTGTTAATGTACTATTATATTTTCACATAATTAAATATATATTTGCTGAATAAAATAAATAACGCAGAATTTGAATTAAAATAGATATTTTATTCAAACAAATATATATTACAATTTTGAATAGTACAAATTTATTCATGTAAATGTATTTGTTAATGTACTATTTTATTTTTCATAGACTAAATAAATATTTGCTGAATAAAAATAAATAACACAGAATTTGAATTCAAACGGAAAATTTTATTCAAACAAATATTTATTACAATTTTGAATAGTACAAATTAAAGCTCTCACTATACATATACAACTTTGATTACAATACAAATTCAATTACATCACAATTTCACATTTACAGTTGGCCTCACTACATATCACTCACACTCGTATTTATCTTCAACTTTATTTCAAATTGAATCCAGCATCTGAGCAATCTGCAAAAATAAATATTGACGTAGTAAAATAGAAAAGGAAATATTTTTGCAGTATAAAATAAAATGTAGATATTGAAAATAATATTTGCCTCAGTTACTTGGGTTGTTCGTCATCATTTAATTTTCAATTCATCATCACGAACAACTTATGACATACACAGTGTATCACTGTATATGCCACAAGGCCGTGCACACCGATATATACACTTGATATATTTACAGGGACATGTGAGCACAGGTCAAACCCAAATTATCGGATTCAACTCAAGTGCAATAAAATAAGGCACAACTTTCAGCACAAGGTCAAATCTGAGCTACAAGCTGGATTCAACTCAAGTGTAATGCACAGTCCAACCAAAAGTCAACATGCTCACAAAAGACTGCACAAATTCAAGAATGCACCAAACCACAAACAAAATGCAATGGGCATTTCCAAAACAAAAATCCAAATGTACAAAACCAAATGCAAACTGCCTCAACAATGAATCAGAAGCAACTGGCATCAACTAAGTTCAAATGCATATAGACAGCAAGCTCCAGATGGATAATGCAAGTGCAGACTCAAGTGATACAAGTTCGAACAAAGCTCAACAGCACAAAACAACATCAAGTTAAACAAGACAGAAAATCAGTAGCTAACAAGCACAATGAAAATTCAGTTTCAAGTCAAGTATAGCAACAATGCACAAAGGCATGAGGCTATCATATACACACTTCAAATATAAGTGCAGATGACTACAATGACCAGAGACTTCAAAGAAAAGCAAAGCACATAAAGGCACCAGAGAGTGTGCAACCTGAATCAGAAGCATGTAAAACCAAACATGAGCTAATCTACAAATGCACTTGCAACTGGAACTGCACACAGGCAGTGCATACATGAAGCAAAGACCAAAGATGTGCGATACAAGAAAAAGTGACTTCAACAAGTTGATATGCAAACATATATGCAGTGAAAATGTACATGAAACCCAAAACCGTCGAGCTACATCAATGAACCAGATGACAACAGTGGTGCAGTAGACCACAATGAAACCAGACCAGACAACTATCAAGACCAACAATGCAACTGTATGCAAGCTGCCTGAAGAATACAAGTTAAAACTGCAACACCTACTACAAGTGACAATGCCAGGCTCATGTCAATAATACAACATGATTATCCAGTGTATACATGATGAAGCAACCAAGTTGAGTGGATGAAATCAACAAAGTAATACAACAGTTCAGTAAACAAGTGAAGCATGTGTCAATATATGTATAGCAAGTTCAAGCTGCAGGTCAAAAACATAAGGGCCGAAGTAAGTCATAAAGAAAATAGTCTCAGCAAAAATATGCAGCGCACAAATATCATGAACCAGACTTCGAATCATAACAATGCAGAATCGAGTACACAATGAAGACTACAAGTTCAAATCCAGTTACAACAAAGATCAAAGCAATGGTGATGGCCGAAGTCATGGAATCGCATACACAAAGTCAAAGCCGAAGTCAACATAAATTTAAATACCAGCGAATTCGAAACCATAGTGAGCAAGGAAAACAGTGTCAAAGAAAATCAAAACCGTGTCAACCAAGTAACACGAAAAGAACGAATTGAATAAGTCAGTGAAATCATCAACGTCTAACGATAATCAAATGGCCGAAGCATAATTTTGAAAATATCAGACGAACGAAAATATAGGGATTCAAATCCTATATAAATAGAAACATCATCGGCAATTTAGGTATTCGAGTTCGAGTACAACAGAGAAGAATATCTTATACAACTCGAATCATAGTCGAGTACAGTATAAAATGAAAAAGGAATTTCACGTACCAATCTTTCAATCAAGTGAAGGCACTCGACAATTTGAAGCAGCCGAGAAATCAACCGAAGAAAGCAAACGAAGTATCATTCAATCTACCACAAGCGGCACTTCAAATCAATAACCCTAATTTGGAACGAAGGAACGAAAACCCTAATTTTGATCGAACAAAGAAAAACAGAGCCGCCATTATCTCATAAAGGAACGGGCCACAATAATATAAAAGAGGAAAAAGGGGGCCCGCACTATCTTTTGTTTATAAAAGTTTATAAATAAGGCATTAGCTTAAAATTAGGGTTGTTTTTAAATTTTAATTGTTTTTTAATTTGTAATTCCTTTTAAACCGTTGTAATTTCTAGTCGTGTGACTAGGGGACAGACTACGTGGCGTAGTTTGAGAATTCGCAACTCAGTGGCTGAGTTGTGGCTGGGTTTTGAGCGTAGAATTATGTTAGTCAGTAGCGGATGTCGCGAGGTTACATGTGTAAGCGTGTGAATTCTTAATTTATATTAGAAACCTTGGGGGCAGCAAGTATGCAGGGTTTTGCCGAAGCTGGGTAAATTCTGTATCGTTCTATTTCTGCATTTTATTATTCTACTATTTTTTCTGTGCTGCTATTATTCTGTGATCTGTGTTGAAATTATTTTATAAGCTTCCGCAATTAATTTTTATAATTAATACCATCACCCTATTCACCCCCTCTAGGGTGAAATCGATCCTACAATAATAACTTTCAGTCAAATATTTATCATCACATATATTCCATTAGTACTTTAACCATGGTATTTTTGTTCCAGTAACTTTCAAGCAAAAATTACCTATTAAATATTAGCTTGGCAAATATTTGTCTAGCAAATGTTTTCTTGCCTAATATTTGTCTACCTAATATTTTCCAAGCAAATAAAAAAAAATAAACTTTCTATTTTCTAATTCGCAGAGAAAAGAGGTAAAAAGGAGCTAAAAACTGCTAGCAAAATCTTCTAAAGAAAAAACATCAGCTGTTGACAAAAAATATGAAAATATCAAAAAACAACTGAAATATATGAAACTGGAAATGATGAAACTGAAAGTGGGTAATGCAGCTTTGAAAGAAGAGAACAAGCTCCTGAAAAATAAAATTGAAGATTTGAGAAAAAGGGAAGAAAAAGAAAAAACAATAATGATGACAAAGTTGACAATGACCAAATAAATGTTGATGAAACAATAGATGATGATGCTGATAATTATGAAAAAGATAAATCTAATGACAAAGATAAATATGTTAGTATTTATAAAGTGGATGACGGGAATGATGTAGTTTTAGATGCATATCTCGAAGGTCTTAAAGAAGACAAAATTGTTGAAGCTGATGGTGTTGACAAAGATGATGGTGATCACAATGCTTGTGCTGGTAATGGTGATGATATTGGTGGTAATGCTGGTACAGGTGCTAGTGAAAAAGATGGTGGTGCCGATGATAATACTGATAACGTGTTACAAAATAAAGAGAATGGAGACCATTAGAGAGAGAGAATAATTTTATTGAATTGAGATAGATCTTACAATACAATCAAGCTCCATATTTATAGACTCCTTATGCAGTGCAGATTACAATAATGCCCTTTCTTATTTTGCATATTCATCCCTTATTAATGTATATTACAACACTCCCCCTTGAATATGCGTATGTAAAGATGATAAGAGTAATTGCCTCATTAAAAACATTGTTATGAAAAACCCAGTGGGAAAAAATCATAAACAAGGGAAAGAGTACAACATGATTTCATTTTTAAGTAACATATATTTTATAATGTTACTACGAGTATTGATACTTCTGGATCAAGATATTGCCTCATTAAAACCTTACTAATAAAAACCCAGTGGGAAAAAATATTAGTGAAGGAAAAAGAGTACATTATAGTGTATTTCATACGCTCCCCCTGAATTATAACGCATTATTCAATTAGTTTTTTGATGCAGCCGATGCATACCAATTTTGTACACCATCTTCTGAAATGTTGATTTTGGAAGCACCTTTGTGAATAAGTCCACCGGATTTTCTTGGGATCGGATTTGTTTCACTTCTATCTTATTATCAATTTATAGCTCATGTGTGAAGAAAAATTTAGGAGAAATGTGTTTCGTCCTATCACCCTTAATGTAACCCACTTGAATTTGAGCTACACAAGCTGCATTGTCTTCATAAATAATGGTTGACCATCTGTTACTAATGGAAGTTGGCAGCTTTTTCGAATATGCTCAATTAGTGATCTCAGCCAAATACATTCTTTACTTGCTTCATGTAGTGCTAGTATTTCAGAGTGATTGGATGATGTTGCTACTAATGTTTGTTTTGTAGATCGCCATGAAAATGCTGCATTTCTGTTATTAAACACATATCCAGTTACTTTATGTGGGTCAGAAAGATAACCTGCATCAGCATAGACAACTAGATTTGGATTATTGCCTGAGTTAGAGTAAAACAAACCCAAATTTGTCGTTCCACGAAGATATCTTATGATATGTTTTATACCACTCCAGTGTCTTTTTGTTGGTTCTGAACTGTACCTTGCTAGAAGATTCACTGAAACTGCAATGTTTGGTCTTGTGCATTGGGTCAAATATAATAATGCACCAATGGCACTAAGATATGGCACTTCCGGGCCAAGCACATTCTCATCTTCTTCTTTTGGGCGGTAAGGGTCCCTTTTAATATCTAAAGATCTAACAACCATCACCCTGCTAAGTGGATATGCTTTATCCATTTGAAAATGCTTTATCCATTTGAAAATGCTTTAGAATTTTCTCAATGTAGTTTGATTGATGGATTAATATGGCATTAGTACTATGCTCAATCTGTAGACCGAGACAGTGCTTAGATTTTCCATGATCTTTTATTTCAAATTCCTTCTTTAAATAATTTATTGTTTCATCAATCTCTTCTGGAGTCCCAATCAAATTTGTGTCATCAACATAAACTGCTAAGATAACAAATCTCTTTACCGATTTCTTTATAAAGACACATGGACAAATGAGTTTGTTTTCGTATCCTTCTTTTACCAAATATTTACTAAGACGGTTATACCACATCCTTCCAGATTGTTTCAAGCCATATAGCGATCGTCTTAGTTTTAATGAGTACATGGACTTTGATTTTGCTTCAGGCAATTTATATCCATCTGGGATTTTCATGTAAATATTTGTATCCAATTCACCGTAAAGGTAAGCTGTCACAACATCCGTTAATCTTATATCGAGTTTTTCAGAAAATACAAGACTTATCAAATATTAGAATGTTATGACATCCATAACAGGGGAGTAAGTTTCCTCAAAGTCAAAACCTGGTCTCTGCAGCAAACCTTGTGCGACAAGTCGTGCCTTGTACCTCATGACTTCATTTTTATCATTTCATTTTCTAACGAATACCCATTTATAACCTACTGGTTTAACATTTTCTGATGTTTTCTCTATTGGTCCAAATACACCATGTTTTTGAAGTGAATCTAGTTCCACTTGGATAGCATCTTTCCATTTTGGCCAATCGTGTTTTTTTCGACATTCATTTATGCTATTTGGTTCATTATCGTCATTCTCATTATTCTCATTATGGTCATGACTTTCAATTATTTCAGTAGCTACTGCGAATGAGAATACATCATCAACTTCGATCCTATATTTCTCCATAGTTCGTATAAAATATTGAGATCTCATTATTATTAGTTACCATTTTATCGTTGGAATCTTCTTTTATCTCTTCTGGGATAATATTTCCTTCCATACTTCTAGGAGAATTGGTATTTTCATTTGAATGATCCTTTTAATCATGTATAACCTCTTAAGGAGGTTCCTTAGATGATGATTTTTCATTAAACTTTCTTTTTCTAGGCGCCAAGTCTTGTGAACCAATTGGCCTTCCACTTTTTTGTCTTGCTTTAGATTCATTTGCTGCTATATTTTCTTTTGATCCTTCAGGGATATCAATTTTTGCTATTGCATTTGCTGCTGGAATGTGAGATTTAGTTATTTTTGCAGTTTCACTAAATGCATCTGGTAGTTGATTTGCAATATTTTGAATATGCAAAATTCTTTGTACCTCATATTGGCATTGTTTGGTACGTGGATCCAAATAAGACATAGATGGATTATTCCATGATATTTCACGCTTCTACTGGAACGGTCTTTCCTCCCCCTAACGGCGGGAAGATTGTCTCATCAAATTTACAGTCTGAAAATCTTGCAGTGAAGACATCACCTGTAAGAGGTTCAAGGTAACGAATTATCGATGGAGAATCAAATCCCACATAAATTCCCAACCGTTGTTGAGGACCCATTTTAGTACGAAGTGGGGGACTAATAGGTATATGCATAGCACAACCAAATTTTCGTAAATGTGAAATATTTGGTTGAGATCCAGTTAAGAACTGTGATGGTGAAAGCTGATGATAAGCTGTTGGTCTAATTTTAACCAATTTCGATGCATGCAAAATTGCATGCCCCCAAGCTGAAATGGGTAGTTTTGATTGCATAAGCAATGGTCTTGCAATAAGTTGCAAGCGCTTAATTAATGATTTTGCTAGACCATTTTGAGTATGAACGTGAGCTACTGGATGTTCAATTTCAATTTCCAATGATAGACAATAATCATCAAATACTTGAGAAGTAAATTCTCTAGCATTATCTAGTCGAGTTGATTTAATTTGATGATCAGGGAAGTGTGCTCTCAATTTTATTATTTGAGCAAGTAGCTTGGCGAATGCCAAATTTCTTGTAGAAAGTAAACAGACATGTGACCAACGAGTTGATGCATCAATTAATACCATAAAATATTTGAATGGTCCACATTCAGGGTGGATTGTGCCACATATATCACCTTCAATTCTTTGTAGAAATGTTTGAGATTCAGATGTGATTTTACTATATGAAGATCGAGTGTTTAATTTTTCTTGTGCACATGGGGCACATAAGTAATCACTTGGTAAATTCAATTGGTTTGATAAATCATGTCCATTTGAGTTTTTGGCAATTTTACGCATCATAGTTGATCTAGGATGACCCAAGCGATCATGCCAAAGAATCAATGTCTTTGTATTTGTGAGCTTCTGGCTCATGTTTATAGAGTGAGATTCAACTATGCCAATTCTTGTATAATATAAACCAGTTGAAATTGTACCAAATCTTTCTAGGATAAGCTTCTGGCTTTCAATCCTAGAAATAACACAAAGATATTCTTTGTTGTTTTCAGTTATAGTTTCAATATGGTATCCATTCATTCTTATATCTTTGAAACTCAGCAAATTTCTTTTAGAGTTGCTTGAGTATAATGCATTCTAAATAAAGATATGCGTACCATTTGGTAATATTATATGGGTTCTTCCGGGCCCATCAATTTTATTAGCAGATCCAGCTATAGTGGAGACTTTAACTGAGAAATTTTCAGATAGTTCAGAGAAAAACTTTTGGATTTTCAAAATTGTATGAGTAGTTGCACGCTCTAGTAAGCCTATAGCATCACCCAAATGGCGTTCCATACCTTAAGAATTAAAGACAATAATTAGTCAATCGTTAAAAATTTATATGCATAAATAAATGTAATGTAAACAAACAAAGTAATATGATTAAAATAGGCTACTGATTAAAAACAACGACCACATTACACATTATTTTTAACTAGTACTGCAAAGGGAAATACAAGTAAATGAACACAAACTTCAAGCTGATTTATTGATGCAAGATAATGAAATAAAATAAAAGCCACATAACAAACTTCAAGATGTTTCTAATTGATTAACTCGGTCATATCATTGATCATTGCACTTAAATTTTCATCATTAATGAAATTTCCATTGTCATCTTTAAAGAAATCATCTAACTTCAGGTTAGTGTTTTCAGGTAACTTTTCGACATTATTTGCCTCAATATTCTTCGAGCGATGATATTTTTCAACTGTTTTCTTTGATGATCTACATGTACGTGACCAATGACCACATCGTCCACATCTATAACAAACTTCCTCATAGTGCCTTTTATTTTCTGAAGCTGAATCATTGTTTGTTTACAGGCTCAATTTTCTTTTGTTGCTTTTTAAAGTTGGTGGTTTTGTTACCTTTAAAACCACTATAACCTACTCTGCTAGAGTTATATCCACGTCCACGACCATGTCCTCTACCTCGACCCCTACCTCTTCCAGAGTGGGTAAAATTAGCATTAACTTCAGGTAATGCAGTCGAACCAGTTGGTCTTGAGGAGTGATTTTTTATAAGCAATTCATTATTTTGTTCAGCAATTAGTAAGCATTCTATGAGTTCAGAATATTTTGTAAAATGACGCTCTCGATATTGCTGCTGCAGGAGTATATTCGAGACATGAAATGTTGAGAAAGTCTTTTCAAGCATTTGTACGTCATCCACCTTTTCTCCACATAATTTCAGTTTAGAAGTGATTCTAAACATTGCAGAATTATATTCTCTTACAGACTTAAAGTCCTGAAACCTCAGGTTCAATCACTCTTGCCTAGTGTTTGAAAGTATGACCGTCTTCTGGTGGTCATAACGCTCCTTTAGGGAGTTCCATAAGTGGAGAGGGTCTTTTTCAGTCAAATATTCTGTTTTTAAATCGTCATGGATATGGCGTCTTAAAAATATTAGAGCCATTGCCTTGTCCTACTGGGAGATAGTATTGCCATTTTAATGGCATTTTCTAAGCATTGAGCTTGCAAATGAATCTCAGCATCCAGTATCCATGATAAGTAGTTGTCTCTAGATATATCCAAAGCTTTAAATTCAAGCTTGGCGATGTTTGCCATTTTGTGAACTGTTCATAAAATAAATTGCACAAGGTGAAAATAATCGCCACAACAGCATTCCCTATTTGTTTGTTTCCAGCTAAAAAGTAAAAAAATAAAAAATGGAAAGCTTTCATTCATGGTATCAAACAACTGTACCCCAAAAAAATATATCAACAAAACCAAACTTTTGGATTTTGCAACTTTCATGTATTTATTATATAAGAAAGGAAAGTTAGCTTTTGCGTATATTACATCGCAAACTTTTGAATTTTATTTGGCAACAGATCCGCAAAGAAAACAAAGAAATATTTAATTTAGAAGCCAAAGAATTAAAATAAGAGTGATACAAGAAAAGACATGAAAAATATAGAAGCGAACCCCAAACTAGACAGCTTTATCAAAAAAAAAAACATGATATTGACAATTACCTTTTTGTAGAGAGGAAAAGTAACGAGTTTATAAAGAAATGCAAGAACAATTCCTTTACTTGGTTGCTGTTTTAAAGGAAATAAGAAATAGAACGTATGTAGATATATTATAAAAGACTCGTTTGCACCAATATATAGTAGGATTTTGAACATGAACAGCCTTAGAATTGGAATGATCAGAAGTGGAACAGTCAGAGTAATTAATATATAGTTACTTGTTGAGAAGTTGGAAAGTTTGAAGGTGAACAGGTTGAGAACAATAATTGATTCACATTCCTATACAGAATATTGAGAATGCAGTATACAGAAAGTTTGTGCTACTCAAAAAAAAAAATCCTAGTTGAGCAGCAAGAAAATAAAAACAAAAGAAGAACACCTTCATGCTGATAACGTGTTACAAAATAAAGAGACTGGAGACCATTAGAGAGAGAGAACAATTTTATTGAATTGAGATAGATTTTACAATACAATCAAGCTCCATATTTATAGACTCCTTATGCAGTGCAGATTACAATAATGTCATTTCTTATTTAGCATATTCATCCCTATTATTAATGTATATTACAACATGATGGTGATTTTGGTGATATTAATGGTGATGTTAGCGGTATTGGTGGTGATGTTAGTGGTATTGATGGCGATGACCAAAATAAGGATAATACTACTGCAAAATTTGATGATTACACTGATGAAATGGCTAACCAATTTGAAATAGCTGTCATACCAAATGAAATAAAAAGCAATGAACAAAAAAAGCTACATGAAAAAAGCATAAGAAAAGGTAAGTGTTTACAAATTATTGTTGAAAATTAAGGCATGCAAATAATTGCCAGGTAAATATTCAAATATTTACCAGGAAAATATTTGCCGACTATAACTTAGTAAATAAAATAATTAACAATTGAATTTTTTGATAAACCAGTTGATAAACCAAATGAATTGATTACAGAAGGACGTCATAAAAAATAGTTTAAAAAACAATAGGTGTATATTTTAAAACAAATTTCATTTTTTTCATATAAAATAAGTCTCTCGAAATATTTAGCATATACTAAATATACAATCGAAACGGATGCTCAAAATTTTGGTATACTAGGGAAAGACTTCCCAGCATTCAAAATATTGATATCAAGCAAAAGCCATGAAAGCAGACAAAAACAAACTAAAGATCAAATGGAGGTCCCAAAAAAATTGGCTGCAGAATACAAAATAAAGAAGGAAAAAGAGGAGCAAAAAATCAAGAAAGAATAAAAGAGAAGTTTCTTTATCATCACTATTCAGGAGAATTAAAACTGAAAACAGAAGAGGAAAATAGAAGATCCAATTTTCCTGTATGAGCCACCAAAAAAAAATACACAAGGAAATCCAGGAAAGAAAATGCTGACCAAAAAGAAGTTAAAAAAGGTAATATTATCGACATACCTAAAGAAGATGAATCTGATCATGGCAAATCAGAAACAAAAGAAGATTCTATGATAGATGTTGAAAAAAGCAAGCTAGCAACAAAATGGCTTTCAGACAATCAAATCGGTGAACTGCAAGCTTTTTACCAACAAGAAGGAAATAAGTAAGTTATTTAAATAAAACACAACATACATATATACATATATGTACACATAACAATTATTTGCCTTGCAGATATTGGTCATATACACATGCTCATCTACGTATAATAATACATTTATACTATTATATTATTAGTGAGATGCATTTCAAGCTCACTGAGGCCTCCTTTAAATTTTGTCAGGTCAACAGTCGCGTTTCATATCTTTCTATTTTCCTACCACATCTTCGTTTCCCCCCTCCATCTGTCAGCTCCGAACAAAAATGATAGGGTTTATTTCGTTCCCTAATTTTCCTTTTCCACTTTTCCAGTCCACAACCTAAATCGATTTTCCTTTGCCCTAAATTGCATTCTCCAATTTTACAACCACAGCCACTCAATCACGTTCTGGAACCTATCGTTACCATTTGGTTTCTTTGACCGCTACTCTTCACGTTTGCTTTGATGGTTCCCCTATTTCCCCACCGCTGTTTCCAGCGACTACTATGCCTTTCTCGGACTACATTCAAATTGCCTTTGATTTGCAGTTTGCTGCGAAGATTTGCAACCACCTTCTTTCTACAATTGAATCTACAAAGGTATTATTTTTTTTATAAGTGGAATTATAATGTTCGGTTGCTGTTACTCCCGGTACATTTTCAACAATTTCAAATTATTTTGTAGTTGAATGTTCTGTGTGGCTGTGACAAAAATTATCGTAGTAACCGTTTGTTCAATTTATTGTTTTATGAATGAGTTTACATCATTCATATCTAGATTGAAAATGTTACTTCACAACCGTAGATTGAAAAGATATTGAAATTCTTTCGCTCTGAATTTTCTCCCTTATGTTGTAAGAATTAGGTATTCCTAGATTTTTTTTTTTTAATATTGAGGGGATAAATATCCCGACAAATATTTGCAAGAATATTCATGAGAATCATAACCATTCCAAAATGAGTTCTGGGTTTACCTTATTGCCGAGATATGTATCATATCTATCATATGATGCTGCATTTTATGGTTACATTTTGTTGCTGCTACTGTCTTACAAAGTTAATGTAGGTTTACTTTTTATGCTCACTTTTTTGCTACTGCCATTCAAAATCTATATTTTGGTTATACTGCGAATGTTGTTTCATTTACTGCTCATTTTGGAATAGTTATTTTGCTGCTGTCATGCTATTAAAAACCTTTCTTATTTGTTGTGTTTTTGATTATGGACTCGATTAGTGTGTGTTGTTGAGTTATAAATGATGCATGTTGGTGTAATGTAAATGTAGGAATTGTTATTGTGTGTGTAACAATGTATGTGGTAGTGCGTGTTTATGGTTGAGTACATGTATGAGATTTAAAATTGAAAACAAAATGAGAGTTATATACTAGAGTGTGATTGACTGTGTTTATAGCTTTATTTGGTTGGTGGCCTTGAAAAAATGGTCAAAACATGTGACCTATGGATTTTAGTGAAAAAACAATAAAATTTATGATTTAATAGTGGAAACGAAATTGAAATCCGATAAATCTGCTGAAATTTTCCATAATTGATTGCGTAAAAGAGCCTTAAATAGAATAAATAATTCCAAAGATGCAATTTACTTTTCAACATACGGAGGGACGTGTGTATATTTTTTTTAACGTGAGACATGAGTCAAAATTTCCCTTTATTTTGAGTATTTTCATTGTGTTTGAGTGTTTCTTCAATTATGTGGCCGCAACATATTATTTGGGTATACAACTCCTCTAAATATTATTTAATTACAAAAAAACAACGTTATTGTATCACTGAAATTGTAGAAAATAAACAAAAGGTATGCTAAATATTTGTAGTATAACCAATTATATACATTGCGTTTTAAAGTGGGAATGCAGCATCAACACTTAATTTAAAAAAAAGATGGAATCGTTATCAACTAATTTTTGGTACTCTTGAATAATTTTGAAAACACTAGCTGTTCGTTGTTCTTGTTTTTTTTGAACTGGTACTTTATATACAACAAATCATTAGGACAACATATCCCATGTCAAATAAACGTTCGAAAGCAAGTTTCGAACTTGTGACATCCTGCACCAAAGCCGAATCAATTAACCACTTGGACAATGGTGCTTGTTCTTATTAAACTATTTTTTACATTACTTTGAATTTTATTGCATCGTGAAGACCAAAAAATCTAAGCTTTTTGTTTCACTGAATTTTCTGTATCATCTTAACGTTTGGATTTAAGATTCTATTTCCCTATAGAGCAAGAACCTTGAATTGTTTTAGTTAGTGTTCAATTTTCATGAATATGATTGCATTTGAATTAGAATAAACCTTTGCAATTTAATTTATTTACCTTTTACGGATAACTAAATATTGTTTGTTGTTTTATTAATTTGGATGGAAATTTTGATATTTTTTGTGAAAACTTTGTTTCTAAAATTTCAGTTGTTCCCTTGATCCGAGGAGAAGTTGGTTCACAAGATCTCAAAATCATTCCAATTTAGGTAAAACTATTATCAACGTATTGTTTTCTGTATTATTTTAATGTTTGGTGCTTAGATTTTGTTGGCCTAAATCAAGTGAACTTTTATATTTCTGAGATTGTTGGTCTCATTTGTTGTGGTTTATTCTTTATTTTTTTCACTTAATATATATTCAACCAAAAAAAAACTTTTGTCATTAGTTATCTATCGGGTAAAAGGTTGATAAATTTTACTTCAATTATAACATATTTAGTGCCTTGCTAATTTTCATATGCAGCAAAAACCTTGAATTGTTTCAACTTATGTAGAATTGTGATGATTATTATTGCATTTGAATTGGAATAAACCTTTGCAATTCACTTTTTGCTCCATTTTTTACCCTTTCGACTAGCTTAATGACCACATCATTACTTTGCAGAGAAATTAGTTTGATTTCATGAATATTTAGTTTTCTAAAAAAAGCAACAACATAAAATGTGACTAATTGAATGTGATGATATTGCGCATATATCATGTTCATTTATATATGATGCTCGTTTTGTTATACAAGATGCAGGATTTCTTCTAACATTTGGGATTATAAATAGAATGTTTATTGATTTGGAAATCATATTTGAACTGAAATCAATATGCCGAGCTATACTCCAACACCAGCCGCTCATGCATTCTCGTGTTTCCTTATATTTTCAAGGTTCATTTTTTTTATTTTCTATTTTGTTACATCATATTACGTCTAAAAATTTCTAATGATATAGGCATGATAACTTTCTGCCTATACACAAAAAAAAAGCCAACAACAAACTTTTAACATTTGTTGAGCCTGAAGTATGAACAACTGAAGAGGTGGTTAATAACTAAACTTTGTATTGTTTTGTGGATTCATATCACACATGAAAATTTAGTATGGAACCCCTCCTTTCTGGTCCAACTGCCAACTTTATATTAGTTATTGTGGTATTAATTGTTGTGAAATTGATATTAGGCACCACAGTATAATTATGGTGGGATAGTCACAGTGATAAACCACTTCTTCCTTTGTTCACTTAAATGTTAGCTGAAAAATGCGTAAAATTCATATGTATGACTTCTTTTGGGATTAATATTGAAAAGAAAATATTTTCTTCTTTTTTGTAGTTTTGATGTTAACTTTAGACCCTGTTATGTATTTAATCCGGTCCACGAACTATAGTTGCTTTCGTCAAAGGTTTTTTCTATATTGATCTATAAATTTTGAATGAAGTTATATGTTTAAATTTGGCTGGACTTGGTCAGGAAAAGAAGTATAAACTTCATGTGGACCTTTTGCGTTTTCCAAAAATTTTGTATATTATAGCATGTAATCCCTAGATATAATGATTTGGGTGGTCCAATATACGTCGTACGATTGATATTCACAACGTATTTGTTCTCTTCTTTTCATCATATATTTTTGTAGTCTTTAGAATGGTTTTGTCAAAATTTATGATATGGATACTAATTTGCTTTCTAACTGCATGCAGCTTAGCCTTCGTGCGTTTGGACCTTTCCCCATGCTTTTCTTTCGCAATGAGATGCCAGCTTCTCTTAATCATGTAGATGTAAGTTGGATATCGTAAATTACAAAGTGCTTTATTATTGTCATACAAATGAAACTAATTTACCAATATGCATTTAATGATATTTTTTTGTTCCTTTTGATCCATTTTTTTATCATAGTTCTTACGACATTTTATGCAACTTGCCATTTATTTATAGTACACATTGCATCTTTCTTCTTGTGAATAATGACTGCAACTATAGTTTAGATAGGTAAATTATATTTTTTTACCTAATTCAAACTACATTGAGTAAGCTAATCATTTATTTATTCATTATTCGTACTACATCAGAAGTGATGGCCAGAGCACTAAATTCACTCAATTTATCCAATATAAATTAAGCAAAAATAATAATGGATTAAGATATCATTAAAAACATTTATTCACATACCTCCATTATATTTAACTTAGTTATGAAGAGAAATTTGTAGGTATATTTCAAAACTTAGTTACTAGGTTTGAAAGCTCTTGATATATATGGATTGTTTGGGTTATTTTGAAAGTAATTATTTAATCTACTTCTATGTGCAGTCTGTTAAATTTCAAGGACAATGTGGACAAAAGTCTCTTATGCAACAAGGTAAATCTTTTAGCCCTTCCTGCCATGGATTCATGTGCAAGTCTATAATCATTTTATCTTTATATGTTATTTTTGGTTTGCATATGTCACGACCCAAAATCCAGCGTTCAAAAATTGATGTCAAATACCTCACTTGTATTCGACCACCGTAGATTCGAACGTCAAATTTCAGTTCGGATGGAGCTTATAACAATATCAGATGAATATAAAACAGCGGAAACAAAATGAATGTCATATATCAACATAGATACAACATGATACAATATCCAATGCAACATCGATCCCAAATATCAGAGTGATACAAATATGATACAACAATAATACGACAACAGAAACTTCAACGAGTTTCCAACATACCTCAAACTCGACAAGGTCTTCAAAACTCCAACACTTCAAAAGATTTCCTAATCCAAACCTTCCAGAAGACTTCAAATCCAAGCTAGCTCCAAAACACGGATAACCTGCTTCTAGACTGCCCGTGTGGAAAATTTTGAGCACCTAGAGTTTAGGAAAGAAACAATAAACTCCAGGTCAGTCATGGGACTGGTATGAGTAAACAAAGGTAGTTGCTTTTAAAGAAACTAGATTTATAAAAGAATTTCGGTATGCTTTTAAAAATGAAACTACCGTAAGACCTCCTTCCACGCACATAATGCAATCGCAGAATTGGAGGAGATTGCTTCTTATGTTAGTCAAATATGCTTGGTATGGGGAAATTTCTTTGATATTATTACTAGTGCATAGTGTAGAAAGCATTTCGAAAATAGAATAACAATCTTAGCTAGCATATGTACCATTATAGTATGCCTACTATAGCTACTATGTTAAATGGCAGGTTCTACAAATAAAACCGTAAAGAGCTCGTATTTGGATGATTGGATTTCCAACAAATGGTCGGGCAAAGGAACTTCCCAAATAAAATGGAATGCCTCTGGAAGGACGTCCCCGGATCCTAACCGGATCTCTGCTACACAAGGCCGGATTACCTCTATATCTAGGTAACAACTGACACGAGTATGCCACTTGCCGGTCGTTACCAACCTTTATCCGAAGCGCTTCTCAACCAACAACCACAAAGTATAAGTTTGCAGCAACCACAAAGTAAGTATCTGGGCTCCATACCATGATACCACTCATAATCCAGAAGAAAATGGACATACCCTCAGGGGAAGCTATCCCCAAATAACCTTGATGCCACGATTCCTGTTTCGACCATAACCGGGTTGTGAGGTTTGACGAAGTCTCGTCCATAAAGCTATGCTTTTCACAAAGCCATGCTTCGATCAAAAAATGATCAGCAGCACTCAGCATATCACCCTACCAAATTGAAAGTATATTACTAATAACCTTCAACTACATAACCTTTGAGCTCGTATGTCTCAGAGAAGGGTGTTAAGCTAAAAGAATAAATTCTCCGCCACCAATAGATATGTATTTGAAAGAAATCAACTTTACATCTCAATTTGTAATGTCAGACATATAACCACACATAGGTCTGTTCCGAGTTCGAACAGAACTGAAGGCACTTCCGAAGAAGTCCTTGCAATCCGGGTATTCACAATCCCGATCGGACTTCCCATCACTTAGGGAATCTCTATACCAGAGCAACTCAGTGCAGAGACAATCGATAGGTCATCCTATTGTTCTCGAAAATACCCGCTCTTCATCACCGGTCTTCAAATGCTATCCAAAACGTCGAATCACATATTCGAAATGGGTTATACGACACAAAGGTCCTTTCCCGGCTAATTCGAATAGTGAGTGTGAATTAAAAAACATGCGGATGCCATTCACAAAGATTCACTCATTCTATGTGGGTTTCGGATAATCAACCGGAATCCGATTCCCTGTCGCATCGAAATTCAAATGCCGTTTTACGGCCAATGGGTTTTTACAAATCACACAGTAGTAATACCAATATCACAGCTCAGTTTAAAGCATTCCATATTACACAGCATCACATCACATAACAGGAATATCAATCCAACACACAATATTCAGGAACAATCAAAGCATCTTTAATTAAGATGAATAAATCATGTGGTTTTAAATTTATTAATCACATAATTACTTCCATGGGTAATCTTAAATCAATGATTAATTATAATTAATTACAGTTGATTAGATCTTAATTATTTTCATTAGTTTATCACTTCTTAATTAATTTCCTTAATTAATTTCAAATTTATATATCATAATTTTAAATTAATCTAAATCTTAGTTATCAATTTATTTAAACTTTAATATTAATTAATTAACTAAGGTTATTTCTTATGAAGTTTTAAACAACATTTTACTTTAATTTTTCTTTGAATTACATTATTTATTTAACATAAATAACTTATAAAAATACTATATTAAACTAAATAAACTAAAATTTTATTTCTTCAAAACATTTCACTTATGTCTTTCATTAGCTTAAAATTTTAAATCAAATCATTGTTTGAACTTATTTTTAAAGTGTCTTAAAATTTGGAAATTTTTTTAAAGTAAAAATCTGTTTATAATTTGGTCACGAGACCAGCTCCGGGTCACACACGAGAAAATTCATGTTTTGCTTCAGGTCATTTCAAAATCAACCCGAGTACTATATTTTTAACCCATATTTCCAACTCTTTTCTTAAGTATATTACCCGGCACGCCTTCATTTTACTCGAGTTAAAACCCGGGCTATTTCACATTCTTCCCTAGGCTTGCCTCGAGTGCTTCCCTTGTCCTTCCCAAATTTCACAACTGACACGAACCAAGCACGTACACGTGCACGTCCACCTTCACCGTTGCTGGTCGGTGCTGCGGCCACCAGTGAGTCGCCGTCCATCCCCCAAAACGTAACGAACACCAAGATCTCAATTTTATTTCGAAAAATCGTGAATCGAGCATTACGACCCAAAACCATCATCAGGAACGTCATCCAATAACTGCCTCGTGCCACCACCTCTGGCCGTTATCGGCCACCAACTTTGGCCCGAAGCCTCGCACATGTGCTACGCTTCGATTTTACCCACTGACATGAAGTCCGATCTCTTGTGGATGGTATAGTACCGTGGTTTCTAGCATGAACGAAAATGGGTTTCTAGACCCTACTTTAATCACAAATCAAAGATCCAATCATTAATAAATTTTTCTCGTATTTTTCTAGTGATCCATAATACTCAAACTAACAACGACATCGAACATGAGAGCCATGATCAACTTGGTCGCTGGAATTTGGCATATATTCATTTTTTAGACCCTTCCAAAAATCTCGATGATAGCTCAATGAAAATTTTGCATTTTGGTTTCAGAATTCATCATTTTTCAAGGGGATTCACATAGTGTTATTGGAGTTAAAATCAATGAAGTTCGAATTTTCTTGAAAAATTGAATTGTGGTTGTGTTTATAATTTCCAGAGGAAGAACTAAATCTCTAACCTGCTTCGATTTAATTACTAGAAACGTAATACAGGTTTTAAAACAATGTTCTTTTTTTTACAATTCCCTTTCAGAAGTAAGAGGAAAAGAGGGAGATTTGAATTGGATTATGGTATGGTTTACTCTTGTAGACAGAAAGCTATAAGTACTGTGTTAACCGGCATCTTGTCCCGGTTACAAAATGACAGTTGAAGACACTATTATCAGTACTAGACAAGATTATAACCACGAAGAGCCTGGAGGCATACGGGTTTGATGAGGACAACATGTTTGACATTTAGGCATGGTTCAGCGAGAACGGTTACGCGCACGTCGCACGGCAAGCTTCGCTCGGCATCAGAAGAATGCTCGGCCTTAGAAGAACGTTCGGCATTCCAGCTTCGTTCGACCTAGGAACATCCTTTGGCTAAAGGTTATCGTTCGGCTAAAGGGTACGTTCGGCGAACCTCGATTGTTCGGCATCCATCTTGGTTCGGCAACCTTGGATCGCTCGGCACTCCAGCTTCGTTCGGCATGAGAGCATCGTTCGGCGCCATTGCCTTGCTCGACATCTTACCTTTCGGCCTCCCTGGTTCGGTACACAGAGCGTACTCCCTTTGGGCCGTTTACTCTATTTGGACCGAGCTATTCAGCTACCAGGCCCACCAGGAAAGTCCAACCCACCTTCGTCTATAAATAGAGGGACAGGGGCACAGTGAAATGGACCTTTTTTTCGGGAACACTGGGGAGACTCTGCCATTTCTTATACTCTCCTCTTTTTAATTCAAACTTGTATCCAAGTGATTGATTTACGGATTGTATCCGTATTCAAGTAATTGAGAAAGCAATAAAGATTAAACTCAAAGTGGATGTAGGCAGTTACGCCGAACCACTATAAATCTGGTGTTCTCGTTTTTGTTATTCTTTTTCATTGAATTACACTATTTTTCAGTCCTAATTTACTCTCTTCATTAATCTCTCTACATAACTCTACTCAAGGGTGTTAGTGACCAATTTTGGTGCTTTCACTGAGAATTGAATTCTCAGCTTGATTGGATCTCATCATCTACTATTGGATTTCCATATTCGCGAGATAGATCCAGTTGTCTAATAGAAAACTTCCTATTCTGCTCAGATTTGAAAGAAATCTAAAGGAAGCTGATAGCCGTAGATTGGATTCACTGATGTACGGAAGATTTGGCGATTGGATGTTAAAGTTTGCACTCAAGTTGAATGAAGGCCGACCCTCCTCTAAAGGCAATTCAACCGATCGCCCCAGAAAAAGTCTATGCCGATCGTTGCAGAAAAGTTGTATGCCGAGTTACACTTGGCCGAACACTCATGGCCGATCCATCTTGGCCGAACACTCGTGGCCGATCCATCTTGGCCGAACACTCGTGGCCGATCCATCTTGGCCGAACACTCGTGGCCGATCCATCTTGGCTGAACACTCCTGGCCGAACCATCTTGGCAGAACACTCGTGGCCGATCTGTAACGACCCGGAAAATTTTAACAATTTTAATTGATTCTATAACGTATTTAATTAAATATTTGTGAAATCTTATAATAATTGAATTTTTAAATAAAATGTTTATATATTTAGAATACGTATATTTAAATATAGCAGATTTTTAAATTTTCAATTTATTTTAACAAAGTTTATTTCATTGGGAAATTCTATTAAATTCAAGCTAAAAATTGCTGATAATAAATTTATTATCAAGCAATAGCCACTATCCTTTACTTTAGTAATTATTTCATCAGTTGCTAAATTTTAGCCGTTGCCATCATTTCAAAAATTAAGCGTATAATTTTGTATACGTTGTATTTATCTTTTTGAACGGTTGATATGTTAATTGCCTTTATAGCTTTAATATTTGTCAGCTAAATAAATGGGTGACCGTTACTGCCAATATTTAATTTGATACGTTTCCCGGTTGCCTTTTTCATTCACTTGATTGATTGATTTGTTGCCGTCTCTGTTATTTTCTCTCCGTCTTCATTGCTTTTTAAAGGTAAGAAACTGTTCCCTCAAAACTTAAATATTTGGTTGTATCCAGCAGTAACTTGTTTTAATAACCTTTTCCTAAATCAAAGCTTTTGAGCGTTACAATTTCTTTTGATTGGATATATGTGTTTAGGAGAAAATATTGCAGGTGACCGTTACAATTGATTTCGGTGACTTTCTTTCTTCCCATACATTATTATATATTTGCTTTCCATTTTTCCTGAATTTATGTTTAGCAATTTCGAAAATCAAACGTATACATTTGTATACGTCGTAATTATTATTTTAAAATGATTCACTTTATTTTTCTTTCCCTTTTTAACTTCGTTTCTCTCTCTTTACTTTATATTGGGACTTTGTTTCCTTTTCTTTTCAACCTGAGCCTTGCTTGCCAAGCAATAAATTTATTGCTTAAATAATTTTCAGCTGAAATCAAGAAATTAGACCGTTACCATTTTGGTTATATTGATTTCCCATTTTTTTTCTGGCTCGTATTGCTCTGACTTTTCCTTTTCCTTTTCTATACTTACGTTTCAAAAATAAATAGTACATATAATAACTTACATAATAAATTGCAGCCAGCTCATTTCTCACATATTTATTTCGTGCCTTAAAACCCCGTCACTCAACGCATCGATGACTACCTTTAATTTCACCAGTTTTGAAATGTAAATGTTGGATACGTTGCATCCATTGCCTTATTCCTATATATTTAGATCTGAACCATTTGCCTTTACCTTTTCACTTTCTTCCTCATTCATAAACCACTTCCTCCTCCTTCACGTAACCACTCACCAAACGTTACATCACTCCTTCTTCTTGCACTATCCACTCTCACGCCACCGAGGCCATCACCATCCACCTCTCTGTTTGTCTCCCCTCCTCTTCCACGCCGAAGCATGAAGCAGTGCCATGCTCCCCACCACCCCTGACTTCGGCCTTTCTCCTTCCTTTTTGGGTTAGTATATGTATCTTAAATATAAGTATAGTATTCTGTGTAAATTATTTATATACATTAAGTAATAGATTCATAATTGTTGTATATATATGTCTAGCTTCTGTTACAATATGAGTCTAGTATATAGGCAGATTGTATGGGTTGTCTGCATAGTTGTATAAGTTTATAAATAGTTTATATAAGATATTTTAGTTATATAGTTTACATATATATTGGTATAACTTTTGTGTGGTGTGCGTATGTTTTGGGTTATAACTTTTGTATGGTGTGCGTATGTTATGGGTAGTATTTGCAGTGTATGGTTTCAGATATTATTATATTAAAGTGCACTAAGTATATTGGGTTCAAATTAAATGTAGTTTTAAATTTTTATGTTTTGAATTGATGTAAAAGCAAAAATATGAATAAGTTGTAAGATTTTGTTTCTGTTGGAGATAAAGTTGGACTTTAAATTTTATTTTTTTACATGTCTAAATTTAATATAATATATGTATAAAGTTTTAAATGTTTAAGAAAAATATATAAAGTTTTAAGTGTTGTTAGAAGTATTGTTTTATTCGCTAAAAGGAAAGTATTTTGTTTATATTACTTATATAAACGTTGTCAGTTTTAAATACATAGGTTATGGAAATTTGGTATTGAGTCTTTTCATTTGGGTAAGGTTACAATAATTTACTTATACATATAGCTGCATGTTCACCTGTATATGAATTTACCTTTTTGATTTAGGCTGCAACTACATGAATTTTGAATTCCCACGTTTTCTATTCTAAATTTTTTTCTAGATTATATTAATATGTATAGGCAATTGTTTATATTTAAGTTTACAAGATTTTTTTAGTCTGCATAGTGAGTTAATATAAAAAGTATATTTTATTTATAAGCGGTTGTATACACATTAGTAGTTGTTTTAGTTAACAGTAATAAAAACAAAATTTATATAGCCTGTGTTAATTTATATATCTAAACTGTCAAGTTTATATGGGTATAAATGATTAGGTCAAAGTGCATATACAAGCTATAAAGATTTTATTGATTTTGGTTATATATATAAAAAAAACAAAAAAAAAAATTATTTGAGATTTATTTCAAATGAATACGTATTTTAAAATAATGGGTTTAAGTGAAATATTAATATAATATGTGTCTCGTCCAAAACTTTATATCAAGCTATTTTGATCCGTTCCCGTCGTTTCTGTTACCAGATTCTGTTCATCAAATTCGTGCCAATTTTGCTTTGCTTGGATTTGTAAATCAAATTTCCATGTCCGTATCAGTGTGTGTTTCCGTATCACCTTCGGTACCCTCTATCCACGAAAGGTGAGAAATCACTCACGACTAACGTTCTTTTATTTATTAAATTTGATTCCAATTGAAACGACAATTGAAATATGCTACTGTTAGTTATTTACATTGCTATATATTTTGTTGTTTGCAAATGTGTTCACCTGTGGGATATGACACCATATCCCATTTTTATATTATACTGTTATTGATGATATATGTCTGTTATTTTATTATTTGTTACCACTCTGGAAGTTCCCCGTAGTTTAGAATTCAATATGGGTTGAAATGATACATACCCGAACGGACTTTAGAATAGGAGAACTTCGTTGTGGGTTGAAATGATAAACCCAAGCGATTTTCAATAAAAATTGAATTTGGGATTACGGGTCGAAGTGATATCTACCCGTATATTTAAATTTCGGATTGAAATCCGTATCCCTTGACCATAGGGTATGAAATTATATACAGACACCGTTGGTCCATAAGTATAAATATTTTGAAAATAATTTCTATGGGTTGAAAATAAATATACGGTTTTATTAAATATTAATTCTTAAAATATTATATGAAAATAGAAATTTTATATATATAGATTTAATAGTAATGTTTTGGAGATCGATTTAATCCATATAATATGTTTAAGTATTTATTTAAATTTATATTTCAAAATTGATTGTTGTAATAATTTGGATAAGTTAAGGTTGAGAAGATAAAGTTGAATTAATTGAAATTGTATTTAGTTAAGTATTTTACTTAATTGGATTATTTGAACCAAAGAATTTGAAATTTAAGATTCGATTTATAACTTGATTTTGATTTAAATGATTAAATGGAGGTTTCAAGTTTAAACAAATCGAAAGGAATATTTAGTTTAAAGGTAAATTGGGTTATTAAATAAATATTGAATTTATTTAGTGAACATTTCAAGACTAAATAACAAGGTTAAATCGAGATCTATATGAAACTGTTAAATCAAACTTTGAGTTGTTGAATATTAAAGCGTTGAAATATAGTAGAATTTAAACGGTAAAATTTTGATTTAGTTCTGTATTTGAAATGAATAAAATTTGAATTTGTTTGATAAAAAAAACTGAATTGTATAAAAATTTATAAATTGAGATTGAATTAAATTTGAATGGGATGGTCGGGTTGATTTTGAAAACAATTTGTTAAGTTGAGGAAACTACAAATATTCTACTCTAAATATTTATGTGTATATATATATATATATATATATAATGAAAAGATATTTTTGTTGTGAAGTATAAATTAATTTGAAATGACCTCGGTATTATAGTGTATATTTCTACCTTATAGATAGTTCCATGGACCCTTAGAGGATGGTTATCCCAAACGTCCTTTAAGTTAATTATATTTCAGTTGATATTTCACTTGAGTTAGATTTATAGATATAAGAATGTTAATCCTGACTCGAGTGTTTTGTGTTTTTGCTTTACGCTCGGGTCAGACTGAGAGATACAGCATTTGAGACTCACCTTCGAAGTTGGAGTTTTGCTTGAAGATCCAGCTATCTATCCCTTCAGTCATCCAGTTGATTGGTTCAGAGAAGCCATCTGTTGCATTGGAGACTTCATGGCATTTGAACAATTCGGTTGTATTTTATTTCTAACTCTGAGGTATATAGTAGCTTCATGAACTACTATTCTTTATTTATTCCGCTGCATTGTATTACTCTATGTAAGTGATCTATGATTGATTTATTTATTGTATATTTTAAGTTTTGCCAAATTTTATTAACAATTCGGTATTTTGAATTATTCAAGTCGGACATGTACGGTTTTATTGTCGATTTGAATGGTCCAAAATAGCGGGTCGTTACAGTTGGTATCAGAGCTTTGGCTCTAGGCAAAACTTAGCATATATGGTAAATTTATTTACAGAATCACTTTCGTTCGAGTTGAATCTCTTCCTTTTTGACTCAATTTCCTTTGAGTTTTGGAATGTCCCTCGGTTCCGAAATTCATTCTTGTCTCTTCCTATTTATATTCGTTTGATTTTGGAGTATCCCATAACTCCACCGAATGTTTTGTAAAGGGGGTGATAACACCTTTACAATTGGCATCGATTCACCGAAGATTTTTGTATCCTCGGTTTACGATGCTGCTATATCTTGATATGCCGAATTCCATCTCTGGCAATCGAATGTCGATTTGTTTTAGAATTCTGCATCGATCATATCCCTGAAGTCACGGTTGACCCGGTTAAGGTCGCCCGCGATTTATAGAAGTATATCCATCTTCTATTTTGTAATTTAATTATCTCATCTTTGATCGAGTCTATCTTCGAATCAGAATTCTATTGATTGGAGTTCCTCTAATTCAAATCTCTATCTTTGTTTTGAAATCCATTCTTAAAATTATTCTTTGAAAATCGAGTATATTTGCATTTTTTAAATTGTTTTATATATCGAAATTATTATTTTGATAATTATGATTTTATTCTATATAAAAAGTGAAAATGTTTTCGATAAGGATTATATACCTATATATAAAACGAATAAGAAATGTTATTCTATATATAAAAGTTTTGAAAGGATTGGAAATTTCGAAAATTTATAAGAAAGTGATTCATATAAAAATGATTTATAACTGAAGGGTTAAATTTGAAATTCGAGAATTGAATTCCGGTATTTTGAAATTGGTTTTAAGATTTTGGAAAATATATAAAAATAATATGATTTAAAAGTATTTTTCCAAATAAGAAATGTTTCAAATGAGTTCAAATGAATTCCAATAATTTTGAAGAAATTTCAAAGAAGTTTTCAAGAAAATAGAAATCCAGAACTCACTTATGTCGCTGGAAAATAATTTCGGTGATGAGTGCATGCATCATCGACATTGATTTTCGAGTTTCAGAGTGGGGGAGTGGCCACTTTAATAGCTTCGCTATGCAAGTGATTTTGTAAAACCGGTTTTGATTTCAACTTTCGAAGTATAATTTGATATTTTAGAAAGATATAAGTATATATTTGAAACAATTTAAAATGAGACCGGTGTTCAGTCCTCGAGTTTCGGATTTAATAATTGGTTTATTGATTTATTGTTGATTTTCAACTATTGAATTGAAAATTTGATTTTCCTAACTATTTTGAATGTTCGAACACTTCCAAATCGAGATTAAATTTTCAAAGCTAAGAAATTTCGAGGAGTATAAAATGTTTAATAAAGAATATAAATTTAGTTTTGAAATGTTTTGAAAAAAATATGGTTTTGAATAATGGTTTTCAGAAAGGTAAATTGGATATTTCAAATAGAAATAGATAGCTTAAAAGTTTTAAAGGGATACTTATAAATTTGGAAACTATTTTTAGTATAATTGATTTTGAGAAAATATTTTGTTTTGAAATTTAATTGAAATTAAAACCAGTACTTATATGGTGATTTTGGAAATGAATTTGTTTGACTTGAATTATTTTAATTTGGAAACTGGGATTATTTTCTAAACCTATTATTATGGGAACTTTGAAATTGAGATATTTAATTTGGAAGAAAATTTGGTGAAATCATATATGATTTTGAAACTGATATTGAAATGATTTGAAATTTGAGAACCTTATATTATTAAGCACTTGATTTGGGAGTGGTCGAACCTATATAAAATGGATTGTATAAGTATGAAGTTGATTTGAAATCCACTGATTTGAAAGGTACTCAATTTGGAAAGAGATTTTATATAATCGAAGTCTATATAAGTATGATTTGATCTACTATTGATTTGGAAAGTATTCGATTTGGGAAAAATGAAATCCTATATATATGGACTTTATATAAGTACGATATTTGAAAGTGATTTGAAAAGGTACTATATGATATATATTTTCGAAGTAAAGATATGGAAAGTGCCTTCTGGTTGATATCCGCTTTGTGGCCACATCGTGGATTCATTCTATCGATATTATTCTCTTCGATTTTTGGTTTTCCGGATGTAATACTCGAGTGTTCCCACCATGGCGTAACCCATGGTTTTTTTTTTCTCTCGTGAATTTCCTGGCTAAGCCTTGCCTAGGGGTACGGATTGTTTCCTGGGGGATCCAGGCGTAACCATTGTGTATCCTGCAATCTGTGTAGGTCGCGAATAGTAGTGCAAGTGCCTGGCTGAGTCTTGCCTAGGGGTACGGATTGTTTCCTGAGGGATCCAGGCGTAACCATTGTGTATCCTGCACTCTACTAGTCATCATGGCGTAACTCGCAGGGCTGAGAAAGCTTACGGATATGGATTGTTTCCTGGGGGACCCAGGCGTAACCATTGTGTATCTGCGAACCATGATCGGACAAAGGTTTTGGTTTGGTTGATTTGTTTGGATTGTACTTTCCATATCTGTTTTTAAAAGGTTTTTCAAATATTTTCACTGGGTGTTGAAACAGGTCTACTAAGTACTTGAAGAACTCTAGCTTTGTGCTTGATCAACGCATGGCCAGAGTCTGCAAGAACGAGGATAAACTTGTTAAAACATCGAGTTATAAAAGTATTTTCGAAAGAAAAATTGGTTTCGATATAAAAGTATTTTATTTATAAAGGTATTTTATTATAAAAGTATTTTCAACAAAGAAATTTTGTATTAATATTTGAAATTTAAATTCTTATGGTTTGAAATAAATTATTCGTGCCCGATTCTATTCTTTTGAATCTACCTCATCTGCTCAGCTTTATTTTTCACCTATATTCCGTTTTCGGAATCTACCTTCCTTTCCTTTTTGAATAAATCTTTTAAATATTGCTTATTTGTATACTACATTGTTTTATATAAAATTTTAGCGTTATAAATATTTTTGAAGTTATAAATTAAATAAAACATCTTTAAAGAAAATGATTATTAATTTATTGATAATATTTGAAAGGTATCTTGAGAAAAATTAAAAATTTCATAAATTTTGGATTTAATATTTTCAATAGTCTTTGTAAATAGAAGTAATAATGTAAATAATTGTTTGCAAAGGAGTTTGAGAAGTATTAAATATTAAAGAAAATTTAATTTCAAATGAAATTTTCAAATAAATATTTTAAATAAAATTTATATAGTTTTAAAATTTATTGTTTATCTTGGCTTTCAATCTATTTTTTTTTCTGGTTGTTTTATTCTCCTACCTCCTTCCTTTTCGGGGACGAAAAGTTTTGAGTGGGGGAGAGTGTAACGACCCGGAAAATTTTAACAATTTTAATTGATTCTATAACGTATTTAATTAAATATTTGTGAAATCTTATAATAATTGAATTTTTAAATAAAATGTTTATATATTTAGAATACGTATATTTAATTATAGCAGATTTTTAAATTTTCAATTTATTTTAACAAAGTTTATTTCATTGGGAAATTCTATTAAATTCAAGCTAAAAATTGCTGATAATAAATTTATTATCAAGCAATAGCCACTATCCTTTACTTTAGTAATTATTTCATCAGTTGCTAAATTTTAGCCGTTGCCATCATTTCAAAAATTAAGCGTATAATTTTGTATACGTTGTATTTATCTTTTTGAACGGTTGATATGTTAATTGCCTTTATAGCTTTAATATTTGTCAGCTAAATAAATGGGTGACCGTTACTGCCAATATTTAATTTGATACGTTTCCCGGTTGCCTTTTTCATTCACTTGATTGATTGATTTGTTGCCGTCTCTGTTATTTTCTCTCTGTCTTCATTGCTTTTTAAAGGTAAGAAACTGTTCCCTCAAAACATAAATATTTGATTGTAGCCAGCAGTAACTTGTTTTAATAACCTTTTCCTAAATCAAAGCTTTTGAGCGTTACAATTTCTTTTGATTGGATATATGTGTTTAGGAGAAAATATTGCAGGTGACCGTTACAATTGATTTCGGTGACTTTCTTTCTTCCCATACATCATTATATATTTGCTTTCCATTTTTCCTGAATTTATGTTTAGCAATTTCAAAAATCAAACGTATACATTTGTATACGTCGTAATTATTATTTTAAAACGATTCACTTTATTTTTCTTTCCCTTTTTAACTTCGTTTCTCTCTCTTTACTTTATATTGGGACTTTTGTTTCCTTTGCTTTTCAACCTGAGCCTTGCTTGCCAAGCAATAAATTTATTGCTTAAATAATTTTCAGCTGAAATCAAGAAATTAGACCGTTACCATTTTGGTTATATTGATTTCCCATTTTTTTTCTGGCTCGTATTGCTCTGACTTTTCCTTTTCCTTTTCTATACTTACGTTTCAAAAATAAATAGTACATATAATAACGTACATAATAAATTGCAGCCAGCTCATTTCTCACATATTTATTTCGTGCCTTAAAACCCCGTCACTCAACGCATCGATGACTACCTTTAATTTCGCCAGTTTTGAAATGTAAATGTTGGATACGTTGCATCCATTGCCTTATTCCTATATATTTAGATCTGAACCATTTGCCTTTACCTTTTCACTTTCTTCCTCATTCATAAACCACTTCCTCCTCCTTCACGTAACCACTCACCAAACGTTACATCACTCCTTCTTCTTGCACTATCCACTCTCACGCCCCCGAGGCCATCACCATCCACCTCTCTGTTTGTCTCCCGTCCTCTTCCACGCCGAAGCATGAAGCAGTGCCATGCTCCCCACCACCCCTGACTTCGGCCTTTCTCCTTCCTTTTTGGGTTAGTATATGTATCTTAAATATAAGTATAGTATTCTGTGTAAATTATTTATATACATTAAGTAATAGATTCATAACTATTGTATATATATGTCTAGCTTCTGTTACAATATGAGTCTAGTATATAGGCAGATTGTATGGGTTGTCTGCATAGTTGTATAAGTTTATAAATATTTTATATAAGATATTTTAGTTATATAGTTTACATATATATTGGTATAACTTTTGTGTGGTGTGCGTATGTTTTGGGTTATAACTTTTGTATGGTGTGCGTATGTTATGGGTAGTATTTGCAGTGTATGGTTTCAGATATTATTATATTAAAGTGCACTAAGTATATTGGGTTCAAATTAAATGTAGTTTTAAATTTTTATGTTTTGAATTGATGTAAAAGCAAAAATATGAATAAGTTGTAAGATTTTGTTTCTGTTGGAGATAAAGTTGGACTTTAAATTTTATTTTTTTACATGTCTAAATTTAATATAATATATGTATAAAGTTTTAAATGTTTAAGAAAAATATATAAAGTTTTAAGTGTTGTTAGAAGTATTGTTTTATTCGCTAAAAGGAAAGTATTTTGTTTATATTACTTATATAAACGTTGTCAGTTTTAAATACATAGGTTATGGAAATTTGGTATTGAGTCTTTTCATTTGGGTAAGGTTACAATAATTTACTTATACATATAGCTGCATGTTCACCTGTATATGAATTTACCTTTTTGATTTAGGCTGCAACTACATGAATTTTGAATTCCCACGTTTTCTATTCTAAATTTTTTTCTAGATTATATTAATATGTATAGGCAATTGTTTATATTTAAGTTTAAAAGATTTTTTTAGTCTGCATAGTGAGTTAATATAAAAAGTATATTTTATTTATAAGCGGTTGTATACACATTAGTAGTTGTTTTAGTTAACAGTAATAAAAACAAAATTTATATAGCCTGTGTTAATTTATATATCTAAACTGTCAAGTTTATATGGGTATAAATGATTAGGTCAAAGTGCATATACAAGCTATAAAGATTTTATTGATTTTGGTTATATATATAAAAAAAACAAAAAAAAAAATTATTTGAGATTTATTTCAAATGAATACGTATTTTAAAATAATGGGTTTAAGTGAAATATTAATATAATATGCGTCTCGTCCAAAACTTTATATCAAGCTATTTTGATCCGTTCCCCTCGTTTCTGTTACCAGATTCTGTTCATCAAATTCGTGCCAATTTTGCTTTGCTTGGATTTGTAAATCAAATTTCCATGTCCGTATCAGTGTGTGTTTCCGTATCACCTTCGGTACCCTCCAGCCACGAAAGGTGAGAAATCACTCACGACTAACGTTCTTTTATTTATTAAATTTGATTCCAATTGAAACGGCAATTGAAATATGCTACTGTTAGTTATTTACATTGCTATATATTTTGTTGTTTGCAAATGTGTTCACTTGTGGGATATGACACCATATCCCATTTTTATATTATACTGTTATTGATGATATATGTCTGTTATTTTATTATTTGTTATCACTCTGCAAGTTCCCCGTAGTTTAGAATTCAATATGGGTTGAAATGATACATACCCGAACGGACTTTAGAATAGGAGAACTTCGTTATGGGTTGAAATGATAAACCCAAGCGATTTTCAATAAAAATTGAATTTGGGATTACGGGTCGAAGTGATATCTACCTGTATATTTAAATTTCGGATTGAAATCCGTATCCCTTGACCATAGGGTATGAAATTATATACAGACACCGTTGGTCCATATGTATAAATATTTTGAAAATAATTTCTATGGGTTGAAAATAAATATACGGTTTTATTAAATATTAATTCTTAAAATATTATATGAAAATAGAAATTTTATATATATAGATTTAATAGTAATATTTTGGAGATCGATTTAATCCATATAATATATTTAAGTATTTATTTAAATTTATATTTCAAAATTGATTATTGTAATAATTTGGATAAGTTAAGGTTGAGAAGATAAAGTTGAATTAATTGAAATTGTATTTAGTTAAGTATTTTACTTAATTGGATTATTTGAACCAAAGAATTTGAAATTTAAGATTCGATTTATAACTTGAATTTGATTTAAATGATTAAATGGAGGTTTCAAGTTTAAACAAATCGAAAGGAATATTTAGTTTAAAGGTAAATTGGGTTATTAAATAAATATTGAATTTATTTAGTGAACATTTCAAGACTAAATAACAAGGTTAAATCGAGATCTATATGAAACTGTTAAATCAAACTTTGAGTTGTTGAATATTAAAGCGTTGAAATATAGTAGAATTTAAACGGTAAAATTTTGATTTAGTTCTGTATTTGAAATGAATAAAATTTGAATTTGTTTGATAAAAAAAACTGAATTGTATAAAAATTTATAAATTGAGATTGAATTAAATTTGAATGGGATGGTCAGGTTGATTAACAATTTGTTAAGTTGAGGAAACTACAAATATTCTACTCTAAATATTTATGTATATATATATATATATAATGAAAAGATATTTTTGTTGTGAAGTATAAATTAATTTGAAATGACCTCGGTATTATAGTGTATATTTCTACCTTATAGATAGTTCCATGGACCCTTAGAGGATGGTTATCCCAAATGTCCTTTAAGTTAATTATATTTCAGTTGATATTTCACTTGAGTTAGATTTATAGATATAAGAATGTTAATCCTGACTCGAGTGTTTTGTGTTTTTGCTTTACGCTCGGGTCAGACTGAGAGATACAACATTTGAGACTCACCTTCGAAGTTGGAGTTTTGCTTGAAGATCCAGCTATCTATCCCTTCAGTCATCCAGTTGATTGGTTCAGAGAAGCCATCTGTTGCATTGGAGACTTCATGGCATTTGAACAATTCGGTTGTATTTTATTTCTAACTCTGAGGTATATAGTAGCTTCATGAACTACTATTCTTTATTTATTCCGCTGCATTGTATTACTCTGTGTAAGTGATCTATGATTGATTTATCTACTGTATATTTTAAGTTTTGCCAAATTTATTAACAATTCGGTATTTTGAATTATTCAAGTCGGACATGTACGGTTTTATTGTCGATTTGAATGGTCCAAAATAGCGGGTCGTTACACGATCCATCTTGGCCGAACACTCATGGCCGATCCATCTTGACCGAACACTCCTGGCCGATCCATCTTGGCCGGACACTCCTGGCCGAACCATCTTGGCCGAACACTCCTGACCGAACCATCTTGGCCGAACACTCCTGGCCGATCCTCTAGGCCGAAAGCTCCTCCAGGCCTAGCATACCTCTAGGCCGAACGCTCGTCCAGGCCGACCATACCTCTAGGCCGAACGCTCCTCCAGGCCGATCCAAACCTCTAGGCCGAACGCTCTTCCAGGCCGAACATACCTCTATGCCGACCACCTCTATAATGCCGAACGGTATTGTATATGCCGAGCGGCATCCAGACCGTTCCAAACTTAAGTTACACCGGTCTCTTATACGACCCCTATAGTGAATTCAAAACTCAACTTAATAAAGGAACATTCTATCTACTTCCCTTACATCCCCTGATCGACCGGGGCATAGAGGATCTAGCGACAGCTTCTGAACGACAACAAGGGAGCGGACAAACAACTGCTACTCGAACGATACTCTCAAAGGGATATTATATTGATCACTTGAGGATAATCGACCTCCATATATATTTTAGCAGCCGGTTAGCTGGAGAGCCTCCAACGACCATGGATCGTCTCTATGACAATAATGAATCTAAATCAAAGTGTGGAGGAGCAGAGCAGACTAAGGAAAATAACAATGAAGGCCCGTTGACTAAGGATGTAGATCCTAGTAGCCGAAACAAGACCTCAAAATTTGGCTCATATGCTCTTTGAAAGATTCAATTGACAACCTCTACTTGAAGACTCACGACTCGGAGTGATATTGGAAACCAACCTCGAGAGAGTACACCAAAGTCTAAAGAAAATCAGGGGAATGTTGTATATTCCCAAATGCTCACTGATCCTAACACGGGCGATTACAAACACCTCCGAGGTGTGATCAAAAAGCTGATCTAGAAAGTAAAGCTTCAATAGTATGTACATGTCCTGCAGAATAGCGAGCAGCGAATATCCGATGCCTATTAATAAAGGGCTATGATTATCAATTGGACTGCTGACGGCCGACATCCCTTTGAAAGGAGCCAAGGGCAAAAGTCGAATAGCAAGCACACGATGCTACTTCATCTATCAATGAGATTTATCATAATCTTCTTTGAATCATTTCCATTTCTATTTCAATTGTTCTATGAACTACGACTAACTTTAACTAAACTACTTTCAAAACGATGCAGGAGATTGGATACTCAGATTTGGTCACCAACCAATCCACGCAGACCATGATCGGACGTGTGGAGTACATCTAGATGAGAATAATTCAATCGCTCATCATCAATCTTGTGCCTTTAATTTAGGGCCAAGAACTAGAGATTGAAAAGCTCATTACGATTAGAGCCCAAATATAAAGTCGACATGACTGACCATCTATTCATTGACCTCCACGTTTGACTCGGAGACCTGAACAAGGCTTGGAATTAGTATGGCCTGATCGCCCACTCAAATCAAGTCATAGAACAAAGTTTGACAAAATACAGAGGCCTCTTCTGAAGCTCAGTGACGCCAAGATCTGTCTAGAGTGGACGTGATTTGATCATCTACACACCAAATCCTGCCTTCAACACAAAATAAGGAGATACGGAGCAAATTGTAAGAGATTCTGCTATCTAACCCAACACGGATGTGATCCAACCATCTGTCATATACCTCCTTCCTTGACTCGATTGGAAGAGCTATAATTACCAAGCGGACGAGAATCGATCGTCCATTTTTCAAATTTCGTCCCTTGAGCTGGGGGCAAGATCCCATTCCATGAGCAAACGTGGTTCGACTGTTCATTCGACAACATTAGCCTCGATACGGTAGATGAATACAAATTAAAGAGTGGAAATACGACTACTATCAACTTAAACCTCCAAGTCCCCAGAGCGCGGACTGGAGTACTCTAAGTCCCTAGAGCGCGGACAAGAGTATACATGACTTAAACCTCCAAGTCCCTAGAGTGTGGACTGGAGTACTCTAAGTCCCCAGAGCGCGGACTAGAGTATAAACGACTTAAACCTCCAAGTCCCCAGAGCGTGGACTGGAGTACTCTAAGTCCCCAGAGCACGGACTAGAGTATAAACGACCCCAGAGCGCGGACTGGAGTACTCTAAGTCCCCAGAGCGCGGACTAGAGTATAAATGACTTAAACCTCCAAGTCCCCAGAGTGCGGACTGGAGTACTCTAAGTCCCCCGAGCGCGGACTAGAGTATAAACGACTCAAATCTCCAAGTCCCCAGAGTGCGGACTAGAGTATAAATGACTTAAACCTCCAAGTCCCCAGAGCGCGGACTGGAGTACTCTAAGTCCCCAGAGCGCGGACTGGAGTATAAATGACTTAAACCTCCAACTCCCCAGAGCGCGGACTGGAGTACTCTAAGTCCCCAGAGCGCGGACTAGAGTATAAATGACTTGAACCTCCAAGTCCCCAGAGTGCGGACTGGAGTACTCTAAGTCCCCAGAGTGCGGACTCGAATATAAGCAATTCGGATCTCCTAGTTCCCTGAATATGAACTATGACACAGATGACTTGAATTTGTCAAATCCCTGACATACGGGCTAGAATGTATTCTAAGTGCTCGAAGCACAGAATGGAAGTTCAACAACTCCCGAGGTGTTTCCGAGTTATATGAAGATGGACCGAGAAGTCTATGTTACTCACAACTGCTTGGATCAACATCACAATCACAAAGAAAACTGAACAATAAGAGTCTTTTGTAAGACGGAAAAAGGAACTAAACTTTAATGAGAAATGAGTTCCTATTACAACCCCTCCAAAGTTCGGAGTCGACATTCTATTTATAAGGACTAAGGAAATAGATGAAAATAACTACATGACTTAAACTAACTCTCGTTGAACGAGGATAGTAATCACTTCTTGTACTTCTTCAACTCCTTTCCGGACGGCTCCTCTCCATAGCATTTACCCTTGGTACTCTTCTCTGATAGAGGGGTAGCAACTGAAGAAGTACGGAGAACTTCCATAGGCTTGGACCCGCCAGGAAGGATGACCTTCAACGGCTTGTTCAAAGGATCGTCCAAGTCCACAACTCGGGGCTCGACCTTAACCCTGACCTTCTCTTTCTCGAGCCGCTCCTTCATGCTCAATTCGGATGTGTGATTAGAGGCGCCTGTAATTTCTACTTCATAACCCCCGTCGGTATAGGAGGAGGTTCCGGACTTGTCTTTATCAAGCGCTCTAATCACTTGAGCGCGGACGGGAGTACTCTAAGTCCCCTGAGTGCGGACTAGAGTATAAACGACCTAAGAACCTCTATATCCCCGGAGCACGGACGGGAGTACTCTAAGTCCCCAGAGTGCGGACTAGAGTATAAACGACTTAAACCTCCAAGTCCCCAGAGTGCGGACTGTAGTACGCTAAGTCCCCAGAGTGCGGACTAGAATATGAACGACTTAAACCTCCAAGTCCCCAGAGTGCGGACTGGAGTACTCTCAGTCCCCAGAGTGCGGACTCGAGTATAAACGACTCAGAAACCTCTATGTCCCCAGAGTGCGGACTAAAGTGCTCCTAGTCCCCTGAGTGCGGACTAGAGTATAAACGACCTAAGAACCTCTACATCCCCGGAGTGCGGACTAGAGTGCTCTAAGTCCCCTGAGTGCGGACTAGAGTATAAATGGCTTAAAGAACCTCTACATCCCCAGAGTGCGGACTACGGTACTCTCAATCCCCAGAGCACGGACTAGATTATAGAAGACTTGAGAAGAATCTCCAAATCCCAAAAGCGGACTAGATTACTCTAAAATCCCAGAATGCGGACTGGAGCATAAACGAGTTGACAAAAATCCCTGCGTCTCGAACTGTGGACTAAAGCATAAACCGTTCGACAAATCTCTAAGTCCCCGGAGCATGGACCGAAGAATGAGTACAAATTGGGCGCGAATCAATCGGGGGGAGAATAACACTAAGTCACCAGAATGCAGAGTGGTGTATAAACATCGATAAATAGACGAGTGGATTCCGACCATTCTCTATTACGCAAACTTCGGCATGGAATCGACCGAAGGATTATTAACCCGCTAAGGATGGAGTTCGACCATCCAACTAGTGGCCTGGCCAAATCAATGCTGGGAGCATGGGTACAAATCACTAAAAAGCTGAATACGACAGCTTACTATAGCTCTAGCGTGGCGTTCTTTATAACTTGAAGCAACGACTGTAGGGAAGCCTCAATACAAAACCAATCGAAATGGCATCCAAAGCTACGAGCAATCGACTATATCATACCTTAGATCGAGGGTCAATATCGATCCGCACCAAGCACATACGAATGTGACTCGGATGTTTCTTGAAAAACTATGACCTCCAGAGTGTGGAAAGAGGGTAAACCATGAATACTTGGTCAAAAATTCTCCAGCACCCTCATTCGATTCGTCAGGAGGAGTATGAAACTGGATGAGCATAAGCCGACTGCATTTGTAGCCAACTTTACCCCGAGAACTGATTACAGAGCATGAACCAAAGTGGATGTAGATGACCATCCACTGTCCAAATTACGCCCTGAAACTGACGTGGCATCGAAGTATTCCTCTTGGAATGAAAAACCACGATAAAATCCAAGATAGGTGAGACCTAGTCTCCCATCGATTGACATGATCCCACGATTCAACGGGAAAGAGAGTAAAGCTAAAGTGGGCGTGGCTGGCCTTCCTACTTATTGATATATGCCCCAGACCTGGGCGCACGAGCGAGGAGCAAGATGAATGTGAACCGACTATTCACCGATCACCTCTATGTCTTTGGAACTTAGGTGAAAACATAAACATAGCTAGGACGAGACTTAACCGTCCATGCAGTACATTTATCAACCCGAGACTGGGAGAAGACGCATGATCATCCTAAAACTGGCTACGATAGCTCAGTATTAAAACTTATATATAGTGCTTACAGTTGCTCAAGGAGACGACCGAAAGGATGCCTAGAGATTGAATCATTGAATTGACACCTTAGCTCATGAGCAATTGACTTTCACTCCAACCCGAAGGACGGGTAAAGGATCATGAATGCATTGAATAGAAAGTGCGTTACTCGAATACACAAGAAAATTCAAACTCATAGCAAGATCCAGCTATACAGTTGCACGCCACTCGAGGCTGACCCCCACTCGACATTTCCTTCAATGCGCTTTTAAGCCTGATCTTTGGCCATTTGTTGATAATCTATTAGAGCATTCAGAGTCCTTCGCTATTAGACTTAAAAACTCATGACAAGACTCTAGGGTTCGACTAGAGCAACCATCATTATTGGTCGTCCCAACCATATTTCACATTGAATGTTATGCAAAATAATTACATCTATACTCAAAGAATCTGGGATGGCACCTTCTAAGGTGACGGTCGACATTACACTCAGCCATGGCGACCCTTTCCGGGTGCTGAATATCGGATCACAACTCAGTGTAGTGATGATAAAAGAATTAGTTGGATTTTCTGAATAAATGATGATATGTTCCCTTGGACCCATTCTGACAAGCATATGTGATTTCATTAACTATGGCGAGCCATGCATTGGATATCAACCCGAAGCTACAAAAGCTAGCATAATATCTATTGATTTCACCATGAAAGCTCCACTCTTACTTTTAGGCTCAATCCATCAACGTCTATGCCTACCAGCCGTTGCGACAGGGCATACAATGACCTGAGACGTCTGAAAGACTACTTAAATAAAATATCAAACTAAGCTAATTCGATATCACTTATTTCCCTCGAAGGGCTATCTAAGGACGGAAATTAGCAGACCTCACACCCAAATTCACTACCTCAGAACACTACTCGAAGAGTAGCAGAGAACCAACCATAAGATGGAAAATGTACGCGGATGGAGCATCCAATGATCAGTGTTATGGCATAGGAGTCATGATAATAACTCCTGAGGAACGATCAATCTGCTACGTCCTGAAACTCGATTTACCTATAACAAACAACGATGCTTAGTATGAAGCCTTGGCTGCCAGCCTCAAACTTGCTAGAGGATTTGAAGTGAAAACTTTACATATCTTTTGTGATTCTTGATTGGTAGTATACAAATTTAAGGAAGTTGATCTTGCTAGGGGGCATTGTCTTTCTCCTTATCTCGACCAAGTCCAAGGGCCACTAACCGACTTCACGTATTACATCATTACACACCTCAGCGAACAAAATGAAAAGGTGTCATGGTTGACTCCCATCAAAGACTATCTACAATGAGGAATTCTTACTGAACGGAGGAATGGAAAACGACAGATCCTCCTCAAATCTTCATACCAAATCATCTAAGAATAAGTCGTTTGTCAAAAGGAGTTTATCCATCCCCATGCTTCGGCGCATCGCCCATGATGATATCTTGAGCAAATTCTATGAAGAAGAATGCGGTAATAGCATCAGGGGGAAAACCATGATAAAGAAGATACTTTGCTACAGGTATTACTGGCTAACTATCAATCTAGATACGGTCGATCATGCTAGACAATGCGAAAAGTGCAAGATGTTTGCAAAAATCCAGGAACCCCACCGATGGAAATTACTCAAATGGCTAGTCCACGGCCGTTTCCCACTTGGGGGCATTGACGTCCTCTTCTTACCAATCCTAAGGTTGAAGCTGTGAACAAAATCATAGAGTTTTTACTAAAGAGGGGTTTGGAAAACTCCTCAAGTGGCTGATTGCAACCCTTATTTCACAGAAAATACAAACAGGAAATCGCAATTGAATTGCAATTAAACTGGATGGAGTTGGCGACGACTTATGAGCATATAAAACGCATTCGAGAGCCAATGGAAAGAACATGTACCCAAACGTGCATGTGTATATCCGAACAAGTCCGACTTCTTAAAATCAACAGAAATTAAATTCTCACTAAGGGTTATTGAGAAAATACTAGATCAGATAGCCGAAGCTTGCTAGCTCTGTAGAATCAGACACGAGTGGTCACTGATGAACTACAACCCTGGATTTATAATATTGGGAATCAACCAAGCGTCAAGACGGCCAAAGAAGGATATGACAGCTTGGGAGGATAAAGTCGAAGGATAATGACTATTAAAGAAACATGATTGATTTCTTTCTGAAGACAAGGAATACTCGCTGATTCAAAGCGTGTTGTGTTGCTTCACACGACACGCTTTGGGGGGCAAATGTTAACCGACATCTTGGCCCGGTTACAAAACGACAGTTGAAGACACTATTATCAGCACTAGACAAGATTATGACCACGAAGAGCCTGGAGGCATACGGGTTTGATGAGAACAACATGTTTGGCATTTAGGCATGGTTCAGCGAGAACGGTTACATGCACGTCGCTCGGCAAGCTTCGCTCGGCATCAGAAGAATGCTCGGCTTCAGAAGAACGTTCGGCATTCCAGCTTCGTTCGACCTAGGAACATCCTTCGGCTAAAGGGTATCGTTCGGCTAAAGGGTATGTTCGGCTAAAGGGTATGTTCGACGAACCTCGATTGTTCGGCATCCAGCTTGGTTCGGCAACCTTGGATCGCTCGGCACTCCAACTTCGTTCGGTATGAGAGCATCGTTCGGCGCCATTGCCTTGGCTCGGCATCTTACCGTTCGGCCTCCCTGGTTCGGTACATAGAGCGTACTCCCTTTGGGCCGTTTACTCTATTTGGACCGAGCTATTCAGCTACCAGGCCCACCAGGAAAGTCCAACCCACCTTCGTCTATAAATAGAGGGACAGGGGCATAGTGAAATGGACCTTTTTTCCGGGAACATTGGGGAGACTCTGCCATTTCTTATACTCTCCTCTTTTTAATTCAAACTTGTATCCAAGTGATTGATTTACGGATTGTATCTGTATTCAAGTAATTGAGAAAGCAATAAAGATTAAACTCAAAGTGGATGTAGGCAGTTACGCCGAACCACTATAAATCTGGTGTTCTCGTTTTTGTTATTCTTTTTCATTGAATTACACTATTTTTCAGTCTAATTTACTCTCTTCATTAATCTCTCTACATAACTCTACTCAAGGGTGTTAGTGACCAATTTTGGTGCTAACATACTGTGTCTCACAGTTTCCAGGAAGAAAGAGCACTTTGCTTTGATAAAAAACATGGTGCAAGTTTAAATAAAACTCCATCTTGTTTACTGAAACAAATAGCATGTTCATCCATAGTTTAACATACAAACCAAATAGAGAGAGGGAAAAAGAAAAAAAAAGGTTGACATGTTCTGTTTTCCTAAGGCTAAAAATAGTGATGTTTCTTTCTGTAAAATCGACATGCACAGGCAAAAATTTCAATCATATACTCAATATTTTTGCAAGCAAACCCAATATTAACTTCACTACATCATTCGAGCATACCCGCAGCAACAAAAAAAATTAAAAGAACAGAAGTTTACTCACAGGTTTGCCTGAGAACCGAAAATAGAAACAAAGAGCAAATTTTAGTGTTTTGAAAACTGCAGTTAGATCCTTCTTTAAAACTTCTTGCTTTGTTGTTGAATTGGATTTGAATTTGTAAGATAATGATGTTTATTCTTCTTTTTCTTTTTATCAGGCTTGCTGAGTTAAGTTTGAACGAACAAGAATGAGAAAGTTGATGTATAAAAGAAACTAGAGGATAATAGATTTGTACAGGTGATTAATTTTCTTTGTACAAATCATCAGAGAAATATTGTATTTGGGGGCTGATATGATTTTGATTTAGGCTTAAAAAAAGAAAGCATTTAATGCATGTGTTCCCATCTTAGTTTATATATATATGCTATTGATTTGCTTATGTACTATGTGGTTTTTTTTTTACAGATTTTTTCTGGTTTCCTGGTTTACATAAATTCCACTTGCAAACTTAGGTTTTAAATGTTCCTTTCTTTTGTGATGTAATCTTGTTCTTGTTTTACTTTTGCTGAATGAAAGTGTTTGTTTCAATTATTAACATTTAATTCATCGCAAATTTTATTTTATTGTTTAAAACAATTTTTTCTTTCTTTTAATCAGATTAATTTTTTTGTTTACAACCTACTTGTCTTTTCTAACTATATAAATTTATTACAAACATACTCTCCGAATTTTATTTTTATTCAAAGTTTAAACTAACAACATTTTTATTTGTACATGTTTTATTTTATTGATTAATACAAATTTTTGTTATATATTCATTTATTTATCATTTATTTAAATACTTAAACTATCAAATATTTATTTATTTCCATATATCTTTATAATATTAATATTAACAATATTTTTATTTCTCTTGAAATTCTCAAATTTAAATTCAAAAGTGTAAATAATTTGCCGAATTTAAATTAACAAATTCTGGGATGTTACATCATATCATCATGAATCCTTTGAATTATAGAGCGAGAAAATATATTTTTCAAATATGTTTGGCTCAGTTTAGTTTTCAAAACTTGGATAAAAGTTATTCATAAGGGCATGCTTTTTCGGAGAAGGTTAGGTTTAAATTTTAAAACTTAAATACAAATTATCTGTGAACCAATCATCCAGATCTAATCAAATAATGGAGATGGTTGCTTTCTCATCAGAATACACTTGACCATTTTTTATTATGACACTCCAAACAATAATAAACTTGAAATCAAGTTAAGTAATTCTAATTCCTATACATTATAAATTTGTTTCCTATAGTTGAGATATTATTTCCAATATAAGAAGTGAAAATTTCGATAGTTATAGACTTAAAATTAATCAAAGTAACCCTTATTCCTATTTATTAAGAAACAAGGGCTGCTTTGATCGATTTTATGCTTATCACTGTCCAAAGCATTTTAGCATCTGTTCTTTTTACTCCTAATGTTTAGCACAGTTTATATTTCAATCTTCCAAATTCAAACAAACAACGGATATGGTTATTTTTCCACTAAAATATAGTTATTGGTTTCTCTTACTTTCTTTGTTAAAATACACATTGTTCGCTGATTGGATTGGATTGTGCATATTTTCGATCATCTTGGATGCTAGGTGTAAGTTGTTCGCTTCCTTTTCGAAGAGGTAATATTTTCAAACAGTTGGATAATCTTTTGTTTTATTTTGATGATTAACCCAGTATAAAATGTACATATTTTCAAGCTTGGATAGCTTGCCGACGATAGTTGTCAAAAATATATATATAAATCAACATCAAGAAGTTTCGCTTACAAATAACAGAAGTTCAAACAATACATTAATAAATATCATTTCAGACAATTAAATATTGCATTGTCTTTATTAAATTTTTTTCAATATTTTGTTGACTTCTATTTAGATAATATTTTACTTTAGCATTTGTTCCGTTACATTGGTTTCGATCTTTGGTGTGTTGATAATGTAGGATATACCATAGGTTATGGTTGTAGTCAAGAACTAAATATGTTTCTAACCAAAAAGAAAAGATTTTAGGAAGATATAATGAATTTCAAAGATAGGTACATTGTTATTTTTCATTTGGCCTTAAGTTTTAAAACTATGAAGTATCGTTACTTTTGACTCCTGAATTTTTAGTACCACTTTTTTGCAAGTTAATGAAGTTAATGATACATCGACAATGTCAACTGTAAGTATAAGGACTGGGATAAAAAATGATCATACGCGGTTCAATTAAAAATTCACAGTTCAAACTTCAAAGAAACAATTGAGCAACCAAAGTTACATATCCTAGGTTGTTTTTGAATGGTCAGACATTAATCTTATTTTTTTGAACTTTCACACAAAAAGAATTTTAGGAACAATTACATCCACTGAATGTACTAATCTATTCATCGAAATGATTACCAATTATGTCATATTTCATATATGGATTTTCACTCTTAATCTTTCTGTCTCTCTCTCATTCTAAGTCATTCATATATATATATATATATATATATATATATATACACTGACTTTGATTTTTAGATTTGAGTTATTAGAACCTCCCATTAGATGAATTGTTTTCTACCGATTCAATCATAACTTGAATTTCACGGATTATCATAGAAAATTTGAATTTTTTCTTCAAACATGGTTTATTACAAGGTATCAAGTAGAAAACAATATAAATGATTGCATACAACATGTTATACTATAAGCTATTCAACTTCCTATAGTATATTAATTTTTTATTATTATCACGGTTCTATAAATATTAGAAACTCATAGTTATGAATCACTATATTAGAAAAAATGTATGCGTGTGTATGTATGTATTTGTGCATGTTTATGTTTGTGTATTTATGTATATCAGGATGCTCCTTCGACCAAGTTGGTTTTCTTTGTTTCATTCAAATTAGGAAATTTACTTCAATTGCTCTACTATGGTACATTCAACAATTATTTCAAACAACCTTGAGCAATATCAAATATATTACAATGTGTAGTAGCTCAATTTTTAAATAACTCCTACTAGATAAACATATTACACTGTGCAACAACTGAAAATTTATGATTTTTTTTGAAACTATTTTATTATTTTAGCCCATTTATTTTCAAATTTGCATATATTTTAGTAATTTATCTTTACTTTGACATATTTATTGAAACTTTAATGATTTGTCTTGAAAGTTACCTTTTCATGTATTATTGCGCACTTGCTTCCGAAATTATACACCCATGTTTATTAAATTGACATGTATGTTTTATATCGTCATTAGCATTTTCTTATATGCACTTGATTTTGTGGATCTTTTTGATCTTAATTCATGCATTTTTGGTACATAATGCTTGAAGTACACAACTCTTGGTATCATTTTCGTTGAAACATAATCCCATCTTTATAATCTGTGTATTGATGTTGGAAAAATATGAGATAATTTTCTATGTACAGCAATGTCATTCCTCCATCTTAACATGAAATTTGTCTTCTCTTAGCATAATTTACAACCTTAACCAAACATTTTTTATTATTTTATAGTACTTCTTTATTGTAATCCACACTAACTTAGTTTGAATAAACAAGTGGCTAATAATAACAAAATCATCTTTCTTCCCAAACCAGCTATTCAATGGAGATACCTTCCGCCTTTAAACATTACCATTTATTCCCTTTTTATTGGGTTTAATTTACCTTTTTAACCAAAGCAATCATGTGCCTTTTTTGACTTCCAATTGAGATAATGCTTCATTTTCTTGCTCTTTTGAAGTCCATTAAAATTACCAGGGGTCATGGATATGTCTTAGAGTCCCCTTTATTTTCTATATTTCATGATATTAAAAGTTACCAATTTAGATAAATGGTTGATCTCTAATAGATTTGGTAGCTATGTTTTTAAGGGTTTGCTTTACATATTATCAACTGGAAAGAAATATGGAAATCTTCCTCATACTTTTATATATCTATGCAACATTGATAAATACATATTCCAGCATTATATACTATAGTGATAACTTGATTTTGAACACAACCGAGAAATCATAAGTTGACATTGAGAAAACTGTGTTTAAAGTTCTACAAATAATCAATGAATGTGTAATACTCTTTATAAGTTATACAAACGGAAATTAGACCATATTTTTTGAATTTTATTGCAATCATCATTTAACATTGCAAAAAAATCACTTTGCATATCGCTGGAAAAATGAGAATGGTTTACCTTCTTGATAATTAGAGTCGATGTTCATTGATGATAGCTTCTATTGGAAATACATCCCTAAGTTCATAGAACCACATAATGGTTATAACTTTAAATCTTCAATTCCTTTTTCATTTCTACAACTAGATTGCTCATTGATAAAATAAAATCCCAGTCTTTTTTTGGTCAATATATCTTTCTATGTTTGCCATATCTAAGGTTTATAGCATATTTCAGTGCATAACACTACTTTTATTTTCTTGATCCTGTTAATTAGAAGCTAGACAGAAATAAAAAAATTGATTATTTCCTTGCATTGTCAAGAAACTAATTTGTTCTGACTAACTACTTCATTGGATGTTTATTTAATAGTGTTGTTGTAAAGCTATTGCAACTGTTCACGAGTTTGAGTGTTCAAATAGAATTTTTCATACTTCGTGGTGTTTAGGTTTTGCCATTTGGGTGAAAGTATCCAATTAGACCTTCTTACCATGTAAGAATGTAATTTAATTATTACTTTGTCCTCATTAAACAATTTATGGATCGGTAGGTTTAAAAGGTGACTTTAAAGACCCATGATTTTAGGTTTGAATTAACGAACACCAACAAAAGATCTTGCTTTTGTTAATATTTACTGATGTGAAGTTCTAATCGCTAGTTGTTTGCAAGCCGTATTTGTTTTATTTTCCTCATTTACTGAAGTGGCTGATTGATCAAAAGGTTTTTGAAATTGTGTATTTACTAACCAACAATTGATTATGTGAGATGCACCATGGGACTAACACAACTAAATAAGAAAATTTTGAAATTACTATATCATATATATGATATTTTGTTAAAACTTAAATTCAAACTGATGTATGTTTTTCACTTTTTACCAGCTGTATATATGTATTATTTCGCTTTGGTAATTAATGTCACCAAGAACAAATGATGACACAATTTTTGCAATAAGAAACAAGTTTTTAATATCTAGCATTCCTATTGATCTCAATACAATTACTCCATTGCCTAGACAATGCTACTGATATATGAACCTATAGACATACCATTCATGTATTGAGGTTACTTGGCTTCACTACTTATGATAAAATCCAAGTGGTTAGCAATGCTAATAATATACAGAAGTGTGACTAGATAAAGGAATTGATGCGTTACAGTGTCACCAGCAGCAAACACATGAAATACATTGGCAAGCAGTATTGAGGCAAGTAAAAGAATGAGGCAGCAAAAAATGGTTCAGTAGAATTGGAGTACCCAAACCTGATCTGAATTAAGAAACAATGGGATGTTAACACCAAAGAAGAGGTTTGTTGAGATGCTGTAACGACCCGAAATTTCCGAAGCCGAAAATTCCAAATAGTTATGAAAAAGAAGAAAGAGATAGAAGAAGAAGAAGAACAGAAACACCAAAATCTCACATTCGCAGCGGATAAAATATAATAATAAATAATATCAGTTTACAAAAGAATAATATTCCGTCTATTATAATTTTAATACATCAGAGTTACACATTTATACAGACATTGGAATATACACAATTACCATGTCATGGATATACAATAATATAATGAAGCGGAATCATTCCATACGTTCTTGCCATCCAGCTCGCCTCCCGAGCTCTAGAACGTCCATACCTGAAAATCTATAATACTCAGTCTGACCCGAGCATTACACCAAAGTAACACCCCGGTCAGGCTTGAAACCAGCGTGAGTAAACCATCTAACATGGAATACAAGCATACAACTTATATAAAACCCGGGGTAACTCAAACCAATTTTACAAGTCCACAATATGTTATAGACATAACTTATTTCACACATAAGTTTTCCAAGTGCCAAAATTTAGATCAAATAGTGCGATTCTCTTAAATCATTTCATTCCAACCTATTAATTTCCCCTACCAATTTATAAGAATTTGAAGTGGTTTCAGATATTTCCCGACACCGACCTCATCGAGTCTCGTGTCATTCTAACCCAATTTATCCAAATGAAATATACACAACATTTCAAATTAGAGATATCAACTCATTCAAAGCATCCAATACTGTTCAATCACCCATTAGCAATGCTTAATCACATACAAATCAATTCAATTGATCCTATTTGAATTTCAAACCTCAATCACTTAGATTCCTTCGTTAATTAATTCCAAATTAATTAATTAATCAACTCTTCCATATCTATTCATCTTAATTAATCACCGTGGATTAATTATCTTTCAATTACATTCAAGTAATTATCTTTAATTAATTTCACGATATTAATTATTCTTAACCTAAAATCAATAAGTAATCTTAATTACTTCATGAATTAATTAACTATTTTAATTACATGAATCCTTAATTACTTATATTGATTAACATCTCTTAAGTCGCTTACTTCTGATTAATTTATCTAAATTAATCAATCTTTAATTACATCGTCGATTATATAAATGAATGATTTCCAATTATATTTCAATTTATCCTAATCCAAATTAATTACATTAAATAATTAATCATTAATTAAACCATAAATATTAATCATTCTTGATTTATCTCAAGGAATAATTAACTATCTTTTATTTACTTCATTAAATAAGCCAATTACACCTTAATTAATCATTTTAATTAATCTCTTGATTAATTCCACAAGGTAATTATATTTTATTAATTACATTAAGTAATTACTTGTCAAACCATCCAATGATTATTCTGAATTACTTACACTTAATTAATTAATTCAAAACTTAATTAATTAATTTAAACCCTTCATTACTACATTAATTACCCCTAATCATTAATTAATTTGAATTAATTAATTATCTATTTTAATTAACCCACTAATTAAATGAATCATAAATCATTAAGCCCTTATCAACATTAAGGTGAAACATTTCCTTAGTTGTGACTTAAGTCTACAACAATTTTAAAACCCAAACCACAATTAACTCGTGAACCAACCAAAACCAAAGTAACATCATCATCAGTGCACATCCAATCAATTTAATCATTCAACCAAACCATTTAAATCTAAATAAAGAAATCCAACTGAGTGAGATTTACTCACCTTTGCCTCTTAAATTTGCAATCCATTCCAATATTGCCTTGGTTTCTCGATTTTTTTGACCTTGAATAAATATTAAATGATTTTATGAATATTCGAACAATTTGGACAAATCAATTTCTATTTAATAAATTTCATTTTACCTAATAAGTCAATTTCAAACTAATTTTTTATTTGTAACATATTATCTGGTTGTCAAATAATTCTATAAGTTGATTACATAAATTTGATTTCCATTTTATAAATTTAATTTAAACTGCTTATTTACTTTTAAAACTCTTTTAGTAGCTAAATAAGTTTATTTCACGAATAAATCAATATAATACACTATCAAGAAATAAACTAGTGAGCTTGAAATACACACATAAATATATTGATTGGATTTTTTTTCTTGCTGTAAACTAAAAATCCTGCTTATAATATTCCCTAAAAAATTTCTGTTTTAGGCTATAAACAATTTAAATCTGAACAAAATATACTAGCAAGTAAAACGAGAAAATCAAAGACCAATTACCTCTTCGTCGACCAACTCAGAAAATGCTCTTAACCCTACGCCTCGATCTCATCACCCACGAGCAAACTCGCAACCTCCTCATGCCGCATATCTTCACCGGCGATGCTTCCTAGGTTTCAAGCACCCATCAGCCTGTGCCCAATCGCGCCCTCCTCGACGTGCGCTGTCACCTCGCTTAGATCTACGCCGCGAGCCTCCCTCCTTGCCAGCCTCGCCGACGTCGGTCGAGAAAGCTCCACATCCAGTCGCGACTTTGCCTTGCTCGCCGTCGAGCTCCACCACAACGCGACATCGTGACACGCTCAGTGATTGACGAACGAATGATTTCATTTCGTTTAACAGGGGCAAGAAAAGGAAAGAGTAGCTTGCCATTGTTTTCTTTTTTTTTTATTCGAGTTCGATTCTGCTTCAAGATTAGAGAGGGGAAGACGGAGATAAGATATAGGGTTAGGGATGGCTTCCTGCGTACACTTATTTACTTAAAAAAATATCTCTGACCAATGTACTTCAAATTTTATTATATTATAAAATGTCCAAAATGCCTTGGTAATTGCTACCATAAAATTTTGAACTCCTCTTAAGGAATGCCGCTAGGCGATTATAGGGTTTTACCCGCGTTTCGAACACAATGAAACGTGTTTCGGAGGCTTATTTGATCATATGTGGAAGTTAGCTTTTTAAATCAATTTAAAATATTTAATTATCGATTTTAATTTCAACGTGTTTCTCACCCGGACGAGCAAACGGTAAATCCAAACGCTACGAAAATTGAAATCTGATAATAACTAACTATTACGGATCCAATGGAACTGGTTTCATCGAATTCTGAGACTGTGCCCCCGGAAGACTATTTCTAAATGTCAATTTAAATGATATATTATTAAAACTAAAAAAATTACTTTAAATTAAATTTCAACCATTCTATTATCTTCAGTATCATCATTATAAATTTATAAGCCTTCAAATTATATTTTAACGGGCTTAAAATTTCATATTCTACATCTTACCCAATTTCGAATTATATAATTCAATGATTTAATTATCAAGTAAATATTTATATCTGGAATTCAAGTTAAAATTAACTTTTAAATATTTAAAATCAATTAATTATTCCAATTCAAATTGTTCAAAATTCTGGGTCGTCACATTCCTTCCCCCTTAAAAGAACTTTGTCCCCGAAATTACTATTTAGAGAGAATGGACCAATACCCTTTACCCTTTTCCCCAAAACCAATAGTTTTATCAACATCCTACCAACTGTCTTTTATAAAAGACTTCTTATCTTTCTTACTAACTTCCTGAATTCTCCCACAGTTTTCAACAATCCCTTTTTACTCAATCATTCAAATTTCAATTTAAAACCAAATTTGGAATTATCAAATTTTTTCTCAAAATTTTTTCTAACTCTCTAAATTTTTGAATTTTTTTGCCAGCGTCTCCTTTGCACGGCTAGCTCGGTATAACTACAAAAGGCCTCTATGGGCTCCCAAATTCCAAGGGAAAACAAAAGCCAAGTGGCTAGATCAAAAACCCAATCCAATTTCATACAGAAATTTTAAATACATACCTTTTAGTTGGGCAATTCAAATTTATCTTTTGGAATCACAATCAATTTTCCTTTTCCCGTATAATACCTGCATATCCTGCTTAGCAATAATATCCAATCGTAACCTTTCAAACCACTGTATACATTTTCCTACATAAGTTTCATACCCATTTCTATTCAAATTAGCTTTTCCCATTTCCATATGGATTCAGTTTGTCTTCAATTCTGAATATTGAATTTATCTTCCATTTATAACGGATTCGCATCATTATTTTAAATTAGTTTCATTCGCTGATTTATTTCAGTTTCATATTAAAATCGTTTTGTTGCTAACAAAATTCTTTTTCAAAAAATTTTCTAACTCCCAAAATTTTTAGAAAATTTTGGCAGAGTCTCCTTGTACGGAGGAGCTTTTGCAATTTGACAATAGATATATATATATATATATATATATATATATATATCGACCTACACGGTCGGAAAATCAAAAACAGTTCATATATCCTATTTTTATTGCGTAGGCGTACCTTTATGTATCATTTTAAGCAAGCGGCTTATTTATTTTAGCAATTAGTGCAACCAAATCCAGCCAAATGGCCTTCAGGTACCTGTACTTACTCAATTTACACATATAACCACTATATATATGAAGTTTATAACATTTCTCTTATTTAAACAACTATAACACTTCAATTCTAAAATAAATGCATTCAAAATAACTTCCTCGAGCAATTTATATGTTTTCAAAACTAATTCAATTGCTTTCAACCAATTTATATACCATTTCCTTCAATTGTAATGGTTTGCAACTCAATTTCTTACATTCAATTGATTTTTAATCCAAACAAGCTCATATTCCATCCAATTAATTTCAAAATCAAGTTATTTAACTTCTCTCAACCCAAAGAATTTTAATTTCTTTCGTTAACGTAAAACGACAATTCATTTTATGCAAATTTAACAATATTCGCTTAATAGTGTTTTTTAGGTTATAACTACTTTAAATTAATTTCAACTCATTCTGTAACCACTCCCATTTCATTTCTAATTTATTCACCAACCATTCATTTAGTCTGACACATTCCATTCTTGTTACTTCTAGCCATTCCCAAATTAATTCAATCCAAGCTTTTATTGATTTAAGAAATTTGACATCAAATTTATTCGTCTCATAACTTAAGTCCATTCTGATAATCCAATTCCAATTAAAACCTTTATTTAATTTCCATTCAATCAGACTTCCTCCATTTATTATTTAATTAAATTAACCAATTTATCCACCCCATTTTAAATTTTAATTCACCTGCTTAACTCATTTCGAATTTACTTTATTAATACAAAGTCATTCTCAATTTATTTCTATTCACTTGGGTTTTATTTGCAACTCAAACCATTTCTATTTCGATTCTACTCTATTTATTTTTACAACATCACCACTTATTTTAATTCATCATCAAATCCAAGTCAAATTTTATTTACAATTCGAATTCATTTCCAAACTTCATTATTAACTCACAATCCAATTATTTAACTGAGTTAAATTTCATTAATATATTCTATCAAATAATTACTTAACCAATCAGCTTTCTTCCAATTTCTAAATCAATATTCGATTTTAATTACAAAATCACTTCATTAAAATTCCAGTTTGGATTTCCTTTTATTTCCCTAAAATTCCAACACTTTTATTTAAAAAATTTAGAAATGCTTTTAAATTCACATCATACTAATAAAATAGCTCTTTATTAAAAAAAAATACTTCTTATAACTCGATGTCTCAACCAGTCCATCCTTGTTCCCATAGAAATTTGGTTATACGTTGATCAAGCGTAGGATTGAAAATCTATAAGTACTTGGTAGACCCATTTTCAACATCCAGTGAAAATACTTTTGAAAATAATTTTATTGAAAATATTGAAAGCATTTTGAAATAGAGGAAATATCTTTGGTGAGAATGCTATGGAAATCATCATCCCCATCCATGGTTGCAGTTACATTACAGGGTTACGTTGCCATCGCAGCAAAAGTCTATGTAACTGCAGGCTCTCCGCGGCCTCTCGATTACGCCATGGAACCCACGACAGATCGCATTTACATTCCCGGGTTACGTTGTCATCACAGCAAAAGTCCATGTAACTGCAGGCTCTCTATGGCCTCTGATTTTCGCTGTCAAAATGAAACTTCTCCACTCCTACATAGGTCGCAGTCTACCGATATAAAATCAAACGCAGACTTTTGGCTCACAGCAGCACACACGACTTTCGCTATGTTACCATAGGTCGCAGCCTACCGATATAAAATCAAATGCATACTATTGGCTCTCAGCAGCACACACGACTTTCGCTATGGTATACACTACTCATAATCCCCAGGAACTAGTTTTGTCCGGACTCCTCACAGGATCAACTTTAGAACCCCCCCTTGGGGCTCAAGGCAGCACCACCCAGTGGCACTCCTGAGAAGTTCATTTCAGGGGAGCGCCTTTTCCCCTGGAGCCATCATCGAAACACTTTATACTATACGCACATAGTATCCTTCAAATCATACACCTAGTATGAATTTCATATAAAGCTCCTTTACACAAAATAGATTATTCCAAAATCGATAATTCTCAAATTAGGCTTTCCAAATTCCAATATTGATTTTACCCAAAAATCAAAAGCCTTTCCAAATCTAAAGGTTCCCAAAACCTTTTTCCAAAATCCTCATAAGATCCTTTATATATATATATATATATAATTTTTAAAACTTTGGATCATTTCAATTTTGTATACAACTCCTTTTATACTTTAAACACTTTCAAAAATCCTTTTTCTTCTAGCAATAAATTCAACGAGGGAAGATTCATCTTATATAACAAGGATATATAGCTTCATTTATTCAAAATCAAATATTCAAATTTGATTATTCTTTTCAATATCAATTTCATTCAAATACGTACGATATACACATATCATCCGTACGCTATACCAATCTGATCGCTCGCTCGATCATACAATTTAACTTTCGAAGCAATATCGTCCACCCGACTTCCTAGTGCGGACTCAGATCTGGTTTCTTGATCAGAAAACGTCATTCTCCTTGCATAGCCATAACTATAATAGAGAATATCCAGAATCAATCAACAATCCATATCCAGGTTCGTCGTCGAAAATCGAGTGAAAAATCCCAACTCGGATCGATAAACTATCTCGAAATTCTGTGCTCAAATCTGGATCAAACCACTATGCGAATAGAATAATATACGTACATCCTACACATTTAACTTCATTGATCATTAACCAAATCAATTTCTCTTTCTATTCACATTCACTTAAATTTTCATTCACTTATTTACAATTACCTTAATCCCCAATTGGATTATCACTTCAATCCTTATCTCGGTTGGGTATTTAATTAATAACAGTTTGAACCCCGACCAGTTTATATTTAGGAAATAGCTTGAAAATTTTAAATATAGACAAGTAGTAAAAAATAATAATTATTAGTTTGCAAAACTGCTATAAAATAGTTAACTAATTATAAAATAGTTGAAAAATAGTTAAATAGTTATGGAAATTTTAGATAATTGCAAAATAATTGTAAAATAGTAATTAATTTATAACATAGTTGAAAAATAGTAATTAGTTTAGAAAACAGTTGAAAAATGGTTAAATAGTTCCAAAAATAATTGTAAAACAAGTACAAAATAATTTGTCTTTAAGAAAGAAAGGTTGTATATATTAAATAGCTTAGAAAAATAAGTTTATATTAAAACAATTTATTGAAAATAGTCCAGAGTCAAAACTGTTCACTTCCCCTACTATTCAATTTAAATTTCCATTTAAATTGACCCAATTCAATTCAAATAACTCCAAATTCCATTGGACTTGATTTATTCCCAATTCAAGTTGAATTAATTCTCAATTTAATCTCATCCAAATTCTCCATTTAAATTTTAAACCTTCAGATTAATAACCTCTCCACTTAAGTTTAAAACTTGCTTTACTTTGGATTTCACATCATACCACATTCCAAAGAAAATTCAAAACTCAACCTTAGAGTTTATGTCATATTTATTTCCTTTACACACCAGGCTACCTTTAAAATTTTAAACCACCCTTGGTTTTAATTTCAAAACAAACCCCTTAAAAATCTTCTCGAACATTTCTTGTTTTAAAAATAAGACTATATTCAAAATAGTCTGAATTATATTATTTTTTATTTCTTTAACTCTTTGAAATAATTGATTGTTTCTAAACTTAGGTTTTTAAAACGTCACAAATTTTAAAACCCACTTTAATTTAGAAGTTAGACTCATCTTATAAATGTACCTAATAACAAATATGTCATTATTAAACACAATAACTATTTATGATAATACCCAAGGTAATCATATCTAGATACCAATTCCTTTCTATATTATTCTTACTTCTATATATTCAAGATTAAATTTCAGTTTGAATCCTTTTCAAACTTACCTTTGTTTAAAGTTTTTAAACAATTTAATTTATGAGCTCAAATTCTAGAATTTCATTTCAATCAATTTAAAGTTAATTTGGTTGTATTTCTGTTACTACTTAATTTAATTCCAATTCAAGATTTCAGTTATGTTGTATTTTATATTACTTCTTAATTTAATTCCAATAATTTAGCAATCAATCACCCAATAATTTATTAGTAGGGAATATTGCTTTATATATATATAAATATACTTTTATATACAATAATTTAAAACCCTTTATATAATAAAATAAAAAGTACGCACTTATATATATAGACACACACACACACACACACAAAAAAAACTCATTCTACAGCACTACGGACTCTATTTAATGAGTAATCCCCACCAGAGCCAAGGTTCTCTCTTAACCTTTCAGCTCTGATACCAACTGTAACGACCCAAAATTTCTGAAGCCAAAAATTCCAGATAGTTATGAAAAAGAAGAAAGAGATTAGAACAGAAATACCAAATTCTCACATTCGCAGCGGATAAAATATAATAAATAATATCAGTTTACAAAAGAATAATATTCTGTCTATTACATTTTAATACATCAGAGTTACACATTTATACAGACATTGGAATATACACAATTACCATGTATTAGATATACAATAATATAATAAAGCGGAAGCACTCCATACGTTCTTGCCATCCAGCTCGCCTCCCGAGCTCCAGAACGTCCTTACCTGAAAATCTATAATACTCGGTCTGACCCGAGCATTACACCAAAGTAACACCCGGGTTAGGCTGGAAACCAGCGTGAGTAAACCCATCTAACATGGAATACAAGCATACAACTTATATAAAACCCGGGGTAACTCAAACCAATTTTACAAGTCCACAATATGTTATAGACATAACTTATTTCACACATAAGTTTCCCAAGTGCCAAAATTTAGATCAAATAGTGCGATTCTCTTAAATCATTTCATTCCAACCTATTAATTTCCCCTACCAATTTATAAGAATTTGAAGTGGTTTTGGATAGTTCCCAATACCCGACACCGACCTCTTCGAGTCTCGTGTCATTCTAACCCAATTTATCCAAATGAAATATAAACAACATTTCCTATCAAAGATATCAACTCATTCAAAGCATCCGATACTATTCAATCACCCATTAGCAAAGCTTAATCACATACAAATCAGTTCAATTGATTCTAATTGAATTTCAAACCTCAATCACTTAGATTCCTTCGTTAATTAATTCCAAATTAATTAATCAATCAACTCTTCCATATCCATTCATCTTAATTAATCACCCTGGATTAATTATCTTTCAGTTACATTCAAGTAATTATCTTTAATTAATTTCACGATATTAATTATTCTTAATCCAAAATCAATAAGTAATCTTAATTACTTCATGAATTAATTAACTATTTTAATTACATTAATCCTTAATTACTTATATTGATTAACATCTCTTAAGTCACTTACTTCTGATTAATTTATCTAAATTAATAAATCTTTAATTACATCGTTGATTATATAAATTAATGATTTCCAATTATATTTCAATTTATCCTAATCCAAATCAATTACATTAAATAATTAATCATTAATTAAACCATAAATATTAATCATTCTTGATTTATCTCAACCGATAATTAACTATCTTTTATTTACTTCATTAAATAAATTAATTACTCCTTAATTAATCATTTTAATTAATCTCTTGATTAATTCCACAAGGTAAATATATTTTATTAATTACATTAAGTAATTACTTGTCAAACCATCCAATGATTATTCTGAATTACTTACACTTAATTAATTAACTCAAAACTTAATTAATTAATTTAAACCCTTCATTACTAGATTAATTACCCCTAATCATTAATTAATTTGAATTAATTAATTATCTATTTTAATTAACCCACTAATTAAATGAATCATAAATCATTAAGCCCTTATCAACATTAAGGTGAAACATTTCCTTAGTTATGACTTAAGTCTACAACAATTTAAAACCCAAACCGCAATTAACTCGTGAACCAACCAAAGGCAAAGTCACATCATCATCAGTGCACATCCAATCAATTTAATCATTCAACCATACCATTTAAATCCAAATAAAAAAATCCAACTAAGTGAGATTTACTCACCTTTGCCCCTTAAATTTGCAATCCATTCCAATATTGCCTTGGTTTCACGATTTTTTTAACCTTGAATAAATATTAAATGATTTCATGAATATTCGAACAATTTGGACAAATAATTTCTATTTAATAAATTTCATTTTACCTAATAAGTAAATTTCAAACTAATTTCCTGTTTATAAAATATTATATAGTTATCAAATAATTCTATAAGTTAATTAAATAAATTTGATTTCCATTTTATAAATTTAATTTAAACTGCTTATTTACTTTTAAAACTCTTTTAGTAGCTAAATAAGTTTATTTCACGAATAAATCAATATAATACAGTATCAAGAAATAAACTAATGAGCTTGAAATACGTATACATATTGATTGGATTTTTTTTCTTGTTGTAAACTAAAAATCCTGCTTATAATATTCCCTAAAAAAAATCTGTTTTACGCTATAAACAATTTAAATCTGAACAAAATATACTAGCAAGTAAAACGAGAAAAACGAAGACCAATTACCCCTTCATCGACCAACTCAGAAAATGCTCTGAACCTTACGCCTCGATCTCATCACCCACGAGCAAACTCGCAACCTCCTTATGCCGCATATCTTCACCGGTGATGCTTCCCAGGTTTCGAGCACCCATCGGCCTGTGCCCAATCGCACCCTCCTCGACGTGCGCTGTCGCCTCGCTTAGATCTGCACCGTGTGCCTCCCTCCTTGCCAGCCTCGCCGATGCCGATCGAGCAAGCTCCACATCCAGTCGCGACTTTGCCTCGCTTGCCGTCGAGCTCCACCACAACGCGACATCGTGACGCGCTCAGTGATTGACGAACGAATGATTTCATTTCGTTTAACAGGGGCAAGAAAAGGAAAGAGTAGCTTGCCATTGTTTTTTTTATTCGAGTTCGATTCTGCTTCATGATTAGAGAGGGGAAGATGGAGATAAGATATAAGGTTAGGGATGGCTTCCTGCGTATGCTTGTTTACTTAAAAAATATCTCTGACCAATGTACTTCAAATTTTATTATATTATAAAATTTCCAAAATGCCCTCGTAATTTCTACCATAAAATTTCGAACTCCTCTTAAGGAATGCTGCTAGGCGATTATAGGGGTTTACCCATGTTCCGAACACAATGGAACGTGTTTCGGAGGCTTATTTGATCATATGTGGAAGTTAGCTTTTTAAATTAATTTAAAATATTTAATTATCGATTTTAATTTCAACGTGTTTCTCACCCGTACGAGCAAACGGTAAATCCAAACACTACGAAAATTGAAATCCGATAATAACTAACCATTACGGATCCAATGGAACTGGTTTTGTCGAATTCCGAGACTGTGCCCCCAGAAGGCTATTTCTAAATGTCAATTTAAACGATATATTATTAAAACTAAACAAATCACTTTAAATTAAATTTCAACCATTCTATTATCTTCAATATCATCATTATAAATTTATAAGCCTTCAAATTATATTTTAATAGGCTTAAAATTTCATATTCTACATCTTACCCAATTTCGAATTACATAATTCAATGATTTAATTATCAAGTAAATATTTATATCTGGAATTCAAGTTAAAATTAACTTTTAAATATTTAAAATCAATTAATTATTCCAATTTAAATTTCTCAAAATTCTGGGCCGTCACAGATGCAAAAGCAAGATACACACGTCTGAAGCAATGAATGACTAGCAAGAAAGCATATTCGAGAAGTAACGTCTGTAGCAAGTAGCATCTTAAGCAATGCAGAAATATGCTGAAACCAGTGGGAGTATGCATAGAAGAACAATCAAGTGGAAGCATACATCTTGGACTATGTGCTATGGAAAACTAGAGATAACAGTGGCTTATCCTGTCCAAGTTTTGGAAATAATGTTATAAAGAGGCATACTACGGTAGATGTTAAGTCAAGTTGCAAAAAACAAAACAAGGACAATGGTGACTTAAAAAGGTAGGTGCTACTACCATTATAAGTGAGATAATGAAAATATGTTCCTTTAATATTTATTGTACTCATAATGCTTTAACATTTGTTACTACAAGTTTATTATATATTCAAATAAGCAATCATTATTTAGTCAGTTCTCCAAGGTTGTCTATGTTTTACATGTACCGATAACTCCTTGACTTACAGATTAATAGCATGTTCACAATTCATGATGGCTCACGGTGTATTTTTATAGTGTTTCCCAGAATTGAGGAGATCATGAGACATAGTTCTTTCCTTCCTTATAATTAAATATTTTATTTATAAATATAGACATTTGTATGGGACATTTGTTCTTGGTTTACTAATTTCATGTGTTTAAGTTATTTGATTGTTTTACTATATAGCATGCAACTTAGTATAGATTTTGAGATGGGTTCATTCTATTTTTTGAACTAAAAGCTCATATAGTTAATTATTAGGTGAGTAGCCATCAACTATTGTACTGTACACATTCCAATGAGTTATATTATGGCCATTCATGTATTTTGCCTTTGGTTTTTTTAGACTTTACTATTATTCAAGTCCATTTTAAGCCATACATAAGAGATTATTTATTATCTTTATCATATTTAGTATATCAATTTTGTGTTTGAAGTCCCAATCCTAAACTGTAGTGGAAAATCGAGTTGTTTTATAAACCTTATTTTGCAATTCAATTTATTGAAGCCAAAAAAGTAAAGCACAATGAATTAGAAGCTTCCCAAATAAAATTAGTCCAAACTAACTTTTTAATTTACTACGTATGAAAGGAAATACTTTTTGGATTTGAGTTTTACATGGTTTAATTATTTCATACATCTTGATTAAGTGCTCATTAATTATATTGTTAAACCATAGGGGTTACAAGAATGTTTATTATTTAAATATGATTAATTTACTTATTCATTCCTATGATGTAAAAAGTAATGCCTATGATATAAATAATGTATAGATAACATACAAAATAGTCTATTTACCTTCTACATTAAAAAAACATTTAGAATGAAAATATGTCAGAGTCCCGTGTGCATAGCACGGGTTCGCACTAGTATTATTAAATAAGGAAAACAACTATCTATGACACATGTAAAGACATTGAAATAAGAAGAATAAATATTTCAGATATGTTGTTCAACAAATTAATTGATTCGAAGGTATATAATTTTATGATACATTTTCTATATAATGATATTATAAATATAGATAAAAAATAAGAAAACTAATATACAAAATTAATTTCGACGTAGGTTATAGATTGGTTCATGAAAATCAAACTTAGCCAAAACATAAAGATATTATTTACTTACATTCCTATGTAGCGGCATGAAATACTTAAAAACAAAAGTACATATCACTTTAAAACTAATTATACTGTAAACATAGGTATCTATTATTGACAACTACAAAACCACATATGAATCTTTGGTTGTCAAAGTGCTAGAAGAAAGAGAAATGCTGTGCAAAAAAATATTTATACTGCTCCATCATATCAACCACTACACAATGTTAGAGTTTAACGCAGTTGAAAAGACATGGAAGCACTACAATTCCTAACAAACATGATCAAAAAATGCCAACTGCCCACACAAATAGCGAGTTATTAAAATTGTAAGTTGTAAATATGTTTACAATTGATGTTGGCAAATATTTGCAAACTGATATTTAACCAAATTTGCCAAATAAATTATTTATTCGTCCATAATTTTTAGAGATACAATTTGATGGACCTGCTTAGAAAAAATTATTCAAGAAATGCCAAGAAACTAAAGAATTAAAAAACAATCCAGTCAAATTCGTTACTTGCCTATACTAGGAGTCTCGTTCGTAAGTAAAACTTATTATCTACAAATGTGTTTTTCAACCATTAAATGTATCAATTTTTTTGAAATGATGCAGAATTGATTGTGCAATATTTGTCATGATGTTCATGGAAGATTTTCTAAAGACAAAGACGTTGAAGACAATTCCAAGATGTATAATTTTGATTCCATATAGGATGTTTAAGCTTTGATAGTATATGATATAGTTACAAAAAAAACAAGGAAGAAGATCAGCTCCTGATACATAAAAATGTATTAAAGATTTGATGGCTACATGTAATTTTTGGATAATGAATGCAATCAACTTTTGGATATTGGTTGTTAGCTTTTAGATGTAGGTATTAGATGTTAGATATTGAGCGTTAGATGTTAGACATATGATATACATTGACTGTTAAATTTTCACTGTCAGATGTTAGCTTGTAGATAACTATATGTTTGATGTTAGATTTTCACTATTTTATGTTTATATACATTATTTGATATCAGATTTTGAATGTTGCATACGTTTTGTAATTGAAATGTAATATGAAATATTCAAAATAATTGTTGTTGTTTTTATGCAATATAAAATTATAAAACATTGAATATTTAGTTCCATATACGATTAAACACTTTTGGCCAGCAAAAGTTTACCAGACAACTATTTACCAGGAAAATAATTGCCAGGCAAATATTGGCCTGGAAAATATTTCTCGAGCAAATGTTTCTAGACAAAAATTTTAAAAACTAATAAGATTACTGCATTTTCTTATAGTTGCATTGACGTATTGCTATAATTTTCATACAGAAAAAAACTTCAATGAAACAATAACTACCAATACAAATACAAAGTTCATTCAAAGCAAAAGAGAAAAAACTATGAAGTTAAATACAAATAAAAAGTTCTCTTTTCATTCACTAGCATTCCATTCTATAAAGAATACTTTTCCTAACTTACAAGAAGAAAATTCTAGTTCTGAATTGTGTGTAAATACATTTTTTAGTTCCTTAAAAAATGATTTGTTATATCACTAGAATATACGAAATTGAATGCCTATATTTTTTCTATTAGAATGGAGGACGATTTCATTTTGCTTTAATCCTTCATTTGAAAACATAGACAAATAGTGTTTTCCTTCCCAAAATTCATAATGTCACAATCACCGTCCCTATGTGATCTTTCTAAATATTCTAAGTCTTCATCTTATTCTCTTTCCTTCGAATCCTCCGTATGAATTCAAGTAGATATGAACTTGAGGCTGTTAAAGGACGATGGCGAAGGGGCTTAGAAAGCAAAGAAAGAGGTTACCACCTTGAAGTAAAAGAAGCGGATTATGGAGAGCCAGTAAGTACAGTGGCTATCGAGCTAGCACTCATTTTAGTTTGAGTACTGGTAGAATAATACACAAAAACATCATCAGTACTCAAATTAAAAAGGATTGCCAACCAAACAAGAAAAAAATAGGAGATAACAGTAGTCAGCCACAAGAGAAACCTCACAAATATAATTTTTCAGTAAAGAAGAATATGAAAAGTAAAGAAGAAGAAAAAAGAATATATAAACACAAAAAAAATCTCAACCGCAGATCTACAAATTAGCCAACCAATCCCAGCTTTAGAAATCAGGTCAAGGGATATGACATCAATACTGGACGATTTTGTTTTTGTACTAGAAATAGGTCAAAACATAACTGCTTTTTATGATTTAATGGCAGACGCTTTTGACCAACATTTTAAGCTAATAGGCAAGTTAACTAACTGCATCTGACTAACACATGCATGTTACTTAAATATTAAAACAACTTACTAAACATTAAAATGCTTGCTGAATATTTAAGAACTCACTAAACATTTTTTTGAGAAAGAATGAAAAAAAACAGAGTAACTACAGATACTTGAAAACAAACTCAAAACTACAAAATATTTATATGACAATTATAAGCCGGGCAAATATTTGCTTGATACATATTTTCCTAGCAAATACTTGCCTTCTAGGTTTGCTGTTCTACAAAATATCAAAATACTGATTCAAAGACATCACTAATAAATGTTTTGTTTGCAATGACGCAGAACTGATTGTGCGAGATTTAAAAAGATAAACAAGCAGACTAAATGTAGCAAACCACTTTTCAGATTAGTTTAAGTGGACAGTCAACCACACATGATCCACTTAAATTGAACGGAATGGCGGATTGTTATGGGAAAAGAAAGAGGAAGGAAGGAAGGAGAAAGAAGAGAGAGAAAAAATAACAATACAGAATCTCATAGTGGAACGAATAATCTATAATATACAACAATCTTTACTCAAAATCAAACTATAATATATATATATATATATATATATTTGTGTGTGTGTATACAGACATCAATTAGAGTATGCTAACCTATTTTATAATAGACAGTTATAACAACCTGCTTACAAAGCTGATAATGCAACAATAAATACGATGGAAAAAGTAACCATATAAGCGAATACATCTCTTGGCCTCCAGCTCATCTCCTGAATCTTCAAAGCATCCAAATTAAATATGTAAAATACTCAGTCTGACCTGAGCATTATAATAAAATAACACCCGAGTCACTCTGGTAAACCAGCGTTAGAAAAACACACCCAACTGGATTTTAAAGTTATGAAAACCTTTGAAATCAAAAGTATCTCATAAGACCACGACGCACATAAACATAAGCGAATTTTTACCTTATGATAACCAATATCTTTTCTAAAGAAAGTCCATTTGTATTATAATAATGTCTAAGGGTGAAAATAATAATAATCAAGTAGCTATGATGCTTGTGAGTTTACATCACAACAATACTAGGTATACAATTAAAACCGATAAGGCACATTCGCTAATTGTATAGGATATCATGGAGGTGCCCTCAGTACTTTCAAGAAACGGTCCTCCTACACAAGAATCGGAGATATCCTTTCGAAGAAGCATACATCCCTACCAATGTATCATAGGAAAAACATAGCTAGTCTCACTAAGACCTTGTGCATCGCCCCATGCATGCATAACAAATGTAAGTGACGTGTAGGTGGAGCTGACTACACCCTATGGGTTTGCCAATCCCACTTTCCATGCTTCCTATCTCTGGTTTTAGTAGTTATCGCTGATGAGGCTATGTCCGACATTCTAACTCATGCGCCACCACCAAAATAGATCATGAAATCCCACATGGATTCCTATACCTAACGGGTCTTGGACCAACACATGAATTCCAACATCTCAATATATCACAAAACTCCTCCATCGAACCGTATATGGTTTTGGACTGGTTATGATTTTCGAGTCATCTCTTATGAGTGCACTCTTCCACTTCTTTGGCGCTCTAAAAACCAATCGTTGATTTTTCGGAATACTCAATACCGTTTCTTTAGGAAATAATTAGATAATACATAAGAGCAAGGATCACACCCTGACCATTTAAATGGATGTATAATCTCATTATTTGTCCTAGAAGAACAAAACGAGTTTATACGTATAGTATAACACCATCGACGGTAAATGTACCATATAATTCCTGTGTTTCCCCTAGATATTTCCAGAGTTATAATCCTTCGGTGTTAAGTAGAGAATATTTCTGTACCACCAAAATTTAGAAGGATTACATATTTAGGCTAAGATTTGATAGTTGATTATTTAACTATCAAATAAACAAACATTCAAACAAAGATTTCATTTCCCATGGAAATCGCTAAGCCTCTTAGATTAACCTTCCAATAACTTAAAATCATCTATCAAATATTTATTAAAATATTAATATACTTATCGCATCGGTATAAGTATATTCACAAACCATTTCTTTCAAAAATAATTGAATTTAAAAATAAATAGATATGGAAAGCACCGTTTCATATCAATCGTGGACCTAATCGACTCAATGGTTACATCGCTATCCAAGTGAATCCATAGTAAAATATAGGCAATCTTTGCCCCTCGAATTATGCTATGAAAAATCAACCATTTCTTTCCAAAATCTCTTTATTCATAAATAACTCAAAATCTATTTATAAAGCTTCTTTATAATTTTCCAAGTTTAATTAAGAGAAATACTCTTTATAAACCACAAACCATTTATAAAACTTTCCCGTTTTGATCGCTAAAACCCATTTATAAATCTCCTTTCAAAAATCATGAAAACCCAAACTCTTTTTCCCCATTCCAAAATCTCTTTCCAATTTATAAATTCTTTTTATTAGATAAAACCCTTTTTAAAATCTTTCATTTAAAAACAATTCCCTTTAAAATAAATAGTTTATTATTTTTAACCATCTTCTTATAAAACCATTTTTTATCCCAAAACACCTTTTAACAAAACACGCCCATCAACTAAACATTTGTCACATAACAAGTTACCATTTAAACACCTTTTATAAATCCAAGTCCGTTTATAAAACTCTATATATGAGTCTCGGAAATATTCATAAATAATAAAATTAATTTACTTTAGCATTATAAAAAAATAATTACCAACCAAAAGTCATTTTAATATATAATAATTGTTCGCTTCAAAACATCTTAAAAATAACGATCAACAATTTCAAAACATTATTAAATGAATAGTAATAATTAAACTTTACCACTATTAATAGTAAATAAAAAACCTTCAAAATGATATTAAATATAAATAGTCTCAAAACAATATAAATAGTCTTGAAATAATATAAATAATCTTAAAATAATTAACTTAGAAAAGACGGAAAAAAGGGTTAGAGTAAAATCTAAATTAAATCTTTTAATATAAAATATTTTCGAAATCCATTTTCGAATTTAAAATCATTTTCCTGTATTAAGACCAACTCCAATTCAAATGATAACTTATAATATTTTTAAAGTACTAATTTAAGGCCAGTAGTTACTACTACTTAACCTATGTCAATATTCATTTTTTATCACTACAGGGTTTTAGTTATCAAACATATAATAATGTCATAACAATAGTACCCACAATGAGGTTCATACTGAATAATCATATAACGCGGATTTTACTGAAATCGGTTAACAATAGCAAGGAATCCCGTTGGATCCCCCCAACCCGTTTTTCTACATCACAAATAATATATAATTATATAATATGGATCATCCACTCCAAAAGCGCGAATATATTAAACCTACTAATAAAATGGTAAATCATCCAGTGTCTAATCAATAATTTATATCAACTATATAATATTTTTGATTAACCAAAAAGGTGAGATTAACTCACCAAAATTTCTGTTGTCGCCGAGGCATTTCGGTTTGACATCCGATCTTAGCCCAATTTCAAATTAGTTCCATCTCCAAGGTTACACCATCACGTGGGCAATGCAAAAAACCATGCCTCGATTGAACCTCGTAGGAGAGATTTATGCAATTTTTAATTAAATGATTTTAAATTAACAATTCATAAACTAATTATACCCAATTCAAACTTGCTCTCCCTCCCTAAAGTGAACCACCATAGCCGACCCCTTTACCCCACCGGCCACGAGCGACCAAACCAACGCCGCCACCATCCTCCTCATCCAAAACTGCACCTCCCTGACCCATTAAAAGTCAACCAAGCCACCTGAGAAAGTTGTGACATTGCCATGCTTTCACGTCGATCGTATAGGTCGCGATCCCCTCCACAGCGCTGCATGCTTCCACAAGATGCCAAACGATGCTTCTTCCTTCAACGAGTTCGAATCAAACTCTAGATCACCCTAACTCCTCCTCCGTCCTCTGAGATGACTAACCCTAACTCCAACCCCATGTTGGCAATACTGTCGATCAACAAAAACAAGGGTTGGACCCTTCTACCCCCAGGCCAGATGATTGATCACACCATTTCCAACCAACAGATTTAAGCTTTGAATTAATTTTTCATTGTTTTGATTTTTTTTATTTCTATGAAAGGCTAAATTGGTTCACTGGCAATGAATATAAAAGGAAACGGAGAGAATAATTTGAAGTGATAGGGTACGGCTCGTATGGGTGAAGGTATGTTGTGCACAGTGCTCTTATGGGTAAGGCTAAGGCTAGCTATTATTTTATTTAAAATAATCGGCTCAACACATTCAAAAAAAATCTCAAACTCCAAAGGAGACATGCCGCTTGGCGTTCTATATGTAGTAACCATATTTTGATTCAAATGGAGCTAGTCTCGAGACCTAATTCAGTCATATGGAGAAGATAGCTTTTCAAACGATTATATTAATTCCTTTAATTTATTTCTACGCGTTTTGACTTCGCACAACAACACGACACGTCCAACCACTTAAAAATTCGACTGCATATAAAAATTCATTATTATCGATCCAATGAAACTAGTTTCATCGAAATCCAATATTGTGACGCCCCACTTCTATACCCACGCTAGCCAAGAGCATTTCGGTGATTGCTGTCGACTAGCACGGAGAATAAGGCTGTTGAGGAGCCGCCATCCGTGTAATTTCTTTGCGCGAGCACCGATATGTCAGATAATATAACATGCATTCTATTTCAAGAGGAAATCCGACATACCGACACAAACTCAAAGCTACTACACGGTGGCTATATAAATCCTTCGGAAAACAAATATAGAAATAAGCATAACACAAATCAGTCACAGACAATTCATATCACAAAGGCGGAAAATAGATATGAATATTACACTTGGAAGTGTACATCAAAGTAGTGGTATAAAAAGATCCACAATATCACAAAAGAATAGTTACATGAGCTACACAAAAGAATAAGTATACATTATGGAGTCTATTTCTCAAATGTATACAACAAAAACTACTAATCTAAGTAGTTAACCAAAAGCAAGAGAAATCAATCCCAAGAGAGAAGTCAAGCAGAAGCACCTGTAACATCTCGGTCTGACCCGAGTATTATTTAATAAGAAAATAATAAACGGATCAGTCTAACTATAGATATCAGATGAAACGATATAGAATCAGAGTTATGACTAAACACATAATAATCACAAGGCGAAGCTGTGATATATAAGTAGTTGATAATCAACAAGACGTTAATCAATATCACAAAATCTACACAAGAATCCAAGAAGTGTCGTACTCTTTATTTCGTTCATCAAACCACAAATATTGACGATAATATCAATGTCAATCGCAAAAGTCAATGACGCACAAATTCCAGAAGACTACACAAGAAATCCAGAAATCACAAAAGTCAATGACACACAAATTCACCAATGCACAAATATCGATAAGACTTATCAATGGAAATCACGAAAAATTGGTGAAACACAAATTCTAGAAATCTACACAAGAAATCCAGAAATCACAAAAAAAGGGGGGGGGAGGCCTATCACAAACGGGAGCATAAAGCTCACCAACACGTGTATCACAAACGGAATGCTAATTCCATGGTCGCTAACCATCACAAATTGAGCCGAAGCTCCACAAACGGCCCGAAGACCATGGGTTGCTACCCCATCACAAATTGAGTCGAAACTCCACAAAACGGGGTTTAATCTCCCTCGCAGACAAAGAGACATCGCACATTGCTAGTCTAAATCACAAAGATGATCGTCATGATCAACGAGAAGTGTCAATTACACTAAGCTAGTAAATATATGAGTTTAGCTTCATGTCCCATAACCACTTGCTTAACTTAAATATTTACGAACAAACTGTAAATCTCCACTAGAAAATTGTCACAAGAGGTTCAATCGAACAAGTCCAAGAATTAACCGACAAAGTAAACGCAAGCGTTTCATACCACTTGTTTTACTAAGCCGTTTAATTAGATTTATCATAGAGGTAAAGGTTTGTATATACTAATAGATTGGAAAACGGTTTTATAAACGAATTTGGTATTAAAATAGTATTGAAATCGTTTGAGGAAAGAGTTTTGATATTTACTACTAGTATAGAAAACCTTTATATTTTTAAAGTGACAAATCACGAAGAAGATTGTAAGAACAATCAATCACAAAAATTCACATACGAAGACGTGAATAAAATCCAACGAAATCGATAAAGGATCCATCGAAATGGATACTCAAAAATCCCTAAAAAGAGTCATCAAAGTCATAATAGATGATAACAACAAATAAGATTATCACGAATCGATTTAAATTGGAATTTCAATCCAAAAAGGCAAATTGGACTCAAACAGCAGGTTCAGTCGACTGAACAGAGTTTTCAGTCGACTGATCCTGTACCTGAAAATTTTCCAGGTTCAGGAAACTTTCTGTTTCCAGGTTCAGTCGACTGTGCAGAATTTTTCAGTCGACTGAATCATGCCTGGAAACTCTCGGGTTGCAGGTTCAGTCGTCTGAATAGAGTTTTCAGTCGATTGAATCATGCCTGGGCTGTTTTTCAGCCTTATTCAAATGAAGAGCAAACTCTTCCAGAATGCAACCGGACGAACATTGGCTCTAAGGGTTTATGCCAATCGGCAACCCGGTCCTATATGCTCCTCGATGCATCACCAAAAGCATGATCAAACATCCATAAAAGGATTTCACACAAATTTGACTTAAAAACCCAAAAATTGGAGTATTCACAAAACCAATCCAAATCAAGAGCAAATGCACATGAAGAAGAGTTAGGAATTCATACCCAACAACCAAAGATAATTATAGTCATAGATGTGAGATAAAAATCTCACCTTTTCTCAAAATCAAACAAGAAGAAGCTTGAAAGCAAGTGGAGAATCAACCTCTCTTCAACACAACCCAAATGAGCTTGAATCTATGCTAAAAAACAAGAACATTCCCAAAATTAGGTTTAGGAATTTCTGAAATTGGTAAGAGAACAAGTTGGAGAAGAAGAAGAGAAGCTTACCAATGGGTTCTTCTTAAGTTTGGAGCTAGGAATTTGATTTGCAAGAGAAACTAGGGTTTTGGAGTTTTAATTTCCAATCTCTCCCACCATTAAAGCTAAGAAAACTGAAAAGAGAAAGAAGTGAGGGAGAATGGGGAGAGTGGTTCAGTTTTGGAGTATAAGTTAACATAGGGCTGAGCCCAAAAACCAAACCCAAAGTAAAAAGTAGCAGAAATCAACTTTCTCCAAACATATCGAAGCTTATACTCAAAAAGGTCGCAAACGGCATTTTAAACTCAATGGGAGTGGTCCCGAGCCCTAATTCGACCGTATGCAAAAAGTAGCTTTTCGGACTAAAATCCGACTAACGATAAAATATTTAAATAAAATATTTAAATATAAAATCGATAAATATGCGGGTTGTTACAGACTCTCCTCCTTAAAGAAATTGCGTCCTCGCAATATTACAAGAAGAAGATATATAGTAACAACCATAAAAGCATATTCAACATAAAAGAAGTTTGAAATAAGAAGTTCACCTCAAAGAGCACGAGAAAGTAAGTCCGGATGTGTACGCTCGATGTACTCTCTAGATTCCCAAGAACAATCCTTAGGATTTGAAGACCATTGAACTTTAACAAGCGGAACATCTTTATTTCGAAGTCGTTTGACTTCCGAAGCAATGATACGAATAGGATGTTGCTCATAAGTTAAATTAGGCGAAACTTCAATCTCTTCCACAACACCGGGTTCAAGAATAGAATCGGAATCTCGAAGACATTTCCGAAGTTGAGAAACATGAAACACGTCATGCATAGCAGAAAACTGAGCCGGTAATAAAAGGCGATAAGCCATGGAACCAATACGTTCGGTGATAGGTAATGGCCCAATATATCGAGGCGCAAGTTTTCCCGATCGACTGAAACGTACAACACCTTTCATAGGTGAAACACGAATGAACACAAGATCTCCCACAGAAAATTCTAACTTCCTTCTCCGGTTATCGGCATAGGATTTTGTCTACTCTGGGCTTCTTTCATCCTACGACGAATAAGATCAATCTTTTCTGTGGAATCACGAATAAAATCTGGACCTAAAGCCAGCTTCTCACCAGCCTCAAGCCAACAAGAAGGAGATCGGCATGGCCTTCCGTAGAGTGCCTCGAAAGGTGCCATACCAATACTAGATTGGAAGCTATTATTATAGGAAAATTCAACAAGTGAAATATGATCTTCCCAACTTCCACCAAAATCAAGAACACAAGCACGAAGAAGATCTTCAAGAGTTTGATTCACACGCTCGGTTTGTCCATCGGACTGGGGATGATAAGCGGTGCTAAAATTAAGCTTCGTTCCCAAAGCTTTTTGAAGACTCTTCCAAAATCCACTAGTAAACAATGGATCACGATCACTAACAATTGAAGTAGGAACCCTATGCAATTTAACAATCTCTTTAATAAAGAGTTTGGCCAAAAGAGGAACGGTTCGGTTAGACCGAAAGGGAATAAAATGGACGGATTTAGTAAGTCTATCAACAATTACCCATAAGCTATCATAACCCGATCGAGAACGGGGAAGGCCATCTATAAAATCCATGGAAATTTGATCCCACTTCCAAACTGGAATTTCTAAAGGTTGCAATAACCCTCCGGGCCTTTGATGTTCGGCCTTAACGAGTTGGCAAGTCATGCAACGTTTAACGAAGTTAGCGATGTCAAGTTTCATTCCCTCCCAATAATAAAGTCGCTTCATATCCGCGTACATTTTACTACTACCGGGATGAATGGTAAATTTAGAGTGATGAGAATCTTCTAAAATATCTTTACGAAGATCCCTAACATTTGGCATGATAAGTCTACCAAATTTCCGAATGTCGCCACGAGAATCGATATCAAAGTCTTTCAAACCTTCAATATCAATTTTATCCTTAATATTTTGGCCAAGAAGAACCAATTCAGTATCTAGCCTTTGAGCTTCAAGAATGCGGTCTAAAAGAGATGGATGAGCCTCAAGGCTACATAAAACAAATGATGAGCATAAATCGGAAACATGGTCTCGAATTTCGCAAGTGGATAAAATCTCGAGATCGTTCCATTCGGATATCATCATAGAAACAACAGCTTGTTGTTTACGGCTAAGAGCATCGGCGACAAGATTACCCTTACCGGGAGTATATAGAATATCAAGATCATATGGTGCAAGAAATTCGAGCCAACGCTGTTGACGCAAATTAAGTTCCTTTTGAGAGAATAAATATTTCAAAGACTTATGATCTGTGTAAAGAACAAATTTCTCTCCTAAGAGATAATGACGCCAAATCCGAAGAGCAAAACAATAGCCGCGAGCTCTAAATCATGAGTGGCATATCTAGTCTCAGCAGGCTTTAATTGCCTAGAAGCATAAGCAATAACGCGTTCCTTTTGCATAAGAACGGCACCCAAACCAATGCGACTAGCATCGGTATAAACAACGAAATCTTGATTCCCAGCGGGAATAACAAGAATAGGAGCATCAGAAAGAAGTTCTTTTAATTTCTGAAAGGAAGCTTTACATTTGTCCGACCAAATGTATTTAACACCTTTCTTCGTCAAGCTAGTGAGAGGCACGGAAATCTTAGAAAAGTCTTTGATAAAACGACGGTAATAGCCCGCCAATCCGAGAAAACTACGAATCTCTGTCACACTCTCCGGTCTCTTCCAATCTTGAATCGCTTCAATCTTTGAAGGATCCACGGAAATTCCGGATTCAGAAATAATGTGACCGAGAAACTTCACACGAGATTGCCAAAAGTGGCACTTAGAAAATTTTGCCTTTAATTGATTACTCCTAAGAGTTTCCAACACAATCCGAAGATGTTTTTCATGCTCCTCCTCGGTTTTAGAATAAACAAGAATATCATCGATAAAGATGAGAACAAACCGGTCGAGAAAGTCTTTAAAAACTCGATTCATTAAGTCAACGAAATAAGCCGGGGCATTTGTTAACCCAAATGGCATAACAAGCCATTCATAAGATCCATACCGAGTACGGAATGATGTCAAAGGAATGCTATCCTCTGCAATACGAAGCTGATGAAAACCGGTAGCCAAGTCCAATTGTGAAAAGACTCTAGCACCACTAAGTTGATCGAATAGATCATCAATCCGAGGTAAAGGATATTTATTTTTGATAGTAAGATCATTAAGCTTGCGGTAGTCAACGCAAAGCCTAAGTGTACCATCGGATTTCTTTACAAAAATAGCTGAAGCTCCCCAAGGCGAGGAACTAGAGCGAATAAATTGCTTCGTTTCCAATTCAGATAATTGTTTACGCATCTCCTCGTTTTCTTTATTGGACATACGATAGGGAGGGCGAGTGATAGGTTGAGCTCCAGGAATGAGATTAATTCTGAACTCAATTGCTCGCTTAGGTGGTAATCCTTAAACGGGCTCGAATATGTCGGAAAATTCACGAACGACATGAATAAGAGAAATAATATCACCCTCATCATCATCATCATCGTCATCACGAGGATTTAAAGAATATAAAGATGCGACCAAGCTGGAATCTGAATCTTTAAGACTAATAGAAATCTGCTTAACAGATTGAGGATGTCGAAGATGAATAGTCCGCTCAGGACATAGGATATGAGCTTCATAACGGTTAAGCCAATCCATTCCCAAAATCATTCCAAAGCCTAAATAACGCATGACATGCAAATCGGCTAGGAAAGGAAAATCACACAAAATAATTTCGACATCTTTACACAATAAACTGATTGTTGCGGATCCACCAACCGGATTCGCAATTCTCAAAGAAGTCATTAAACACAAAACATCCAAGGACAAAGTATCAACATGTTCTTTTGATATAAAAGAATGGGACGCACCCGTATCAAAAAGAACTCGAATAGGATGATCACGAAACAAAATAATTCCATCTAGAATAGAATGAGAAATACCTTGGCCACGAGATGTGTTGCCAGGGGCTTGAGCAACATTTAACTTTCCCTCCTTCTTGCCCTGAATCTTGGGGCATGAAGATATAACATGACCGGGAACTTTGCAGTAGCGACAAGAAAGAGACTTTGGGCACTTGTTCGCATAATGGTCCTTCGAACCACAATTATAGCATTCCCCACGACCAAAGGAAGAAGTCTTTGCCACGGAGGTTGCTTGCTTCCCTTTCTTATTGGGATAAGGGCCTTTAAATTTGTTTGGCCTCTTTCTGTTGTTGAAGTTTGGTTTGGGACCCACCACTTCAACATCATTCTCCCTATCCGCCTCTTCAAGACGAAGAGCGATATCAACGAGTTGGTCGAAAGAAACTTCTAATTTTAGGAGTAATGGCTTCTTAAGACTTTTGTTTAAGCCATAAACAAATCTCTGATTCTTCTTCAGAGGGGTTTTGATGTATTCAACCCCATATTTGGAAAGCGACTCGAAGGAGGCGACGTAATCAGTCACGGAGGACTCACCTAGAACAAGGTCTGTAAACCGTCGAGCCAATGTCACTTTCTCTGCTTCCGGTACAAATTTCAACTCGAAGCGTTCTCGGAATTTCTCCCACGTGAGATCCGCTTCATTAATCTCAGAAATAAGAAGCTCGTACCAATCCAATGCTCTTTCTCGGAGCATACTAGAGGCCACCTGAACTCGGTGAAGGTCAATAAGATTCGTGCGCGAAAAGATGCGATCGCATGTTCTTAGCCAAGCCTGTACTTCAATAACAGTTTCGGAACCTTTGAATGGCTCCCCACCCAAATTAGTGTAATCGCTACACAAGCGTGCAAATCCCGACTTTGGGTGAGTAGGTTCCGGGTTAGCTCCAGCTTCTTGAGCATTTGTTACCAAATCAAGAAGCTGTTGAGCAGTCATAAAAACTCCATCTTGGGGTGGAGTGCTAGATGGCACGGCTCTGGGGCGGCCTGGTCTAGACATTTCTCTTCCTTTAGAAAGAAAGAAGAAGAAGAAAAGGTTATTCACCAAATTGAATATCAAGCAATCTTGATAGATAAATAAGGAATCATAAGGAAAATAGGATGAATCCGTACGAAGACTCGAATTAAATCCTAAAGCACGACTCCTAAGAAAGACTTAGGACGATGATCCTTGTTATAATATTCCATATTGTTCCGAAGTTTGGCTCTGATACCAAGCTGTGACGCCCCACCTCTATACCCACGCTAGCCAAGAGCATTTCGGTGATTGCTGTCGACTAGCACGGAGAATAAGGCTGTTGAGGAGCGACCATCCGTGTAATTTCTTTGTGCGAGCACCGATATGTCAGATAATATAACATGCATTCTATTTCAAGAGGAAATCCGACATACCGACACAAACTCAAAGCTACTACACGGTGGCTATATAAATCCTTCGGAAAACAAATATAGAAATAAGCATAACACAAATCAGTCACAGACAATTCATATCACAAAGGCGGAAAATAGTTATGAATATTACACTTGGAAGTGTACATCAGAGTAGTAGTCTAAAAAGATCCACAATATCACAAAAGAATAGTTACATGAGCTACACAAAAGAATAAGTATACATTATGGAGTCTATATCTCAAATGTATACAACAAAAACTACTAATCTAAGTAGTTAACCAAAAGCAAGAGAAATCAATCCCAAGAGAGAAGTCAAGCAGAAGCACCTGTAACATCTCGGTCTGACCCGAGTATTATTTAATAAGAAAATAATAAACGGATCAGTCTAACTATAGATATCAGATGAAACGATATAGAATCAGAGTTATGACTAAACACATAATAATCACAAGGCGAAGCTGTGATATATAAGTAGTTGATAATCAACAAGAGGTTAATCAATATCACAAAATCTACACAAGAATCCAAGAAGTGTCATACTCTTTATTTCGTTCATCAAACCACAAATATTGACGATAATATCAATGTCAATCGCAAAAGTCAATGACGCACAAATTCCAGAAGACTACACAAGAAATCCAGAAATCACAAAAGTCAATGACACACAAATTCACCAATGCACAAATATCGATAAGACTTATCAATGGAAATCACGAAAAATTGGTGAAACACAAATTCTAGAAATCTACACAAGAAATCCAGAAATCGCAAAAAAAGGGAAGGGGGGAGGCCTATCACAAACGGGAGCATAAAGCTCACCAACACGTGTATCACAAACGGAACGCTAATTCCATGGTCGCTAACCATCACAAATTGAGCCGAAGCTCCACAAACGGCCCGAAGACCATGGGTTGCTACCCCATCACAAATTGAGTCGAAACTCCACAAAACGGGGTTTAGTCTCCCTCGCAGACAAAGAGACATCGCACATTGCTAGTCTAAATCACAAAGATGATCGTCATGATCAACGAGAAGTGTCAATTACACTAAGCTAGTAAATATATGAGTTTAGCTTCATGTCCCATAACCACTTGCTTAACTTAAATATTTATGAACAAACTGTAAATCTCCACTAGAAAATTGTCACAAGAGGTTCAATCGAACAAGTCCAAGAATTAACCGACAAAGTAAACGCAAGCGTTTCATACCACTTGTTTTACTAAGCCGTTTAATTAGATTTCTCATACGAGTGAGGTAAAGGTTTGTATATACTAATAGATTGGAAAACGGTTTTATAAACGAATTTGGTATTAAAATAGTATTGAAATCGTTTGAGGAAAGAGTTTTGATATTTACTACTAGTATAGAAAACCTTTATATTTTTAAAGTGACAAATCACGAAGAAGATTATAAGAACAATCAATCACAAAAATTCACATACGAAGACGTGAATAAAATCCAACGAAATCGATAAAGGATCCATCGAAATGGATATTCAAAAATACCTAAAAAGAGTCATCAAAGTCATAATAGATGATAACAACAAATAGGATTATCACGAATCGATTTAAATTGGAATTTCAATCCAAAAAGGCAAATTGGACTCAAACAGCAGGTTCAGTCGACTGAACAGAGTTTTCAGTCGACTGACCCTGTACCTGGAAATTTTCCAGGTTCAGGAAACTTTCTGTTTCCAGGTTCAGTCGACTGTGCAGAATTTTTCAGTCGACTGAATCATGCCTGGAAACTCTCGGGTTCTAGGTTCAGTCGACTGAACAGAGTTTTCAGTCGACTGAATCATGCCTGGGCTGTTTTTCAGCCTTATTCAAATGAAGAGCAAATTCTTCCAAAATGCAACCGGACGAACATTGGCTCTAAGGGTTTATGCCAATCGGCAACCCGGTCCTATATGCTCCTCGATGCATCACCAAAAGCATGATCAAACATCCATAAAAGGATTTCACACAAATTTGACTTAAAAACCCAAAAATTGGAGTATTCACAAAACCAATCCAAATAAAGAGCAAATGCACATGAAGAAGTGTTAGGAATTCATGCCCAACAACCAAAGATAATTATAGTCATAGATGTGAGATAAAAATCTCACCTTTTCTCAAAATCAAACAAGAAGAAGCTTGAAAGCAAGTGGAGAATCAACCTCTCTTCAACACAACCCAAATGAGCTTGAATCTATACTAAAAAACAAGAACATTCCCAAAATTAGGTTTAGGAATTTCTGAAATTGGTAAGAGAACAAGTTGGAGAAGAAGAAGAGAAGCTTACCAATGGGTTCTTCTTGAGTTTGGAGCTAGGAATTTGATTTGCAAGAGAAACTAGGGTTTTGGAGTTTTAATTTCCAATCTCTCCCACCATTAAAGCTAAGAAAACTAAAAAGAGAAAGAAGTGAGGGAGAATGGGGAGAGTGGTTCAGTTTTGGAGTATAAGTTAACATAGGGCTGAGCCCAAAAACCAAACCCAAAGTAAAAAGTAGCAGAAATCAACTTTCTCCAAACATATCGAAGCTTATACTCAAAAAGGTCGCAAACGGCATTTTAAACTCAATGGGAGTGGTCTCGAGCCCTAATTCGACCGTATGCAAAAAGTAGCTTTTCGGACTAAAATCCGACTAACGATAAAATATTTAAATAAAATATTTAAATATAAAATCGATAAATATGCGGGTTGTTACAAATATAGTGCCTAAAAGGCTATTTTCATACGTTAATTAAAACGAATTTTTATTAAACCCAAATTGTTAGAAACTGGGGTGGCTACAACACAATGTTGGATCTTAAGGCTATTCAGACACTAGAAGTGGTGAAATGTGTATTAACTACTTACTTATGAATATAAAACTGTATTTACTCAAATTGCAAATGGAAAGAAGTAATCAGAGAATAAGTAAGTAATAAAGTAAAATGCAGTAATGTAAATAACACCCGGATTTTTATACTGGTTCAGATTAACCAATCCTACATCTAGTCCTGCACTCTATTGTGCAGAATTCCACTATAATCGCTTGCTTTCCACGGGTGGCAAGAATACCTTTACAATCTTGGTTTCACGGGCTACAAGACACACCCTCTTGGTTTTACCGGCTACAAGAACACCTTCTCCTTATCTGTGACGACCCGACTTTCTTACCACAGAAAATCGCATCATTTTTAAGAAAGAAAGGGATAGAAAAGAGAAAAGAAAGAAAAGAAGAAGAAACAACATCAGAATCTAAACAGCGGAACGAATAAACTACATTAATAACATAAATATTACATAGTTTACAACCATATCATAGTACACAGATATACATCATATACTAGACAGTTATAAACACACGTCTAGTTATACAACTCTACACAATACAAAACAAGTCAGAGAAACGACTCAGAGATGCCAACACAGCGGAAACTAAATAACTACAACGCAGAAGCCTCCTGCTCCATTGCTTCTCCAATATTTGTCAAAGCTAACCTGAATCCTAACCCGAATCCCTTGGCTACTCGTAAAAATTTGAGTACCCAAGAGTTAAAGAAAAACGGAAATAACTCCGGGTCAGACATGGGTCTGGTGTGAGTAACAGGTTAAAGTTGCTTAATTTTCAAAACTTTTTGAAAGAAAGGTATCACGTAAGACTTCCCACACATAAACATGGAAAAGTTTTTACCTTACGCTAACCAAAACATTTGATACGAAATTCAGTGATATTATAATAGTGTCTAGGGTTTTCAAATAAATAAGAAATAGCCAAAATTGTTACATTATTAAATTCCAGCTACTAGCCACAAAAGTGGGTAATACAATCAAAACCGTTGGCACTTATTGGATTTTGGATTCCATATAATGGCAGGGCTACTGGGGTACCGCCCGTCACAGTACGTGGCTTAGATCACCGTACCGAGGAGTACTCCCACTCCCCCGCAACACAAGGCCGGACTCATTCCTTACTGAACAGTTCCGAACAAGATAACCCCGACGGTTGGAGCTCAAAACCGTCCACACAGCCGAAATATAAAGGGACCTCTAGACAGGGGTAAATCTCGCTCTCCAGTGGGTGCGACCCACGAGCCTTGTTGCACCTCCCCTGTTTTAGCCATTCCCGGTTGATGAGGCTTGAGGCCACGATTACCTTTATAGGACATATCACTTAGAATGCTCATCGTCCACCTGACGATGTTCTGAAAGCATTCAATCCATACAAGTTCGTTCCGGGTTCGAACGAAACCGAAAGCATTATCTCGTTACATTCATATTGGAATCACCCTCAAAGTCAACGACAATAACCCTTGCACTCTAAACCACCATCTCGAATCTATAAGTACTATTCCGTCAAACTCATTACGGAATCACCCACAGAGTTATACTGACGTATAGCCCTTACACCTCGAGTCTTCACTTGCTCCACTTGGATTCATTACCTAACGTTATTTGGAATCGATGTGGTTTTCGGATATCCAAATACGGAAACCCGATCCCGGTCTCATCGAAATCCAAAGCGTGTCTTTTAGGTCCAAGTTGTTTTAAAGGTTTTAAAACAATTTAATACAGTATCTATATACACAGATAGATAACACACAGAACAATAATTGATAATCAGCATTATCACATAACAGGGAATCCACATTATCAATATCAAATAGATATTCCATATCTCACCATCATAATAGATAACCTATGTTATCATCATAATACAGTCAAACATCCATACCACACAATATCATTTATCTCATTACTGAGATCTCAAAGCATCCAAGACAATCAATTTCAACCATTCATACATAAGCAAAGATTTACTCATCTCAATATAATTAATTTAAAATGAATTAAATTAACTATCTCTATTTCTAATTAATTTAAAATGAATTAAATTAATTCCTTCATCTTTAATTAATTTAAATTAAATTAAATTAAATTAAATACTTCAACAATATAAATCTTGCTTATCAATCATTTAATTGATTACAATCAGTTAATGATTCATTATTAATTACCTTAATTAATCACCTTTGATTAATTACCCTTAATTACATTCATGTAATTATCCTTAATTAATTCCATAAATTAATTATTCTCAAACAAAACAGTAATTAACCTTTAATTACTTCAATTAATTAATTAATCATAATTAATTACATTAATTAATTTCCTTTAATTACTTATTATTGATTAATTAATCTAAATTAATCAACTTTAATTACATCATTAATTAAAATAATTAATGATTCCCTTTTATTAATTACCTTAAGTAATTAATTAACTTAATTGCCATATTAAAACAAATTAATTATCCTTAATTAATTTCTTAATTAATCCCTTGATTAATTAATAAGTAATTTAAACCAAATTACTTCACACTTAAACATCTCCACTTAATTACTACCATGTAATTATTTATTAATTACTTAACTAAGTAAATACCCAAATCATTAATTACATAAAGTAATTATATATAAAACCCAAAGGTTTAAAATTAATTAAACTTAATTAATTAAATTAAACAATCCCATTAAACTTAATTAATTACATTTAGTAATTAATTTCTTAATTACTTTGTTAAGTAATTACTCAAACCATTTACAATTGATTATTAATAAATTAATTAATCTAATTAATTATAAAAATTAATCACATTAATTAATTATTTAAATAATCCTGGTTAATGACCATCATTAACCCTTCTCTAATTATTTTATAAAGTAATTAACTTAAATTAATTACCGATTTAATTATCTTTAATCATTCATTAATTAAAGTTAATTATTAAATTAATTAACCTTGATTTAAAACTTAATCACATAATTAATAATATTCATTCATCATTGATCAATAATTTAATTAATGATCTTAATCTTAAATTGATTAATCATTAATCAATTATTAATTCTAAATTCAATTAATAAATTAAATTAATTAATTTATCTTAATCTTCTCACTAATTACATAAATTTTGAAATATTAATCTTAATTTAAATTTCAAGCTAAAGCATAACTTAATTATGTTTTAAAACAATATTATTCAAAACAAAGTACTTAAGAAATTACCTTTTAAATTTCAAAAAAATTACCTTTTAAATTTCAAATTAAATTCAAATTTAAAATAGAATAAATTTTTAAAATCTATCAAAGTTTTAAATAATTTAAAACTTATTTAAATTTCAGGACAAATCAAAAGTTTGTTTTAAAATGAAATCATAAAATTTGAAGTTGAATTCATTTCAATGTTTTAGAAATTTCCAACTCATTCTTAGTTTAAACTTTCAATTTAAATCTTCTATTTAAATTTAAAACTGAACTTTATTTTTAAATTTAGATTTCCAGATTTCAAATTGAATTCCAAATCTTTCTCAATTTTTTTAACAGAGTTTCATTTTTAAAAGATTAAACTACTTCATCAAACTAAAGTAGTAACTTAGGTTAATTTTCTTTTAAACTTCATTTTATCTAAACTGAAATTTTAAATTAGCTTGAATTCAAAAACTTGAATTCAAATATGATTTAAATTCTCTTAATCATTTAAAAGATTCAGGATTTATAAATTTAAATCCTGATGCTACAGATTATTAAAAACCTGTAAAAAAAGAACACCTAAATCCCACAAAACTGCTTCGAGTCTGCAACATAACTTTCCCGAGGAAAACACTTCATTACTTCGAGTAAAAACAGGGTTTACCCGAGTCACCTTCAGCTAACCAAACATCACCTGTACCCTTACTTCACCGTGCATATGCGCGGTAACTCCGGCCATTGATGATCGCCAACGACCATCGCATCTCATCAGAAACCAACCTAGCTACCCATTACGACCATCGATTCATGCTTCAAATCCCTAATTCGAGTTTGAGGATCTTAAACCCAAAACCTGTAAACAAACACAGTTTCCCCCTCAAAACCTGTCAACAATAAATATTCTTCCCTCCGACCACCTGTCGATGAACTCCTCCGCCCACGTCTTCAACTATGGCCAATCCTTAATTCCTCAAAAGCTTGTAACACTCGGTCGATCATACAAGCCAATATGAACAATTTCTTAACACCTAGCAAAATTAGGGTTTAAAAGTAAAATTCCCAAATCTGCAATTACTCTGACAAATATCTCAACATTCAAGATTTTTCCCCTACTCCCCACTCAACCTACTTCCTTCAGAAAGAACCCGAGATCTTCCCATACAAAGATCATCAGAATTTACTAAAATTCCATTTTTAGTTCAAAACCCAATAGCAACTTCATCTAATACCTAAAAATTCCAATCTTTGATTTAAAAATCATGTTACAGATAGTATTTTTGATTTATGATAATGAATTAACAAATTAACCGGTTTGGAATTTAATAAGATCAACATGCATTGATGTTGTTCTGTGTTTCAGAGACAACTACTGATATTTTTTTATTTTCTTAAAGTTTTAAATATTTACCTAAGATATCAAACAATCTTTACTTAATAAATTTCATTATATCAGAAACATAATTAAAGGATAAAGATTTTAATAATGTTGCTGCCTGGGAAAAACAAAACTGAGCAGGGCATACCAAAAACAACATGCATACACACAATACCTACATCAGATATTTACTTATAACAACATTCAATGCTTATTCCTCTTAAACATAAAATTATGAAACCAAAATTAGATTTTAAATTTTAAAAGGTTACTCACAAATTTGAGGCCCCAGATTTGAGAAGAAGCCTTTAATTTTAGAAAACAAAATGTCTCTGCCCCTTTTTATTTGTAAACAGCTTGCATGTCTTCAAAAAGAATGCTTTTGAGGCTTATCTTTTAAACTTTAAATTTGCTTCTTTTTTTCTAAGAAAACTTCCATCTGTATTTACTGCAAATGTTTTTCTCTAGTTTTTCATTTGCAGGCTTCAAAAAAAATGCATGCAGGCAGAAAAGGTCTACAGGCCCTTTTGGATGAAGTTGAAATTTTGCTTTTCATGTTTACATGCATTTCAGATTTGTAGAGGGTTTGATTTTGATGAGGAGTGGAGTATGCAAATGTTTGAAGAGGTGAATCAATGCAGATTTGTGTATACAGATGTAAAATTTGAATATGCAAGCCTTTAATAAATATGAGTTTGATCTTAGAAGTCTGAAGATTTCTTTGATTAAAAAAAATGATAATGCAATATGAATAAGATGCAACTTAAACAAATGAATTTTCAGATTTAAGGAAATAAAAGAAAATTTAAAACCATATTTTACACTTGTCAAACTGCATATTAGTTTTTGAACACATGTAAAAAAATGATAAAGAATGAAACACTTGTTAAAAGAATGCAACACATGTTTTTCTTTTAAAGGCAATTTGTTTTTAAATTTACAAAGTAATGCATGTGTGTTAGCTTAATTTAATTTGTTAGTTTATATTAGAATATGTGTACAAATTTACAAAAGAAATAAGAACAATCATGTTTATAAATAAACTTATACATATTAAAAATTAAAACAATTAAACAATTAAGATTTATACTTTTGAACTTAAATTCAAACTAAATTCAAAATCAAATAATTTCAAATCAAGTTATATATAAAAATTCAATTTGAAATAAAAATTATAAATTTTATTCAAACTCTATTTATAAAGACAATACACAATATTAATAATGTTTTTATAAATATCTTTTATTATCAAATTAAAAAACATTTTACAAGAGATTATATTTATATTAATAAAATATTCATTTTATTAAACCATAAAACCATTTTGTTTGATTATTCTAAATTTAAAACTAAATCTAATTTAATTTAAAATATTTAATAATTTTCTTGTCAATTTTAAAATCATATATTTATTTATGAAATAGTTTTAAAAACTCAATACTAATAAAAATCAAAATTTCCAAATTACTACAAATATTAAAACTAGAAAGTATTCTTTATTTATTAAAATTAAAACAAAACCAATCTATTTAAAACATAAACCATATATTTATATTGTAAATAGAAATCAATTTATTATTCTAAAAGATAAAATAACCAATTTAGATATTTATTGAAGAAAATTATTAAATCTATTTGAATAATTATTAACAGAATATCAATATCAATTTAATTTTTTACTACAGATTATTAAATTGATATTGTTAAAAATTCCGGGATATTACACTATCACCAACAACAAACTATAGCAAGTAGTCGATCTTCAATACAGCTTCTTGCAGATTCGGTACAATGATCCTAAAGACCTCCAATGGCAATATATCTTTGCATTCTTTAAGGAATAGGATGAAATCTGAGAGAGGATGATGTGAATTAAAGTACAACTTTCTGATATTGTGTGGTTTGAAAATCAGTGAAGAATTGGAGTGAAACAGTATTGATTTGCAAGGAGATTGAAAGTATATGCAATGGATTTCTTTTGCAAATGTTTGGAGAAGGAGTAAGAGAAAATAAAAATTCTTGATGTTAAAATTCGTTTTCAGATGCCTTTATATAGTGGTTGAAGAGACGTGTCTTTTGGTGAAGAGGTGGAGGGGAATGTCTCTTCATTTAAAATTTGAATTTCTGAAAAACGGCTAGCATGTCGACATCCCCCTACCCCCCTTGTCGACATGGGTGTGTTGCAAAATGAACAACAACACTAATAAGTTTTGAAAATTTTCAGCATTTCAAATTATCTTATATTTATGGATTTTTGTGATTCGGTTGAGGTCAATGGTTGATGATCTTTAAGTATAATTGCCATGATATCTTTAAAAAGATATTCTAAGGTTCAACCAACTCCTCATCACTTCAAACATCTTTATCCTTCAGCATTCTTCTCTAATTAGGTTGTGTTCTTCATTTGCTCTGATTGACCTTCTTCTATAATTCATTTGCTTCCACTTTATTCTTGTTTATCTCTGTAAATGTCTCCATAATATATCTGATATGACTGTATAACTCGAAGATACATTAGTAGTAATATTTATGTGGTTGTTGTCATCAAAATCAATACCTCGGGATAACACAGATAAATCACTTTTAAGTCTGAAGTAAAAGCTTATTATCTTCATTTTTATTTAAGTGGAACATAAGTCAACTTTCAAAATCTTTTTATTCACATTAAATTCATAATTTAATTATTTAAACAATTCCAAATATTAAATTCAACAATTTAATTATCAAATAAAATGCTACATTTAAAATACAGGTTATTTAACTTGTAAAGGTAACTTTTAAATATATAAAATCAATTAAATATTTCAAATTAAAGGGCTAAAAATTTTGGGTCGTTACACTAAATATTCAAATACAAAGCCACTAAATATTCATATGACAAGTATAAGCCGAGCAAATATTTACCCTTAAATATTTCCTATTTTACAAAATATCAGTATACTGATATAATAACATCAATAATAAAATGTTTGTTCTACCTCAACAACAGCAACCATTACAACTCAATCATTTTGACGATTCATATCAACATTAACACCTAGGTGCATATCATACCTATTATTGTGTGCATAACCATCTCCCTAACTAACTTGCATTGGCAAACAAGAACATATTTGAACTATTTTTTAATCATGCATTAATGTAGCATCATTCATTATTGTAGAATAGCATGATGAAAGTCAAAAAATAAGCCTAGAAATCAATTCTAGCGAACTGCACTTATAACGATAGTCATTATGGATGTAGTTTGAAAAATTTCATGATTTCAAATTTTAAGTTTTTTCTTTTGGATTGTTTTTGAGAACACAATTTGAATTAATTTAAGTAAGTGAAAAGTTTAGTTTTAATTATTTAATAATTTATTTATTTAATTTAAATTAATTTAGGTAATTATTAATTGATTAATTAATTAAGTAATTAGGTTAAATAGTTAGAATTTAAAATATTATTAACTAAGTAAATTATTTTTAATTAAGTAAGTTTTAAATAATGATTAACTAAGATAAAAAGAAAACTAATTTTTGATCAAATTATTTATTTTAATTAATTTTTAATTAGAGTTAATTATTTAATTAATTGTTATTTAATTAAAGGTTAACTATATACTTAATGGGGGTTTAATTTCTTAAATAAATGTTAATTAAACATAGCATAATTAGGGTTTAATTATAAATAAAATTTGGATTATTAACGATATAATTTTTATTTAATTAAAATTAGTTAAGCTTTGATTGAGTTTAGACTTATGATTTAGTTAAAATTTATTTATTTGTAAGGTTTCTTTAAAAATCCTATCCGTTATTTATCTTTAACCAATTTTCTTGTTTAAGTGAATTGTTTTAAAACCAAAGGCCTCTTATCCATGTTATTAAGTAGCCAAATGAATTAAAGTTGTTGTAATAAAATGATGCATTTTATTGAAAGTAAGTCGACTTGTACTCATCACAAATACAACACTTTGGGAATGTGATAAATACAAGGGGGTTAATTTTGATAAGCGGGTCATGATAAACTAAGCATATGAAACATTTGTTCATATGTAAATCTTTACATCCTGGTAGTGGGACAGTTCCACTATAAATAACTTGGTCCTTTAAAATTATCGAAGGTTGATCGGGATCGGATATTAGTTGTTATCCGAAAACACTTCGAACTAATGTAAATGTTCGTATTGGAAACATTAAAGGCAAGTTCAAAGATAAAAACTTTGAAGTGCAGATGTTATTTTCTACTAACCCTGAGAGTGATTCCAAAATGGATGAAGTGGAAATAGTACCTACAGTTCATTCATCTCTTGAACGACTCGTATGGATGAATGCCGACATTATGTCAACATGTGGAAGATGATGTAACATTCGAGGTGGTAGTGCTCTAGAAAAGGTAAACATAGCCTCAGGCCTCATCAACCGAAAATGACCAAAACAGTGTATGCAGCAGGGCTATATGGGCCGCTCCCATAAGGGTATGTCACCACCGTATCTAGAATCGATATTTGACTTTTTTTTGTATGCTCTAGTACGGTTGCTGATCCCAACCATGGTGGTGATGTATTCGGTATTACTAGTCAAGTGGTAGGCCGGTTCTGTGTAGTAGGGGTACAAAACGTTCTTGTAAGACCCCAGGTGTATTTTATCTAGAGATGCATCTTCGGAAGGTGTTTCCTTACCTAGTCATGTATGGAATCCATTGTCTAATAAGTGCCGTATAGAAGTAGTTGTACCTAAATATGTTGAAATGTGAGACGCAAGCATTTTAGCTATGTTCTATCTTACTTGAAAAACCTAGACATTATTAAATATTATTGAATTTTAATACAAAGTGTATTGGTTATCATAAGATAAAAATCCATCCGTGTTTATGTGCGGCATGGCCTTACAAGATACCTTAGATTTTCAAATTGTTTATAAAAGTAAGAATTAAGTTGTTTGAGTTTACTCATACCAGACCCATGTCTAACCCAAAGTTTTATTTTCTTTTCCTAAAACTCTTGGGTACTCAAATTTTTATGAGTAGCCAAGTGATGCAGGTTTCTCATGATAACATTTTGAAGGAGCTGGAGCAGGTGGCTTCACCGATAACTATAGTATCTATTTCTACTGTGTATGCTTATATATGTATTTTGGACTTGCGATGTGAGGACAAGTAGTTATAATTGTCCTAGCGTGGAGCTTGTACTATTATGACTCTGATGTATTATGATAGCAGTGACTGTGTATAATCCCATGTTATGTATTATATGTTGTTCCTTTTCGATGTGAGATTCTATGATTGTTAAATTTTCTTCTTATCTTTCGTTTTCTTTTACCCATAATGAATCGTCTTTCGAAGTAAGAAAGGCGGTTTGTTATAGTTGGTATCAGAGCTTAGGTTAAGCTAAACACCTATGCTTTTGGCTTGAGTCAATTTTGAGAGAGCGTATTTGTAATTTTCTTTCATATACCCTTATAGGTAGATCAACTTGGTAGGTTTGATTAGTAACTTTCTTTCAAGTCTTATATAATTCTAAGAATTTTCTTACTATTTCTAGGTAGTAAGTAATGAGTAATAGAGGCAGACGAGATAGGGGACCAGGTAGCACTACAACTACAGATGGTCGAACCATAAATCCTGGAGGAGTTCGAATTACTGAAGAGGCCACACCAGAGCAGCCGAGAGTGAATTTCACAAACTTATGCAAAGATTACACTAATCTTGGAGGGAAACCATTTAAGGGGACTGAGTCTATCATGGAAGTGCAAGCTTGGTTTCTGTCTTGCGACAAGATTTTTAAAGGTCTTGGTTTATCTGAAGAAGAAAAGAGATTTTTAGCATCATGTCAACTACAAGAGGGGGAAACAACTTGGTGGGACTCCCTTACTACAAATATTCTAGAAGATGAGTTTTCATGGGCTCAATTTAAAGAAGTTCTTGAAGGCCAATTCTTGCCAGCAGTAAAAAGGACGAGGATGTATTGCAATTTCATGGATTTGAAGCTGGTGGATATATCTATAGTAGAATATGAGACGAAGTTCAATGAGTTGTCTTGTTTTGGACCAGAATTGATTAACACCCTATTAAAAAAGAATGAGATGTTTGTTTGGGTACGAGGGAAGAATACCATGAGAAAATGATAGCTTATGTCAATGGTACTTTTGTGGATTTAGTTGACATGGCTATGATGTACGAGCCCTTGGAAAAGAAGAAGCCCAATCCAGTAGCACCTAGCGGAAATTGTTCTAACAAGAGGAAGTTCAATCCGAATTGGAAGAATCAGGGAAAGGAAAAGTGTTGAGGTGGAGCCCAAGGAAGTCGTTTAAGGATTTTGTTTGCCGCAAATGTCAGCAGAAGGGCCACATCGTGAAGTTTTGCAAGAACCCTGGCAGCAGCAACAACAAAGTGGACCTATCTCCACGATGGTCCAGAAGACTCTTTGTTTTAATTTCCATTAGCCTAGGCATATGGTAAAAGACTGTCCACTCATGAAGAAAGTGCAGCATCCCTAGGTGTATGCTATAAAAGATGAGCCGTCGACTTTAGCAGACGTGAAAGGGAATGGCATCCTTGAAGGTACTTTACTTATTAATGGCACTTACATTCGAGCATTATTTGATACAGGTATCTTCCATAGCTTTATTAGTTAGAATCAGTTGGAAAATTTCATCTTATTCCTAGTATTCTAGAAAACCCTATGTGTTTGTCTAACCCTATAAACGACGTGACCCATTTGGATATGATTCGTAAGAATGTGCCAGTTTCCTACATTTCTCATCACTTCTGGTGCGACCCATATTTCTTAACTTTAAAGGATTTGACATTATTCTTGGTATAGATTGGTTATCAAAATACAAGGATGTCTTAAAATGTAATAAGAGAACCATATCATTAGTGACTGATATAGGAAGGAAAGCTAAGGTATCATGTAAGGAACATAGTATTCATATATGTAGTTTCTTGTATACCCTTGAAATTGCCTAGGAGAGTTTAGGGGATATTGAAGTTGTTAAGAAATTTCCTGATGTATCTGAAGAAGTTAAAATTTACCCATGCACCGTGAGATTGAGTTTTGTATTGATTTAGTCTTTGGTGCAAGTCCTGTAGTTCAACCTAAGTGGAGGATGTCCCCGAGGGAGAGGGAGGAGTTGGTAGATCAAATCCAGGATTTGCTGAGAAGAAGATTGATTAGACCCAGTCATTCGAGTTGGGGGTCAGCTGTAGTTTTTGCTGTTAAGTATGATGGATCTTTAAGAATGTGTGTGGACTATAGGTAATTGAATAAGTTGATCATTAGGAAAAAGTATCATTTACCCCGTATCGATGACTTTTTGATCAACTTCATAGAGCTAAGATGTTTTCCAAATGGATCTAGCTAGCAAATTTCATCAATTAAGGGTTACTAAAAATAGTATACCCTTAATTGATTTTAGGGCCCTGATTATTTCTTTAAGTGGTTGGTTATGCCATTCGGGCTAACTAATACACCTACATATTTTTTAGATCTCATGAACCGTGTTTTTCAAGATGTTCTTAATAAGTTTGTGTTAGTTTTCATCGACGACATCCTTATCTACTCCAAATCTAAGGAGGAGCATAAATATCATTTGGAAGAGGTGTTGGAAACATTGAAAAGACATGTCCTGAAGGCGAAATTTTCTAAGTGCCATTTGGAAATCAAAATTAAGATTCTTAGGACATATTGTGATAGTAGAAGGTATTTCAGTAGATCCAGCGAAGGTGGAGGCTGTTCAAGAATAGAAGCAACTACGAACCCTTACCGAGGTTCACAGTTTCTTAGGATTGGCTTGATATTATAGAAGGTTTATTCAAGATTATTCCAAGATTTCATCCTATTTGACTAAGCTAACTAAGAAGGAGAAGAAGTTTGTATGGACTCCAAAGTGTGAAGAAGCATTTCTAGAATTGAAGAAGTGACTTACCAATGTATCGGTTTTGGCTATTCTAGATGGTAATAATGGGTTCACAGTTTACACATATGCTTATGGAGTGGGACTAGGTGTTGTATTGATGCAGCATGGTAGAGTGATTGCATATGCAAGCAGGTAGTTGAAGCCTCATGAGAAGAACTATGCTACACATGACTTAGAGTTGTTGGCTGTTGTCTTTGCATTGAAAATGTAGAGGCATTATTTGCTAGGTACGGATCTTTCTTTTCTTCTTTAGTTTCTTTCCAATCTTTAGGATTCTAGAAGTAAGATTTCTTTCTTTGAATTAGGTGAAAAATTCGAGCTCTTTATGAATCATAAATTCCTGAAGTATCTATTCACCCAGAAGGATCTGAACCTGAAGCAACAAAGGTGGTTGGAATTCTTGGCGGCTTATGACTTGAATATTCTGTGTACGCCAAGGAAGGCTAATGTGGTGGCATATTCTTTGAGCAGGAACGCTATTTTGACTCTCTTGGAAGTTATCTCGACACTTCAGGAAAGGATGAGATACTTGAAGGTTTAATTAAAGGAGTCAAGGAAGGTTGATGTATGGATTTTGAGATGGATCACCAAGGTGTTTTAAAAATTAAGGGAAGATTGTGCATTCCGGATATAGGTAGACTGAGACAGGAAGTGCTTTTGAATGTCACAAATCTAAATTGAGTATTCACCTTGGAGTCCATAAGATGTATAAGGACATGAGGAGAGTCTTTTGGTGGCCAGAAATGAAGAAGGATATCTCCACCTTTTTGAGCAGATGTGGGAATTGGCAACAAATTAAGGGAGATCATCAGAAAATGGCAGGATTACTTCAACCTTTGGAGATCCCTAAGTGGAAATGGAAGGTGATATCAATGGATTTCATAGATGGTTTACCCAAAACTAGGAAAGGAAATGAGGAGTGTGGGTTATTGTGGACCGGTTAACAAAGAGTGCACGTTTTATCCCGATCTAGCCAACTAGAATGGCAGCTGCATTGGAAGAAATTTATATGAGGGAAATAGTTCGTCTACATGATGTTCCAATAAGCATAGTAAGTGAACGAGATCCTATCTACATAAGCCAATTTCGGGGAGCTCTGCAAACAACTTTGGGAACGTAGTTAAAGTCTAAGTACTACCTACCATCCTCAAACAGATGGCCGGACTGAAAGAGTTAATCGCATTTTGGAAAATATGCTAAGACCTGTATTCTTGATTTCGGAGGATCGTGGGAGGATAATATTCACTTGGTTAAGTTCTCTCATAACAATAGCTATCAAGCTAGCATTGGAAGACGCCTTTTGAAGCTCTGTATGGGAGATCGTGCAAATCGCCTGTGCGTTGTGTAGAGTCTGAAGATTGTTTAGTGCTTGGTCCAGATATGATTCGAGAGGCGATAGAGAAAGTTAAAATGGTTAGATGAAGGAAGATTAGAATCTCCAAAAGAGTTATGCTAAAAGGAGAAGGAAGGATTTGGAGTTCGAAGTCGGCGATGTTGTGTATGTGATGATAACTCCCATCAAAGGAGTCATTCGATTTGGAAAAACAGGGAAGTTGGCTCCTAGATACATTGGACCATTCAAGATTACAGAAAGGATTGGGTCACTCGCTTACAGAGTTGAGTTACCCAAAATGTTGTCAGGAGTCTACAATGTGTTCCATGTCTCCATTTGAGGAAGAGCATGCATGATCCATCTTCAATGGTAGAAACATCTGTTCAGGATGACATGGAAATAGAACCGAACTTGATAGTAGTTAGACATCCAGTTATTATTGTGGATCAAGATGAGGAGAAATTACGCAACAAAATTGTGTGACTGGTTAAGATTCAGTAGAGCAAGGATTCCCGAGACTGCACTTAGGAAATTGTTGATCACATAAAAAAGCTTATCCTGGATGGATGCTTGAATAGTTGTTGTATTGTGTCATGTATGTATTATCATCAAGGGTTCTTGCATACCTTTTGTACGAAATTTATGGTATGACTATGTGATTACTTTTGTGTTAACTCTTGTTAGTAAATTTGAGTACAAAATTCTTTTAAGAGGTAAGAATGCAACGATCTTGAATTTGGTCGTTTTAACTAGGCAATTATTTATTTTTTTATATAGTTAATAAATAGATTTTTATTAATAATAAACTCATGTTAATTAATTGTCAATGAGGGAAAAATTATTTCCAAATTTTTTCACCAAATTAAATAGTTGGTAGAAAAATAGAAAATGTGACCGAAGAGTGTTTTTCGAAATTTCAACATTTCGGCACCGGAAAGTTGTCAGGAGTATTGTTCGTCTTTGTGCACCATATGCACACATAGTAGATAATTAACTAAATAACAGTACGCTTAGGAATATATTATCTTATGTTAATTGTAATTAACAGGCGATGTGACAATTCATAACTTTAAAAAATAATAAACATTATATATAAATATTTATTATTAAGTGTTGTCATATCTTAATATTTTCATAATTAGACATTATTACTCTACATGAGCTTAAGGATTTTACTGTAGAAGGAGGACGAATGTGATAAGAGAGAGGGTTAGGAAGGTGATGCGATTTTTCAAAAATCATGACATATTGTATTAAATCATTAAAGGGTAATTTAATAAATTTCGCCAAATCTTTTTTCCTATAAATATACATCCACACATACGCATTCTCATTTTCTTTCTCCTTTTTACTTTCTAAAACTTCCTCCTTAAAATATCCATCGATTCCATTGTTGTAAAAGTTAGTAAAAATCACTCTTTTCCACTCAAACTCTTCTCTTTAGCTCACTAAAACCAACATCCATCTATACACTTTCTCTTCCAAAATCAAGTTCCCTTCCACTAAAAAAACATTAGGCCAAGCCCAAATATGACCATGGCCGAGCCTAATCTAGGTACTTAGGCATCCAAAAGCTTTACATTTGCAAGTTAGGACCAAGTGATAGCATACATCAAAGTTCTAGTGGAAGTTGCTTTGAGATTTGTAAAGCTTTCGGTGATTAAAATTCTAATTTTTGAAAAAGAAAATTCAACTTGTTTTAATTCTATATATGTTGTTAAATGTGCTAGGTTGATATGTTGAATTACCATGTGAATTACATAATATGTGCTTGCAAGTTTGTTGTTTAAATTGGATAAGTGATTTGGTTAAATATGTGATATATTTGGACATGTATATGTTTATATGGACATGGTTGTAGACATGTTATATTGGTTATGATATGTTGGTAGTATTAGTTGTAAAACAGAATCCAAGTTAGTAATGAGATGGTGTTGAACTAGTGTTGAAATGGTCGCAAAGCAATTTGAGATCTGATGGAAAGAAATAGCTTTTCTTTGGTTTGATTTTGGAAATGTTTTCCAAGTTATAACTTGTTGAAAGTTTCAAAACCCATGTATATTTTATCAAGAGGGGGATCTTCGGAAGGTAGTTCCTTACCTGGTCATGTATGGAATCCATTGTCCTATAAGTGTTGTACGAAATTAGTTGTGCCTAAATATGTTGTAATGTGAGATGCAATCATTTTAGCTATGTTCTATCTTACATGAATACCCTAGACATTATTATAATATCATTGAATTTTAATACAAAGTGTTTTGGTTATCGTAAGGTAAAAAATCATCCGTGTTTATGTGCGACGTGGTTTTATAAGATACCTTTGATTTTCAAATTGTTTATAAAGGTAAGAATTAAGTTGTTTGAGTTTGCTCACACTAGACCCATGTTTGACATGGAGTTTTATTTTCTTTTCCTAAAACTCTTAGGTACTCAAATTTTATGAGTAGCCAGGTGATCCAAGTTTCTCACGATAGCATTTTGGAGGTGCTGGAGCTAGTGGCCTCACCAATAGCTAGCTAGTATCTATTTCTGCTTTGTATGTATATATGTATTTTGGACTTGTGATGTAAGGAATAGCAGTTACAATTGTCCTAATGTGGAGCTTTTACTATTATGAATCTGATGTATTATGATAGCAGTGACTATGTATAATCCTATGTTATATATTATATGTTGTTCCTTTTCGATGTGATATCTGTGATTGTTAAATTTTCTTCTTACCTTTCATTTTCTTTTACCCAAAATGACTCATCTTTCAAAGTAAGAAAGGCGTTTCGTTACACAGTCATATGTGGTAGAAAAGCATACGAAACTTATATTAGCTAGGAGCTACTAATAAAAGTATAGGTCGAGATCCCATACCAGTCATATGTGGTATTCTAATATCTGAGTTATTTTACTTAGGGTCATCTACCCCTAAAATTTTCCTTGTAAACATTTCTTTCAAATTGATTTAACCCTTTGAATCATACTTAAACAAGGAAAATATACTCTATATTTTACTCAAATCACTCTGCCATGTTATGTATAATTTACATAAAAGATTGTTGATGAAAACATTCGAAAGCTTTGGAAGTACCCTTTCGAAACCGTTGAATTGTAACGACCCAAAATTGTGATCATTTAGTTTTGAACATTTAATTTATTTTTAAATGTTGAATTTGAATTATTGATAGATTTTGAATATGGAAGAATCAATGAAATAGTTTAAAATTTCAAACATACCGATTAACGGATTCAGTAAATAGTAAATATAATATTTGAAATTGGGTAAATATGGGAATCTGGAGTTAGACGTGAATAGGAACGATTTATAAGTTGTTTTATACTCTATTTGAATTAGAGTGATGGTAACATACTTTTGAATGGAATTAAAAGTCGATATATTTAAAGTTTGAAATTTATATATTAACTTAATAGTGGAATTTAACATATAGAAATAATGTAAATAATAAAGTTTTGATTTAATATAAATCGGAATGATTTCTTATATGGATATAAAATCTATTTGAATTATAAAGGAGTTTTGTCAATTTTGAAAATTGCTCGAATTTAATCGACGAGTTAAAATTGCCTTCTGGGGCATAGTCTCGGAATTCGATGAAACTAGTTCCATTGGATCCGTAATAGTGTATTATTATTGGATTTCAAATTTCGTAGCGTTTCGAGTTACCGATTGATTGTATGGGATAGAAAAGCATATGAAAATTTAATATTTGAATTCGAATCGAAAAGCAGTCTTCCATATACAATCGAACTAGGTTACGAAACATGTTGCATTGTTTTCTAAATAGAGGTAAAACATTATATGCCCTAGGCGGCACGTCCCGATCGGAGTTCGTTCGGAAAAGCATGTAAAATTTTAAAATAATGTTAAAATAATACACAAACACACACGCGCGCGCGCGTGCGTAAACAGTATCCCTAGTCCAAGAAATAACGCAGCCACCTCCATTACTTTTTAATGGCCGAAAATACCTATGCTTCCACCCTTGATTTCTCTCCATCCATCAACAATTAGGCTTCGACTTCTAAAGCAATATTATAGAGCTCGACAAGCTCTATGATAACAATGGCGGAGATGCCTGGTTTGCAGCGAGGGAGGAGAAATAGACTTGCGTTTAAGCTACATTCTTATGCGTTTTTCGAGTTATATATGGGGACGAGCGCCGCATGCTTGTGTCCGAAGGTGGAACTCGAGTTGGCGTTTCAAATGATGGTCGCCGAACATCATGGAGATGGTCGTGTAGGTCGCGGCAATGGAAGGATAAACGGCGGTGTAGTGTTTTGCTCGACCCTGGTACTTAATGGAAAAAGACGCAAGCAACAGCCTTGATACAGATTCAAACCAAGGGCCTAGATTTATTCAAAATAAAAAAGAGTAATGTGTAAATTTAAATTTATATTAAGTTACGAAACTTATAAAATACATATCTTCTTTATATGAGGTCGGAATTGGATGAAAGAAGCGGCGACGTAATCGTAGCGATGAGCACAATATGCTGGAAAAGATCTGGAGACGTTTGGAGCAAGTTCAAATTTTAGGTTAAATCGAACGTGTTCAATTTAATTTAAAATTGGAACGTTTAGCGAATTGAAACTCAAGGTGAGTTAATCTCACCCAAATTTTGGACTAATAATATAAATATAAATTTTAAGTAGTTAAAATTATCTAATGATTGATTGGTTGAGTTGATACATTTTTATCAGTTGAATGTGACATTATATATATATATATATTGGAGTGATTGATATTCCTGCATATATATAGCGGATGAGACCCTATGCGCCCGCATAATAGCAGATGATCTTATATACTGTGATATTCCATCTTGAAGTGAAAACGGAATTTTTATGTTGTGCTAACATTTGTGGATGTAGGGAAACAGGTTAGGGGATCCAACTGGATTCCTCAAAATGTTGACTTTTAATTTCATATATTGTGATATATGTTTTGTTGGAGTAGTCTATGATAGATTATTATGTGATTTGAATTGATTGGTTGCTATGGAAGCTTTAGCCTAGATTTTGGTATTTTTTAAATACTGTAACGATCCCGGATTTAGACTATATTTAAACTGATAACTAAATTAATTTTTGAATAAAAATTTGTGCAATTAATTGGAAATTGATATAAAATACATTAACAAATAAGTATTAAACTAGAAATAGAATTTAATTGTAAAATAAAAAACTAAACACATTAGAATACAAAGATAAATTATAACAACATATAGAACAAAATAGGAATTCATTTATATTTTAATGAGACAAAGACAAAATAAAAGAGATAATCCATGTAGACAAAGAAGTAACCATATGTACTTAACACGATCTCAGCCGAGCTAATGAAAAGTAGGCAAATATAATAAGTAGTTATAGGCAAGAACAAAGTAAAGTAGAACATAGAAACAAATTAATTAAATCTAACAACATGTTATTCATCAAAATTACAAAGCAATATGTATATGCTCAGCCAAAACAAGAAGTAAGTAAATACATTAACTAATAACTTAACAGCATAATTCAAATATTAACTTATTTACATTATAAAGTGAATACAAAGGACAAAGGTAAATGATAACAAATGAAACACATATACAATTTAAACAAGGAAATAAATGAAACAAACAAGACAAATATGTTTGCTGTAAGCTCATGTGTGTATGCAAGAGAAACAAAATATCAATAAATAAAAGAAGTTAGGCATAAGCTTATAAAAACAAGACAAAGGTAATTAATATGCTGGCTTTAGCACACCATATCAACCATGTTCATTTCATGTTTCCATCTCTAGAAATTAATGCAAATATCTCCAGCACACAATACATAGATTTTCAGCCACCATAAATAAGGAATAAGCAAGAAAAAAAAAGTGTACACGTATGTACTTACCAAACAAAGATAAATATATGTGTAAACAAGGGAAGAAACATATGTACTTACCCTATATCATCTCAGCACAAGTAAAACCATTTCAGCCGTAATAAAATCACTTCATTTCTGCTGGAAAAGAAAAAAAAATCTAATCTGGTTAAAGAAGTAAAACTTGTACCAGAAGACACCTAATTTGTCAGACCTGTTTCCTTTATATCTACATCTGCTTTACTCCAGTTTGTTCAAAACTTAGTAAACCAAAAAAGAAGAAGAGGAGCACCATTATTTTTTACAAACCCAAACATCATTCAAGTTCAAAAGCCTGGGAAACAAACAAATACAATCATTTAATATGAAACCTGGAAGCAAATAAACAAGCAAAGACCAAATTCAAAATTCTAGTTTTTTCAAAATTTATCAACTTCCAGGCTTGCTTCTCTGTTCAACAATTCCAGGCTCTGTTCTTTCTTACCAATGTGAGTAACATCACTTTTTAATTTAACAATTGAATATGGTTGCTTGTCTTTCTGTGATAGATATGGTAGTATGTATATATGTAAATGCAATATGCTTTGTGTATGTTTATTTCCATATGAGAATTCTCTGATCTTAGTTTCCAGTTTCCTATTTTAGATTTAAATTCATATTCTATTCAATCAATGGTTGCTAGGACTTAGTTTACAAAGAAAAGTTGTTTGATTTATTATGGATCAATGTTTAAAAACTTGATTAAGTTAAATTTCAAGCCTGAGTGTCACTGGAATATAAAAACAACAGTATATGTTAAACAAAGTAAAAACCCAAACTTTGCAATTTATAAATTCAGTTTTATAAATTAAAAATAACAACTACAACATGATTTTTAAAGCTAGAATCAAAATTTTTAGTTGAGAGATTCAAGGGCAGCTCGAGTTTGAACAAAACCAGCTCTTAGATCATTTTCTGGTGATCGAATCATCTTTGGATGCTAAGATTTGGGTTGAAGCAGGTTTGAACATCATGGAGTTTAGGAAAATTGTCGAACAAATTATCTGTTACAAGAATTTTGAGTTCAAGATACATATAGGGTTTGGGTTCCAGTATTTTTTGCGTTCCGTAAAAATTTGATTTCGCCACCGTGACGTGATCGAGTGCAGCGAGCTTCAGGGGGGTGGAAGTTGACGTGGAGAAGGAGTCGACGCCGGAGTTTTAGACGTAATGGTGGGAGGAGCTCGGAGAACGTGACGTTGATAGGTTTTGGGTGATAGGCCATGTCGAGTTTCCAGGTTTGTAGCTCGAACTCTCGAATTTGATTTCTAGTTGAAGATGTTGTGTTGATGATCGGAGGTGAGGGTATAGGTCACTGTCGACCTATCGGAGGCAGTCTCGGTGGTCGGAGCATCACCTTGGAGTGGTGCACGTGCACGCGACATCATCAGTACCTGGTGATGTTGAATTGGGAAAAGAAGTAGATAGTGGAAGGAGGAAAAAAAAGATTTCCACTTGTTTTCAGACTTAAAAATTTAAAGCATGTAAGTGAATTTTAAATAAAAGAAAAGAAGGAATTTAAACAAGTTAAATAAAAAGGGAAACTTGGTGTAACGACCCACAAATCCGTACCCCTTGAGTCAACGCTATTCTACAACAATCAACTCAAGTTGCATAGAAATACGAACCATTTGGGTTTAAGAAGAAGAGGTAGAAGAAGAGAAAACAAAATCAACATCAGAATCTAACCATCGCAGCGGAATAAAATATAATAGAGAATAAATAATCTTTACTCAAAATCAAATATATCAGTTTACATATATTACATCATCAGAGTACATCAGTCACAGCTCACCTCAATAACATACAATGGGTACACAACAACTCAACACAGCGGAAATATATATATATATATACAAGTACGAGGATACGTATCGTCATCCAGCTCGTCTCTTGAGCTCCACAGTATCATATCCTGTATCTTATAATACTCGGTCTGACCCAAGCATTACAGTTAAATAATACCAGGGTCAGTCAGGAATACCAGCGTGAGAAAATCTCACCCAATTGATTATTAAAGTTTCAAAAATCCTTTGAAAACAAAAGCATCTCGTAAGACCACGCCACAAATAAACATGTCGGGTTTTTACCTTACGATGGCTAAAACAATTTTTATAGAAATCCTCTGATATTATAATAGGGTCTATATACAAATACTTATAAAATAGCCGAAATTGTTACATTATTAAATTCCAGCTACTAGCCACAGAGTGGGTAATACAAACAAAACTCGTACAAGGCTCGTAGGGAGATTGGATTTCCAAACAATGACTAGGCACTGGGGTACCACCTGTCACAGTACGGGGCCTAGATCACCGTACCGAGGATTACTCCCTTCATCCCCTGCAACACAAGACCGGAACCATTCCTTACTGAACACTCCCAAACAAGATAAACCCCGTGGTTGGCGCGACCAACCACCCACTAAGCCGAAATAAATAAGGGACATCTAGACAGGGGAATTATCTTGTCCTGCTTGGGCATGACCCACCTAACCTTGCTGCATATCCCCTGATTTTCAGTTACCTTTTAGAACGTTTCACTTAGAATGCCCATCGCCCACCTGACGATGTTTCGCAAGCATTCATCCATACAAGTCCGTCCCGGGTTCGAACGGAACCAAAGGCACTACTACTACTACATCCATTTTGGAAATATCCTCAGGATTAGTAGCGACTAGCCCTTTGCACTTTACCGCTCCATCTTCGACTCCGTACACGTTTTTCGCACGAAACGTACAAACCGGATCGAAGTGGTTTTCGAGAAATAAATCTCGATCCCGGTCTCTTCGAAACGATCAGCGCATTTGTCCAATATTGATAGTCGGTGATTTAACTATCAATTAATATTCACAAACAACCATCCAACAATAAATAATTTCCCAAATCATTTATTACCTTCAAAATATCCTTACAAGATATATTTCTATTTTCAATCCTTTGAAAACAGTTTCAAAATCATCTTTCTTTTTCAGAATAAACTTTCCCAATATTTTCTATTTCCTCTGAAATCACCAAGCTCAAAACTAGATTTTTAAAATAATTTAAAACACTTTACTTTGAAAATATACTTTTAAACATTTAAGTTAAATTACTTCAGTATTTTGTAAAAATACATACTATATGAGTATTTTAAAATAAAGTTACTTAATAGAATATAAAACTAGATTTTCACCTTTGAAAAACAAAATACTAGGACAATTTTTAAGTAATTACTACTATAATAGGTTTGAAAGAAATACTTACTTTTGAATTTAAATAGTAGAAATAATAAATTTCTAAAGCTTGCTTTTTCAACCATTTTAAAACCTTTAAATTTATTTAAGAATTTACTTTAAAAATGTACTTGGTTATCCAGAGAAAAATCCCAACTTCAATCACTTAAATCGATTTCCCAAATTGATTTCCAATTTATTCCCTTTAAAATAAATTTCTTTACTTGCTCGATTCATTTCAAAATTCATTAATTATGGACTTTATTTTTATTATTATTATTATTTGCTGTTTGATTTTAAATCTTTTATCTGAAATATACAAATTTTAGGCTTTCCCTTTTTCTTCTTTGTTCCTTTCAATATTTAAAATCTTAAATTTAAAATAATGTTCTGTTCTTTTAGATATTAGTCCTTGGAGATTACAATTCATTAACTTTCTATTAATTCCAAAATCTCCCTTCTATATTCAAGATTTATTAATTAGAATTCTTATGTCGCTTTATTTTTATTCTTAAATTTATTCAAACTTCCATATTTATTTTACCCACAAATTTACTTCTTTTCCTTTCTTTCCAACATCCAAGTTATATATTTTTTGGAAATTCATTATACCCAATTATCCAATCAAACTATAGCATTCAAAATTTCAACATAATCCATCATAAAATATCAAATCATCATAACAGGGTAATTTAAATAATTTAAATAAATGTTGAGGGGTCCAGTTGGATCCCTCCAACTTGTTTTCCCTGCATCCACAGACGTTAGCATCACATAATATGCCAATTTCAAATGATACTATATTATATCACAACACTCAATTCAACCATACAATCAATTATTTAAATTCAATCATTTAAATTTAAATTTAAACCGAGTGAGATTAACTCACCTTTGCTTTGCTGTTCGCAATCCATTCCAAACTGACTTGTCCCTTTGATTTTATACCTTGTATAAACAGTATATGATTCTATTAACATCTTTTAATTAGTCAATCGACTACTTGCTATTTATTTATTTATTTAATTTAGCTACTAATTTGGGTTTAAACCAATAATTTATTTTAACAATTGTTTAAATTTTAAACTTCCTTTTTAACAAAATATAAATTTGCTAAATAATTTGACTAAAAAAATTAAACACCTTTATATATATTATTCCAGATTTACAGTAAGTTACAAACGAGCATGTATCTATGTGACGACCCGGAATTTTCTAGCAATATCAATTTAATAATCTGCATTAAATATTAAATTGATTTGACATATTTTTGTTAATTAAATCTGAATTGATACTTTTCTTTTAATAAATATTCAATTGGTAAATTTTATCTGTTAGAAATTAATTGTTTGTTTTCTATTTATATATGTATATATTTGTATACATTGTAAATAGATGAAATTTGTTTTAAAGTTTAACTAATAAGTTATGTTTTAAATACTAATATACTTTTTAGTGAATTAGAAATTGTGTTTTATTTAATGCAAACATTTCAAAGCTAATAAATAAATAAATATAGGGTTTTAAATACTTAAGATAATTGTTTAAATAGATTAAAACTTATTCTAACTTAAGTTTAAATTTAATTTATTAACAAAAATATTTGTTTATTTTTCTTTTAGTATAGTTTGATTTAAAATATGAATTTAAAAATATATATGAGTTATAAAATAATTTTGTAAAACAATACATTAATATACATTAATAAATATATAGCTTATAATATAAAGATAATTTATTCTATTTATCATTTCAAATTGATCATGTGTTTTATAATATAAAATGAAATGTATAAATAAAAAATACAAGATACAAGATAAATTGGAAAAGAGATATAAGTTAGTACATTAGTTAAATTAAAAGAACATAACAACGTTCATATGCATTTTAAAATATAACAGGACAACAAATAAACTAGAAAACAAATAAGTTTTTAAGTTTGTAAACTATCACATATGAACTGCGGTATATACATATAAGTATATGTTTAAGCATCAAGAACAAAAGTTGAACCTGAAAGTAAAGACAGTAACAAAAACTTTTGTAAACAAATTGGTCAGTAAGCATACTAAGTATAAATCATTATGAATACATTTAACATTCTGTTTACATATTAACAGTAAATATGTTCAAACAGAGATCTGCAAATATGAAATGACTGAAAACAGACTAGTAAAAAAACAAAGCTGCAATATCTTTACACAAACAAAATGAAGATATAAATATAAAGTGTGCAGGCCTAATTAAATGAAACAAATGACAGTAACAAAGATACACAACTGTATATATATGTGAAGCTTGTGAAGGAAGACATTGTTAAATATCTTTAAGCTAACAAACAAAAAGTAATTAATGTAAAAATCTTTTAGTACACTAAGTATTATATATCAGCCCACAATTTAAATAAATATCTCTGGTGTAAATCTGTACAATACAAGATTGTATGCAATACTGTCACTATTTCATGAAACATAATTATAACCCTGCTCTTTTCCTTTTCTATATGTTAGCTTCATATCAGTTCGAACTAAGGAAAATCTAAAGTAAACTTCATTTCAAACTAAAACATGAAAGTAAAACTATTTCATACCTAAACAAAATTCAAGAAGCAAAGTAGAATGAAGTCACAGTAGATTCAAGCCTGAAATTTCAAAGCCTGCTTCAACAAAATGCCTCTGTTCTTTCACACATTGGTGAGTAACTTTTAAATCAAACTAAATAAGTAGATTTCTGTTGCTTATAAGATCTGGGATGGATGATTCTTGTAATGCATATATAGTGATGATTCAGTAATAAGAATATCTGAAACATGAATGTCTGAACTGTTTTTTTTTGGGCTTTGACGGCCTCTGTTCTTTCATAGCTGAAAATGAGTAACTTTATTTTATAAAAAAAATATATATCTATTTAAGAAATGAATCTGTAGTATATATATGTCTATGGATAGTATAAGTATATATCTATTTATATACATATTGAATCCTCTGCCTATGCCTGTAGGGTGTGGTGGTGTGCAGGCTGTAACATGTGTTCACAAATTTGAATTCTAAAACAACTTTGTTCCCAAAACACAATCTACTTGGAATTTGGAACTAGAGTATAAACAAAATATTGTTGTTAGACATTGTACTAAATTTTTAAAATATGTTCAAACTAAAGAACTCAGCAGCAACTCTGGAAAGCTAAATGCATAAGCACAACTTCAGGTTAATCAGAAATTTCACTTTTTAAATTTTGGAATTTAGGAATACAAAGTGAATTAGTGAACTATAACATGATTTTTAAAGGTTAAAACATAATTTTTAGTGTTTGATTATGGGAGTAGTTCGTGTATGTTCAGTTTTTGCATTTGGGGTGGTTTCTGGTGATCAACGCGGTGGTCTGCGTCGAGCTTCGGTCTGGGGGTGGAGGAGGCTGCCGTGGACCTAAGAAAAATGGGCGAAGGGGGCCATGATGTCGGAGGTAGCGGCGGTGATGAGTTTTCTCTGGTAAACCTAGTGTTACTGGAGCATTTTGTTTTGACCACCGCGACTTCGACGTAGCGTCAAGCGAAGCGTGGTCTTGGGAAAAGGAGGTGCGGTGGGTGAAGATGTCATGGCAGGAAGCGCGAGCCTTCAAAAGGTCGGCGTTGTGCGGACACGGCGGTGACAGGTTGGGAGGGGAGGTGGTGTGTAGTTTTCAGGTTTTGTTCTCGTTTCTATTTCGCGCGTGCGCCTGGGAAACTCGAAGCAATGTTGTTGTTTTATCGGGGAACCTCACGTGTTTTTCTCGAAGTAAAAGAGGGAGGGGCTCGGGTTATTGATTTTCAAGTTTTGTAAAACCTGTAACAGTTTTTAAAACTGTTTTGTGGATTTTGTTTTAAATTTAACTCAAAGCCAAGTCAAATTTTAAATCAAGTTTGCAACATGAATTTAAGTTAGATTCGAAAGAGAGTTGACAATAATAATGTTTCAAAATTTAAATAATTTTAAATAATTTAAAAGTGGTAAATGATTAAAGTATTTTCAAACTAAGTTGAGTTAAAATGAAAATTTTAAACTGTTAACAAGAGATTGAGACATGTCAACTCCAAAGGAAGTCAGGACTTAGATATGTAATTCCAGACTTGAAACTAAATTAAAGTTTTATAATTTAAAATTGATTCAAATAGTTTAATGCTATTAAATATGTAAGTTTAAAAAAAAAGGGTTTTGAAAATAAATTAGTGTTAAAAAACTTTATGAAGGATAAAATTAGAATTTATTGAAATAAAAGTTTTCAAACATATTGGAATTGAAAATATAATCAATAATGAGAATGGTTTGCCTTAATTCATGAAGTTTTAGAATATATGTGCATCAACCTTTAAGTTAATTAGGTAGAATAATTAATAATAGATATTAATTAATCTAGTAATTATAGTGTAAATGTAGTAATTAAAGTTAATTAATGAATAATTAACTAATATGTGATTTAGAACTATAGATTAGATTTTTAAATGGTTAGTTAACTTATAATTAATAATAATTAATATAAGTTGATAATTAAATAATTATTAATGAAGTTCATTAAACAGATTATGTTATAATTAATTAATATGATTGATTTTTTAATAAATTAATTAGATTAATTAATTTAATAGTTTAAATGAAATTATTTATTGAAAAGTAATTAAGAAATTAATTACTTATTAATTGTGTACATTGATTTAATTTGAGTTAATTAATTTAGTTTAATTAACTGATATTTTGAAGTTGAATTACTTAGAAAAGTAATTGAAGAATAATTACGGGATGTAATTAACTGGATAATGTTGTAATAGGAGTAATTGGAATATAATTACTTAAAATTAATCAGGGGTTTCATTTAGAGTGTTATTGAGAAGTAATTAATTATGAATGATTAATTACTATTTGTTATTAATCAAGAGGATTAATATTTATAATGTGAAGATTTGTATTCTTAATATGATTAACAAATGAAATGTAATTAAGGAATTGATTTATTTGAGAATAATAAATCAACAAGATAAGTAAATGGTAATAAATCGATAAATGTAATTAGTTAATGGATTTATTTAAGATTAATTTACTGTAAATGAATTAAAGAAAACTACTTGAATGCAGTCAAGTATATTTAAATCAAAGATGATTAATTTGAATATATAAGTAATTGATGATAAGATTTGAATTAAGTAAATTAATATTTATTAATTTAAGAAATCATTTGATGATTTGGTATGTGTAATTACTTAGTGTAATTAATGGAGCATAATTACTCAGAATAGTAATTGGATGATCATTACTTGATGAAGTTAATACAAGATGATCTGTAAGTAAAGTAATGTGAGTAATTTCTTTTGTAATTAATCAAAGGATTAATTTATGGAAATAATTAATCATGGAATGATTAATTTGTTAATAAGTAATTAAGAGTGGAAAATTACTGGTTTGTTACTAATCAAGGGGTGATTAATAATTGTGTTTAAGTAAAGATTAATCACTCAATTATTTTAGATAAGTAATTGAATATAAATTGAAGATCATTAATTAATATAACTAATGATGCAATTAAGAATTGTAAATTAAGGAATAATTAATGGATATGTAATTAAATGTTAATCTGCTATAAATGATTTAGAATAATTCATTTAAGGAATTTATTAAAGACTAAATTATTCTTGTAATTAGAGAATGGTTAATTAAATTGATTTATAATTAATGAATGATTGTGAGAGCAGGATTTATGGAATTGTAATTAATTTAATTTATTTTAAATTAATTAAAATGGAAGTAGTTAATTTAATTCATTTTAAATTAACTATAGCTTGTGATTCATAAATCATTGCTGACGGATGATATTGATATTTCATTGATTGATTGTGATCTCAGAAATGAGTTAGATAATGTCTATGTGATATGAGATGCTTGGTTTAAGTATGATAATGTTTAATTATTTGTGTGGATGGTGATATTAATTATCTGTTTATGATGATGATGTATTATCTATTATGAGATGTGAATTATCTATCTGTGCATATTGATGATATTGAATTCACTGTTAAGACTAAATAGACAACTTGGCCTTAAAAGACACGTTTTGGATTTCGATGAGACCGGGATCGGGTTTTCCGCATTAGGAATATCCGAAAACCACATCGTTTCCAAATTAACGTTAGGTCGTGAATCTGAAGTGAAGGTGGAGATTCAGAATGCAAGGGTTATCGTCGTTAACTCTGAGGGTGATTCCAAAATGAGTGTAACGAGATGATGCCTTCGGTTTCGTTCGAACCCGGAACGAACTTGTATGGATTGAATGCTTTCAACACATCGTCAGGCGGACGATGAGCATTCTAAGAAATATGTTCTATAAAGGTAATCGTAACCTCAAGCCTCATCAACCGGGAATGGCTAAAACAAGGGAGGTGCAGCAAGGTTAGGTGGGTCATGCCCAAGCAGGACAAGGATATTCCCCTGTCTAGATGTCCCTTTTTATCCGGCTTAGTGGGCGGTTGGTCTGCAGCCAACTGCGGGGTTTATCTTGTTCGGGACTGTTCAGTAAGGAATGGTTCCGGCCTTGTGTTGCAGGGGATGAAGGGAGTAATCCTCGGTACGTTGATCTAGGCCACGTACTGTGACGGGCGGTACCCCAGTAGCCCTGCCATTGTATGGAATCCACAATCCAATAAGTGCCTACGGTTTTGATTGTATTACCCACTTTTGTGGCTAGTAGCTGGAATTTAATCATGTAACAATTTCGGCTATTTTCTATTTACTTGAAAACCCTAGACCTATTATAATATCACAGAATTTCCTATCAAATGTTTTGGTTAGCGTAAGGTAAAAACTTTTCCATGTCTATGTGTGGGAAGTCTTACGTGATACCTTTTGTTTTCAAAGGATTTTTCAAAATTAAGCAACTTTAACCTGTTACTCATACCAGACCCATGTCTGACCCGAAGTTTATTTTGTTTTTCATAAACTCTCGGGTACCCAAATTTTTACGGGTAGCCAAGGGATTCAGGTTTAGCTTTGACGAATTTTGAAGGAGCAATGGAGCAGGAGGCTTCAGCGTTTTAGATAGATATATAGTTCCGCTGTGTGGTATCTCTGTGATGTATTGTGTATTGAGTTGTATTAACTAGACAGGTGTTTATAACTGTCTAGTATGTGATGTTTTATCTGTATAGCTCTGATTGATGTATATATTATGTAAATACTTATGTAATTAATATATTTTATTCGTTCCGCTGTGAGATTCTGATGTTGTTGTTCTTTCTTCTCTATCTTTTCTATTTTCTCACCCTTTTCTTTTTTATTAACGATACTTCTTCCTGGAGTAGGAAGTGGGGTCGTTACAGTGGTATCAGAGCGCTAGGTTGAGTGAATACCTAGGCTCTTAAGTGATTTCTTTCCTGAGAGAGCGTATTTGTAAATTTGATATATATATATATATATATATATTTATTTATTTATTTTCTATTCTATTTGTTGGATTACCTGTCCGGGTTTTCCAATATAAGTATAAGGATAGATTGAGTAGTGGTGTGTGTAACACGACTACATGTGGTTGGAAGTATATTTGACCAGACTGTTGACCTAATACCGTCTCGAGTAAATTTGTGGTGTAAGGATTTCACCTAAATCTCTTGAGGAAACCTGTTAAGATTTGGAGTCCGTTTTGTTGTACAAGATTGGATGAGTAGAATTTGGATTGTGTGAGTTGAGCAGAAGCTTAAATATTATCTTGGTAACTCAAGAAGTAGTGGTTGTGTGTTGAGATGCAGTAGCGATGGATTGTTTCCGAAGAAGTTCTCAAAGATCTTTGGATAAGGAAGTATGTCTGCATCAGTTCTGAGGTTGAGTTTAGTTGAATGTTGTGGCCTGAGTTTTCCGAGGAATTTTAGATTAAGGAATTTTTGGGCATCAGCAGCAGTGTTGCAGCTCAGATTGTTCTGCCGACACGCGAGGAGGTCATCTGTCAGCAGTTCTTTTGAGGTGAAGTCCAGAGGCAGTTTTGTGGATCCATTTCTTCAATGGATTGGCAAGATAAGCTTAAGCTGTTAAGTTTGGTAAGGAGAGAGCAGTTTACTTGGATATTAGCCTGAGTGGATCGCAAAAGTGACTTGTGACAGTTAAGTATTCTTTTGAGAGGGTAGGAATTTTTCTGGATATCTTTGAAGAAGTCAGTAGTTTGCCTTAGCATCTGCGGAGTTAAGTTTGGTATCGACTGATTTCTGAAGAAATACCGATGGTTCAGCTTAATAATAGAATGGTTTCTAGAGAAAGAAATTGGGTAAGCAACTCAAGTTTTGGAGGGACTTCTAAGTTTTATTTTGGATCTGCTGAATCATATTTTTGTAACGTGTTGTCCAGTTTGTGCTTATGTGCACCATCAGCATTTTCATCTATCCAGATCAGAGTTGTGCAGCGGAAGCAGTTGGGAGTGCATCTGTTTTTCTTTCTGGGAAAGAGAAGTTGTGTTCTACTGAGGATAGTAAAGGTTGTGTTCTTGGTTTTGGTTGATTTTGAGAAGCTCATTCTACTGGTTTGTTTTTGGATTCAGATTGTTATAGGAGTTATCAGCGAAGGTTGAGCTGATCGTTAAGTTGAAGGCAGCTCTGGATCATAAGAAGTATTTGGAGGACAAGAGACGAAGGAATTTGGATTTGAGGAGACAGAGATTTGATTTTGTAGGAATTTTATCTGATTCGCAGGAGTTCTGTAGATTAGTAGTATAGACTGTTTGGATTCTATAGATCGAGTATTCCGGTATTATACTGGGAAACTCTAGGGAACTCTACCCAGAATTTTGTCTGGATAGTTAGCTTTGTTGATTGAGTAGATTGGTTGTGATGATTGTTAGCATGTGATTGATATATGCTTATGGTTTAAAATTAAATAAAATCTTAAATATATTATTAAATTACCTTTGCTTTTAAATTTCGGGGACGAAATTCTTTTAAGGGGGGAGGAATGTGACGACCCGGAATTTTCTAGCAATATCAATTTAATAATCTGCATTAAATATTAAATTGATTTGATATATTTTTGTTAATTAAATCTGAATTGATACTTTTCTTTTAATAAATATTCAATTGGTAAATTTTATCTGTTAGAAATTAATTGTTTGTTTTCTATTTATATATGTATATATTTGTATACATTGTAAATGGATGAAATTTGTTTTAAAGTTTAACTAATAAGTTATGTTTTAAATACTAATATACTTTTTAGTGAATTAGAAATTGTGTTTTATTTAATGCAAACATTTCAAAGCTAATAAATAAATAAATATAGGGTTTTAAATACTTAAGATAATTGTTTAAATAGATTAAAACTTATTCTAACTTAAGTTTAAATTTAATTTATTAACAAAAATATTTGTTTATTTTTCTTTTAGTATAGTTTGATTTAAAATATGAATTTAAAAATATATATGAGTTATAAAATAATTTTGTAAAACAATACATTAATATACATTAATAAATATGTAGCTTATAATAAAAAGATAATTTATTCTATTTATCATTTCAAATTGATCATGTGTTTTATAATATAAAATGAAATGTATAAATAAAAAATACAAGATACAAGATAAATTGGAAAAGAGATATAAGTTAGTACATTAGTTAAATTAAAAGAACATAACAACCTTCATATGCATTTTAAAATATAATAGGACAACAAATAAACTAGAAAACAAATAAGTTTTTAAGTTTGTAAACTATCACATATGAACTGCAGTATATACATATAAGTATATGTTTAAGCATCAAGAACAAAAGTTGAACCTGAAAGTAAAGACAGTAACAAAAACTTTTGTAAACAAATTGGTCAGTAAGCATACTAAGTATAAATCATTATGAATACATTTAACATTCTGTTTACATATTAACAGTAAATATGTTCAAACAGAGATCTGCAAATATGAAATGACTGAAAACAGACTAGTAAAAAGACAAAGCTGCAATATCTTTACACAAACAAAATGAAGATATAAATATAAAGTGTGCAGGCCTAATTAAATGAAACAAATGACAGTAACAAAGATACATAACTGTATATATATGTGAAGCTTGTGAAGGAAGACATTGTTAAATATCTTTAAGCTAACAAACAAAAAGTAATTAATGTAAAAATCTTTTAGTACACTAAGTATTATATATCAGCCCACAATTTAAATAAATATCTCTGGTGTAAATCTGTACAATACAAGATTGTATGCAATACTGTCACTATTTCATGAAACATAATTATAACCCTGCTCTTTTCCTTTTCTATATGTTAGCTTCATATCAGTTCGAACTAAGGAAAATCTAAAGTAAACTTCATTTCAAACTAAAACATGAAAGTATAACTATTTCATACCTAAACAAAATTCAAGAAGCAAAGTGGAATGAAGTCACAGTAGATTCAAGCCTGAAATTTCAAAGCCTGCTTCAACAAAATGCCTCTGTTCTTTCACATATTGGTGAGTAACTTTTAAATCAAACTAAATAAGTAGATTTCTGTTGCTTATAAGATCTGGGATGGATGATTCTTGTAATGCATATATAGTGATGATTCAGTAATAAGAATATCTGAAACATGAATGTCTGAACTGTTTTTTTTTGGGCTTTGACAGCCTCTGTTCTTTCATAGCTGAAAATGAGTAACTTTATTTTATAAAAAAAAAATATATATATCTATTTAAGAAATGAATCTGTAGTATATATATGTCTATGGATAGTATAAGTATATATCTATTTATATACATATTGAATCCTCTGCCTATGCCTGTAGGGTGTGGTGGTGTGCAAGCTGTAACATGTGTTCACAAATTTGAATTCTAAAACAACTTTGTTCCCAAAACACAATCTACTTGGAATTTGGAACTAGAGTATAAACAAAATATTGTTGTTAGACATTGTACTAAAATTTTAAAATATGTTCAAACTAAAGAACTCAGCAGCAACTCTGGAAAGCTAAATGCATAAGCACAACTTCAGGTTAATCAAAAATTTCACTTTTTAAATTTTGGAATTTAGGAATACAAAGTGAATTAGTGAACTATAACATGATTTTTAAAGGTTAAAACATAATTTTTAGTGTTTGATTATGGGAGCAGTTCGTGTATGTTCAGTTTTTGCATTTGGGGTGGTTTCTGGTGATCAACGCGGTGGTCGGCGTCGAGCTTCGGTCTGGGGGTGGAGGAGGCTGCCGTGGACCTAAGAAAAATGGGTGAAGGGGGCCACGATGTCGGAGGTAGCGGCGGTGATGAGTTTTCTCTGGTAAACCTAGTGTTACTGGAGCATTTTGTTTTGACCACCGCGACTTCGACGTAGCGTCGAGCGAAGCGTGGTCTTGGGAAAAGGAGGTGCGGTGGGTGAAGATGTCATGGCAGGAAGCGCGAGCCTTCAAAAGGTCGGCATTGTGCGGACGCGGCGGTGACAGGTTGGGAGGGGAGGTGGTGAGTAGTTTTCAGGTTTTGTTCTCGTTTCTATTTCGCGCGTGCGCCTGGGAAACTCGAAGCAATGTTGTTGTTTTATCGAGGAACCTCACGTGTTTTTCTCGAAGTAAAAGAGGGAGGGGCTCGGGTTATTGATTTTCAAGTTTTGTAAAACCTATAACAGTTTTTAAAACTGTTTTGTGGATTTTGTTTTAAATTTAACTCAAAGCCAAGTCAAATTTTAAATCAAGTTTGCAACATGAATTTAAGTTAGATTCGAAAGAGAGTTGACAATAATAATGTTTCAAAATTTAAATAATTTTAAATAATTTAAAAGTGGTAAATGATTAAAGTATTTTCAAACTAAGTTGAGTTAAAATGAAAATTTTAAACTGTTAAGAAGAGATTGAGACATGTCAACTCCAAAGGAAGTCAGGACTTAGATATGTAATTCCAGACTTGAAACTAAATTAAAGTTTTATAATTTAAAATTGATTCAAATAGTTTAATGCTATTAAATATGTAAGTTTAAAAAAAAAGGGTTTTGAAAATAAATTAGTGTTAAAAAACTTTATGAAGGATAAAATTAGAATTTATTGAAATAAATGTTTTCAAACATATTGGAATTGAAAATATAATCAATAATGAGAATGGTTTGCCTTAATTCATGAAGTTTTAGAATTTATGTGCATCAACCTTTAAGTTAATTAGGTAGAATAATTAATAATAGATATTAATTAATCTAGTAATTACAGTGTAAACGTAGTAATTAAAGTTAATTAATGAATAATTAACTAATATGTGATTTAGAACTATATATTAGATTTTTAAATGGTTAATTAACTTATAATTAATAATAATTAATATAAGTTGATAATTAAATAATTATTAATGAAGTTCATTAACCAGATTATGTTATAATTAATTAATATGATTGATTTTGTAATAAATTAATTAGATTAATTAATTTAATAGTTTAAATGAAATTATTTATTGAAAAGTAATTAAGAAATTAATTACTTATTAATTGTGTACATTGATTTAATTTGAGTTAATTAATTTAGTTTAATTAACTGATATTTTGAAGTTGAATTACTTAGAAAAGTAATTGAAGAATAATTACGGGATGTAATTAACTGGATAATGTTGTAATAGGAGTAATTGGAATATAATTACTTAAAATTAATCAGGGGTTTCATTTAGAGTGTTATTGAGAAGTAATTAATTATGAATGATTAATTACTGTTTGTTATTAATCAAGAGGATTAATATTTGTAATCTAAAGATTTGTATTCTTAATATGATTAACAAATGAAATGTAATTAAGGAATTGATTTATTTGAGAATAATAAATCAACAAGATAAGTAAATGGTAATAAATCGATAAATGTAATTAGTTAATGGATTTATTTAAGATTAATTTACTGTAAATGAATTAAAGAAAACTACTTGAATGCAGTCAAGTATATTTAAATCAAAGATGATTAATTTGAATATATAATTAATTGATGATAAGATTTGAATTAAGTAAATTAATATTTATTAATTTAAGAAATCATTTGATGATTTGGTATGTGTAATTACTTAGTGTAATTAATGGAGCATAATTACTCAGAATAGTAATTGGATGATCATTACTTGATGAAGTTAATACAAGATGATCTGTAAGTAAAGTAATGTGAGTAATTTCTTTTGTAATTAATCAAAGGATTAATTTATGGAAATAATTAATCATGGAATGATTAATTTGTTAATAAGTAATTAAGAGTGGAAAATTACTGGTTTGTTACTAATCAAGGGGTGATTAATAATTGTGTTTAAGTAAAGATTAATCACTCAATTATTTTAGATAAGTAATTGAATATAAATTGAAGATCATTAATTAATATAATTAATGATGCAATTAAGAATTGTAAATTAAGGAATAATTAATGGATATGTAATTAAATGTTAATCTGCTATAAATGATTTAGAATAATTCATTTAAGGAATTTATTAAAGACTAAATTATTCTTGTAATTAGAGAATGGTTAATTAAATTGATTTATAATTAATGAATGATTGTGAGAGCAGGATTTATGGAATGTGTAATTAATTTAATTTATTTTAAATTAATTAAAATGGAAGTAGTTAATTTAATTCATTTTAAATTAACTATAGCTTGTGATTCATAAATCATTGCTGACGGATGATATTGATATTTCATTGATTGATTGTGATCTCAGAATGAGTTGGATAATGTCTATGTGATATGAGATGCTTGGTTTAAGTATGATAATGTTTAATTATTTGTGTGGATGGTGATATTGATTATCTGTTTATGATGATGATGTATTATCTATTATGTGATGTGAATTATCTATCTGTGCATATTGATGATATTGAATTCACTGTTAAGACTAAATAGACAACTTGGCCTTAAAAGACACGTTTTGGATTTCGATGAGACCGGGATCGGGTTTTCCGCATTAGGAATATCCGAAAACCACATCGTTTCCAAATTAACGTTAGGTCGTGAATCTGAAGTGAAGGTGGAGATTCAGAATGCAAGGGTTATCGTCGTTAACTCTGAGGGTGATTCCAAAATGAGTGTAACGAGATGATGCCTTCGGTTTCGTTCGAACCCGGAACGAACTTGTATGGATTGAATGCTTTCAACACATCGTCAGGCGGACGATGAGCATTCTAGGAAATATGTTCTATAAAGGTAATCGTAACCTCAAGCCTCATCAACCGGGAATGGCTAAAACAGGGGAGGTGCAGCAAGGTTAGGTGGGTCATGCCCAAGCAGAACAAGGATATTCCCCTGTCTAGATGTCCCTTTTTATCCGGCTTAGTGGGCGGTTGGTCTGCAGCCAACTGCGGGGTTTATCTTGTTCGGGACTGTTCAGTAAGGAATGGTTCCGACCTTGTGTTGCAGGGGATGAAGGGAGTAATCCTCGGTACGTTGATCTAGGCCACGTACTGTGACGAGCGGTACCCTAGTAGCCCTGCCATTGTATGGAATCCACAATCCAATAAGTGCCTACGGTTTTGATTGTATTACCCACTTTTGTGGCTAGTAGCTGGAATTTAATCATGTAACAATTTCGGCTATTTTCTATTTACTTGAAAACCCTAGACCTATTATAATATCACAGAATTTCCTATCAAATGTTTTGGTTAGCGTAAGGTAAGAACTTTTCCATGTTTATGTGTGGGAAGTCTTACGTGATACCTTTTGTTTTCAAAGGATTTTTCAAAATTAAGCAACTTTAACCTGTTACTCATACCAGACCCATGTCTGACCCGAAGTTTATTTTGTTTTTCATAAACTCTCGGGTACCCAAATTTTTACGGGTAGCCAAGGGATTCAGGTTTAGCTTTGACGAATTTTGGAGGAGCAATGGAGCAGGAGGCTTCAGCGTTTTAGATAGATATATAGTTCCGCTGTGTGGTATCTCTGTGATGTATTGTGTATTGAGTTGTATTAACTAGACAGGTGTTTATAACTGTCTAGTATGTGATGTATTATCTGTATAGCTCTGATTGATGTTTATATTATGTAAATACTTATGTAATTAATATATTTTATTCGTTCCGCTGTGAGATTCTGATGTTGTTGTTCTTTCTTCTCTATCTTTTCTATTTTCTCACCCTTTTCTTTCTTATTAACGATACTTCTTCCTGGAGTAGGAAGTGGGGTCGTTACAATCTATCTATATTTATTTATTTTTATTTATATATATATAAATTTTTAAACACATTAACGTCTAACTAAAATATAAAATGAGCTGTAAATCCAATCTATATATGCTCAGATTAAATCGATGGAAAAACGTTTACCTCCCTACACGGCTCGAGCTCGGATCCACCATAATAACATGCTCGGTTAACACCTGCAAACTCGTCCAAAACCCATCGAAGAACAGATCAGACCATCACTGCCTTGCCGACCTCGAGATTGCTGTCGACGAAGCACTGCGAACTGGCCCACGCGAGCATCCCCCACGCGATGTTGCGACCTTAACCCCAAGCTCCTCATCGTCTCGTGATTTCCCGGCATCGGCACGTCCTAGCGCTTCGCGTGACCATCACACTTGAACGACGACCTCGAACTTCCCTCCTGCTCGATCGCGACGAGGCGGTGACTGATGCCTCTCCCCTCTTCCATGCTTCACCATGCCGAATACCAACGAGACTAAATTCCAGCGTGTTTCGCTTTCCCCCCTTTTTCTTTTTTATATGAATCGAAAGAACTGATTTGTATTTGAAGGAAGGAAGGAGTTTCGGCTGTTTTTTTTAAAAAAAAAAGGGCAAGGGAAGATTTCGATTAATTGAAGAAAGATTAAGGTTTGTTATACGAGAAATATCGATTTGGGGTTGTCTTTTTATTCGAGAAAAGGAAAGGGAATTTGTTTGAGGAGCTCGGCCATTAATGAATTTTTTTTTGTTTGCTTCTTGAAGGTACGAAAAGGAACAGCTTGATATGAACAAAGGAATAGGTAGCGTGCTTAAACGAGTAAAGGATGGCGTATAAGAGAAGCTTGACTGAATAAATTATTAATTAAGTTTTTTTTTTCCAGCGCGTTATTATATCGTATACACACACAAAAGCTCCAATCAATACGAAATTTGAAATCCGATAATAATTCTATATTACGGACTCAATGAACTGGTTTCGCCGAATTCCGAGACTGTGTCTCGGAAGGCTATTTTTTAAAAATCAATTTAAACTATAAAAATTTTAAAACTGAACAAACTACTGTTACTTTAAATTTTACAAATTCTATTACCCTCGTTACTATCAATATAAATTTTATAAGTCTTCAAATTATATTTTAACAGACTTAAAACTTCAGATTCAGCATTTAACTCAACTTCAATTATTTAATTCAATAATTTAATTAACCATTAATTAGGGATATTTGAATTCAAGTTAAAATTATTCTATTGAATATTTCAAACCAATTTAAATATTCCAATTTCAAATGGTTAAAAATTCCGGGTCGTCACATTCCTCCCCCCTTAAAAGAATTTCGTCCCTGAAATTACTCATTAAGAAGAATAAACCAATACCCGTTTACTCTTCCTAAAACCAAACAGTTCCTGTCAATTCACTATCTTTTATAAAAGACCTATTATTATTCTTATTAACTTTCCAAATCTTTCCATAGTTCCCAAACAAATCTATTTATACAATCGTTCAATTTATAATTCAAAACTAAATTTGAATTATCAGAATTTTCTCAAATTTTTTTTCTAACTCCCTAAATTTCCGAAAAATTTCGCCAGCGTCTCCTTTGCACGGCTAGCTCGGTACAACTACAAAATGGCTCTACGGCCTCCCAAATCCAAAAAGAAAACTAAAAGCCAAGTGGCTCCAACCAAATCCAAATCCAAATCAAATTTCATACCAAATTTAAATACATACCTTTTGCCGAGCATTTCAAATTTTATCCTTTCATATCAAACCCAATTTTCTTTTTCCCTTTATAATACCTGCACACCTGCTTAGCACCAATATCCAAACACAATATCCCAAAAACATTTTATCGACCTTCTCACAAAATGTCAATATTTATTCATTCAAATATCAACTAGGAATATATTTGTAATATCAATTACCAATAGAGGATTCACCGTTCCTTTCTTAAGTTTAGTATAAGCAATTTATATGCTTCTTATATTCCTTTTCACCTTACCATTTAAGTTTATATCTATTTCTATTCAATTTAGTTTTCACATTCCATATGAATTTTATTTATTTTCAACTTTGAACATTTAATTTTATCTTCCATTTATAACTAATTTATGTCAATTTTTTAATTAGCTTCATTTGCTAATCTATTTCAATTTCCAGTTTGTAACTGTTTTGTCGTTAACAAAATTTTCCAAAAAGTTTCAAAAAATTTCTAACTCCCAAAATTTCTGAATTTTTTTGGCAGTGTCCCCTTTGTACGGAGGAGCTTTTGCAATTTGACAAAAGAGATAAATATATATACATCGACCCACACGGTCGGGAAAACCAAAAACATTTCATATTTCCTATTTTATTGTATAGGCGTACCTTATTTAGCATTTTAAGCAAGCAACTTATTATTTTTAGCAAATAGCACAACCAAATCCAGCCACATGGCTTCCAGGTACCTGTACTTACTCAATTTAAACATGTAAGTGCCAAATATATGCAGTTTAACTATATTTCACTTATTTGTAATGGTTAAACATATGAATGCTAAAGAAATGCACATCAAACATTTTTCCGTAAGCAATTTAAATATTCCCATATTAATTTTAATTTTTACAACCAACCACATATCCTTTACTTAATTCAAATGGTTAACAACTCACAAATTCACATTTAATTTATTTTTAAGCAAACTGGACTCATATTTAATTCAATTGCTTTCAAAATCAATTTATTTTACTTCTATCAACTCATAGAATTTTAATTACTTCCATTTACATCCAACAACAATTTATTCCATGCAATTCGACGAGATTTATGTGAATAAATAAGTATTTATGTTTATAACCAATTTAAATAGATTCCAACTCAAGTTATACTTAATTCTATTCCATTTTTAGATTTATTCACGATCCATATATTCTCATTTTCATTGCTTTCAGATTTGAATCCATTCACTTGCATTTCATTTTATTAACCAACTAGTTCCATTATCCAAACAAGTTCCATACAAAACCATTAACAATTTAGGTTCATCTTGATTGCCACTTAAATTTCCCTTTTATTTTAATCCATTCACAATCATTTATTTAGCTCGACACATTCCATTTAAATTTCCATTTACAATCCATTCATTTACATTTCATTCCAGGTTAGTTTATCCCAAACTATTTTATTTAGCTCGGAAACAATCCAAGCTATTTCATTCCACTAATATTATTTATAACTCACCGAATTTTATTTAAATTAAGATTTATTTTTACTTGATTTAAATCCAATTCACTATTATTAATCTAAATTTTAAGTTGAATTCAATCTAACTCCTTCCATCCTCTAGCTTAAGTTTATTCACTCCAATTTATTCAAATTCCATACTTAAGCTCATTCTCATTTTGCAAACAATTTCTCTTCTCAATTTAACTTGATTCTATTTCAATCCAATCTCATTTTAAATTTGCAATTTCATTTGATTGGTTATAATAGAATTTAACTTCCCAGCTTCAACTCATTCAATGTATCACAAAGCCATTTCCAACTTATTTCCACTGATTTAGATTTTATTTGTAATTCATACCATTACTATTTTAAATCCACTTCCATTTTTTTTCTTTTTTTTCTTTTTAAATACATTCCCAATTATATTTAATTTGATAACACTTCAAGTCAAATTTTAATTTATAGCTCAAATTCTAATTCTACCATTCACTTTTAAAATTACCATCCAATTTTTATTAACTTACATTGCAATTTCATTCACAAATCATTTAATTAATTGCAAGACCACTTTCAATTATATTTTCTTCACTAATGATTCAAGTCGAATTTGATTTATAACTTGAGTTTTATTTCTCATTTTTATCATAAATTCACAATTCAGCTTCTATTAAACAACACTACTTTCCCATTTACACATTTCATTACTAATTTATTACACAATTAGTTCTCTCCTATTTATGGTTCAATACTTGATTTTTAATTTCAAATATCACTTCATTTAATTTTCTTAAGTTCAATGTGTTTTATAATTCAAGTTTGGATTTTATTCTATTATCCAGAACATCAAACAATATTTATTTTGGATTTTCTATTCCACTCTCAAAATCCATAAGTCACAACTAATTATTTACACAATTCCATTTATTATAGGCTTGAATATATTTATCTTTTATTTTTAACTCAAGCCCTCTATTTATTTATAGCCCAAGCATATTTCATCTCTATGGATTTTTAATACTCTTATAATTTATTCTGATTTATCTATTTCAATGCAATCCTTAACCAACTCATTTTCCATTTAATTAAGTAGAAATCTAATTCCATTTAATAATTCAATTGAATTTTTATTCCAGTTCAATTTTATTTTAAATTCAGTTTTATTTAACTCAATTCGATTTCAACTTAATTTGAATACAACTGGATATTATTTTCAGCTTATTCAATTTATTTTAATCCAGTTAAATTTTATTCTCCAATCCAAGTTAATTTCATTTTAACCTTTTCATTTTTAATTTAAATTCCAACATTCAAAGCTTATATTTCCTTCCTGATTTAAAAATCATCTCAATTTATAAGCTTACAACCTATCCGACCAGGATTTTCAAATACCCGACTTTTGTTTTAAATTATCTTGAAATCTCCAACATCTCAAATCACATTTCTCAAAAACTTTAAACCAATCCTGGCTTTTACTTCAACAAATTCCCTTTTTGAAATTTTCAAAAACAACTAGCTTTCTGAACAAATCAGTTTTTGGCAGCAATCCATCACTTAGAAATTCGGAAATGAATACTGATGATGCGGCCGTCATCATCGGAATTATTTTCCAATAATCCAAGTGATTTTAATGCTATATCACTTTCAAAATTCATTTAAAACAAATTTCTTTTCAGAAATATCTCCAAAACAATAAAGCTATTATTTATCTCCAAAACACCTCGCTAAACATTTCCAAAATCCCTGAAATTTTGAATTTCCAAATCCTGCTTAAATAAATTTTAACTATAATTCATTTGTACACTATATTTGTACAAATTCTTATTTAATTGTATTTTAATGCATAAATTACATTTATAATACATATTTATAAATTTCATTTTATAATGGATTTATTTCCTTCAAACTTTGGTTATTTTTTTCAATTTCTAGTTAAATTTTCACTTAACAATGATAATACTTTAATATTATCGTTTCTAACATCCAAGCAACCATATATTAGCTACATAGTTTTCAAAAACTATTCTTTATTTCGAAATATATATTTTTGGGTAAAATTATTTCATTTACCCATATTTAAAACAATACCGTGTCGATTGCTCTATTCAAATGTTTAGAAACCCCTTCGATACAGTTGCGCAGACTGTGTCGACGAAGGTTCATATACCACTCAATAAATCAACCAACACAATATTAAAACAATTTATATTCACTAACAAATACGCGCTCATATCTATTAATACGCTTAAACTCATTATAGAGTACTACGGACTCTAATTTATGAGTAATTCCCACCAGAGCCAAGGTTATCACCAACCTAAGCTCTGATACCAAGTGTAACGACCCACAAATCCGTACCCCTTGAGTCAACGCTATTCTACAACAATCAACTCAAGTTGCACAGAAATACGAACCATTTGGGTTTAAGAAGAAGAGGTAGAAGAAGAGAAAACAAAATCAACATTAGAATCTAACCATCGCAGCGGAATAAAATATAATAGAGAATAAATAATCTTTACTCAAAATCAAATATATCAGTTTACATATATTACATCATCAGAGTACGTCAGTCACAGCTCACCTCAATAACATACAATGGGTACACAACAACTCAACACAGCGGAAATATATATATATATATACAAGTACGAGGATACGTATCGTCATCCAGCTCGTCTCCTGAGCTCCACAGTATCATATCCTGTATCCTATAATACTCGGTCTGACCCGAGCATTACAGTTAAATAATACCCGAGTCAGTTTGGAATACCAGCGTGATAAAATCACACCCAATTGATTATTAAAGTTTCAAAAATCCTTTGAAAACAAAAGCATCTCGTAAGACCACGCCACAAATAAACATGTCGGGTTTTTACCTTACGATAGCTAAAACAATTTTTATAGAAATCCTCTGATATTATAATAGGGTCTATATACAAATACTTATAAAATAGCCGAAATTGTTACATTATTAAATTCCAGCTACTAGCCACAGAGTGGGTAATACAAACAAAACTCGTACAAGGCTCGTAGGGAAAATGGATTTCCAACCAATGACTAGGCACTGGGGTACCACCTGTCATAGTACGGGGCCTAGATCACCGTACCGAGGATTACTCCCTTCATCCCCTACAACACAAAGCCGGAACCATTCCTTACTGAACAGTCCCGAACAAGATAAACCCCGTGGTTGGCGCGACCAACCACCCACTAAGCCGAAATAAATAAGGGACATCTAGACAGGGGAATTATCTTGTCCTGCTTGGGCATGACCCACCTAACCTTGCTGCATATCCCCTGATTTTCAGTCGTTCCCATTTGATGAGGCTTGAGGCTAAGCGTTACCTTTTAGAACGTTTCACTTAGAATGCCCATCGCCCACCTGACGATGTTTCGCAAGCATTCATCCATACAAGTCCGTCCCGGGTTCGAACGGAACCAAAGGCACTACTCCTACTACATCCATTTTGGAAATATCCTCAGGATTAGTAGCGACTAGCCCTTTGCACTTTACCGCTCCATCTTCGACTCCGTACACGTTTTTCGCACGAAACGTACAAACCGGATCGAAGTGGTTTTCGAGAAATAAATCTCGATCCCGGTCTCTTCGAAACGATCAGCGCATTTGTCCAATATTGATAGTCGGTGATTTAACTATCAATTAATATTCACAAACAACCATCCAACAATAAATAATTTCCCAAATCATTTATTACCTTCAAAATATCCTTACAAGATATATTTCCATTTTCAATCCTTTGAAAACAGTTTCAAAATCATCTTTCTTTTTCAGAATAAACTTTCCCAATATTTTCTATTTCCTCTGAAATCACCAAGCTCAAAACTAGATTTTTAAAATAATTTAAAACACTTTACTTTGAAAATATACTTTTAAACATTTAAGTTAAATTACTTCATTATTTTGTAAAAATACATACTATATGAGTATTTGAAAATAAAGTTACTTAATAGAATATAAAACTAGATTTTCACCTTTGAAAAACAAAATACTAGGACACTTTTTAAGTAATTACAACTATAATAGGTTTGAAAGAAATACTTACTTTTGAATTTAAATAGTAGAAATAATAAATTTCTAAAGCTTGCTTTTTACAACCATTTTAAAACCTTTAAATTTATTTAAGAATTTTAAAAATGTACTTGGTTATCCAGAGAAAAATCCCAACTTCAATCACTTAAATCAATTTCCCAAATTGATTTCCAATTTATTCCCTTTAAAATAAATTTCTTTACTTGGTCGATTCATTTCAAAATTCATTAATTATGGACTTTATTTTTATTATTATTATTATTTGCTGTTTGATTTTAAATCCTTTATCTGAAATATACAAATTTCAGGCTTTCCCTTTTTCTTCTTTGTTCCTTTCAATATTTAAAATCTTAAATTTAAAATAATGTTCTGTTCTTTTAGATATTAGTCCTTGGAGATTACAATTCATTAACTTTCTATTTATTCCAAAATCTCCCTTCTATATTCAAGATTTATTAATTAGAATTCTTATGTCGCTTTATTTTTATTCTTAAATTTATTCAAACTTCCATATTTATTTTACCCACAAATTTACTTCTTTTCCTTTCTTTCCAACATCCAAGTTATATATTTTCTGGAAATTCATTATACCCAATTATCCAATCAAACCATAGCATTCAAAATTTCAACATAATCCATCATAAAATATCAAATCATCATAACAGGGTAATTTAAATAATTTAAATAAATGTTGAGGGGTCCAGTTGGATCCCTCCAACCTGTTTTCCCTGCATCCACAGACGTTAGCATCACATAATATGCCAATTTCAAATGATACTATATTATATCACAACACTCAATTCAACCATACAATCAATTATTTAAATTCAATCATTTAAATTTAAATTTAAACTGAGTGAGATTAACTCACCTTTGCTTTGCTGTTCGCAATCCATTCCAAACTGACTTGTCCCTTTGATTTTATACCTTGTATAAACAGTATATGATTCTGTTAACATCTTTTAATTAGTCAATCGATTACTTGCTATTTATTTATTTAATTTAGCTACTAATTTGGGTTTAAACCAATAATTTATTTTAACAATTGTTAAACTTTTAAACTTCCTTTTTAACAAAATATAAAATTGCTAAATAATTTGACTAAATAAATTAAACACCTTTATATGTATTATTCCAGATTTACAGTAAGTTACAAACGAGCATGTATCTATCTATATTTATTTATTTTTATTTATATATATATAAATTTTTAAACACATTAACGTCTAACTAAAATATAAAACGAGCTGTAAATCCAATCTATATATGCTCAGATTAAATCGATGGAAAAACGTTTACCTCCCTACACGGCTCGAGCTCGGATCCACCATAACAACATGCTCGGTTAACACCTGCAAACTCGTCCAAAACCCATCGAAGAACAGATCAGACCATCACTGCCTTGCCGACCTCGAGATTGCTGTCGACGAACCACTGCGAACTGGCCCACGCGAGCATCCCCCACGCGATGTCGCGACCTTAACCCCAAGTTCCTCATCGTCTCGTGATTTCCCAGCATTGGCACGTCCTAGCGCTTCGCGTGACCATCACACTTGAACGACGACCTCGAACTTCCCTCCTGCTCGATCGCGACGAGGCGGTGACTGATGCCTCTCCCCTCTTCCATGCTTCACCATGCCGAATACCAACGAGACTAAATTCCAGCGTGTTTCGCTTTCCCCCCTTTTTCTTTTTTATATGAATCGAAAGAACTGATTTGTGATTTAAAGGAAGGAAGGAGTGTCGGCTGTTTTTTTAAAAAAAAAAGGGCAAGGGAAGATTTCGATTAATTGAAGAAAGATTAAGGTTTGTTATACGAGAAATATCGATTTGGGGTTGTCTTTTTATTCGAGAAAAGGAAAGGGAATTTGTTTGAGGAGCTCCGCCATTAATGAATTTTTTTTGTTTGCTTCTTGAAGGAACGAAAAGGAACAGCTTGATATGAACAAAGGAATAGGTAGCGTGCTTAAACGAGTAAAGGATGGCGTATAAGAGAAGCTTGACTGAATAAATTATTAATTAAGTTTTTTTTTTCCAGCGCGTTATTATATCGTATACACACACACAAGCTCCAATCAATACGAAATTTGAAATCCGATAATAATTCTATATTACGGACTCAATGAAACTGGTTTCGCCGAATTCCGAGACTGTGCCTTGGAAGGCTATTTTTTTAAAATCAATTTAAACTATAAAAAATTTAAAACTGAACAAACTACTGTTACTTTAAATTTTACAAATTCTATTACCCTCGTTACTATCAATATAAATTTTATAAGTCTTCAAATTATATTTTAACAGACTTAAAACTTCAGATTCAGCATTTAACTCAACTTCAATTATTTAATTCAATAATTTAATTAACCATTAATTATGGATATTTGAATTCAAGTTAAAATTATTCTATTGAATATTTCAAACCAATTTAAATATTCCAATTTCAAATGGTTAAAAATTCCGGGTCGTCACACTTGGATTTAAACTGGATTTAAAATCCAGGCTTTGAAATTTTATAAATTTTATAAACTTAATTTAAATAGGCTTAAATGTTATGACATTCTTTTAAATTATGTAAATCTCAAGGGAAGTTGATTCTTTACTCTTTAAAATTTACTTTTGTAGTAAAAGTATTATCTTAACATGTAAATTTAAACGGTTAAGAATTAGTTTTAAACTTTGTTAAAAAATAAATAAATTGAGGATTCATTTTAAATCTTGAAATTTAAATGGATTTTAAAAGGAAATTTAAAATCAATGTTTTCAAACCTATTGTAAAGTGGAAATTAAATCATTAATAAGTATGAGTTTTACTTATAAGTAAATAAAGATGTAATAATTTGTAATTCATTATTTTGAAATTAGTTAGAAGTTTAAATTTATAAATTAAGGTTTAAGTAAGTGATAGTTAATGTGTAATCATAGATTTCCAATTTGTGTTAAAGGAATTTCAATTTGAAATGAAAATGGATAATTTATGATTAGAAATTTATTAATTGTAATTAAGAACCAATTAAGTGTAATTAACACCTAGTTGATTAAATAATTAGGATAAATTAATGGATTATTAATGGTTAGTCAATTTCTATAGATAATGATTAAAGTTAATTAATCAAGTGATTAAGATATAATTACATTTAATATAATTAAAAGTTGATTTATTTGTAAAAGTAATAAATTACTTAAAGGTAATTATTTAATGAAATTAAATTAAGGTTAAATGATTATGTAATTAACTTAAGGTTAATTTAATTAATGTGATTAATTAAGAATCATTTAAATTAATTAAAGTGTTTGATAAATTAGTTTGTATCGGATGATTTTGAATTAATAAATTAAAATTGGATAATAAATTCATAAGTAAATAAATTTGATTGGAAATAAATTGAATTAATTAGGATTAAACAATTAATAAATCCTGCTTATAAATGACTATTGAATACTTGACCTTACTTATGAATGTTTATATTGTATAAGATGCCTTGAATTGATTGTCCTATCTGATCTGTGATATTTTGTTCTGTGGATCGTGTTATGTAAAATTTATTCATTTATTGATGATACATCTGTATCCTATCTATGAATCTGTGAATGGACGATAAGCGTTATAGTTTATATCGCTTATCAACTATATTTCTGTGTTTGATCTGTGATGATTGAATGTTGTTGCACTATTGTGTGTTAAACCCCTGTACTACACCATACACACACAATTATGGATTTTACGTGGAAATCGATTAAGTCACAGATTTTTGAAATAATTTCTAAATTAAATTCTTCAATCCAAAATAGTTTGGAATTGGAATTGAAAGCTTTTGAAATTGAGTTTTCAAAAACAAAAGTTATTTTCAATAACTTAATAAACTTGTAATTTAAATAATTTGATTTAAAATTTGAATTCAATATTTGAAATTGAATTCAATGATTTAGAAATTATGGTCTAAAAAGATGTTATACAAGTTATATATGGATTAAACCATTTTTAAAGATATGATTTTGGAAATTTAAATTTACATCTAAGTTTTATACTTGAATAGCTTTAACTTGAGTAAATTGTAAACAGTGTTTTCCAAAACGAGAACTATTTGTTTCCAAGTAATAATAGCTTTCCTTTAAGGAAAAGGATATCCAATTGGTGTTACAAGGATTTCAATTTAAAAATTAAATTGTGTTGAAAGCTATGGACTAATCTTTGTGAAAGGTCGTTGAACTTTGTTTTGAAAACGAAGAATATTTTAAATGATGTATCTTTTATACATAAAAGATCTGAATTGGAAATGGTTTTCAAGTTATAAATGAATCTTTGGAAACGTGTTTTGAAAGATATAAGTTAAATCTTTAATTTAAAGATTTAATGGGTTAATCCAATTGAAATGGAAATTGATTTGGGAAATCTATGAATTGATCTTTGTGAACTGGGTGAACTTTGTGAAATAAATCTTTTTGTTTAAAGATTGAAATGGTAATTTGTTTAACCATTTAAAGGAAAGGTTTTTGGGTAATAAATTGTGACTTAATTGAAATCTCTATATCCATATGTTTTTAAAATATTGCGTTCATTATTCGGATTAGCCGGGAGAGGACCTTTGTGTCATATAACCCATTCCGAATAATAATACGACGTTATGGATAGCATTTGAAGACCGCTGTTGAAGACCAAGTATTTGTAAGAACGATAGGATAACCTATCGATTGTCTCTGCACTGGCTGATCCCCGGTATAGAGATTCCCTAAGTGATGGGAAGTTCGATCGGGATTGTGAATACCCGAATTGCAAGGACTTCTTTGGAAGTGCGTTCGGTTCCGTTCGAACCCGGAACAGACTTGTATGGTTGTATGTCTGACATTACATTTTGAGATATAAAGCAGATTTCTTTCAAATACGTATCTGTGGTGGCGGAGAATTTATTCTCTTAGCTTAACACCCTTCTCTGAGACGTACGAGCTCAGAGGTTATGTAGTTGAAGGTTATCAGCGATATACTCCCAATTTGGTAGTGTGGCATGCTGAGTGCTGCTGTGTGTTGATGATCATTTGTTGATCATTTTTGATCAGAGCATGGCTTTTGTATAAAGCGTAGCTTTGTGGACGAGACTGCATCAGGACCTCACACCCTGGAAATGGTCGAAACAGGAAAGATGCGGCAAGGTTATGAGGGTCGCGCCCTTTAGGGTGTCATTCCCTTCTGGTAAAGGGTGGTATTAGGTATGGAGCCCTGATATTTAACCTATGTGGTTGCTCCAATCTCATTTACTGTGTGGTTGTTGCTTAGAGACGCCTCGGATAAAGGTCCCAAAGGACCGGGGAGTGGCATGCTCGAGTAGTAGTTACCTAGTTACAGAGGTAACCCGACCTTGTGTTGGCAGAGATCCGGATAGGTTCTCGTGACGTCCTGCCAGAGGCGATCCCATGTGGCAGTAGGAAGTTCCTTAGCCTGACCATTTGTTGGAAAATCCAAAGAAACAATACGCGCCTTGTACGGTTTTAGTTGTATAACCTGCCATGGAATGTGGCGGTAACCTGCTATTGAACATGGTCGCTATAGTAGGCATACGATAATGGTCGTATGTTGGCTAAGATTTATATTCTACTTTCGAAATGTTTTCTGCACTTTGCACTTATAGTAATAATATCAAAGGAATTCGCGTATCAAGCATGTTTGACTATCATAAGAAGAAATCTTCTCCAATTCTGCGTTTGCATTGTGTGTGTGGCGGGAGGTCTTATGGTAGTTTCATTTTCTAAAAGCATTGCGAATTGACTTTAAAATTCTCTTGCTGTTTGTTTTTGTAGATAAAACTGTTTTTGTTACTCACACCAGTCTCATGACTGACCCGGAGTTTATTGTTCCTTTCCTAAACTCTGGATGCTCACTATTTTCCACACGAGCAGTTTAGAGTTGGGTTCTTCAGATAGTTAGGTTTGGTAGATTATCTGGAGCTAGTTTCACTCTTTGGATGCACACCAGTCTTGCTTGTCTTAGTGAAATTTGATGTTGGTTCGAGCTGTCGTTGGAGTTCTCTCTTGAAGACTATCTTAGAGTTATTGTTCCACTGATGGTGTTAACTATTTCCTTTTCCGCTGCTATTTTATTGTATCATATCTCTGATGTATATTGATATCTATTGTATCATCTGTTGTATCAGACATTGTGTCAATGCTGTATATCAATGTATTATTCTTTTTCTTCCGCTGTGTTGTTTACTTAATTGTGTTATAAGCTCCGGAGCACCAGGTTCGACGTTTGGATCTGCGACATTAGAATATGAGTGTCGTATTCGGTGCCGATTTTCGAAGGTCGAGTCAGGTTCGCTACAAGTACCAATAATATATGGTTTGAATTGGAAAAGTAAATTTAAAGGGATTTTTGAAGTAAAACATTTACATGGAATTTTGGGTAAATTGATCTGATAAAATAATAGTTTTGAATCTTGTACGTAACTATTTTGAAATATCGTAAATAGAGATTTTGCGATAAAGAATATTTTAAAGGAATTTTTTAATAACAAATTCTCAAGTGGTGCTTGTCTAATATGAAAGGTTTTAAAAATCGAGATTTTTAATAGATTGGAAGGATAGGAGTGAAATTGGAAATAAGTATAAAGTTGGTTATGCTGAAACTAAAGTAAGATTTCCAAATTTATAGAATGAAATTAGAATCAAGAAACTGCGCTTGTTAAAGAAAAAGAGGGATTTTAATTATTAACTAGGTAACTTTAAAAGTGTCAAAAATAATTTGGAAACTAGTTATTTAATTATTTTAAATTATTTAAAGCATATTTAATTATTAATTAGTAACCTTATAATGATTGTTAAAGATTTATTATTATTATTTAATAGTAATCAGCGTTGTTGTTTTAAAAGAAAAACTATTAAATATTAATATTTAACCTTGTATAATAACTTTTATCTAAGTATATTTGCCTCGATTAAACTTCAAAATTTATTTTAGTACTTGTAGGTATTATTTTAAAATATATTTTAAATAAATTCGGGAAGTAATGGTATACTCGCAATGCGTAAATGGAGGTAGTGAATGCCTGCAGTTAAGTTTTGGATTTTTCTAGGATAGAAACATAACCATTGAGCTATAAATCCATGGTTTGATACCGCAATGGTACTTTCCTGACTATTTTAAAGGGGTTCCAAATATCTTTGAAAAAAATATAGTTTGTAAATATACTAAATTCGGTAAGATAAGTGTATATTTTGATAAGGGATTTAATTTATTTAAAATTAAATTAAAAAGAGAGTGTTTTCAGTGGTAGAAGGAAATATTTAGCTAAATGATTGGTTGTTGATAATTAAATAACCAAATATCAAATCTGGACCCAAAATATAACTTTGGAAATAACCAGGAGAAATATGGGAATTATATGGTATAATTACCTTTCGCGGTGCTATACTATACATATAGACTTGTTTCGTTCATCTAGGGCGTTTATAAGGAAATCCGTCCACTAACGGTTAGGAGGTGATCTTCAAACTTATTTTCGTCTAATTATTTTCTAAAGAACCGGAGTTGAGTTTACTGAAAAATATCGAATGTTGTTTCGAAGAGACCGAGGTCGGATAAGTTATCCGAAAACCACTTCGATCCAACGGGTACGTTATCGAAATGAAGACAAGAGCATGGAGTCGAAGATGGAGCAGTGAAGTGCAATGGCTAAGCGCTTCTAATCCTAAGGATGATTCCAAAATGGATGTAGTAGGAAAAGTGCCTTTAGTTTCGTTCAGATCCAAGACAGACTTATATGGATGAATTCTATCAGTACATTGTCATTGGAGGACAATGAGCATTCTAAGTGAAATTTCCTCAAAAAGGTAATCGTATCCTCTAGCCTCATTAATCAGAAATGACTGTAAAGCAGGGGAGATAGAGCAAGGCTAAATGGGCAGCACCCAATTCGAGGATGTTTATCATCTTTCTAGATACCCTCGGATATTATTACTATGATTCATGGAAGGTGAGCTCGGAGAAGGGTGGGAACACCCGAGGTGATAGCATATTCGGTCTATCCAAGTTAGGGATAGTTCGGTCCTGTGCAGCAGGAGGTCCCGACGTGGTCCTTGGTACACTATTTCGAGACGTGTACTGTGACAGGTGATACCATAGTACCTAGTCATTCGTATGGAATCCATTCTCCAATAAGCGCCGTACGGTTTTAATTGTGCCCAACTATGCTGAAACGTGAGACGCAAGAATTTCAGATATTTGAATAAGTATTTTACTTAGACACTATTATAATATCAAATTATTTTGATATGAAATGTTTTTGGTTGTCGTAAGGTAAAAACCCATCGTGTTTATGTGTGACGTGATCTTACAAGAAACCTTTGTTTACAAAGTATTTTGATAAAAATTAATATTTCAAATTAAGTGCGTTTCTCATGCTAGTTTTCCAAGTTGACTTGGATGTTATTTTATTATTGTTCGGGTCAGATCGAGTATTACAGGTTCAGGTTAGGATGCTATGGAGCTAAGGAGATGAGCTTGACGGCGAAGACGTATTACTTGTGTTTGATTTTATTCCGCTGTAGTGTTTTGTCTGAAATTATCAGCGAATTTTGATGGCAGGTTGTTATAACTGCCCAGGCTGGTAATTATTGATTTGTGTACTCTGATGTGAGATATGTATATTGCAGTTTTTGATTTGTGTAAAGAACTATTTATATTATATGTTATTCAGCCCGTTGTGAAATTTTGTTTTGTTTAGTTTTCTTCTTTCTTCCACCTACTTTCTTTCCTTGCACAATCTGTCTTTCCGGCACTCGATCGTTCAGTATGTTATACAATGAGCATATTTATGTCAATTATCGAGGGTCAAAAATGCACGTCGTCATAGTTGTTATCAAAGCTTAAGTGGGCGATATAACTAGGCTTTGGTGGGGATTACTCATTAGAGATAGAGTTAGTAGTACTCTAGAATCAGTTTGAGTGTATTAGTAGCTATGAGCGCATATTTGTTAGTGAATATAAAATGTTTTTATATCGTGTTAACTTATCGGTTGAGTTTTTATGAATTCTGGTCGGTTCGGGAAGTAAAACCATATCGACAGGGGTTTCTAAACTCTTAAACAAGATAAACTATCACGGTATTGTTTTGAAGCAGGTGAATGAAATAATTTTACCCAAAACTATATTTTGTTATAAAAGAAATAATTTTCTAAAAATATTATAGTGTATATGTTTTGAATGTTTAGTTATTAATATTATAATGAAAAATATCATAAAATTTGAAATGGTTATATAAGTAACCAAATAGAAATTTATAAGTATAATTATACAAGTGAGTTATAACTAGAAGTGGATTTAAACCAGAATTTGAATTTTAAATCCAGGAAATTTTGGGAGATGGGTTAAAATGAGTTTGAACCAAGTGTTTGGAATTTTTAAACCTTTGAAATTTTGGAAATATTTTCGAGTTTGAATGGAATAATAGAGTATTTTGTTGAGACTTTTTTGAATAGAAATTGTTTTAAAAGGAATTTTGGAGGTAAGGAAGCACTGAACTCACTTTAGTCATTGGAAAATAATCCTGGTAATGACGGCCGCATCATCAGTATTCATTTTCGAGTTTCTAAGTGATGGATTGCTACCATTGTGATTGTTTATGAATATTTGTTTTGGACTTGTTTGGTAAACAATTTTTTTTTTAGAAATTCCAAAGGGAAATTGTTTGGGGAAAACCAAGTAGTTTTAAATTTTCGAAGGTATGATTTGATATATACAAAATGAATATATGTATGTTTATGATTTCGAAATGATTTGAAATAAAACTGGATGATTAAATTTTGGAATCTCCATTTAAATGATTTGTAAAGTTAGAGAAAATCAGTTATTGAACCTATAATTTGAAGTTGACATAGATAAGAAAGGGAAAATGTAAAATTTAATCTTAGGATTAAAATTTAACTTGAGTAAATTAAAGTGAACAAGATATGTTGGAATTTAACTTAAGATAAGTTAAATAAAATTGAAATTGGATTTGAATTGAATGGAATATAAAGCTGAAAAGTAAAATGGTTATGTACTTATAAGTATTATTATTGAATGGGAAGATTAAACTTAAGCTATTAAGTGATGTATATAATCTAGAGTTATGATTGTAACATGTGAATAGACTCAAGTAAGCAATATGAGATTTTAAGTAAATATATTTTTGGACTTATGAATTGAGAAATAAAATAGTAAACCAAAATGAAAACGGTTTGATAGTATGGTAAAAGAATGGAAATTTGAAATTTAAATTTTTAATGGAGAGTGAATTAAGATGGAGTAAATTGAATATAAATACGAATTGTGAAGTGATTATGCAACTATAGGTTATAAATATAGAATGTGGATAAACTTAAGTGGAAATCTAGGGAATCGTGAATAAATAAGTTGTATAACTTATTAAACTGAGGGAGTGGAAAAGTACAACCAAGTTAAAAGTTTAAGCAATTGACGACAAGAAATAAATTCAATTTAAGAGTAAATGAATTGAATATGATTTGGGATATGGATTTAATATGATCGTGTATGAACTTAAGTTATAAAGCTAAATATGAATTTAAGTATCAATATGGAATGTTTATAATAGGCCCTAGAAATAAGTTTTGTGAAATGGTTTTTAAATTAATTAACACGGAATGAAATTTCGTTCACTATAAAATGGAGGGAATTAGCACTAGATAAATTAAATGAAGTGAATGGAAAGGATGTAAAATAAGTTGGAAGTAAAGTTAATAGAAATGTAAGTGCATGAACCTGAGCTAAATTGAATGAAACCAATTTAAAATGAATTAGAACTTGGCTGCCATGGAAACTTAACTTAATTAAATATTTATGAAATGATTCATCAATAAATTAACATGGATTGGAATGTTGTTTAATACAACATGAAACGGACAAAGTTTGGTAGATAACTTGAATATGAGACAAATGGGAAATAGAAAATTTTATTTAGAGTCAATTTAGAAAGGAATAAATTGAAGTTTAATAAAATGAATTTGCATATAATGAAAGTCAATAATGAATGGAATACAAATAAATTGATTGTGAATCAACTTGAAATTGAATAAAAGTAAATTTATGCAACTAAGGCACATACAAATCAATTTGGAATAAATATGAGTTTGGTTGTTGTAAATATGAATTGAATACCATAAGTTTGGTTGTAAACCATTTCAAATTGAATGAAATGGTATATATGATATATGGATCCATGGAAGAAATTAAACTAGTGCTAGAACCTTATCACTGCTTAATATATGATTGGCATGTTCGAGTTATGATGTTTATGAGTTTAGCTAGTTAAAGAAATGAAATGTTATAAAATTTCATGATTTTGAAACATATATGCTTATCTTGAGTAAGTACAGGAACAGGGAGCTGTTTGGGTAGATTTTTGTTGCGTAAATGCATATCAAATAAGACGCTCACTTTAAACGCTAATATAAAGGTACACCTATGCAATAAAATAAATAAATGATATATATTGAGATATATTGTGTTTTTTGACCATGTGGGTCGATGTATATATTTTTTATCTCTCTTGTCATAATGGAAAAGGCTCTCCGTACAAACGAGACTCTGTCAATTTTTTTTGGAAATATAGCGTGTTAGAAAAATTTTGAAAATTTTTGGAAAAATTTTGTTAACTAGAAAAGTTGATTTTTGAATTGTAGTAGAAATCAAGGGTTTTGAGCTAGAAATGAAAGCTAATTTTTGGATAAAACTGAAAGGGTTTAGGGAAGTGAATGTAGGATTTTTAACTAAGTGGGTTTTAAAAGGTAAATGGGTTTAGGAGCATTTTTTCTACCTTAGCAATTCCGTTGACGAAATTCTTATAAGGGGAGGAATGTACTGACCCGAAATTTTGGTCATTTAGTTTTGAACATTTAATTTATTTTTAAATATTGAATTTGAATTATTGATTGATTTTGAAAATGGAAGAATCAGTGAAATAGTTTAAAATTTCAAATATAGCGATTAACGGATTCACTAAATAGTAAATTTAATATTTGAAATTGGGTAAATATAGGATCTAGAGTTAGAAGTGAATAGGAATGATTTCTAAGTTGTTTTGAACTTTGTTTAAATTAGAGTGATTGTAATAGACTTTTGAATGGAATTAAAAGTCGATAAGTTTAAAGTTTAAAATTTATATATTAATTTAATAATGGAATTTAATATATAGAAATAATGTAAATAATCAAATTTTGATTTTATATGAATCAAAATGATTTCTTACATGGATATAAATCTTATATGAATTATAAAGGAGTTAGTAAGATTTTAAAATTTAAAATTTCAAGCAAATTTGTCAATTTTGCAAAATCGCTCGAATTCAATCGACAAGTTGAAATAGCCTTCCAAGGCATAGTCTCGAAATTCGACGAAATCAGTTCCATTGGATCTGTAATAGTGTATTATTTTCGTATTTCAAATTTCGAAGCGTTTGGAGTTACCGTTTGGTTGTACGGGATAGAAACGGTTTGAATTAAATACCGAAAGTTTAATATTTGAATTCAATTTGAAAAGTTGTCTTCCACGTACGATTGAATTAGGCTATGAAACATGTTTTATTATATTCAGAATAGGGGTAAAACATTATAAACGCCAGGCGGCACTCTCGATTGGAATTATTTCGGAAAAGCATGTAAATTTTGAAAACAATATTAAAATAATATGCATACATACATACATATACATACATACATACATACATACATACATACATACATACATATATATATATATATATATATATATATATATGCGTAACAATAGCCCTAACCCTAGAAATAACGCAGCTGCCTCCATTACATTTTAATGGCCGAAAATACCCAAGCTTCCACCCTTGATTTCTTTCCATCCATCAACAATTAGACTTTGACTTCTAAAGAAATATTGTAGATCTCGACAAGCTCTATGACATCAACGGTGGAGATCGCTTGGTTTTTAGTAAGGGAAGAGAAATAGGCTTACTTTTAAGCTATGTTCGTTTGCATTTTTTGAGTTATAGATGGGGCCGAGCGCCGCGTGCTTGTGGTCGAAGGTGGAGCTCGAATTGGTGTTTCAAATGACGGTCTCCGATCATCGTGGAGGTCGCGGCAATGGGAGGATAAACGGCGGCTAAGTGTTTTGCTTAACCTTGGTACTTAATTGAAGAAGACGCAAGGGACAACCTTGATTACAGATTCGAATCCAACAGCCCAGAATTATTCCAAGTGAAAAAAGAAATGTGTAAATTTAAATTTATTTTAAGCTATGAAACTTATAAAATACATATCTTCTACGTACGAGGTCGGAATTGGACGAAATAAGTGGCAGTGGAATCGTGGCGATGCGCACTATATGTTGGAATAGATCTGCAGACGTTTGGAGAAAGTTAAAATTTAAGGTTAAATCTAACATGTTTGATTTAATTTAAAATTGGAACGTTTGGCGAATCGAAACTCAAGGTGAGTTAATCTCACTCAAATTTTGGACTGTTGGTATTAATTTTAAATAGCTAAAATTATCTAATAATTGATTGGTTGAATTGATACATTTTTGTCAGTTGAATGTGATATTATATATAGTAGTATATATATTGGAAGGATTGATATTTCCGTATATATATATATATATATATATATATAGCGGATGAGATCATATGCGCCGTGCATTATAGCGGATGACCCTATACACCACAATATTCCATCTCGAAGCAGAATTGGTATTTTTATGTTGTGCTAACATCTGTGGATGTAAGGAAATAGGTTGGGGGATCCAATTGGATTCCTCAAAATGTTGAATTTTAATTTTATATATAGTGATATATGTTTTGTTGGAATAATCTATGATAGATTATTATGTGATTTGAATTGATTGGATGCTAGGGCAGCTCTAGCCTAAATTTTTGTATTTTTAAATACCAATAATATATGGTTTGAATTGGAAAACAAAATTTAAATGGATTTTTGAGTAAAATATGCACATGGAATTTTAGGTAAATTGATTTGATAAAACAATGACTTTGAAATTTGTACTTAACTATTTCGAAATATCGTAAGTAGTGATTTGGGATAAAGAATATATAAAGTATTTTTTAATAATAAATTCTTAAGCGGTGCTTGTCTAAGTATGAAAGGTTTTAAAAATCGAGATTTTTAATAGATCGGAAGAATAAGAGTGAAATTGAAAATAGGTATAAAGTTGGTTATACTGGAATTCAAGTAAGATTTTCAAATTTATGGAATGAAATTAGAATCGAGGAATTGGGCTTGTTAAATAAAGAGGATTTTTAATTATTAACTAGGTAACTTTAAAAGTGTGAAAAATATTCTGGAAACTAGTTATTTGATTATTTTAAATTGTTTAAAGCATATTTAATTATTAATTAGTAATCTTATAATGATTGTTAAATATTTATTATTATTATTTAAGAGTTAGTCAGCATTGTTGTTTCAAAGGAAAAATCATTAAATATTAATATGGCTTTGTATAGTAACTTTTATTTAAGTATATTTGCCTAGATTAAACTTGAAAATTTATATTAGACCTTATAGGCATTATTTTGAAATAATTTTTTACTAAAGTCAGGAAGTAATGGTATACTGGCATGGCTTAGTCGAAGGTAGTGAGTGCCTGCACTTAAGTTTTGGATTTCTCTAGGATGGAGACGTAACCATTGAGCTGTGAATCCATGGTTTGATACAGCAGTGGTACTTTCTTGACTATTTTAAAGGGGTTACAAATATCTTTGAAAAATAATACTTTGTAATTATACTAAATTCGGTAAGACAAGTATATATTTTGATAAGAGATTTAATTTATTTGAAATTACATTAAAAAAGTGATTTAATGTTTTCAGTGGTAAAAGGAAATATTTTGTTGAATGATTAGTTGTTGATATTTAAATAACCGACAATCAAATCTAAACCCAAAATATAACTTTGAAAATATCTAGGAGAAAAACGGTAATTAGATGGCACAGTTACCATTCAAGGTGCTATACTATACGTATAGACTCGTTTCGCTCGTCCAGGGCATTTATAAGGAAATTCGTACACTAACGGTTAGCAGGTGATCTTCAATCTTGCTTTTTTCTGATTATTTCCTAAAGAACCGGGGTTGAGATTACCAGAAATATCGAACGCTGTTTTGAAGAGACTGGGATCAGATAAGTTATCCGAAAACCACTTCGATCCAACAAGTACGTTTTTGAAATGAAGATATTAGCATGGAGTCAAAGATGGAGCAGTGAAGTGCAAGGGCTAATCGCTACTGATTTTGAGGGTGATTCCAAAATGGACATAGTAGAAATAGTGCCTTCGGTTCCATTTAGACCCAGGGCGGACTTGTATGGATGAATGCTATTAGTACATTGTCATTGGAGGACAACGACCATTCTAAGTAAAATTTCCTTAAAAAGGTAACCATAGCCTCTAGCCTCATCAACGGGGAATGACTAAAAAGCAGAGGAGATGCAGCAAGGCTAAGTGGATAGCACCTGATTAGGGTATGTTTATCACCTTTCTAGATACCCTCGGATATTATTGCTACAATTCATGGAAGGAGCTCAGAAAAGGGAGGGACACCCGAGGTGATAGCATATTCGGTCTATTCGGGTTAGGGATAGTCCGATCTTGTGTAGTAAGGGATCCCGGTATGGACCTTAGTACACTATTACTAGACGTGTATGGTGACAGGTGATACCCTAGTACCTAGTCGTTCGTATGGAATCCATTCTCCAATAAGCGTCGTACGGTTTTAATTGTGCCCAACTATGCTAAAACGTGAGATGCAAGCATTTCAGCTATTTGAATATGTATTTTTACTTAGACACTATAATAATATCAGATGATTTTGATATGAAATGTTTTGGTTATCGTACGGTAAAAACCATCTGTTTATGTGTGACGCGGTCTTACGAGATACCTTTGTTTACAAAGGTTGATAGATGTTAATAATTCAAACTGAGTGTGTTTTCTCACGCTGGTTTGCAGACAGACTCGGGTGTTTTTTTATTATAATGCTTAGGTCAGATCAAGTATTACAAGTTCAGGTTAGGATGCTATGGAGCTCAGGAGATGAGTTGGATGGCGAAGTTGTATTACTCGTATTTATTTTATTCCGCTACAGTGTTTTGTTTGAAATTATCAGTGAATTGTGAGGGCAGGTTGTTATAACTGTCCAGGCTGGTAATTATTGATTTGTATACTCTGATGTGAGATATGTATATTACATTTTTTGATTTGTGTAAAGAACTAATTATATTATATATTATTCAGCCCGCTGTGAGATTCTATTTTGTTTAGTTTTCTTCTTTCTTCTACCTACTTTCTTTCCCTCCAAAATCTGTCTTTCTGGCTCTTGATCATTCGGCATGCTATACAACGAGCGTATTTATGTCGATTTTCGAGGGTCGAAAAGGCGGGTCATCATAGTACCCCTTTCAAAACCATTAAAAGCACCCCTTTCGAAACATATTACTACTATACCTTGAAAATTAGGCCAAAAGGACAAAACATACATTCAAAACCTTTATAACAACCTTTCGAAATCATTGATGATATCCCTTCAAAACATTTTTAAATCATAGACATCCTCTTTTAAAAACACTATAAAACTTGCCTTTTAAAAGCATTGAACCCTTCCCTTTAAAACACTTTAAGTTCCTTTCAAAACCATTAGGGAACCTCCCCTTTGAAATCTTAGTTTAAACTTTATGAAATCATTAAAGTCTTTTACTTTAAATAAACCTTTTGAAATCATAGGATTCAAGTAAAACATATGGAACAACCTTCGAAACCATTCAAACTATTCCTTTCGAATCCTTTGGGTTTAACTATCAAAATAACAAAGGGTCCTAAAACAACTAAGTTGAAAGCACTCTTTCGAAAGTAATTTCCTAAGAAAAAGAAGTGGAAGGTGTCGAAACCAATCCCTTCGAAAGCACTGGAGAAGCGGCTTAGATTTTAAAACAAAGAAACCCTTTTGAAAGCCTTTGCTTTCTAAAGGTGTGATGCGGCAGCAAGAAGTATCGATCCCTTTGAAAGCTTCTCTATAAAACAAAAATGCAACCGTTTTCGAAACCATTTTTAAAACCATTTGGCCAAATCTAAAGCTATCTACGTCGAAACAAAGTAGGCGCATTTTCTTTTAAAAGCAAAACAAAGCTTCGACTCCTTCGGAACCCCTTTTTTGATTCTATACCTTTTGCCTATCTCCAATCCACTACGTACCAAGTATTTGATATCATATGTATTAGTTTCAATTTGGTTGGAGGCCAAAGTACCTGGTTGAAAGGTGTTGCCGAAAGTGGCGAAACAACAAAAACATGGTAAAACTGATTTTTAACTTTAAAAAGTAATTCCTTTTCAACTAAACTGCTTTGTTTATCAACGTATGATTGGTAGCTTGTTTCTTTCCAAAATCATTTCAAAAAGTGCTGCTAAATTTTCAGAAGTAAATGGCTTAGAATATTTACAAAATGCCCCTTCTCCTTTTATAAATATATCAAAAATATAAGACTCATACCTTAAATAATTTTATATACTTATTAAAACAATTAGGAAAATTCTATAAAAATTCTCATAAATCGTTTCTAATGTATTTTCTAACATATTTAAATATCTGGCCCAAAACATATATAAAATAGCCGTAATTAGTTTGAAACCCAATTAACTTTTTTTCTTCACTAGAAAATTAATAATTAATCCACATTAATTCGGTAAGTTATGAAATTTGAGAATCACCTGCAAAATATTATATTTGATCTCCTATAAAATCGCAAGGTATTTGGATGTCATTAAATAGGGTTTTCACATTAAAACTTATCATAAATCCATATGAAATAGCATAAGTCGTCAACAAGCATATATAAACATTTGCAAAATTATTCGAATCTCAAACTAAAACCGAAAATAAGAAAACATTAGATGTAACCTATTATTCACTTTTAGCTTGTGATTAAGAAGTTGAGATTTGACCTTGGATTAAGTTGATTAGGATTCCTTCTTTTAATTTTAGCTTCTCTTCTTCTTACTTCTTTTTTATGGTGGCCGACCTCTATTGTATTTGGTTTTTGCTTACAAACGTGAGAATGAAAGTGCATGAGGGTTTAGGGCATTAGAATATGTCTTATTCCTACTTTTCTCCTTATCTATTAGCTTTATCCATTTCATTTTAGTTTCCCTTTAGTTCGTTTGTTATTAGGCACAGCTGCCCCGTATTTACACAAATCTCAATCCCTAACCATTTCATTATTTCATTTGATTTAACTAATTAAATGTCTTAAATAATGTTAATCAAAATTAGAGTCATTACAGACTCCCCTCCTTAAAGAATTTCGTCCCCGAAATTATGATAAGGTACACAACAAATCAATCATGAAGGTAAAACATACAATGAATCAAATTAGGATAAGCGTCTCTAATCCCGTTCTCAGTTTCCCAAGTACATTCTCTATCGTCCTCACTCCATGGACCTTAAATAATCTGACTGTCTTATTCCCTAGCCTCTTCTCATCTCTTGCAACTATACGAACTGGCTTCCTAACTATAATCAAATTTGGTTCCACCACTAAATTCTCTGACTTAGTCGGTGCTATAGTAGTCTTCGGATCTCGAACACACTTTCTCAAATGCTAAACATGAAAAACATCATGGACTCCTGTCAAACTGTTCGGTAACTCTACTCTATATGCGAGTTTCCTGATCCTCTCTACAATAGGAAATGGTCCAACAAATATCGATGCCAATTTCCCTGATTTCCTGAATCGAATTACACCGAAAGGTGATACCTTGATGAAAATATGATCTACTACTGAGAACTGTGAGTCCTTCCATCTTCTATCAACATAACTCTTCTTCCTAGATTGAACTTCCTTCAAACTAGCTCGAATTAACTCAATCTTCTTTGTAGCTTCTCTAACTAAATCTAGACAAAGACCCAACCAATCATTGGTTTCTAACCAACAAACTGGAGATTTGCGTAGCCTTCCATACAAAGCTTCAAATGATACCATCCCTATACTAGCTTGATAACTGTTATTATATGAAAACATGACTAAGTGTAGATGGCCTTCCCATAATCCTCCAAAATCTACCACACAAGCTCGTAGCAAATCCTCTAGGACTTTGTTAACTCTTTCCATTTTCCCATCGGTTTGTGGACGGTAAGTGGTACTCATCTTGAACTTGGTACCTAATGTATCCTGTAGACTCTTCCAGAACTCACTAGTGAAGAAGGAATCTCTATCACTTGCTATATTACTAGGAATTTCATGCAGTCTAACTATATTCTTCATGAATAACTTAGCCAAAATAGATGCCGTTCTGGTTGACTTGACTGGTATGAAATTGGCACTCTTGGCCAACCTGTCCCCTATTCCCATATACTTTCATTTCCTTTGTTAGATATTGACAACCTATCTATAAAATCCATAGAAATAGAATCCCACTTTCATAATGGAATATCTAAAGCTGAAGTAACCCACTTGGTTTTGATGTTCGGCCTTCACCTGTTGACAGTTCAAACATTGCTTCACCCGTAAGCTTACATCTCTCTTCATGCCTTCATAGAAGAAATTCCTCTTTATATCCTGCTACATCTTATTTCCTTCCGGATGAATAGTGAAAATCAAATGATGACATTCTTCAAGAACTTCCTTCCTAATACTTCCTACCTTCGGAATACATAGTCTTCCTTTCTTCCTTAACCACCCATTCTGGTCAAGACTAAAATCTTTCAATTCATCGCTCTTTGTTCCTTCCCTTAACTTTCTGATCCGTTTAACTAATACCAGATCCTCCACCTATTTAAAAGAAACCATTTCGATCATCACCGGTTGAACTTCTAAACATGACAACACAACAGTTTCCTTACTAGATCTAGCTTCAGATCTCCACTGGATGCTACGTGTAGTCAACGCTTCTAAATCTTTCCACTCAGCTATCATCGCCAGTGCATTCTGATGTTTTCTGCTAAGTGCATCTGCAAGCTTGATGTCTTTCCGTGGTGTGTAATTTATAGCAAAATCATATGCAGTTAAAAACTCCAGCTACCTCTGCTATCTCATATTCAACTCCTTCGGAGAGAAGAAAGACTTATAATCTGTGTATAACACAAATCACTCTCCTAAAAGATAATGTCTCCAAATCTTTAACGCAACGATCACCGCAGCCAACTCCAAATCATGAGTAGGATACCTTACTTTATACGGTCTATGCTGTCATGAAGCGCAGACAATAAATTTACCCTTCTACATCGACACATCTCCTAATCCAGCCTCACATGCATCAGTGTATACCATCAACCCTTGGTTCCCGTTTGGAACTACTAATGTTGGTGCATTAGTCAGTAAATGTTTCATCTTCTGGAATGCCTCCTCACACTTATCAGTCCAAACGAACTTCACGTCCTTTTATGTTAGCTTGGTCATCAGTACTGCTATCCACGAAAAAATCCTTTATGAATCTTCGGTAATACCCCGCTAATCTAATAAAACTCCTTGTCTTAGTCACTGTCTCGGGTCTCTTCCAATTATTCACCACTTCGATCTTAGCCGGATCTTCAGATAACCCTTTCTTTGAGACTACATGACCGATAAACTTCACTTCCTTCTTCCAGAAATGGCACTTCAAAATTTTCGCCTTTAGTTAATGCTACCTCTACTTCACAAGTACCACTCTAAGATGAACTTCATGCTCTCTTTCATCCTTAGAGTATATTAGAAGATCATTTATGAATACAAATACGAACCTATCCAAATGCTCTCACAAAATTCGGTTCATCAAGTCCATAAAGAATGTCGGTGAATTAGTTAGTCCGAACGAAATTACTAACCATTCATATGATCATATCTGGTTCTAAACGCCGTCAAAGGAATACTATCCTCTGCCACTCTAAGTTAATGGAACTTTATTGCTAAATCCAACTGGGAAAATAACTTGGCTCCATTCAAATGGTCAAACTAATTGTCAATTCTAAGCAACGGATAGCGATTCTTTATCGTCTTCTCATTCAACTAACGATGATTGATACATAACCTCAACGATCCATCCGGCTTCTTAGCGAACACTACAAATGCTGCCCAAGGCGAACTACTTGGTTTGATAAAATAATTGCCTTCCAAATCTACCAACCACTCCTTTAACTCCTTCATCTTGGTAGAGGTCATCCTGCTTGGCAGTCTACTCGCTGGTTCTGCTTCTGGTACCAAATCTATCCTAAACTCAATAGCGCATTTCGGTGGCAATCCAACTACCGGTTCAAAGATATCAACGAATTCCCTAACCATAAAAACTAGATCTAACTCATCTTCTACCTCCATAACACCCAACTAAGCATTAACCTTAAAACTAGGGTTTTCTATGGAGTATATTATCCGATCACTAGAATCAGGGTGTCTAAGCGATATTTTTCTATCATGGCAAAATATCTTAGCATAGTACTTACTTAACCAATCCATATCCAAAATAATTCCAAACCTTATAACATAAAACACACGCAAACTGCAAATAAAGGTATGACCTAACAATTCAAACTCTAAGTGGTCACATCTCATCCCAAGTGTCGTATAACCTCCTATAAGATTTACAACCCTTAAGGAAGTAACTAGGTATAAGGGTTCTAGGTTAAGCTTATCTACCAAACAATGAGATATAAAGAATGTGATGCACCGGTATCAAATAGAACGCTAACTGACATACCATGAATCATAAGCGTACCTCCTAATACAGCTTTTCCCTTTTCCTCTGCTATTGGCTTTGAGGTAGCTGGCTCCAATGGAAACACTTTGCCCTTTCCATCCTTGGCTGGCTCCTTGCACTGGTTCTTATAATGTCCAATTTGATCACAGTCGAAGCATCTAATATTCTTCTTCCTGATCACCTTCTTTCCATCTCTTGAGCGACATTCATTTGCGAAATGCCCTTTCTTGTCATTATAGCATACAACCTCTGCCTTTCTTTTCTCAGCAGCTTCCCCTTCTGAGCTCCTTTCTTATGGAATAACTTTCTTTTCTGACTCTACACTCCTTGAACTTCCTTTTCCTTACTCCTTTCATGAAAAGCAAGCATCTCTTCATTCCTCAAGGCCACCTCAACAATAATATCACATGGATCCTTAATATGTGGTAATGTGGCCTTTGCAAGCTCTGGCTTCAACCCACGAATGAACTTCTCATTCTTCTTAATAATAGTATCAACAACAGCATAGCTATATCTCTCTAACTCCTCAAATCTCATCGCATACTCAAGCATTGTCATGTCTCCCTGCTCCAACTCAGCAAAATTCCTGAGCAGGGTAGACTTTACAATCTCCTACATAAACCACTCCTCAAATTCCATTTTGAACTCATCCAAGTCTTTGTCTCCTCATTAACTCCAGTAGTAACACTGTTCCACCAATACAGTGAAACTCCTTGTAGCTGTCTAGAAGCAAGCCTTCTCTTCTGCTCATCACTGAGCTCTAAATCAACGAAAATCCTCTCGTGATGAAGTAACCAATTCTCCACTTCAATTGCGTCTTCAGTATCGATAAATGAATTTCCTTCCAACCGAGCATAATCCTTACTCATCACAACATAGTTATTGACCACCATAGATTCTTGATTTCCTACCCCAACTACTCCAGCAGCAACTCTCGTTTGCATCATGTTCACAAAGAACTATACATTGCTTCCATGTTTACTTGCGGGACTCCGACACCCACATTACTAGCTTGGGCATGACCTGGATTTCTCCTGGTATTACGTCTGACATTTCCATTATTTATGATGCTTCCCCCACCAAGGTTAACTCTTCCACTTTTAGCATCCTTATCTGCATTCGGGTCTTCATAAGATACAGAAGAATAGCACAAGAGAGATAGGAGAATAGAGATATAATGTATACTTATATATAATAAATACAAGTATATTAGTATAGCATATCCCATACCCCGATATTTCCTGTGATTCTTTAGGATTATATTTTAAAAAACCATTTTAGTTTAAAGTTTTTCATAAACCTATGCTCTGATACCAAGTTGTAACATCCCCTATTTGAAGCCCAAAGCTAAGCGTTGCAGATGCTGCAGTCATCTATAGTATTAACTTCCGACAACAAAATATGGTACTGTTAATGGTATCTATAATATCATAAGCACATGAATATGAAATAAAGTCACAAATTTCAAGAACAACGTTTCTGATTACATTTCACGAAACATATTTCATATTACATTAGATAATCCCAAATGTTTCCCTTTTTTTGGTCAAATATAATTATTACAAGACACGCCAAGAGCAGCATATGAAGATTCCCTCTTGGACGATTAGAGTACCGAAATACATATACGTCTTAATACATCACTGTGAAAATAAAACTAACAACTCTCAACTAGCTAACTTTTCCTCCAACACGTCTTCCGAAGCTTTGTTCCTCCATTTACTAACACTGTAAAACCCTGACTCTCAATCTACTCAAATTAATTTTGAGCACTCGAGAGTTTAAGGGGAAAAACATAAACTTGGAGTCAGAAATAAAGCCTAGTGTGAGCAATAATATACATCTCGGTTTACTAATAATTAATGAGACCACGCCACTTAGCAGAATGGGTTTCCCCTCACTAATTCCCTTTTAAAAACATATATTTTGCAATCAAAATCCTACAACTAAACTAGTTAAAATGATAATATCAATATCATGTAAGCATACAAATCAGGTAATCAATGGACCATCTATCCGAACACTATAATTTTGTTTGGCTAACTACTAAGCTTTGGCTGATTCGGGCCTACCAGACAAGATAAACCAATAATCTAACTTTTTTAGATACTTTTCTAGACGATCTGTCTCTAACTTACTTCTCCTAGGGCCAGTTGATCCTAATGGTTTTGCAAGGTCACCAATAACCTACCTTAACTCTGTAGATTCCTCTCTGTGTGTAACAACATTTTAGTCTTACCTATGACAAAGCACTACACACTGGAATTTCAAACTTATATTATATAGGGTCTACTCGCTAAAGTATATGGTGCAACCTCATACTAATCCCATTTGGTATTCTAATATCTGAGTCATTTTACATAAGGTCATCTACCCTTAAAATTTCCCTCGTAAACACGTATTTCAAATTGATTTAACTCTTTAAATCATACTTAAATAAGGAAAATATACTCTATACATTCCTCAAATAAATTTGCTATGTTGTATATACTTTACACAAAAAATTGTTAATGAAAACATTCAAAACCTTTGGAAGTACCCATTTCGAAACCATTAAAAGTAACCCTTTCAAAACATATTACTACTATACCTTGAAATAGTAGACCAAAAGGCCAAAATATACCTTTCAAACCTTTATAACAACCTTTCAAAATCAATAAAGGTATCCCTTCAAAACCTTTTTAAATCTTAGACATCCTCTTTTCAAAACGCTATAAAACTTGCCTTTTAAAAGCATTGAACCCTTCCCTTTATTTATGTTCCTTTCAAAACCATTGGGGAATCTCCCCTTTGAAGTCTTAGTTTAAACCTTTCGAAAGCATTAAAGTCCTTTACTATAAATAAACCTTTCTAAATCATAGGGTTCAAGCAAAACATTTGGAACTACCTTTCGAAACCATTTAAAACTATTCCTTTCGAAACTTTTGGGTTTAACATTCAATAGAAAAAGCGTCCTAAAACAACTAAGTCGAAAGCGCTCTTTCAAAAGAAATTTCGTAAGCAAAAGAAGTGGATGGTGTCAAAACCAACCCCTTCGAAATGATTGGAGAAGCGGCTTAGATTTTAAAACAAAGAAACCCTTTTGAAAGCACTGCTTCGAAAGGTGGGATGCGGCAGCAAGGGGTTTCGACCCCTTCGAAAGCTTCTTTATTAAACATAAGGCGCAATCTCTTTTGAAACCCTTTTTTTTAAAATCATTTATCCAAGTCGAAAGCTATCTAAGTCGAAAGCATTTTTTTCGAAAGCAAAGCAGGCGCATTTCCTTTTAAAATCAAAAAAGGCTTCGATCCCTTTGGAACCCCTGTTTCGACTCTATACCTTTTGGTTATCTCCAATCCACTACGTACCAAGTATTTGATACCTTATGTATTGGTTTTGAATTGGTTGGCGGCAGAAGTACCTAGTCAAAAGGTGCTTCCGAAAGTGGTGAAATAGCAATAACATGGTAAAACTGATTTTTAACTTTAAAAGGTAATTCCTTTTCAACTAACCTGCTTTATTCGTGAACATATGATTGGTTGCTAATTTCTTTTCCAAAATTTTTTCAAAGAGTGCTGCCAAATTTTGTGAAGTAAATGATTTAAAATATTTATAAAATACCCCTTCTCCCTTTATAAATATATAAAACATTTAAGTCTCATACCTTAAATAATTTTACATACTTATTAAAACACTTGGTAAAATTCTACAAAAATTCACATAAATCGTTTCTAATATGTTTTCTAACATATTTAAATTTCTGACCTAAAACATATATAAAATAGACATAATAACTTTAAACCCAATTCATTATTTTCTTCATAGAAAACTAATAATTAATCCACATTAATTCAGTAAATTATGAAATTTGAAACCCATATCCAAAATATTACTTGCGACCTCCTAAAAAATCGCAAGGCATTTAGTGTCCTTAAATAGGGTTTTTCACATTAAAAATTATCATATATCTATATGAAATAGCATAAATCACTAACATGCATACATATCCATTTTAACTATCAAAACATGACAAACATTTGCAAAAAAATCCGGATCTTAATATAAAATAAAAAACATGAGATGTAACATATTTTTCACTTTTAGCTTGTGATTAAGGAGAAGAGATTTGATCTTGGGTTGAATTGATTAGGCTTCCTTCTTTTGATCCGGCTTCTTTTCTTCTTCTTACTTCTTTACAATGTTGGCCGAGCTTTATTGTACTTGGTTTTTTCTTATGAACATGAGAATGAAAGCGTATGAGTGTTTAAGGTATTAGAATACGTCTTATTCCTACTTTGCCCCTCATCTACTAGCCTTATCCATTTCATTTATGTTCCCTTTAGTTCATTTGCTATTAGGTATGACTATCCCTTATTTACACAACTCTCAATCCCTTAACCATTTCATTATTCATTTATTTTAACTACTTAAATAACGCTAACCAAAATTATGGTCGTTACAACAATCTATATCCAATATATATTGTTTAACTAAGCGAACCTTGTAATACAAAAACGAACCGAATGCAAAACCTAATTGGGTATGTACGGAATGCAAAAGCGAACCGAATGCCAAACCTAATCAAGTATGTATGCATGCAAAAGCCAACCGAATGCCAAACCTAACCGGATACATATAAAAATGATCTATACCTAAGATATATTGTATAACCAAGAAAACCATGGAATGTAATAACTAAACGAATGAAAACCTAATTGGATACATGTGGATACAAAATCAAAGCGAATGCCAAATCTAATCGGGTATGTATGGGTGCAAATTCCGATCGAATGCCAAACCTAGTTGGGTACACATGAAAATGATCTATACACAAGATATATTGTTCAACCGAGCAATCAGTGGAATGTAAAAGCCAATCGAATGCCAAACCCAATCAGGTATGTATGGATGTAAAATACAGAATGCTAAACCTAATCAACTACATATGGATGTAGAAGCCTACTAAATGCCAAACAATTGGGTACACATGGAAATGATCTATACCCATGCCAAACTTTTAATTGCAAAACCCTTACTGACCAAACAAAGTAAATTAAATAGCTAACCAAAACTATAAATAAAATAACAAAAAAAAAATTTAATTCAACAAAACAAAGCATGAAATTAAAGAATCTGATTCAAAACTACTTAAAATTTGAATGTCAAATATAAATAAGGCAAATATAAGCAGGGTAAATAGTTGCCAAGAAAATATTTTCTCAGCAAATTTTTTCCCTCTAATACTTCCCATTCATACAAATTTACTAGAATAACTTATAGTTGAAAAGAATAAAATAAATAAATTAATAAGACAAAAATTGATACATATTTAATTCAATCAAATAGAATACGATAGTACATTAATAATCTTCAAAACATAAAGCATACAATGTAATAAATTTCATTTGATTTCTTATCAAATAAGACCTTTTGTTATATCCTAATTTCTTATGTCAACTGCAGCGATTAGACCGATTCACCTCACCAGCCGAATTAATCCGGTTTGAAGATGGAGGCCTTCCTGCACCACGTCTACTCTTAGGGAGATGAACTTTAACATCTTCCGGTAAAACATCTTCCATTCGAAAATTAACAAATTGATGAATCAGATGAGAACAAGATGCTCAAAAAAGGATACTTTGAAATAGTCTTCAATATAATAATAAACACCAAAATCAAAAGCAAGTATACTTCTAATAGCATCGTAGAACACTCAAATCCACATGATAAGTTTGATTTGATTGAACCTCGTGACATCAATAGCCGATCTAGTAACTTTCCATTGAACACCCTCAAGGTATAAGTCCTTATATGTTTTTCCATAACATGTCACAAATAACTACTACAAGTTTTACTTATTTCACGTCGATCCGACATACGTTTCAAAAGCTTCAAACAAATTCTATCCAAACATCCAGTGATAGGTAAATGTCTTTCCTCCAAAATCCAATGATTAAAGCTTTCATCATAGTTAGAACTCATTTCCCCATAATGATTTCCAACAAAAAAATATTAGCAAACTTTACAAAAAATAAACCATTCAAAAAAATTGCCACTGCAGCCTCACCAACAAGCTTAAACTAAGAAAAAGCATGATTAAGTACATCTACTGTAGCAGCATGAGTAACTTTTTAAACTATTCTTTAAATGATATTAACAATATGCATGAGCTGAACATGGAAAAACTTGAGGATCGCAAGCAAAAGACTAAGATATCGATTGGATACGAAGGCGAAAACACGATCACCATTTAACATTTCACTAAGCTTTGTGAAAAACCAATGCCAATTAGTACATCTTCACCTGATACAATACCAATAGCTAGTGGAAAAAACCCTGATATAAACAAAAATAAATATGTCACATTCATAAAAGAAAAATTAATGAAAATATCAAAATTACAACAACACAGAAATATCGAATACTTGCCGGGCAAATACTTGCCGAGAAAATATTGCCGAGAAAATACATGCTCATATTTTCAGATATCAAAACTGTAAAAAGAGTAAAAAAAATTACAGACTATATCAAACCTTGATTACCATTCTTAGTAATAGCATAATATAACCTTGTCGTCCATGTTACATGAAAGTCCCATCAAGAAAAATCAAATGATGACAATAGCACACCCATATTTGCATGTTTCATACCCAATAAATACCCTCTTAAATTCATGACTAGTAGGATGACCTTGAAGTTCAACAATACTACCGGGATCGCAAACAAAAACAGCTTCACAGAAAGATTTCAAATGATGGCGGGAAAGCAAATCATTCCCATGGATTTCTTCAAGAAATAATCTATTACTGGTTTATGCATAGCAGTAGCTTAAAACAATATTGTATTGGTCTAGAATGAATGAACAATATCTTTCGTCTCCATTGAAGGATTTGATCGAACAAAATCAACTACCATCATCTCAACCAAATTGCTAGAAACACTAACATCAACAATGCCAGCTTCACAACAATGAATAGGTTGCATAGTTTTAATAATAGAAAAAGCTGGAAGATTGAATATACGAGAAGCATGACCACAAAATGCGCAACCTTCACGTGAAAAAATAGCTGTAACACGATCCTTATCATTCTTAATAACATTTACTTTGTAACCATTATTAATAAATATATCATAAGATACAATCAAAACTCTTCAACACCATCAGGAAATCTATGACCCACTCTAGCAAATAGTAGTTTGCTAGAATCATTTTTTAACAACTGCTTCAAAAAATAACTAGAAACAAATGAAGAAACAACCATATAAGAATCACACGAACCACCTTCAATAAAAGAACTAGCAACTGACAAAAAGATAACATCAACCGAACTACTATCAGACCTCTTACATATAGATAAATCCTTTGATAACAAAACCAGTAGATAATCTTCATGACTATGACCGACAAGCAACAACATACTATGCAAATCATAATTAGTTTCAATTACTCCTTTCCTATCATCTCTTTCAAAAACCAATTCAAAAGACCTAGGTGTTAAATCAGGCCAATGTTCACATATATATTCTCTCAATGTCAATACAGAACACTCAAACCAAGCCTTCTACTATAGGTATCAGTGCCTAACATAAAAACAACAAGAACATCAATAGAAAAGGCCTGCACAAATACAAATACAATATATTAAAAGAACGGGGAAAAAACAAAATTGAAATATTTGACATTCTAATATATATCAGGCAAATATTTGCTGTAAAAATATCTGCCTGTATATATTTGACAGTAAAATACAAAATCACATTACAGTTCACTAAAATAAGTACTTAACATTCTATCCTTTTCCAGGATTCAATTCAACAAGATGCTATATACAAATTACAACAATAAACAATAAAACTAAAATCATCAATTCATATTTACTTGTTTGCACAACAATGAACAACAAGCTTACAATAATTCACTAAGATACTATATTCAATTCAGAAATACTTCTTTGCATAGCTATTGTTAAACAGAGATGGCATTATCAATGGAGAAAGATTACATGATTCAAATAAGCAAGGCGTTACAAAAACAATCAACAATAAAATACAGAAACAAAAATAATGAACAATGAAATCAGTGGTTAATTAGAATCAATTTGGTAAACAAAATCTAGAAACGAAGAAAGACCCTCATACATAATTTGATGAAGACAGTATTGGAAATTTAATAAATCGGATTGAACAAAATCTTGTTTATATGATTACGAAATGTCGATGTTGATTGACTATGGAGATGATTTCATGAATTTGATCATATTTGTATGATTCCGCGATGTTGATCTTGATTTTGACGATTCCGATAGAGATTTTGAAATTGATTTTACAAAGAAAGAATAAACGAACAAATAAGGATGCAAAAAGCACATGAAACTTTGGATGGAAGAAACTTATATAGCATTTCAAAATAGGGATGCCACACTAATTTCCACTTACATTAAAGTCATGCTACTCATTTTATAACACTTTATGGTTGTAATTGATAATTTGGAACTAAATCGCGATGGTGCTTACATATCAATTATTACATTCTAGTAAGGAAAATAATGTAAAAACACTCTCTTCAAGTTTCAAAATACACGATTATCAATCAAAAATAGATTTAAAAACAAAAACTCTATTTTTAAGTTCATGTTGTCTATGGAGATTTTTGGTCAAATTTCTCATATGGAATTGGCCGGCCCATGTAGTCCAGCTGATCGGCATGATTCCAACAGTATGTACCCTTGTCCGCCACTTGATCCGTATGTTTCCTTAAGCTTGCACTCCGGCGCGCATGCTTAGTATGACACACACTCGACATAAACAGCAAGGCTTCTTCGGCAGGCAGCCTACCCGGCTAATTTACATGCATAAGCAAAATACAACCCCAACGAACACCTATAAGTGACAGTAAGAAGTGCTTACTTGCCCACGAAGCACACCTCTGTAGTTAACTGACTAGCTACCAGCATAGCGACCGGTCGAGCCCCTACTAGTCGAAGCTAAGCTTCTAATGGCCATTTGCGGGTGACATGGAGCATCCTTCTCAACAACTAAGTGGTTCTGTCAACAACCCAGCCCATGGCTAAGCCCATTGCTCACCCTCTTCATCAACCGCCTACACCTTCCAAAGCCCTTTTGCCTTTCCTTGGCAGGCTCTAGTCATTGGTGCCTAACTATCCCCACAAAAAGAAGCTCTGTCTGCACTTTTTCATTACAAAGATTGACACAAACGGAATTGTTTCATCTGATAAAAACACCAATGTACAACACACAGTCCATGTACTTTGCTGCCACCATGCCAAAGCATTTTTACAGCAAGCACTCCATGAACCCATATCACCATCCCCTGTATAAAGCAAGCTCGAGGTACAGCCTGCCAGTTGGAATTATCTTGGCCATACAGCCAACTGTCCCACATCAGACCGAGCAGCATGATCAATGGTCTAGAGTTTTTTCAGTGCCTTAACTATACAATCTTAGCCATTCAATTCCATTCAAATAGCTATAAATGTATCAGGCATCCATTTTTATAAGGGTTGACCAAGCTAAGCTCTCAAGCATTGTAGTTTTCCTTATTATCTTTTGTAACTACATCTATCGTAAGAAAAACAGAGTAATACGAGATCCTTCGCAGGGGACATAGATCAATACTAATCGAACCACTTTATATTACGCCCTGTTTACTTTTTACGAACATCATCTCTTCATTTTCCATTTTTACTAAGGTATTAGGAGGCAACTTTAGCTAACTGCCATATCTTAATAACAATTCCAATGTTGGCTAAATTTTTGTTTAATACTTTTCCATTGAAAGGAGTGTCTCCTCTAAAATCTCTCATTTTTTCTTCACTTTCTTCTCCACAAACTCCTTTCACATGTTAAACCATGCAAAATATCTGTGATAACAAAATTGATAATTATAATGACCACAATACAATGGAGCCATTGGGATATGCATCGTCTGTCACATCCTTGGACTGAGAAACAACATGAGGTTCAACATAATCAACGGCCTAACCAGATTGTATAACTTGATCATGATGTGAACGACCTCCAGGTTAAGGTGGATGCTTAGATATCTATAAACTTTAGTCTAGCAGTCCCCCTAATGGCTGACCGAATCCCTGTCTATTTTCCATTTCCAACAGTTATATCATAACACATGATGCTCATGCGAGAGTTATGTTAGAAACCCCCAAGAATGGTGCTTCGGTTCATCACATGAATGCCACCTATGAGTATGGAAATGTGTTGGAATTCCTAGTGTAAATGAAATACACTTGTCCCGCATTGCCAAATTTGCAAAGCCATTCCAATATATATATGGCTTTGCAATGAAGGTGTTGGGGCCTAGGGGAACCAAAATGTATGCTTCGTTGTGAGGAGGAAGATCATGCATCTCCATCACACACGCGCGCGCTGCCGCCGCCGCCGTCCGTCTGTCCGACCGACCGAACCGAACCGGGACGGGCTCGGGCTCGGGTCTCATATGATCCTAAAACTGGGCCGGGTTTTTATCAGTTACAGGCTAATGAACAGACACGACTGTTTATAAGCGTACGCGGGTTACTGAAGCGAGCGGGTGCGACAAGACTGAAGAAGCACGGGTGAACAGAAGCGGGTGCGGCCCGACTGAGGAGGCGCGGCCGAATGGATACAAGAAGCAGGCGGATGCGACCCGTTAACGAACAGCAGCGTTCAAAAGGCAGCGGGTGCGACCCGTCAAGCAGACGCGACGTTTGAAGGGATGCAGACAAAACTATAAATAGGACAGAATGCTGATCGCATTCTGAATCGAATTCGGTTCTGTTTTTCCTCTGCTTCTTTTTTCTACCGTTCTATATATATCACAGAGTTGACATACTCATTACTATCTCGTGTAGATTTCGTCTGTTGTATCTTAGGGGAATTTTGAAATAAATTTCTTAAGGAAATTATTACGACAAGCCTAAGACGGAATTTCCTTTATAATCTGGTTAGAATTCTAGTTTGTTTGTATATTTATATACGTTATTCTATATTCTATCCGTTATTCTGGTTATACTATTTATTCAAAATAGTATAACACTGTTGTTGTAACTTATTTACAACACTCGTATTGTTTTCATAATTAATACAGAATTCCAATGTAGTGGAAATCTTAGTTATAAACTTGTGCGACAAGTTTATAATTGATTGTTCTCTGTTTTGGTATACAAGACGTATAATATCTTAAGAATTTTTACTGTTTTCTTACTAAAACAGAGATGGCAACAGTAGAATTTTCTTATAAATGTGAGACATGTGTTGAAGCAAAAATGGTCAAACTACCATTTAAATCTGTTGACAGAAGCACCGAACCATTAGGTTTGGTACATAAAGATTTATGTCATTTTAAATCACTACCTACAAGAGGTGGGAAAAAGTATTTCATTACTTTTATTGACGATTATTTGCGATATTGCTATGTATATCTTTTAAATAGTAAAGATGAAGCAATAACAGCGTTTATAAAATACAAGGCTGAGGTAGAAAATCAGTTAAATAAAAAGATCAAGATATTGAGATCTGATCGAGGTGGAGAATATGAATCACCATTTGAACAATTCTGTGAAGAAAATGGAATAATTCATCAAACAATAGTCACCACAACAAAATGGTGTAGCTGAGAGGAAGAACAGAATGTTAAAAGACATGATTACTGCCATGCTTTTAACTTCTGGTCTACCGACGAACTTGTGGGGGGAAGCATTAAATATGTCTAATCACATATTAAACAAAGTTTCTCATAATAAAACTAGAACAATTCCATATGAGATATGGAAAGGACACGAACCAAGCTTTAAATAGCTCAAAGTGTGTGGGTGCTTGGCAAAAGTTCCAGTTCCGCCTCCCAAGAGAGTCAAACTTGGGCCAAAAACAGTAGATTGTTATTATCTTGGGCCAGCCCAAAATAGTAGTGCCTACAGATTTTTAGTGCTCAAGTCCGATATAACGGATATTCATGTAAATACAATCATGGAATCAAGAGATGCCTCATTCTTTGAAGATGTGTTTTCGCACAAAAGGAATGAAGGAAATAATGTCCCAGAAAGGGCAAGGGAAGAATCAAACGATTCACATGAAGATGAAACTCATCATGAAATTGAGGATGCTGAACCAAGAAGAAGCGTAAGGGCTAGAACTTCCAAAACATTTGATTCGGACTTTTTTACATATGTATTAGAGCACGAACCTCAAACGTACAAGCAAGCAATGTCATCTTCTGAATCCTCATATTGTAAAGAAGCAATTCAAAGTGAGATTGATTCAATTCTAAGTAACAAAACTTGGGAAATTTTTGATATTCCACCAAGAATAAAACCAATTGGCTGCAAATGGATTTTCAAGAAGAAAATGAAAGCAGATGACTCTATCGACAAGTATAAAGCAGATTAGTAGCCAAAGGATATCGTCAAAAAGAAGGAGTAGACTTCTTTGATACATATTCGCCGGTAACACGAATAACCTCTATGAGAATGTTAATAGCAATTGCATCCATCTATAATCTAGAGATTCATCAAATGGATGTAAAAACAGCATTCTTAAATGGAAATCTCGATGGGGAAATTTACATGGAGCAACCTGAGGGATTTATTTCCAAAGGAAATGAAAACAAAGTCTGTAGATTAGTCAAATCATTATACGGACTAAAACAAGCTCCAAAGCAATGGCATGCAAAATTTGATAGTGTCATGATGAGAAATGGTTTTCGTATAAATGAATGTGACAAATGTGTCTATTATAAACAACTTGGACAATCATATGTGATGATCTGTCTATATGTGGACGATATGCTAATATTCGGTCCAAATACTCAGGTATTTGAGACCATAAAGAAAATGTTGATCAACAATTTCGACATGAAAGACTTGGGTGTTGCAGATGTTATTTTAGGAATAAAAATAATAAGAACACCTAATGAAATTGAGTTATCTCAATCACATTATGTAGAAAAAGTGATTGAAAGATTTCAAAATTTTGGAATTAAAGGAGTAAATACACCTTTTAATCCATCAGAAGTACTGCATAAAAACACTAATGAGAGTGTAATGCAACTGGAATATTCTCATTTAATATGATGTCTCATGTATCTCATGAATTGCACAAGACCAGACATAGCTTATGCAGTAAGTCGACTGAGCAGGTATACAAGCAATCCAGGAAAGGAACACTGGAAAGCACTAATGAGAGTGTTGGATATTTAAAAAATACCACTAGCTATTCCTTACATTATGGAAAATATCCTGTCGTCTTAAAAGAATATAGTGACGCAAACTGGATTGCAGATTCAGAGGAATCAAAATCAACGAGTGGTTATGTCTTTACCTTAGCAGGGACAGCAGTGTCATGGAAATCTACTAAACAAACATGCATAGCTGATCCACTATGGAATCGGAGTTCATCGCTTTAGATAAAGCAGGCGAAGAAGCAGAATGGCTTCGAAACTTTTTAGAAAATATTCCGTTCTGGCCTAAACCTGTACCGGCCATATGCATACACTGCGATAACCAAGCAGCGCTAAGCAGAGCGCAAAACTTTGTGTATAATGGAAAGTCACGACACATTCGTCGACGCCATAACACAGTTAGGCAGTTACTCTCAAATGGAACTATTTCCATAGATTATGTAAGAACAAATGATAACCTAGCGGATCCATTTACTAAAGGTTTATCAAGAGAGAAAATTGACTGCGCATCGAGGGGAATGGGTTAAAAAGCCTAAACCACAAAGTGTTATCTTATACAGAAACCTATCCTAGCGACTGGAGATCCCACGGACTATGATCAATAGGCAAACCAGTTCTGAATAACTCAAGACATAATGCATTTACATGGACATGGTCCAACTCCATTCCTATGGTGCACAACATAAATGCATGCCTATAGAAGTATTTAAAGGTTAAAACTATGTTTTTTAATGATGACCATATCTTGAAAATAACAAGTGGATATGTAGGATACTCTTAATGGTTGCGATCACCTATGTTATTGTGAGCTGGGTCGGCTCTATGAGAATATTAAAAGGCTTTTATTCCCTAAAACACTCGCAGAACCAAAATTTGTTCAGGATCAAAATGAACACAACCAAGAGATTGGATGAGAAGGGAATCAATGCTTCGTAAAGCTTATTGTCTAGATATACAATAAAGGCCAACGGTTCAAGATGAAATAATTCACCGATTAGCCAAGTAGATCCGATAAGTTTTAACTAGGGAAAGTTCAAAGTGAAATATCTACTTATCCACGATAAAGCATTATTCCATATGTACTCTGTGATATTTCGCTTTGTGCGGGGGAAAAGTATATTATCATTTATGTGGGGGATTGTTGGAATTCCTAGTGTAAATGAAATACACTTGTCCCACATCGCCAAATTTGCAAAGCCTTTCCAATATATATATGGCTTTGCAATGAAGGTGTTGGGGCCTAGAGGAACCAAAATGTATGCTTCGTTGTGAGGAGGAAGATCATGCATCTCCATCACACACGCGTGCGCTGTCGCCGCCACCGTCCGTCCGACCGACCGACCGAACCGAACCGGGACGGGCTCGGGATCGGGTCTCATATGATCCTAAAACTGGGCCGGATTTTTTTAGCAGTTACAGGCCAATGAACAGACACGAATGTTTATAAGCATACGCGGGTTACTGAAGCGAGCGGGTGCGACCAGACTGAAGAAGCATGGACGAACAGAAGCGGGTGCGGCCCGACTGAGGAGGCGCAGCCGAATGGATACAAGCAGCAGGCGGATGCGACCCGTTAACGAATAGCAGCGTTCAAAAGGCAGCGGGTGTGACCCGTCAAGCAGACGCGACTGTTTGAAGGGATGCGGACAAAACTATAAATAGGACAGAATTCTGATCGCATTCTGAATTGAATTCGGTTCTGTTTTTCCTCTGCTTCTTTTTTCTACCGTTCTATATATATCACAGAGTTGACATACTCATTACTATCTCGTGCAGATTTCGTCTGTTGTATCTTAGGGGAATTTTGAAATAAATTTCTTAAGGAAATTGTTATGACAAGCCTCAGACGGAATTTCCTTTATAATCTGGTTAGAATTCTAGTTTGTTTGTATATTTATATACTTTATTCTATATTCTATCCGTTATTCTGGTTATACTATTTATTCAAAATAGTATAACAATTGTTGTTGTAACTTATTTACAACACTCGTATTGTTTTCATAATTAATACAGAATTCCAGTGTAGTGGAAATCTAAGTTATAAACTTGTGCGACGAGTTTATAATTGATTGTTCTCTGTTTTGGTATACAAGACGTATAACAAAATGTTCACGACGTCCTATAACTTGAGCCGGAGGTACGGGATACCCTCGTAAATAAGTATTCCCCTTCAATATAAAGACTATTCACATTTCATTACCTTCAGATAGTGGACGAGGCATGAGACCTACGCTTTGACCACCTCGATGGTGAAGGGCAAGGTTAAATTCAGTCATTAGAGAACCTTCAATCCACTCTGGACCCCAGTGGGAGGCGTCTTTACCTAAGTCTCATGAATGGCATCCCTACTCGCTAAGGTCACCCTCGATTATCAAAGGCAGATCTCCTACACCAACCAGGCGTCATCGTTCCCCTCACTATATCATCTTCATAGATCCTCATCACCAGATATACGACGAAGAAGTCCCACCACATCAAGTGGCCAGTGCCATCCGCATCATGTAGAGGCTTTTCTTCTAGAAGAAATGGTCGTCCAATACCAGCGAACGCATAGAATCCAAACTAGGAACATAGGTGGTGAGGGTCTACTAAATGACAAGAATGGAGACCCCTTCTTCCAAAAAAATCTTAGGTGCTTACATCCACTGTAGGTACATTTTACCTTCTATGGACAAGTGTCGCAGAAGCACTGGATCGTCCATCCATATCATCGCATTTGGTTCAATAACTCGGGCAGTCCAGCTCTTTGATCGTGCAAAGCTCCTTATTTCTCCATCTTGACCGGACTGGATTTCCACTGATTCCTTCATTTTTAAGTTGGCAATGTCCATTCTTGGGCCTAATTGTATTCGACTTCAAAGCTTGGTTCTTCGCATTAAGGCAAGAGTCATGTTATTGCGTGAGCAAGGAAATATCAGGCAAGGTCTGGCCGAGTCACTTCGTTCATATGTTAACCACTCTAATAAAGAACCGATCCATACTTAGGGAGAAAACAAGAATGGCTCAGCAATTGCATTATATTCAAGGATGGGGTACAAGTCCTGAATATGGAAGGAATTGCAGAAGAAACCCGCTTCTCCTTAATAAATTTTCTACAAAGGATGAATGATATAATAAAGGCGAAAGAGGCCAACATTTTCGCAAGTGATGAGGAGAGTTACCAAAGAAATAAAGCTGGTCCAAAGGAAGACAACTGCCTAAAAAATGGTTGATTGGAAAACAAGAAGAAGCATCGAAAGACAGTTTTCTCTTAAAGCCCAAGTACACAAATTATGCAACTTCTAATTATGATAAGGAAACAATCTATCTCGGTACACATGATCACATGATATTTCAACGGCCCGCCCCCTCCTTGTTTAGGCGGTGGGATAGGCCTATTGGAAAGTATTGTAAATTTACCAGTTCAATGACCTCTCCACCAACGAGAGTTGGCAACTTAAAGATGAAATATAACAGGCTGATCCATGAAAGCATATCACTGCAGCATGTGAGGTAACTGGTAGGATAGCACAATGCCTTGCAAAATCAATCTACTCAACTCTAGTGGAAAAACAACAACAATGTGGCCACATTGAACACAAAGATCCCTAGTGGACCGCATGAAGTGGTAGTAACCAAGGGGCATAGGCCTGCTACATGAGAGAGCTCGCCTCCGATGATTGGATATAAATAATCGAACTCTAAGACATAAAGGCTTCTCGGGTTGAAGAAGAGATAACATACATTGCATTCACTACAAAAGACAAAAGAGGAGTTGGTTTCCCTCAACTTGACTTGATGGTCATATCAAGTAGTGTAGCCAATACCAAAGTGCATAGAGTATTCATCGATGGGGGTAGCCCTGGTAATTCAAGGAAGTTTTCAACAAAATGAAGCTTCCCACCTTCAGTCTTACACCTTGTATAATGCCTGTCTTTGGGTTTGAGTGTGCTGGCATAGTACTCTTGGAACCACTTCGCACATATTCACTTTCGGCTATGAACCTCATTTGGAAAAGATTCAGGAAAAATTTATTTTTGTGGACTACTTGTCCGCGTGTAATATCTTGATAGATAGTCCGACATTGATGGACCTAGATGCGATAGTGGATGATCGGTGGCCTAAAATGAAGTTCCCAACTAAGGAAGGAATAGAGTGCATCCACGGCACCAGCAAGCCACCATAGACAGCTACATCATATCACTACAACAAGCAAAAATGATTGCTGATGCTGCAACAAGAACTTGCAATGCTCAGTGCTAACACACTCGAGGGAAAGCGAGGGCCCTCCAATGCTCCCGTTCCTGCAGGGTTGCCCAACGCCTTGAAGTCAAAACATCCACAACAAACTCTATAACACCCTATAAATTAATAAAGTAATAATTTTAGGAATAAAGAAAATTAAAATAATGAAAAAGGGTGAATATTGACATGCCGTTAGGTTTCATTGTGCTTTAATGAATCAAGTGATCCTAGAAAAGTCGTTGTAGAAAATCTAAGTTAATAAGAATTAAATGCAACCGTTAGAGCTAACTAATTTGTAAGAAAAGAGATGGTAGGTCGATGCCCTAATTATTCTCTTAGAGTAAACATGACCACCTCCCTTTTTCATTTCATTAAACTCATAACTAAAATAAAAGCTTGGGTTCTTTAATCTTTAATGGTACTTGCGGCTTAAACAATAAGAAGAAGAAAAAAAAGGAAATATCAAAGCTAAGAGAAATAGAAACTTCATTAACAAAAGAATAGGTGGGTAATATATTCTCTAATCCTCATTTCTTCTTTGAATTTTCAATGATTAAGTTATTATTGTTGAATGGTCTTCATACTTCAAGAACTTTAAGATCCAAGAATTAACATGATGATAAGAACATGTTTTTAGAGATAACTTTTGGGTTATATGATTTTCCCATAAGTAAATAAATTATTATGAATAAATAGAAGATCGTTTAGGGGTGGAAAATGATTAGAAATAAGGCACTAGAGTAATTGTACATAAACAAATCATGATTCATTTCACTATAATTATCCGAAGATGAACTAAGCATCTTGAAAGAAATTAAGTTTGGCCGAAGGGCTATAATAGGGAGTTGGAAGGAAGATCAATTATTTTTGGAAGGTATATTAAAATAAACAAATAGTAATAATTAGGTCAAGGGAAAAATCCACATTTTGTGTTGAACATGTCAAATAACAGTCAGAAAGGACTAAGCCAGAAAAATCAAAAGTCGACACGTGAAAAGTTAATGATAGATGTGAAAGAATAGTTTCCAATGTATACCCAACGAAAATACTAAAGGAGGTGGGGTTGAACTAAACGTTAATTGAAATCAGGATTTTAGCAAGTAGAAATGCTAAGATATGCAAGGTTTGAGGCTAAGATTGGAAAACAGAAGGTATTAACCAAGGACCAAAGACGGTTAATGTTTAATGAGGAAATATGAGCAGAGGAGGTGATTTTAGATAAATTATAGATTAATCTCACAAAAACTAAAACTAACTCTAATAGGCTTCCTTAGACGAGACCAATGGTAGTGACAGCTAAAAGTCACCTAAATCTCGTTAGAAAATGTAAATAAGGACTAATAATTTCTAGATGTTGTAATGGATGCTAAGGCTTAAGATGCACGAGATAGATATTAGATACATGGATGATAATATGAAAATTAATATTAATAATCAAAAGACTATTATTCGAAATTTCAATTAGTTAACAGCTAAGTGGAAAGCCAAAAAGTAAATAATTAGGTAGAATGCTCGGCTGGTGTAAGGCCTATGTGGCAATCGAACTGAAAGTATAGGTGTAAGGCTTGTGTTGCAACAGAAATCAAAAGCATTGGTGCAAGATCTATGTGGAAACTGAAACCTAATGCGTAGGTGTAAGGCCATGTGGCAATCGAAATATGGAAGCATTGGTGTAAGGCTTAGAGAGACAACTAAAGGGGATGGTAATAAACATAAGCCATAAGCCGTATTCGAGAACCATAAGTGAACTACTATAAGGAAAGTGTAGCAAAAAAATATGGAAATGTTGGTGCAAGTTCAAAGTGGCAACCTAGAACGGCTAGGCACAAGGCCTTAGTGACAACCGAAAGCAAAGTATAAATGTACAATACATAGGTGTAAGGCCTTAATGGCAGCTAAAGGCTAAGTGTAAATTTATATAGTATATAGGCATAAGGACCTAGTAACAGTAATATAGTAGAATTTAATTAAATATATATATATATATATATATATATATATATATATATATATATCGCAAAAGTATGTAAGGCCTCAGAGGCAGTCAAGGGAAGGGTATATTGGTTATATAAAAACAATGTGATGATTCTATAGGACTAACCGAGAAGGTTCTTTTGGTTGCAACTTCATGGCGTAGCTTTAATACGAAACTAAATAATTAACAACTTAAGGTTAACAGTGAATCAGATTGATTGCTTTAGTATTATAATGGGAAGAACCCATTTCGCATATCAGCGGAGCGGTATTCTATTTTGTTGCTTAGAGTAATATGTTACTCATATTAGACTTTATGTCTAACTCATGTTGTTATTTTAGTTTCTCCAATAAAATCATAGATGCTCATTCGAGTAGGTTGAGTTTATAGGCTTAGATAGGTTTCTTTTTGAATGTCTGAATGATGCAAGCCAAAGACAAAGCAAGAGACTTTGGTGTTACATTTCTGTTGTTTTAATTTCGTTGTATCTTGTATTCATATTCACATCTTTGTGTGTGGTGCATGACACAAATAACTATGTTGTATTATATTTTTAACCTCACATGGGCATGATTTTGGATTGTAAAAACAGTTGTTAAACTAAATCTATAATGATGTCTTTCATTTTGTATTTTTGCTCTGTTTACATAAGATTGTATAATATAACTGATGTCATATCTATCGCTGAAAGATAATTCTAAGGTGAAAACAACGCTTTGTGCCTCTCCCTTTGGATTTTGGAATGAGGATTGTTATAATTGGTTATAGAACTTAGGTTAAGGGAAACTTTAGTTAAATGAATTTAAATAACATCAGATAGTAAAGGATAAACACATATGCATTACTACATAACATTTTGTATTTTACTATATGGAAATATAAATGAGTTTAGTAGATATTTCCTATTGGTAATTGCTTTCTTTCTTCCATTTTTTTATAAAGGCTTTCATAGAAGAAAATGGATTTGAGAAGTGGAAGACCCAAGGATAGAGGAGTTAATACTAGGAGAGAGAACGACAGTTCTTAAACTATCGAAGGAAATAGTAGAGAATTGCCTCCTGCCACGGTAAATAAGCCTATCCCACCGGTTGTAGGGATGGATGTGAATATTTTGTTTTGGTAGTTTATGGCATAAATAATGAAAGAAGTAATGTCTAAAGTGGCCGGGCCATGACCGATTGTGAGAGAAAACTTTTCGAACATAAATTAGGATTACAGAAACATAAGAGGTAAGGTGTTTATCAAGAAAGTTCCAATGGTGGAGGTGTTAAATTGGATAAAAGTAAGTGAGCATATCTTTCAAGGCTTGGGGTGAATGATCTGTAGAAGAGGTATCTGGCCTATAGGCAGTTGCATGAAGACACCTTAGGTTGGTGGAAGACTAAAATGCCAAAACCCCAAAAGCCGAAATTACTTGAGAGCAACTTAGGGAGAGCTTTGGGATCAGTTTATCTCAAAGTGGCAGAGGAGTGTTTTTTGAGAGAGTTCCTTGATATTAAGCAATGAGATCTTTCTATTGAAAAGTACATTTAGAGATCCAATGCCTTGGTGAAATATAATCAAGAATCTATTCATACCCTGTTAAAGAAGAATGAGAAATTTATTCGGGGTTTGAAGAAAGATCTAGATCATAAGGTGATAGCGCACCCGACATCTCCTTTCGAGTTAGTGGTGGATGTGGCTAGGAGATGATAGTATGTATTTAGCATAAAAGAGAGTGGAGGTAAGCCTAGGCCAGAAAAAAAGAAGAGGTGCACTTCTTACCAAAAGGAAAAGAAGTGGCAGCAATCGAAAAGGAAAAATCCAAGAGGGGGAAACCGAAAGACAATTTCAGAAATTACTTGTTACAATTATAGGTAGAAGGGGCATTACACATCAAATGTGTTCGCAACCAGGTGTAGTGGCCAAGGTCAAATGCTTCCATTGTGATCGACATGGTCAAAAGAATAGGGATCACTCAAAGCTGATGTAGACAAGGTTTTTTGCCTTGGAAGAACCATAAGTAGGTATTTCTGCCAAGGAGAAAGGCAAGAATGTTGTGTTGGAAGGTATAATTTTCATTTTCAGTTTCTCTGTTAGATTTCTCTTCGAAATCGGAGTTACACATTCTTTTATTTCTAAGGTATGGTTGATAGAGCGGGACTGAATGTTACCTATTTAGTTATTTCTTTGCATGTAGTTGATCCAATTGGTAAGTACACCACTCTTGGGTTAAGGTGCACTGACTTAGAGTTTATCATGTGTAACCATTTATTTTTGTGTGACCCATTTGTGTTTGACTTCAAGTGGTATGAAGTGATTTTGAGTATGGATTGGTTAGTATGCAATGATGCCTAAATTTATTGTGTGAGAAAATCATTGCCCTATGGTATATGAAAGGAAGGGATAGGGTCTTGGTATTTTTGTATGAGATAAAAGAAAGGTCGGGGTTTTCATTGGGTGAAATGGAGAGCCTTGAGGAGGAGATAGATAAAGATTTTGTAGTTTGGGATTTCGTTTGTTGCTAGGGATACAATCTCTAGGCAGACCACCTAGCAAGATGCGGCCTAAGGAGATACAAGAGCTAAAGAAGCAATTGGTGGAACATGAGCACATTTTTTTCAGATCAAGTAGTTCACCATGGGGAGCTTCTACGGTATTTTTGAAGAAGTTGAATGAATCGCTTCGGATGTATGTTGATTATATGAAGATGAATAAGCCGACGGCGGAGTACCCATTGCCAAGGAAAGATGATTTATTTGATTAGTTAAGTGGAGCAAGAGTATTCTCATAGTTGTATTTGGATACGAGTATCTATCAACTAAGAGTTGCTGAGGAGAGTATCTCTTTTATCGCATTTAGACAAGGTATGGTTTGTATGAGTGGTTGGTTATGCCTTTCGGGCAGCTAATACTTCGACATTCTTTGTAGATCTTACGAATTAAGTCTTTCATGGTCAATTATATAAATTTATGTTGGTTTCATATATAATATTTTGTATGTTCTAAGAATGAGCGAGATCATAAATTCATCTTAGACTAGTATTAGATACCTTGAGAGAGCACACGTTGAACATGAAATTCTCTAAGTGTCATTTTTGGAAACCAAAAGTGAAGTTCCTACGCCATATGGTTTTGATGGAGGGACATGTGTCGATCCTTCAAATGTCGAAGCTATGAATAATTAGAAGAGATCGGAGATGGTGCTAAGATAAAAAGTTTCTTGCGGTTGGCCAGATACTATCATAGGTTTACCAAGGACTTCTCTAGGATAGCAACACAGTTGACCAAACTTACTTGGAATTAAAGGAATGTTTGGACGAGGGAGTGTGAAACAACATTCCAAGAGTTGAAGTTTCCACTGATAGAAGTTCAAGTGTTGGTTATGCTGGAAGGGAATAGGGATATGGTTATGTACATAGACGCTTCAGATTCAAGTTTTGAAGCAATGTTGATGCAGAAGGGCGAGGTTATAGCTTATCCATCTAGGCATTGAAGACCCATGAGGTTCGGTATCCAACCCATGATTTAGAGTTAGTGGTTGAAGTTCATGGCATGTATGGTTTAGGAATAATTTATACCCCAAGAACGGGAAATAAAATTGCAAATAACTTGAGATAAGAACAATAGAATTATGTTTTGGCTTTGATTGAAGAGTAGAATATCTTAGAGACGCTAGCTTTTTGTCGTATGCAGTTTAGGTCGAATGATGGTCTGAGTCAAGACTCGGGGGAAGCTCATATAACACTTGTAGAGAGGAATGCAAAAAGGCAGAAGGAAAATCCACCATGTATGAAAAAGATCAATAGCTTGAAGAGTGGTACCAAGATCAAAGAACCGAAGAACTTCAGTGTTATTGAGAAGGTTTGGCTTTTGAAGAAGGGAAGGTTGTATGCCCGAATAATGGAGACCTTTTGGAAATAGTAGTCATGGACGAGTGTCATCTTTCAAGTTTTATATTCACCCAAGAGGTACCAAGTTGCATCGAGACATGAAGTAGAGCTTCTACTACGAAGGAATGAAGTGAGATGTTGGAAAATGTATGGGTAGATGCCCCACATGCCAACTAGCTAAGGCAAAGCATCATAAGCCAAGTAGTCTTTTTGCAGCCTTTGGATTTTCCCGTATGGAAACAGGATTCAATTTCATTGGAATTTGTTGATGGTTTGCCAAGGATGAGAGTAGGGAATGAAAGCATATGTGTAATAGTTGATAGGTTAACTAATAATGCCCATTTCATTATCGTAAAATCCATAAGGACAGTAATCAGGTTGGCCGAAATATATGTTTAGATTATAATAAGACTTCATGGAATCCATGTACCATTATGAGTGACTGAGACCCGCTGTTTGCTAGCGAGTTCTGGAAAAGCCTACATAACACTTTGGTTTTGAGGCTATGTATGAGTACTGTTTACCATCCATAGACAAATGGCAGACTGAGAGGGTCAACGTAAAACCTTATTTTCAAAATCGATTTTTGATAATTAATATTTTGAAAATAAGATTTTAATTTATTAGAAGTCTATTTAACAATAGATTTTTGTTTTAAAAATGGAATTAATTAATAAAACAATTTTCAAAAGATATATTAAATTGGATAAAGTGTGATTGTTAAATATAAAATATTTAAAGGTGTAAATAATTATATATAATTGAAATAGATGAATATCAAATTGAAATAAATTGTACAATTTGGAGATATATTTGATTGAATAATATGTAAATCAAATTAATTTTAAACTAGAATAGTTTTAAAAATCAACATAGGGATCACTTAAAAGTAAAATAAAATAAAAGATTAAAAGAAATGAAAAAGTAGAAATGAAAAAAATATAGCCCAGCTCATTTAAACAAAATCCACTCCTTTGCTAATTCTTATTCCTTGCCTGCTCTCTTTATTCCTAAATCCATTTTCCCGATAACATTCCCTAGCCCCAAACTGATTCATGAAAATTTAACAATAGAAAAAAAAACATGAACACAGAGGCACTCGTTCTAGGCTAGGATGACATCAACGTTCGCAGGGGACTGGTGGTCATCGATGACACAACCTAGGCTGGTGGCATGGTCAGGTGCATGCGATCACGATCTAGACTCGAAGTTTGGGTCATGAGTCCGGCAACTGAGGGAAGCAACGAAGTGGATGTCGCGGCCTAAGGTAGTTACGATGGAAACAAGTGGCGTCGAAGGGCTTGGCTGCGATGGAGGTACTGGCATGCATGTTGAAGTTGGATGAGGGTGACACGTAGCTAGCTTTCAAGCAAAATGGTGGTGTCTTTTTGGATCATCACGGCCTTCTGAGGATGTGATGGCAGTCTAGTCAGGAATAGAGCACAGTGAAGGTGGCTGCAAACATCAAAAGCGAATGTCAAGGTAGCGAGGCAGCAAATTTTGTTGGCTAGCAGATATAAATAGCAGTTTCAACTAGCAACTTGTTAAGGTGAGTTATTTTATTTAACTCATACGCCTATGTCTAAATTAGCCATACCCTTTTTATATGCCTTGCTTAAATTATGGATTACATAAATCTTTGGTGGTGATTGAATAATGGGATTGAAATAATATTTCATGCTATAATCTCGATTGGGTTGGTGTTTAAATTGGTTGAATTATGTGTTTGAAATATTGGATTTGAATCGATCGTTAAAAATGAATAAAATGGTTAAAATAAGGTTACATGTTATGATTATATTTTCCATTACAAGTTTGGGTTGATGGCTCAAAATACATATATTTTTTGTATGATCGGAGTTTGCCAAAAAGAAACTCAGATTGATAAATAATTTCATATTTGAAATGATATCTTGTATAGCGTTGTTGGCTCTAAGAGTTACATTCTTGATAAGTTTATTGTTTGAATTATTTAAATGTGCTTAAAAGATTTTCAAAATGAGATTTTATTTATTTTATTCCTTATTTGAAATTTAATTTATAGAATATAATTAAATCACATTATCTTTCTTAACTTATTGCTTATTTCAAAATTTCCAATTAAAGTTTTTTTAAAATGAATAATATTTAATTATAAAACCCTTTTAAATTTACTATTTTAAGTATGTAATTTTGGATATGTTTTAGAAGCAAAAGATAAAATATGGTATTATTTTATAAAAGCAATTGTGAAAGTAATAATTTTATTTCCAAGTGACTTTGTTATAAACGAGGTTTAAATGATTTCGAAAGATTCAAAAGCTTTTATAAATAGACAACTCTTCTTTAAAATGAGTTTATCGATTTAAAAGTGATTTTGGAAAATTACATCTTTGTATATAAAATTAATTTAAATCTCTTTTATCTCATTTATTATGGATTTGAGAATTTAATGAGATTTTGTGCTTTTCTGTGTAATAAGAACTTTGATAAACGATTGAATTGTACGATCGGTATGGGATTTTCCTTACAATTCTTTCGCTTATCACTATAACTTGTTAAATAAAGTTCGACTGGAATCTACTTGCTTTCAGTAAATAATGGAATTTCACTTTCTGATATGTGATAGTTAGATTTTAGTAATTACTAAAGCGAAGTTAATTTACACTTTTAAATCTTACTATCTTAGGGCGTTTGGATTTCAGGCCGATAAATCCCCGAGAGAAGATAACACATTTCTCATCGACCTAAGAGTCGATACATTCTTAAATTTGGGTAGCATTGATGAAACCACTTGGAGGGTTGTTAGCGACCTGACAAAACTGCTTGGGAGGTGTTAGCGACCCGATGAAATTGCTTGGAGATGTGGTAGCGACCTTGTCAAACTACTTAGAATTATGAAATGGTGATTTTGATTGATATGCCTTATTATGATTATTTGTCATATTTTTATTATGGTTTATTTTATTATTAAGTCATGTACTTATTATATCAGTATCTCCCCTTTTTATTAGATATAGTTTGGCCTGTTCATTTTTATACTACTCGGGTCAGGTTGGGAGTCTACAGGTATAGGGACTCGTTGACTTATGGATTTTGTGCTAGCACTAGAGTGGACTATTTTTACTATTTCATTTTACTTCATTATTGTATAATTATATTAAGGATAATGTGTCATGTATATTATTTAGTAGTTGGCTTATACTAACACGATATCTTGGAAGTGATGTATAGATTTATGTGGGTTTAGTATTGTTATTCTGTAAACTCACATTTTATTATGTTATATGATATATATATTATTTCATCGTGATCCGTGACTTTGATATTGATTATTTATATTATTTACAGTTTTGAATATTTTTAAATTGGTGTGTTTATTACTTTGTATTGATACTGTACACGTCAAATTTTCAATTCAGATCCTCATAACGGTAATAAAGTCGTGCTAGTGTTAGTCCGAAGAAATATTCACATTCAATCGCCCTTAACCAGCTGATTCTCTGTGTTGTTAGATGACAATACTTGTAATGTTCTTTAATAATATGGGTATGGTGATGGAGTCATTATAGTCAACCAAGTGCTAGAAGATTTGCTAAGAGCTTTTATCCTAGACTTTGGTGGATCTTGGGAAAATGACATACACTTAGTAAAATTTTCATCCAACAATAGTTACCGGTCCAGTAGTGAAATCACACATTTTGAGGCATTGTATGGAAGGCTATGTAAGGTGGTAATAAGCTGGTGTGAGGCGGGTGATTGAGTCGAGCTAGGTCCGGATCTTGTAATAGAAGCTTCAAAAAATGTCAAAATCATTTAGTAAAGGATAAGAGATGCCCAATCTTGGCAAAAGAGCTATGCCGATAGGAGGCGAATATACTTGGAATTCGATCTACGGGATCGTATGTTTGAGGAGGTATCACCTATAAGAGGCACTATGAGGTTTGGAAAATCCAGAAAGATAGCATCGAGATATGTTTTATTGTTCTTTATACTTCGGAAGATCCATAAACTAGCTTATAGAGTCAATTCACCAAGTACTTATACAAAGGTCCATAACGTGTTTAACATATCACATTTACAAAATTATACCCGAGATCCTAAGGATGATGTTATGTGATGACAACCTTACACCTTTAACACCATATATGCCTAAAAATTACGTTATTGTAGTGCCTGTTGATGTAGGATGATTGTGAAGTGTGAAAAGAAGAGGAACAATCACAAAGCCTGCTATATATCCTATAGTGCATCGAACAAAATATAATAATCATCGCAAATAAAAAACAGGATAGACCGTAATAACTAAATGAATTGTAAATATCTGGGTGCATAGGTTTATAGAGTTATACGAAGCAACAATATAGTTTATATAACTAGAAGTAAACTCAAATATAACTGTCTCAAAATAAAACATCAGACACTGCCCAGGCTCTATAGTGTCGCACAACGGAATAAGCAATAGTACGTCCATATATTATACAAGAAAGATCCACCTCTTTCTCATTTTCTGAACAAAGCCGCGTATCATCCAAACTACTATACAGTTTACTCATTTATGAATACCCGAGATAACAAGAAGCAAGCATAAAACCTCGAGTCTGATAACAGTTTATGTGAGGGATAAGAAATTCTCAAAATACTATATAAATAGATATAGAAAGGAACCAAGGCATAAGAATCATACATGACTTGTCCCAACATCCAAAGAGCTAGCACATAACAATATATGCCGATCTATCATCATAAAGGTTTATTATATCCGAAATACAATATCAGGTGTCTAGGCATCCACATTCACAATACCTACATTATGTGACATCCCTAGAGCGATAAGTAAATATGGAAAACATAGCATCCATCATATGATCCTCACTATCATTAGGAGCTTTGGATATAAGATGGCACGAACCGCATTTACACAAGCTAAAGACCAATGGAAAAGTTTGGGTTTATCAGTAATCGTCTCCCATCAATCTATAAAGCCAAGGACTAGACCATTCATATAAGGTCTAGGGTAATCCATCCATATAGGGATCCGGAATCCATCTAAATTCGATGGGCCTACCTACATATGCCCACTATACGAGTATCCCTCAGAAAACTTCAAGTATCTATAATTCCTTCTCATAAATTTCCGAACCCATAATCTTTCTACCATTTTCCATTTTACCAAAGTAGAACTCATTTTTGCTCTATCCACGAACTCTTATCCTTGAACTCACCCTTTTGGCCCACCATGACCCTCATCCTTCGAGTAATCTTAGCCGGAATCTCCCTGACATCCTACCTAAGTTATAGGGTCAACACATCAAAGTTCCAAAGTTGTCACACTGAAGCATCACAATGTTGCTTATGTTGGATTCGGGCCAGGCAGTAGTAAAGGAATTGGGTAAATTTCAATTTTTTTACCTATTTGGATCTTTAAAGAGTCTATGCTGTCTAATTCATTTAGAACTTCTCTTTTAAATAAAATAAATATTTTATTTGGATTCATAAACAACGTTTTATTTATATGTAATTTAATATTATAATATACATACATACATATGTGTGTGTGTATCATATACACATAAGTGTGTACATGCACGTGCGACGGTACGATATGTACATGGTCTAACATGGGTTAACCCAAAAAATGGATCAACACCTAGATTGAGTGTAAAAGCACCAGCCCTGTTTATAAAGGCAAATAGAATAGAAAAAGAAATAGCAAGTCACAAAAAGTAAATAAACAAAAGACTTTTATAGTAGTTTGGCTGTTAACAAAGCCTACGTCCACTTTATAACTTTTATTGATCAACTACTATTACAAAGTAGTTTTAGATTACAATGTGATTCTTCTTTCGTAAGTTAGAAAAGTCACCATTATTAGAGTCAATCGGAAGGATCTCAGTTGCCCTTTCATGGTTGTTGTTTGGGAGAAGAAGGGTGAAGAAACAATAGTAGAGTTTTTGTAGAGATCAGAGTAGATCCCTTTTCTATTGCAGATGAGATGATATTTATAGGGGTTGAAAAACTCTTGGACCGAGAATTGCTTTGCAAGAAGCCTATAGTCATCATGTAGAGAGAGCTCAGAAAGTGGAGTAAAGAATGGTTTGGATCGGTCACCTACAATAAATCGGACATATAGATCGGACTGAGGACACAACTATAGGTAGGACAGCAGTTAGCACTCGTTACAAACATGATCAATCTCTCCTTGTTTTTCGTATCTGACCTTGACATTTTCAATTGATTTCCCATGTCTAGCGATTCCTTTGGAGCCAAAATTGGCCATCTTTTTGGAACGGTAGCAATCCAATGCAATTGGATCGGTACCAATCCAAATCCTTAGCCAATTTTTGGCTTCGATTTTTTTGGACAAGATTCTTACTTCATAATGATGCCTCCGCATAATTTCATAACATGTTGACTTATTTTGATGATGATTCGCCCGTGGGTTAGATTGAACTGTATTCTGAATCAGATGAAGCTTCGCTTCTTGAACTCGAATGCTTGGAATGTTACCAAACTTCTTGGATGAGCTTGTTTGAGGCACAGAGTCACAATGCAAAAGGATTGGGGCCATCACGAACTACCTACTTAGATTGGTACCGATCCAATTGGGTCGAATCGTTGCTGATCCAAGAAGATACCATATTTCTCAATCAAACTTCCTGGAGTCCTTTGTCCTGTATTTTTGGGCATTTCGATCAAGTTTCGAGTCGTTCTGGTTTATTCTGGATGTTCTAACTCCAATTGAATTCTGTTGGGTTAGAAACCCGGTTAACATTTGCCCCTAAGTACGTTCTCGTTAAAAATAAGGTGTGCTCCAAAATTGTTTAACTTTGGGTTTTTATTTTAAGGAGTTTCATTGGTCATACCTGGCCATCTTCATAGGCTACTATGACGTATGAGTTAATTGTCCAGTCCTTTGTATGAATCTTCATTGTTCATAGTTATGGAGTGATCTCGACTTGATAAATTCCAGAATGAATACGAACATCGACTAGGTCGAACAGGGAAAATTTGAGACCATTTGAAGGAGTAAACTTGGGTCGGTACTAATTCAATTGGATCATATCGCAACTGATCCAAGTACTTTACAATTTTTCACCCTTCTCTTTCTTTTTATACAAGCCAACCCCACACTTCACTTCATTTCCATTTATTCCAAGTCTTTGTCCTCTAGTCGATCCGATCTATTTAAGCCTTGGCCCGTCGATCCAAGTTCTCCTTCCATTTAGCAGCTACCACCATCGATCTCCTCCACCAAAGCCACCTGCTACTGCTTCTTGGAGCCGCCACCATTTTAAGTGGGTTCTATTGTTGTGATCTCTTCCGTTTTAAGGCATTTTTAATTCGATCTATCGGATACCTTAGTTTTGTTTGTCTTGAACCAAAGATCAAATCACCTTTCTCAATATTGAAAGTTGGTGATGTGGATTTTGATGTATTACTACATTGGCGATCGGTGATGAAGTTGTATTGGTGATGGGTACAGTGACAGATTTGAGCTTATTGTGACTTTATGGAAGAAGATAGCAAATCGGGTTTTGAATTTTTCATAGAACGGAGCTAAGTTTTGCCTCGGTGCTCGACATGTTTTGCTTTCTTCATCCACGGGCTCTGTAGTAACTTTCACCAAGTTACAAGGTCGATCCTAGCACCTTATCTTGTGGATTAATTTTGGTTTTTCTACGAGATGATAATAGCTTGGAGTAGAGTCCTATGTGCAACTAATGGTGTTATTACTTTCTAGAGAACTAAAATTGACTTATACTAATAATTCTCTACTTGATTCAGACCCATTGATCTATAGTTTTTCTCTTTGGATTGGTCCTGTCATTGCACAGTCGCTGTACCTAAAATAGGAAGGGCTTCCCATGTCGCTTTTGGTGGTGGATCCGTTATCGATCATTGACTGATAACGGGTAAGCATAGAATAAAAGAAATTAATAGGTGATACAGATCGCTCTTTCCTGTGTGAGTGAGCAATCTACATGGGATGTTTTGTTCACATCATTCAGGAAACCAAACCCATTCTCACTTAGATTAGACATAACACACACCCCTGTTTAATACTTGGAATCCTATTGGTGGTTGGTACATGTCACTTATCTTATAGATTTCAAGTATCAACTATGCTAGGTTCTATAGTTTAGAGATTAGGCGTGTCTAACTATTTTGAACACAAACTTTCTTATATAGAATGACGTGCAAATCATCTCGACTCAAATGAGTTAAAGGGAACTCACCTCTTTCAGAAGTGAAGTCATCGTTGATTCTAGCTGGATCCATTGCTTCCATAACTTCAGGTCAATATGGTCGCCTGATTCCAATTGGTCCAATTGTCGACCATACTCTTAACTTCCGCGTCTTACTTGATCCTTTGGAGAAAGCTCCTTCAATCCTTATATCACATGATGTTGCATAGCATTTGCTCGCAATATGGTATCCCAAAGGATGACGTGCTTGTGCCATCGAGAGGAGAATTTACTCATAGGCCATCTTCTGGATACGTGGCTTGCTACCTATTCATGTGCATGTATGGTGCAGTTCCCCTGTTCAGTCACTTCTTCATGAAAACACTTCGGGACATAGGTTTGGCCCATTGTAGATTATTCCAAATGGATATGCAATGCCGATGTGTTATAATTCTGTTTAAGTCGACGCTCAATCTTGCCGCGAGTTTCGCTGAGTCGAAGTATCTTCTATTATTAAAAAAGAGGAAAGCTAACCCATCACTTGTTTACATCGAGGCGTAATGTAGCCGAAAACTTATACTTGATCTTCCCAACAAAGTTCCTTCATTCAAGAATCTGTTCTTCTTCGCTAAGTGTCCATGGGGATTTACCCATTTATGGATCAAGGGGGGTAAGTTTCTTTCACCATGCTTGGAACTTCTTTTAATTGCTACAAGTCTTCTGAACGATCATATATTCCTTGCAATTCATTTGAAGATTAACAAGGATCCGACACTCGACACTATTCTTAGCACCCTGAAAGAGGTAGATGCTTAGGAGTGCATAATTAGGTTCTTTCTCATAGATGAAATCTTCAATGATGTGGGCTTTTACACCTTGGGAGGTCAGTTGGATTCATCAGCACTCCTTCCTGCTCTAGAGCCGGGCCCATTCTGTTTCCTCTTCCCATGAATCTAGTGTAGATAATGATAATGATTACGAGGAAGAAGAAAGTGACCTATCCGATGGGTCACTTTCTTTTTCCTCATCATCATTATCATATCTACACTAAGGTCAATTGGATTCATCAGCAGTCCTTCATGCTCTAGAGTCGGGCTCATTATGTTTCCTCTTCCCATGAATCTAGTGTAGATAATGATAATGATGATGAGGAAGAAGAAAGTGACCCATCCGATGGGTCAGAGAAGACCCCTAAGCAGATCCAAATTCAAGTCGGGGTCAACAGTCCGTTCAAAATGCCATCGATCCTAGAAGAGAAAGAAGAAGATTTAATTCAATCGAAGGACAAGGCTCTGTTGATTGAAGGAAAAGAGGAAGGAAAGAACAACGAGGAGCATCCTCTAAATAAGGAAGAAATAGATTGGGACACTAACGAGGGTGACGTCAACTTAGGCAACAAGGCCTAAGAGTTGAGCTTGGACATGCTCCTCACATCCTTTGAAAGAGTCAATTGGAGGAGCTTCTCCCAAGAATGAACCATTATCCAGATTTTTGTTAGATGGTGCCGATATTGACTTCGAAGATACGAGCGACATTTTTGTGGATATGGTTGACTTGATAGATGACTTCACTTTGAAAGGGTTGCCTTCCTAGCTTACTCATATCATCCCTACAGGAATCAATGTCCTAACATATTCCTCTTTCCTAATACATTTTATCATTTTCTACAGGAATCGTGTCTCATGGCTTTTACAGTGATCTTGATCAAGTATCAGAGTCTCACAAGTCGCAACGACACTCTTCCAGGTATCATGCTCCCCGAGACATTGATGCTGAGAAGAAGAAGAGGAAGGATAAGGATGCGGAAGAGCATTGGCATGCTAAGAAAGGTCAAGACCGTGATTGAGGAAGTGGCTGTGAGAAGATGAAGAACCCAACTTAGCAGAAGATCCGTCAAAGAGGCCGAATAAAGACTAAGAGCAAGTACCTGCTTCATAGCTTACTGCTTCCAATGGGATAAATGTTCCTGCTTCCGATGTTCTGACCTCCTCCACTCATGCTGTTATGACCACCTCTCTCCCAATTTCTAAGCGCGCGCCTTACATTCTCCCCATCAGTCTGCCACATCTGAAAGCTACATTCCCTAACTTGTTCTAGAGGGGTGTTGTTTTTAATAAGCCCAATTTGAAGTCGGTTTGTGCCGAATCTTATTCACCCCATCTCTATGCGATTTAGAGCAGTTTGGAGCAAGCCGGGGGTTGGGATACATTATGCATGCAGCTGTCCACTATTAATTGAAACAACCACAAAGAAATTCTCTCGTTCAAATTTGAAAAGAATGAGTATATGAAACAGCTCATGGCTCGTGATGCGGAGATTTAAAAACTGAAGAAAGAGAGGGATGATGCCCTCAAGAGAGAGAGAGAAAGTGCTTCTTTGTTTAAGGAGCCAAAAGAATCCACCAACTAGGCTGTATTCATACTTAGAGATGAAATAAAGAAGTGCCATACTGATGAGGAGGTTTTAAAAGAAAAGTTAACGATAAGTGAGTCGATGGTTGAGATGTAGAAGAAACGCATCATCGAATAGGTTCAAGAAATTGCCTCTCTTCAGGAACAAGTTTAAATTTTAAATATTGAGAAAAAGCATCTCATGGTAGAGAAGGCTGGAACGGAAGCCCACTTTTCAGAGCTTAAAGATACCTGTGAAAGAAGATGGTAGGCTTGGATGCTACTATTTTAGGCTTTTATGTCAACTCTGTGCTGCATCAGGGAATATTAATTACTTGGGAACATTGTTTCCTTGTATGCTTGCTATAGTCTGGGAAGAGTTTCTGGTCTAATTTCAAGACATGGGTGGTGGTTACACAAAAGATGAGTTGTTTCAGGCATAGCTGAACGAAGAATCCCACCAAGCTTTAGTGGAGGGCCATGAAATCATAAGACTGGAGAGGAAACGAGAAGCTATTGATGCCGCGACCGCCGCTAAGACTATAACCGGGCATTTTCCTTTGGGCCCTGTGTGACGGCCCGTTTTTCCATACACTTTGAATCGATAATAAACCACACATGACTGACTCAAATTGCACGAAAAGATGGATCATCAAGGGTAATGAAGAAAAATAGAAAGAATAGAATCTCGCACGAATGAAATAATATATAATATTGAACAAGTATCTTTACAATGGAAATTTTTTAAAAACATATATCGGAGTCTTACCTAAATTCAGCTTGGACAGTTATAAACATTTTCCTTTACAATTGCCGACAAACATCAAACAAACAGCAGCAGATAATAGAACATATGTAGATGAATGTCTCCAGCTCTCCTCTGGGAACATCGCCCATCTTCGACTAAACCTGAAACTACTCGGATCTGACCCGAGTATTGAAAATACCCGGACCAGGCTTGATAAACCAGCGTGAGAAAAACTCAATAATAAATGACAGTGTCATATATCAGCCTTTAAATAAAATCCTTTGAAAAGAAAGAGTATCCCATAAGACCATTCCCATACATAAACATAGATGGGTTTTTACCTTATGATAACTAAAACACTATATCAAAACATTTGATATTATTTTTAATGACATCTCTTTGCAAACATTAGCAACTTATTAATTTTAGCCGAAATTGTTAAATTGAGTCAATTCCAGCGTAATAGGTTTACAATCAAGTCCGTAGGTTCTTATTGGAGAATGGATTTCCATACAAATAACCAGGTGAAAGGACTACCTTTTGATGGGCACACCTCTAGATGGATATTCCAATGCATAGAACATCTGCCCTCTATTAACAAAAGATCGACCTACCACTTTAACTAGATAGTACCGAATATGTCATCGTCCGGTCGTTACCGACCTTTAAACCAAGCGCCAGAGCATACAAACCACATTAATTTACATCCTTAACATTATAGCGGGAAAAATATATCTAGAAAGGGATGATCATACCCTAATTGGAAATGACCCACTTAGCCTTGCTACATCTAACCTTGTTACAGTCATTTCTGCTTGTTGAGGCTCGAGGTAACTATTATCTTTTCACATAGCACATCTTCTTTAGTTTGAATGCTACATTTCCATTCCACATTCACATGACCGATTTCTACAAGCGTATAAATTCCTAAGCTCGTATGTCTCAGGAAAGGGTGTTAAGCTAAGAGAAGGTGTCTTCTCTCCCACCAACTGATATGCTTTTATAGAGATCATTCATTGTGATTTAGAATGCACGGTCAGATATTCTTCCATACGTGGGACCGAACGAAACTGAAGGTACTTTCATCGGTCGTTACCAAGCGAGAAGTCCTTATAGTTTTGAGGTTCTTCATAATAAAGAGACCACTGTTAAAATATAGTGAATCAGGAGTTTATCCCCAATTAATCAACAAGTAGTCCCTCGTTATTATTCGTCTCAATATCTCCATCTTCAAACATCTTCATTCTTCGAACACGTAAACTGGTTCGAAATGGTTTTCGGATAGGAATCACTCAATTCCGACCCCGATTCCTTCGAATCCAATTATCAATAAAAAGTGAATATGAGTATATAGGATTTATTAACTCTCTTTTCACTTTACTTCTTCTTGGATGATTTCAAAATCTCTTTCTTTTGTCTTAGAGTAATTCTAAGTAATTTATTCTTTTTCTTTGGATAATATTTTAAATTTTCTTACTTAACTCTTGAACCAAATTCCTTAACCTTTTGGTGGATCAAAAAACAATGTTATTTAAGACATCGTTTACAGTAAACCCTAAGTCAATTTTAGAAAATATTTTTGAGTAAATAGGATCATAGAAATCATTCATTTTGGAGATTGCTTAAATTTTGGATAATACCAATCTTCTTTTATTTTGGAAAAACTTAATATAATTTTTTCAGAGCATCTGGGCTTTCCTTTTGGTCTGTGCCTCCCCTCGCATAAGAAGAGAAAACATAGGCCAGGTAATTTTAGGGCACTGATTGCTCCATCCTAACCTTAGTTAAACCCCTTATTTTATCTTCCGAGATCTCACAAGCTGGACAAATATACTAGTCGTTTCCGCATACTCAGTTATCAACTTTATTATGGAATTGACTATAACAATTCCAAATTATCTTTCAAATACTTGATTTTCCTTTTAGAAACATTCACAATTGATTCCAGAAAAAATTGTTATGCCTAAACTCATATTAAAAAAGTTATAGAAATGGTCGCAGAAAAGTGTTAGTCACTATGCATTGGATCGATAATGGTCAAATGTACAGATACTGAGTTGACGTGTAGGAATCACAGTAGTAACAATATAAATATAATAGCAGCGCGAATAAATAGAAAAGTAAAAAAAATCAATCACAACAAAGTTTTTATGCTGGTTCGGACCTCTAGTCCTACGTCCAATCACAGACTCCTTTTGGAATTTAACTATTATCCTCACTTCGCCCGGAGGAATAGGCATCTGAGTAGCCGAACAGGATTTCAATACACTTGCCCGAGCAGCCGAACGGGACTTCAATATTTTCTTTTACAAAGAAATAACTTGAGTATATATTGTGTCTTCAATACACTGAGTAGTCGAAGTGGAGTACAACTTCTATAAATGGTAAAAAATGATGGAGAATGAGTGTGCAGAGGTACGAAAGTGAATTAAGACCAAACTCAAATATTGTGGAGTGAAAGAGCGTTAGTCTAAGTTTGCTTCTGAAATAAATATTGAATTTGGAGCATTTGTAAGCAATATGAGAATGGTATTAGAGAATAGGATTGTGTGTAATTTTGAAATGATAGAAGGCTTACATAGGAGTGACTGGAAGCTAATAAAGTTGCAATCCTTCATAAATGTTGGTTTGAAAGAGATACATCCATTGAGTGTTGAAGAGAAGGCTTGGAAAAGGTCTATGGCTATTCGTTTTGTAATGGTTATATAATACCTTTAGTACATGTCAATTCAATAGCTGGCGTGGCATGGTGGAAGGATGTGTGCATTTGTCCTTGAGGACCAGAGTTCGAATCCCACCTTTGCCGTCTTTTTGCATAATTTAACTTCGCTTGTCTGGAGAATAAAATAAATGCTGCCTATTCAATTAACAAATGTGGCTTTGTTGTAGTGGTATGGATGTGCGTTATTGTTGTTAGTCTCTTGGGTTCGAAACTTGATGTGGCTTTTTTCTTTTGCAGCTATTTATTAGTGACTTTCATTCACACTTGTATCTGCCTTCATTTCATAAGCTTGCATGGTGTAATGGAACTGATGCATGTCTCTCTCCTTAATGACCTGTGTTCAATTCCTACCCTTAGCTATTTAATTTTCATCTTCCATTTCAGCCTTTTGTTTTTCTTCTATTTTAGTGCCAAAATATAAATTGCTAACCGGCCTTTAAAGTGAATGTGTCCTTCGCACTATGTTCTTATGCTCCATATTTTTTATTCTTTAATATAGATTTGAACTCCATTATGCATCGTATGGGTGCTAGACCTGAAATTACTTAACAAACAAATTAGTAGCATCATCATATAGTTGTTATCATCCAAATAATAAAATCGTGTTTTCAACATTCTCCCCCTTTTTGATGATGACAACTATATGACTTTCTAAAATAATATTATATTGCTCTCCCTTAACATGTGCTCCCCCTGAATTATATACTTTCTCCATCAACATGCCTAATTTTCTCCCTCTTTGTCATCAACAAAACACAAACCGAAATTCGTCTCATCCTTTTATTTCTTCTTGGGTACCTGCAAAAAAAATTCTATATTTGGGTACCCACCACCTATGTTAGGGTCCAGGAGTTAGGTCAAAGGTAACCAAACCCAAGAGGATTTGGTGGAACCTTTGAAAATAAAATTTTCATTATTAATCACTATATCAAAATAATTATCAATGTATTTTTCTCTGTTTTTCCAATTAATTGGAACCCAAATACTTAGATATTTTTTTTTCATATTTCCCGTCAATGATTTTGTACCTCTAGAGATATTATAAATGTTATTGATCATAACAGTACTTGAATTTCTATACAAAGTGCATTTAGACTTTACTCGAAATCTAGTACTAGCACTAACATTTTTACTATACATTAAAGCATATCTGGTGCCATTTCTACAATAAGCTTTATTATATCATATGCCACTTTTATCATGTAAAGGTCTAAAACTAGATAAAATCATGTTTAAATCATTTTGACCTTTATTAAATTTCACGAATTCATTTTTACGTTTTTCAAATTAAATTTTAAAGTCACAATTTTTATTTTTAAAAGAAGCATTACTATTTTTCAAAATATCAATCTCCTTATTTAATTCAAAATTCTCGTTTTTTAACGCACAGTTCTTCTTTTTGAGAAGAAAAATTTGAGATTTTGAATTATCTAAGGAAGATTGTAATAAATCATTTTGCCTTTTCAAATCAAAAAAATTTTTCGAAAATTTTTCCTTCTCCTTTTCAAATAAGGTGTTTTGTTCATCTAGAAATTTTTTAAGAGTTATACAATTATTTTTTAAAATACCAAGTTGATTTTCTAAATCTAATTTCTCCTTTTCAATTTCTCATTTTCAAGTTCGATAGATTTAATTTTTTTAAAATAATAAAATTAAGCTTTGAGATCTTATCGGTTATACTAACTATTCATTACTATCTTTTACTGAAATCTATACATCAGAAAGTACCCTTTTATAGTCCTCACTAGCGGCTTTCATAGAGATTTTGCTTGTTGTATTTCGACTGGATCGTTTTCTGGATATTATTCTATGATGTTGTGACGATCAATAGAGTTCCAGGCTCTGATACCAATTGTTAGTCGCTATGCACTGGATCGATGGTGGCCGAACATATAGATACTGAGTTGACATGTAGTAATCATAGCAGTAACAAATAAATATAATAGCAGCGCAAATAAATAGAAAAGTAAGGAAAGAAGCAATCACAACAAAGTTTTTATACTGATTCGGACCTCCAGTTCTACGTCCAGTCCCAGAGTACTTCTGGAATTTAACTATTACCCTCACTTCGTCCGGAGGAATAGGCACCTGAGCAGCAGAACATGATTTCAAAACACTTGCCTGAGCAGCCGAACGGGACTTCAATATTTTCTTTTACAAAGAAATAACTTGACTATATATTGTGTCTTCAATACACTGAGTAGTCGAACTGGAGCACAACTTCTATAGCTGGTAAAAAATGATGGAGAATGAGTGTGCAGAGGTTCGAAAGTGAATTAAGACCAAACTCAATTGTGGAGTGAAAGAGCGTTGGTCTAAGTTTGCTTTTGAAGTAAATATTGAATTTAGAGCATTTGTAAGCAACATGAGAATGGTATTAGAGAATAGGATTGTGTGTGACTTTGAAATGATAGAAGGCTTATGTAGGAGTGACTGGAAGCCAATAAAAGTTGCAGTCCTTCATAAATGTTGGTTTGAAAGAGATACGTCCATTGAGTGTTGAAGAGAAGGCTTGGAAAAGGTCTATGGCTATTCATTTTGTAATGGTTATATAATACCTTTAGTACATGTCAATTCAATAGCTGGCGTGGCATGGTGGAAGGATGTGTGCATTTGTCCTTGAGGACTAGAGTTCGAATCCCACCTTTGCCGTGTTTTTGCATAATTTAACTTCGCTTGTCTGGAGAATAAAATAAATGCTGCCTATTCAATTAACAAATGTGGCTTTGTTGTAGTGGTATGGATGTGCGTTATTGTTGTTAGTCTCTTGGGTTCGAAACTTGATGTGGCTTTTTTCTTTTGCAGCTATTTATTAGTGACTTTCATTCACACTTGTATCTGCCTTCATTTCATAAGCTTGCATGGTGTAATGGAACTGATGCATGTCTCTCTCCTTAATGACCTGTGTTCAATTCCTACCCTTAGCTATTTAATTTTCATCTTCCATTTCAGCCTTTTGTTTTTCTTCTATTTTAGTGCCAAAATATAAATTGCTAACCGGCCTTTAAAGTGAATGTGTCCTTCGCACTATGTTCTTATGCTCCATATTTTTTATTCTTTAATATAGATTTGAACTCCATTATGCATCGTATGGGTGCTAGACCTGAAATTACTTAACAAACAAATTAGTAGCATCATCATATAGTTGTTATCATCCAAATAATAAAATCGTGTTTTCAACATTCTCCCCCTTTTTGATGATGACAACTATATGACTTTCTAAAATAATATTATATTGCTCTCCCTTAACATGTGCTCCCCCTGAATTATATACTTTCTCCATCAACATGCCTAATTTTCTCCCTCTTTGTCATCAACAAAACACAAACCGAAATTCGTCTCATCCTTTTATTTCTTCTTGGGTACCTGCAAAAAAAATTCTATATTTGGGTACCCACCACCTATGTTAGGGTCCAGGAGTTAGGTCAAAGGTAACCAAACCCAAGAGGATTTGGTGGAACCTTTGAAAATAAAATTTTCATTATTAATCACTATATCAAAATAATTATCAATGTATTTTTCTCTGTTTTTCCAATTAATTGGAACCCAAATACTTAGATATTTTTTTTTCATATTTCCCGTCAATGATTTTGTACTTCTAGAGATATTATAAATGTTATTGATCATAACAGTACTTGAATTTCTATACAAAGTGCATTTAGACTTTACTCGAAATCTAGTACTAGCACTAACATTTTTACTATACATTAAAGCGTATCTGGTGCCATTTCTACAATAAGCTTTATTATATCATATGCCACTTTTATCATGTAAAGGTCTAAAACTAGATAAAATCATGTTTAAATCATTTTGACCTTTATTAAATTTCACGAATTTATTTTTACGTTTTTCAAATTAAATTTTAAAGTCACAATTTTTATTTTTAAAAGAAGCATTACTATTTTTCAAAATATCAATCTCCTTATTTAATTCAAAATTCTCGTTTTTTAACGCACAGTTCTTCTTTTTGAGAAGAAAAATTTGAGATTTTGAATTATCTAAGGAAGATTGTAATAAATCATTTTGCCTTTTCAAATCAAAAAAATTTTCGAAAATTTTTCCTTCTCCTTTTCAAATAAGGTGTTTTGTTCATCTAGAAATTTTTTAAGAGTTATACAATTATTTTTTAAAATACCAAGTTGATTTTCTAAATCTAATTTCTCCTTTTCAATTTCTCATTTTCAAGTTCGATAGATTTAATTTTTTTAAAATAATAAAATTAAGCTTTGAGATCTTATCGGTTATACTAACTATTCATTACTATCTTTTACTGAAATCTATACATCAGAAAGTACCCTTTTATAGTCCTCACTAGCGGCTTTCATAGAGATTTTGCTTGTTGTATTTCGACTGGATCATTTTCTGGATATTATTCTATGATGTTGTGACGATCAATAGAGTTCCAGGCTCTGATACCAATTGTTAGTCGCTATGCACTGGATCGATGGTGGCCGAACATATAGATACTGAGTTGACATGTAGTAATCATAGCAGTAACAAATAAATATAATAGCAGCGCAAATAAATAGAAAAGTAAGGAAAGAAGCAATCACAACAAAGTTTTTATACTGATTCGGACCTCCAGTTCTACGTCCAGTCCCAGAGTACTTCTGGAATTTAACTATTACCCTCACTTCGTCCGGAGGAATAGGCACCTGAGCAGCAGAACATGATTTCAAAACACTTGCCTGAGCAGCCGAACGGGACTTCAATATTTTCTTTTACAAAGAAATAACTTGACTATATATTGTGTCTTCAATACACTGAGTAGTCGAACTGGAGCACAACTTCTATAGCTGGTAAAAAATGATGGAGAATGAGTGTGCAGAGGTTCGAAAGTGAATTAAGACCAAACTCAATTGTGGAGTGAAAGAGCGTTGGTCTAAGTTTGCTTTTGAAGTAAATAATGAGTTTAGAGCATTTGTAAGCAACATGAGAATGGTATTAGAGAATAGGATTGTGTGTGACTTTGAAATGATAGAAGGCTTATGTAGGAGTGACTGGAAGCCAATAAAAGTTGCAGTCCTTCATAAATGTTGGTTTGAAAGAGATACGTCCATTGAGTGTTGAAGAGAAGGCTTGGAAAAGGTCTATGGCTATTCATTTTGTTATGGTTATATAAAACCGTTAGTACATGTCAATTCAATAGCAGGTGTGGCATGGTGGAAGGATGTGTGCGTTTGTCCTTGAGGACCAGAGTTTGAATCCCATCTTTGTCGCCTTTTTGCAAAATTTAATTTCGCTTGTCTGGAGAATAAAATAAATGTTGCCTATTCAATTAACAAATGCGGCTTTGGTGTAGTGGTGTGGATGTGCGTTATTGTTGTTAACCTCTTGGGTTTGAAAGTTATTGTGGCTTTTTTCTTTTTCAGCTATTTATTAGTGACTTTCATTCACACTTGTAACTGGCTTTATTTCAAAAGCCTGCATTGTGTAATGGAATTGATGCATGTCTCTCTCCTTGATGACCTAGGTTCAATTCCTACCGTCAGATATTTAATTTTCATCTTCCCTTTCAGCATTTTTTTCTTCTATTTTAGTGCCAAAATATAAACTGCTAACCGGCCTTTAAAGTGAATGTGTCCTTCGCACTATATTCTTGTGCTCCATATTTTTTTATTCTTTATCATAGATTTGAACTTCCTTATGCATCGTATGGGTGCTCGACCTGAAATTACTTAACAAACAAATTAGTAGCATCGTCATATAGTTGTTATCGGCAAAATACAAAAATCTTGTTTTCAACAACAAGTGCTGCGGAAAGTGCTTTAAAAGCTTATTTGATTTAAACAACTCGTTAATGTTTGAAATTTATAATTTCCACTTCAAATCTCTTACAAACTATTTAAATGGATTTATCAAATTTATTTCATATTGTTCCATAATTAAAAACGTTCAATTAAATAGATTTTCCGTTATCGTCGCTTAACTGCACTAGCGCGATTTTTCTAGAAATTGATTTGGATATATTTCAAAATCCACTCAAAGAAATTTCGATTTTCTATCTTTGTTTAGAAGATATGGATATAATAGTTCATAATTTTTTTATCTCGAAGAATTCCGAGCTATATACCACTCTAAATGCTTGTTTGAATTTTCGACGCGAAACCGCAAACTATCTTTGCGCGACGCGCCTAGTTTTAACTTATTTTTCAATACTTGAACTAATCCATTCAAATTAAATTTTATTACTTATAAAACCATTACAAATCATTTTAAATTAATATTTTCTCTTTTTAAAGTTTTTAAAATGTACCTATTACCATATTATAATGTTATTTATTCTTATTATTTTAATATTAAATTTGAAATTCCAATTTCAATTCAGTTTCATCTTAACTTCAAATTAAACTCAATTAAAACTTAGATTTCAAATATAATTTCAATTCTAATTAAAATTTCAACCTTAATCTCAATTTCAATTTTCAAAATCGATTTCAATTTTAGTCTCACTATTTATCTCAATTTCAATTTCAAATTAACTTTCCATTCCACTTAAAAAGAGACTTTTTTTCCAAAGTATATTACATCATAAAAATAGGGGCTTATTTGATAAAAGGGATACTTAATTAAAATGAGCATAATCGAGTTAACATTTATCACTAACATAATTATGGTCCATACACAAGCTAGTATGGTAAATAATCACATCCACAAACACTTGCAACTATTCAAACATAACACAAATATATCCAAACATCCATAACAATGTTTTAAAGGGGTGTATATTTGCATATATAATAAGATTATTTTTATAACAAAATCAAAATATATCTTTTAAAAGCGGTGATAAATTTTTCACCTTTAACCAAATTGATTAACTTTCTTCCAACATTCATTTAATTCAATGCTTCACTAAACCACCACCTAAACACTCTTCCACCTTTTCCAAGTGCTTGTCCACCACCCCACATCCCTTCTTGCTTTGGCCATAGCCTCCCCCTTCCATATTGCTCATGTCCTCCCCCTATCAACGTCCAAACTCATGGCCTAAGGTCATTTTTAAGAAGCGAAGAAGAAGAAGTGATTAAGAAGTTGTTTAAGAAGAGGTTAGAGAGTAACAAGTGGATTAGTGCTTAAGCACTCCACTATTTTTAATCTTCCTACCTCTCTTAAAGAGAGAACCATTAAAATAGCTTAAAGGTAGAAAAAGAAAAGAATGATTTGGGTGAAAATGGAAGAGGTATGCATGGCTATTTATAGAAAAAAGTTTGGAATAAAATATTATCATGTAACATGACCAAAATATCCTTGACTTACTTTTTAAGAAACATTATTTTTTTCAACACTTAACATCACATTTAAAATCATGCTTTATGTCACTTTCACTTAAGGAGTAAGAAAAGTAAAGTAATAATTATGTTTGTTTCGATTTAGCATATTTTGGAATTTATGCTTACTTTTAATTAATGAAATTCTAAAATTTTCTAAGTATGTATAGTAAAAGTAAACTTGACTGGTAAATTTATTAATACTCATACTATTTGAATATATGTTCCTATATAAGAAAATAAAGATGCAACAACAGACAACTTTTAAGTGACAAAACTTTGATTTTCGACAAAATGTTTTATAGTCACATTTTGACGATTTAGTTAAACTATTCATTTATGTAAACCAAATTAAAAAGTAAACTTTTTTCCTTCTTTAAATAAACTAAAACATATCTATTCATATTTTAAAATTTAATTTAAATAATATACAAAATCTCTATTTTTACAGTGTATGTAAAACTGACAAAATGTGACAAATTTTGTTATTTTTGTAAAACAATTATTAACATACTTTTTAAATCTTTCAATATACTTTTATTATCATTATTAGGTGTTTTTAATAAGATTTAACTTTTCGAATAAATATTTAAATCCATTTATTTAAGCCTTTATTTATTTTTAACAAAACTTAACTTTTGCCGATTTGTTTTAAAATTCGAATTTATGCTTTTTAACTAGTAATTATAAGAAAAAAATTATTTATCCATTATTATTTATCATATAAAACATATTTATTTAAGATTTAAACCCTTTTTAAATTTAAAATAAACAAAATCTCTCATTTACGAAGTAGTAAAATTATGGATCGTTACACCTGATGTGCACGTAAATGTGCATATTTTTACCACCATATTTATTCTATTTAAATTAAATAAATGATCATAGTGGGTATTTTAACTTGTTTTAACCAAAATTCATATTAATTCCAAATTTTCATATATTCATCTTCATATAGGGGCAAAACGGTCATTTAAGTGCATATATTTCTTTGAGGAAAATTAATTGAAAATTTGTATATATTTTTGTAGGAAATTGATCTTAAATAGAAGTGGTTTCATGAAGATATGCATGCACAAAATTAATACAAAGGAATGAAGATGGAAATAATTCAAAGTGAAGAACATGGAGGACCCCACCTACCCACCTACCTTAATGTACAAATTAAAGGCTAATGCACATGCTTTTGGACTTAATGGTTTCATGTACACTTAATGGGGGATTAAGACATGTTAATGGTTACTTGGCCTCCACACTTTCTAAGGGGCATTTTGGGTATTCCCCAAAAATATGAATTAGGGTTTCATACATGTATAAATACCCATATGTTTCATGTAACATGGTCTCCTCTCTTAGTCTCTTCTCTTAGTTAGTTAGTTTTAGTTGAGAAAATAAATCAAATCTCTTTTTCTTTCCATGGCTACTTAGCCATTTCTTCTCTTATGTAATTCTTTTTTATGCAATGTTAATTATTGTTTCTTTTTAATTACATATTCATTTACTTTCATGTTGTAGTGTAGATCTCTTCTCTTTTATGCAAGTAGACTAGTTTTCTTTTCATTTGCTTTTTTTTTTTCTTTTTTGCTTTCATGTTGTTGCTACACTTGTTCATATGATGACAAATATGAGAGGCTAAACCCCTTCAATTTAGGGGTAATGAAGCTCTCTAATCATGTAGCTTCAACTTAATTTGATGTTTATGCTCTCTTTTTATGCTTAATGAGAATGAATGAAGTGGTTTAATGATGTTGTTTAGCTTTGAATTTGATAGTCTATGTTGTTTATAACAAATAGGCTATGCTTAAACAAACAAAACACAAATTGCCTCTTCATCTACATATGATTATGGCAAAGAAGTGATTGTTGAAATTGAAATTTGATGGCTTATATTTCTAATTAATGGTTAATAGGCCATGCTTAAAATAAATTTTGCTTTCAACTTTGTTGTCATATTTTATGAGATTTAAAAGTGTATTAGTGGTTGTGTTATAGTTTGATGGTTTATATTGAGCTAATTAATAGCACAAATATATCATACTTATGATAAGCACATCAACTAATTCACTAATGACGAGAAAAGAGAGATCATAACTTCATTTTGTTGATTTATGTGATCTAGAGAGTGGAAATTGCCTCTAAATTGTCTTAACACTCTCATATTTTTATCAATTTTCTTTTGCTTGTTTTTATCATTTTTTTAGTTAATCACTCTTCCAACTTTGGTTAATTTGATTGAGTAGAATTTTAAAATCATCAATTCCCTGTGGATCGACCCGTATTCGCCGCGTGCTACATTCGTACACCGTGCGCTTGCGGTTATTTTTATTTCTAAATTCGTTCGACGATTTTCTAAACCGATAGAATTTCCGTCGACGAACAAGTTTTTGGCGCCGTTGCCGGGGAATTGTTTTGATTTTGATTTTCTATTTTTCGAATTATTTTTGTTTGATTTTATTGTGTGTTTGTTTTGTGTTTTTGCATTGAAAAAAAAATTGTTTTGTGTGTTTGATTTGTGCTTGCATTTGTTTGTGTGTTTGTAGTTTTTCATTTTGCATTTGCATTTCCATTAAAAAAAAAGGCATACAAAATTTCAAAACAAAAACATTTTATTTACCATTCATTTTCTTTACAATTTCAGTTACAATTTACAACTCAATTTCTTTTACAAACTTGATTGCCTAAAAACTGTGCAGTTCCCCCCTTCTCTGTTAGTGTTACTGCACAATCTTCTCACTGTTATTCACTTCACCACTTCAAACCATATACAAACCACTGTTATCCACTACTTCTCTTCTGGCCACAGCCATCCCCTGCTGCTACTGCACAGAGTAATATCATCATAGTTTGATACCACCCCTAACTACCACTGTCAAGCAGCAACCACTCGACTTCTGCCATCACCAGTGCTACAACATCCCCAGCCTATTTCAACTTCCTTGTTCCACTGATCACTACCCACAATCTGACCAAAATCACTATCATCCACTGTTGCTAACTGCAATCCTATTCCACACTCTCCTGCCACCTCATTTTCGACAACAGCAAATTTCAAACTTCAACAACAACTAAACATACCTCTTCTGCCCATCTCCCCTCTTCCCTAGACATCACTCAACCATCCACTCCTGTAGCAAGCGTTTCCCATCCAACTGCCTTTCGCCTTCAACCACCACAAATCTACTTCCATAATAAACCATTCACATCCACATTACAACACAAACAATTCACGGCCGTTTCAATTCAACTCAATTCCCCTTCCACTTCAATTTACTCCACTACATAATCCACCCGCAGCCATTTCAACACTTCCACCTTCTGACTACTGCCTTCACTTTCATCTGTGCATACACACCTCATTGACCACCTTTCAAACTGCTGTTTTGTGCATTTTCATTTACAAACTGTCACATACACTTCATCCTTCTACCCAACAAACTGCTGCATACTCCAAAACAAACCCACTGCCATTCATCACACTTACAACAGCAGACTCCCCCGCCACACACTCAACTTCATTCAATCACAACCAATATCACCTCCACCGCCTTGCCTCTTCATACTTGCTTGATACCATCACTCAGACCACCCTCCTCTCAATCACAAAAACCATATCCACCACTACCATAGTACACTTCACATTGCCACTGTCATTGCCTACAAACTGCAACCATCAACTCACCCTCCAATTCGACCAGCATATCCCACCGAGCACTGCAAACTGCAGTACACCACCCATCATCTAGCAAACACCCCTACTGCCTAAAAAAAAAAAAAACTTGCCTCTGTTGCCCCTGCCTATTACCCAATTGCAAGCTACCACTCACGAACTCCCAGCCATCAAAAGCTCCTCCTTTGTTCTCACTATTCTAACGCACCTCCTCCTAAAACCATTCTCAACAGCATCTGCCTGACCCCTGTACATCAGTTCCATCATCGGTCTCAACCAGTTCGCCAACAACCGACTTTTACCATTCACTGCTTCACATACCACAACGTTTCACAATCCAGAAAACTGTCACCAACCCAATCAACACCGCGACCAGCAAGCTACTCCAATAGATATCGCAACCCAATTCGCTACCCAATTCCTCCACCAACAGCAACCTTGCCTCCACCCAAAACGGCTACAGCTCATACTCTTGAACCGCTGCAGCTTCACAACCTCTACACTTCCCTTGCCTCTGACCCACGACCTCCCTCTCCATCAATTACTTATAAGCATCCAAGTCGCGACAAACCCAAAGCGACCACGACAAGCATCGAACCATCTCAAGCTCGACTTTGAACATCACTCACGACCTCCAGCTGAACTCAATTGACAATCACCGAACCACGGTAGTGATTTAGGAATTTTGACCTGTCGAGAATTTGGGTGAGAGTTGGGATTTTTATAGAACTGGATTTGGATGTGATTGTAATTTGAGTTTCTCAAATTTTACAGTTGGGTGAGAATTATCTTTTCGGTTCACTTTTAACTGGGCCGGGCCCTAGTGGTGTAAAAAAAAAAAAACAGAGGGAAGCTTGCAAGTTTTGTTTTATTTTTATTTTCATTTTCTTCCTTCATAACAAAAAAAAGAAAAAGAAATCTTTTGTTTAGATCTCTTACTAGTTTTTCCTCCATTAAAAAAAAATTTGAACAATTTTTTTTTTTTTAAGTAAAACCCTACTTTTAAGTTTCCTTTCAAGAAACAAAAAAAAACAAAAAAAAGACAAAAAAAAAGTTGTACATATTCTTGTTTTATATTTCAGGTTGCCAAAGCAGAATTTCAGAAGGAAGACTGCTGCCAAAAAAAATTGCCTGCTTGCTAATAGTTTTTTTTTGTTTTATTTCCCTTGCATTGTATATATCTCTTGTTTTTATTAGTTGCATTGTTGATTTCTTGCATTTGAATTTATATATAAAAAAAATTCAAAAAAAAAACAAACAAACAAATAAAAACAAAAATCATTTGTAGTTGCATTCTTAATACACGTTTAGTTTCTACTTTGCATTTCATCTTAGATTTTGATTAATAATAACGGTTAGAAACCAATAGCACTAAATTGTATATTGACAATTTGTCCTTTTTCGACAATTTAATTTCTCGGTGTCTAGGCTACGGCAGAGCAATAATCAGTTATAAATATTACGGTGATTCGTAAATATTATACTGAATTGTTTCTCTGAAGGTACTTAAACCTTTGGCTGCATTGCTACGGTGATTCGTGGTGCACCAATAAATCCTGTCCGTTACCTGGCTGAGAACTATCTTGTTGATTTAAGACAATTTGTAATTATATAATTTTGGGTTAACTTAGGATAATTCATTTGTAATTAACCCTTGCATTCATTTAGTTGCATTTAGTTCATGCATATTAAAAAAAAACAAATTTTTTTTTTCAAAAATCCAAAACTAAAAAGAAAATTGTAAATATCCTTTTATTTTTCTTTGAAATTTTTAAATCCTTTGCTTTGAAATTTCAAAAATCCAAAAAAATTTAGAAAAAAAAATCCAAAAAAAAAAATATATAAAACCTTTTAAAAAAAAAGCCAAAAAAAAAATTTTGAAAATCCAAAAACAAAAATCAATTTTCCATTTTGAAAAAATAAATTCTGCTTGTAAATATTTTTCTTTATAAATAAAAAACCAAAAAAAAAATCTTGAAAATGTCTGAGTTTCCTTTTTCTTACTCACTTGAATTTAACTGTGAAAACCAATATAATCCGTATGAGTTCACTCCAAACTCGTATGGATATTTTAACAACAACTTTTGTGTAAATAATTCAAATTTCAAACAACAAAATTTTCAAAACAATGACCAACCTTCGACTCTTGAAAATAGCATTGAAATGATTTCATCTTTACTCGAACTTTCTACACGACAAAATCAAGAGATAAATGATTTATGTAATTCATATTTGTGTAATAACTCGAGTCAAGGATTTCAAAATTTGAATTCAATTCAAAATTCAAACGATTTCGATTGGAACACATGCCAACTCAATTTCGAACTTCAAAATGAATTTCAAAATCAAAATGAAAGTGGAAATAACTTTTCAAATAATTTTGGTAATGGAAATAATCTCAATTTCAATGTAATTGATATTTTTTGTTCTCAACAAACCCAAATCGAGAATTTTCAAGTGAATAACTATAAATTGGATTTTGTTGAACAAATGAATGAAATTTATGATGATCACATGGATTTGTTGTTTGAAACTTATATGAAACAACGTGAACAACAAAATCAAATCTCAACGTGTGATGAGTCAAGTGATAATCCACATTTTACCCAAATCGACGATTTTCAAATAACAACTTTTGAATTTGATAATGACGATCTTAATCAAGTTGTTGAAAATACGGTAATTGAGTTGGATTTCAATTCTTTTGAGGGTGCGAAACTCGATTTAAACTTCGATCTTCCTTTTTCTGAAAATTTGAATACGACAACTTTGAAACTCGATTTACATGATGAAGTTGTTGATAATCCAATAAAGGAAGTCGAATTTAACGAGCACGAATTTTTTGGACTTTTGAATGACGATTTGTTAAATTCCAATGGGGAAGATGAAAATCACCATTTTGATTTTGAAATCAATAACCCTGAAAATGTTTTCAATGATAAGCTTAAATTTCAAATTGGTGAAAATAAACTTGAACTTCAATCAATTCTTTTATCGACCCAAAAATCATCGAAAACAAAACAACTCGTACGATTTTTAATAAAACGACATTCGTTTTTCCAAATCAACGTTCAACTTTGAAATCTTTTACGATTTGGTTTCTCGTGCTTAAGCTGTGTCTCACATATTTGACGAGACAAATGAATCGATCTTTGGAAGACCGTTTCATTTACTCTTTAACTGTATATTTTCTGATCTCTTGTAAATAATAACCTTTTCATTTTCATTTAAATAAAGGTCATGTTTTTCTTTTTCTTTTTCTCCTTCAACTTGGATTGACTGTGGGGACACAGTCAAAATCAAGTGTGGGGGGGAGACTCATCTTCATTCTTTTTTTTTCATGGTTTATTTTTACTTTAAAATCACAAAAACAAAAAAAATTAAAAAAAAATCCCAAAAAGCAAATTTTCTTTTGATTTATTTTCAAAAGAAACACTATAGATAAATATATGGCTTTGGTTTATTAAATTGAAATTTTTGGAAATTTATTTGTCTAAACAAAAATAAAAATGAAATTTGATTACAAATAATAATGGTTTAACTAGTATATAGGAAGATTCATACGTGTTAATTATGAAGTATATCCTAATTGAAAATCTTTGTTTTAAAAAGTGGTTGATTTAAAGTAAAGGATATAACATTTTTTTTGTCTTCTTAGTTAAATGGTGCTAAGTTGATTTTGCAAAACTCTCTCTCTCTTAAAAAAAATAATAAAAAAAAAGTATAAAAAAATAATAACATCCAAGTATTCACTCTCATTTAAAAGTCCTCACGGTTATGCATGGGTGAATTACTTGGAATCTTTGATTATGTGCTTTCATACTCATTTAAAAGTCCTCACGGTTATGCATGTACGGAACACATGTAAAAAAAAAATACATAATAAAAACCACCTACGGTCGATAGGTGTATGCACGAATGTGTGTGCACTCTCCATGCTCTGTACTCCCCTCACATAAGCCCGAAAGGCAGTGCATGGGTGGTATATCTGGCCTCAGTTTACCTGAGCTAGGTGTGTAATTTTTCTTGCAAATAATGAGAGAGCAAGCAATTGAAATCCTAGCACTATTTTTACTTATTTGATTTGATTTGTTATTGAAAAGAAATGAAAATACCACTTTGATAAACTTTGATAATCAACTAAGGATCCATTTTATAATTACACTTTGTTATCAACCGAAACAACAAGTTAAACTATTGTCTATTTGTTATGATAACTTGATTTTTGTTGGAAATTTTGACCAGTAAATGACATAAATTTTCAAGAGAATAACCAAAACCTATATTTAACTTATTCGTGTCAATTTAAAAATAAATCCTTCATTTGTAAATATTTTCAAAAATTTGCATTCATCTCTTTGTAAATAAATCTTGCATTTTGTAAATATTTTCATCCCGCACTTGGATTTTGTGGGTAGTATCCGCTGAAAACCCTCACGAGACAACACTCGTCCTACTGGGGACACCCAGAGGTTTAACGGCTTGTTGCATACGCTCAATGCAATCGTGCTCCCTACGAAAACGGATTTATCTTAGTTTTTTTTTATTCGAGGACGAATAAAAAGATAAGTGTGGGGGTATTTGATGTGCACGTAAATGTGCATATTTTTACCACCATATTTATTCTATTTAAATTAAATAAATGATCATAGTGGGTATTTTAACTTGTTTTAACCAAAATTCATATTAATTCCAAATTTTCATATATTCATCTTCATATAGGGGCAAAACGGTCATTTAAGTGCATATATTTCTTTGAGAAAAATTAATTGAAAATTTGTATATATTTTTGTAGGAAATTGATCTTAAATAGAAGTGGTTTCATGAAGATATGCATGCACAAAATTAATACAAAGGAATGAAGATGGAAATAATTCAAAGTGAAGAACATGGAGGACCCCACCTACCCACCTACCTTAATGTACAAATTAAAGGCTAATGCACATGCTTTTGGACTTAATGGTTTCATGTACACTTAATGGGGGATTAAGACATGTTAATGGTTACTTGGCCTCCACACTTTCTAAGGGGCATTTTGGGTATTCCCCAAAAATATGAATTAGGGTTTCATACATGTATAAATACCCATATGTTTCATGTAACATGGTTTCCTCTCTTAGTCTCTTCTCTTAGTTAGTTAGTTTTAGTTGAGAAAATAAATCAAATCTCTTTTTCTTTCCATGGCTACTTAGCCATTTCTTCTCTTATGTAATTCTTTTTTATGCAATGTTAATTATTGTTTCTTTTTAATTACATATTCATTTACTTTCATGTTGTAGTGTAGATCTCTTCTCTTTTATGCAAGTAGACTAGTTTTCTTTTCATTTGCTTTTTTTTTTTTTTTGCTTTCATGTTGTTGCTACACTTGTTCATATGATGACAAATATGAGAGGCTAAACCCCTTCAATTTAGGGGTAATGAAGCTCTCTAATCATGTAGCTTCAACTTAATTTGATGTTTATGCTCTCTTTTTATGCTTAATGAGAATGAATGAAGTGGTTTAATGATGTTGTTTAGCTTTGAATTTGATAGTCTATGTTGTTTATAACAAATAGGCTATGCTTAAACAAACAAAACACAAATTGCCTCTTCATCTACATATGATTATGGCAAAGAAGTGATTGTTGAAATTGAAATTTGATGGCTTATATTTCTAATTAATGGTTAATAGGCCATGCTTAAAATAAATTTTGCTTTCAACTTTGTTGTCATATTTTATGAGATTTAAAAGTGTATTAGTGGTTGTGTTATAGTTTGATGGTTTATATTGAGCTAATTAATAGCACAAATATATCATACTTATGACAAGCACATCAACTAATTCACTAATGACGAGAAAAGAGAGATCATAACTTCATTTTGTTGATTTATGTGATCTAGAGAGTGGAAATTGCCTCTAAATTGTCTTAACACTCATATTTTTATCAATTTTCTTTTGCTTGTTTTTATCATTTTTTTAGTTAATCACTCTTCCAACTTTGGTTAATTTGATTGAGTAGAATTTTAAAATCATCAATTCCCTGTGGATCGACCCGTATTCGCCGCGTGCTACATTCGTACACCGTGCGCTTGCGGTTATTTTTATTTCTAAATTCGTTCGACGATTTTCTAAACCGATAGAATTTCCGTCGATGAACAACACCTTGGTGAGTCGTCTTTCCATCTTCGTGCCGATGAGGGGATCATTTCTGTATCTCCCATAATTGTGCAGCCACCAAAGGAGGGCAACGGTGAAGGCTTCAAAGTTGTCGTGTATCGAAAGACCGGTAACATCCCCTATCTTGAGACCCAAAGCTAAGCGCTATAAATACTACAGTCATCTGTAGTATTAACTTTCAATGACAAAATACAGTAATGTTAGTGGTAGCCATAATATCAGAAGCGCATGAATATGAAACAAAATCACAAAGTCAAAAATAACCTTTTTGATTACATTTCACAAAGAATATTTCATATCCAATTACATAATCACAACCGTTTCCCAAGCTCGGATAAAATATATTTATTAAAAAATAAGCCAAAAGCGACATATGAAGGTGCCCCCCTTAGATGACCAGAGTATTAAATAGTCATAACAAACTTAATATAACATAGTGGAAATAAAAACGTAACAACTCCTAAATAGCTAGCATCGGCTTCCTGCTCGTCTTCGGAAGCTTTATTCGTCTACCTACTAAAATACGAAAATACTTAACCTTTAGCCTAATCAAATAAATTTTAAGCACCCAAGAGTTTAAGGAGGGAAACAAAAACTTCAAGTCAGACCTAAAGCCTAGTGTGAACAATAATATACATCTCTATTTACTGATATTAAGTGAGACCAAGCCACTTAGTGGAACATGTTTCCCCTCACTAATATCCTTTTAAAACATATCTTTTTGCAAATCAAAATCTTGCAATCAAACTGACCATAACAATAATAACAATATCATATGTTCTTATAAACAGGTAATAAATGGACTATCTGTTTGAAAAATATAGTTTTGTTTGGTTAACTACTAATCATTGGCTCACCCGGGCCAACAATATAAAATAAACAAATAATCTAACAACTGGTACACAAACTTCTGGACGGTCTGTCCTTAACTTACTTCTCCAAGGATCACCTGATCCTAATGGTTTTGCGGGCTCTCTAGTAACCTACCCTTTTCCTCCGTATATATTCCTTTCAATGTGTAACCATCATTCAATTCTTACCTGTGACTAAGCCCTACACACTGGAATTTTGGACTCAAATTAGCTAGGGGCTATTGCTAATGTATAGGGCACGACCAGACACCAGTCCCATCTGGTATATAAATATTCAGGTCATTTTACATAGGATTAACTACAGTCTAAATTTTCCTTGAAAACCCTTGAAATTGATTTAATCCCTTTAAATCATACTTAAAAAGGAAAACATACTATTTGCTTTACTCAAATCTCTTTGCCATGATATATGCTTTACTCAAAACATTGTTGATGAAAACATTCGTAACCTTTGTTTAAACTTTAAAACAATCTCTTTCGAAACATTTGAAAGCACCCCTTTCGAAGCCATTGAAATACCCAATCGATACAAGTAAACTACTTTACTTTATAACCTTTGGCCGATAGGCAAAAACATACCTTTCGAAACCATTTATATTAAACCTTTCGAAAAAATAGAAATCATCTCTTCCGAAAGCTTTATAAAACCATATACATCCTCCTTTCAATACAATTTAAACATGCCTTTTAAAGCCATTGGAAACCTTCCATTTAAAACCTTTCGAAAACATTGAAGAACCACCCCTTTAAAAACTTTTTCTCAAACCTTTCAAAAGCATTAAGTTCTTTACATAGATCAAAACTTTTGAAAGCATTTAGGTTCAAGTAAAACATGTGGAACAACCTTTCGAAACCATTCAAAACTACTCCTTTTGAAACCTTTGGGTTAAACTTCAATAGAAAAAGGGTCTTAAAACAATTAAGTCGAAAGCACTCTTTCTAAAGCAATTTCCTAAGTAAAAGAAGTGGATGGTGTCGAAACCAATCTCTTCGAAAGCATTGGAGAAGCGACTAAGGGTTTAAAGCGAAAGCGCCTCTTCGAAGGCATTGCTTCAAAAGGTTGAAGGCGACAAAAAGGGGTTGGACCCTTTCGAAAGTTTCTTTATAAAATAGAAGGCACAACATCTTTTAAAACCATTCTTTAAAACCGTCTGGCCAAGTCGAAAGCTGTCTAAGCCGGAAGCATTCTTTTCGAAAGCAAAGTAGGTGCATTTCCTTTCAAAGCAAAGTAAGGTTTTGACCCTTTCGGGACCCCTTGTTTCAATATATACCTTTCGCCTTTGTCAAATTAACTATGTACCAAATTTTTGATACCATGCGCATTGGTTTTGATGGAGATGGAGGCGTAAGTACCTAGTCAAAAGGTGCTGTAGAATGTGGCGAAACAGCAAAAACATGGTAAAATTGATTTTTAACTTGAAAAAGAAATTTCTTTATAACTAACCTGCTTTGTTTGTGAACATATGATTGGTTCCTATTTCTTTTCCAAATTCTTTTCTAAATGTGGAGCTAAAATTTTAGAGATAAACAATTTAAAATATTTATAAAATTCCTCTTCTCCTTTTATAAATATATAAAACATTTAAGTCCCATACCTTAACTAATTTCATATACTTATTGAAACACTTAGTAAAATCCTACAAAAATACCCATTAATCACTTTTAATATGTTTTCTAACATATATTAATTTCTGATCCAAAAGCAATATAAAATAGTCGTTATTAACTTAAATCCAATTAACCATGTTATTCACTAGAAAATAAATAATAAATCCATATTAATTTAGAAAATTATAAAACTTGAACGCCATCTCTAAAATATTATTTATGACCTTATCTCAAAGTCACAAATCATTTGGATGTCATTTAATAGGGTTGTCAGATTAAAACTTATAATAAAATCCATATGAAATAGCATAAATCATCAACAAGCATATTTATCCGTTTCACCAATAAAAACATGGCACTATACTTTGCAAAAATATTCGGATCTGATCTAGAAACCAAAAATATCAAAAATATGAGATGTAACTTATTATTTACCTTAGCTATGTTGATATGGAGTTGAGATTTGATCTTGGATTAAGTTGATTAAGCTTCTTCCTCAGATTCTTGTGTATCTTCTTCTTGTTTTCCTTTAATGGTGGCTGGCCTCTCTATGTGTCCTTTTTTATTGTGAACCTATAGAATGAGGTGGTGTGAGAGTTTAGGGTATAAGAATGACTTATTCCTTTTTTTACTTATCTAATACCCTACCCTGTTTCATTTTAAATTCCATTTTGTTCAATAGTTCTACTAGGCACGGTTACCTTCTATTAATAATAAATCTCAATCCCTTAACCAGTTACATTATTTCATTTAATTTATCTAATTAAATATCCTAAATAATGTTAATCAAAATTAGGGTCATTACAAGACCCCCGTAGCAGGTAATTTTCTTATTTCTCTCGTTCTTGAAGACTTCCAATTTACGTCTTATGAAATTGCTGAGATAACCGTCCTTCATTCTATTATTATAGATCAACCCTCTCTTCCTACCCTTTTACTCTTTGTCACGATGCGGGATCTGCGGCCATTATGACTGCATCAACCGTCATCTTCACATCTGGCTCGTAGCTCGATTCGCACTCCGAGCAAATTGCAGCGCTGCATGGTTTTCATAACCCCTCTATATCTCAAGAGGAAGGTTTGGCAGTTGCTGACACATAGGAGCAGGCAGATCAAGCTAGCCACCGAAACAAAGTAGAGGTCGAGCAGGCGATGACCAAGCAGTTGATGATCGCGGTGAAGGAGAAGGTTAATGAGAAAAAAAGGTCATCAAAGATTTCTCATAGATCCCAGAAGCACAAAGAAAAAGGAGGGTCTTCCAGTAGCCATGTTTCACAGAACCTGGGAGGAGAGAAGCTAGAGATGTTGCCGATCAAAGATGGGAAAGGTGATATGGAAAGCGGTGACAAGAAGTCATGATTTGTCCATGTACTCGTCGGGGGAGCTTTTGGTTTCTTGGTTGCTTTCTTTTGTACAAGTACGGAGTCTGCACTTAGCACTTCTTCTTGTTATAGCAACCGCGGTGTTTGTATTTTCCTATTCTTAGCCGATATTGTGTGGGCATGGCCCCTACTGTTTGTTGTTGTACATGAAAAACATTATAAGTAATAAAATTGTTGAAATTTTTACTGTAACTTCCCTTGTTTACTTATCTATGTTCCATGCGCTGTTGCCGCCACCCTTTTTTTATTCATCCTAGTTTTAATTATTCCTATAATTACTGCCAAAATTCTTTGTTATGAGTAACAGAAATATGAGATATTTGCGACTTTGGCTGAGTGCTGGTGTATGCATTCCCCTAGTTCATAGGACTGTTTACTTCGAACACTTGATACGAGACTGGGTACCCCTGGTAGTCTTCTAGATGCTCCCACTTAGGTCTTACACTACAACTCGTACTTTTGGGAACTTCTGGCTTGAGACACCCGTAAAGCTTTTTAGTGGCCTCATGGAAAGTAGTTTATGCACTCAAGTGATTTACGTACTTAAGTGATCGTCAGACATTACTTGTTAAGAGATTTCATCGTCAGACATTCAGGCTATTGCATACATGTATCACTCCTGGGAGTGCTATTTTCTTAACTCCACGGGCGGTATGTGATTTTTTTGCAATTTGAGAGTTCATTGTCTTTGGATGCAATTTTGCCGATCCTAGTAGTAGTATGCAGCTTACAAAATGCATAGTGGGATCAAGGCAAGCTTGGTCGTATTTTTGTGAATCAAGAAGCGATATGCAGCTTACGAGATGTACGACTTAGGTAATTGTGTTTTCTTTGATGTGATTCCAGTATCCAAGAGGCGGTACACGGCTTATGAAATGTGTGTCATTTATTTGAACCTTCCCGGTGTTGCTGGAGCAAAACCGGTTCTTAGAAGGCATGGATCGAGTTCCATCGATCCAACGGTTTGAGTTGATTTTCTTCCGTCGACTTGGCGGATAGATGGGGCGTACTGGAGCATGGTTCCACTATCTTAGAGATTAGATGGTTTTGAGCCAATTTGACCCCGTCGACTCAGCATGTTACTTTTATGAAAATAATTTTATTGGTTCAGAAAGCAGAGCAATTTCATTAATAAAAGTTGGGCAAGTTCTGCCTATTTACAATGCCTTTGGTATTCTGGGATGGCTTATTTGTGGAAAATAGGAAATACATAAGATAGCCTTAGATAAAGTAACGAAGTAGCGATTCGTTATTCCATGCTTGGGTAATTTGGGTTCCATCAATGATTGTTAGCTTAAACGTGCCATCCCCTAGTTGTTGGCCAATTACATAGGGCCTTTCCCATTTTGGTCCGAATGTTCCTAGTACAGGGTAGACTAATTTGAGGACAAGGTCACCTACTTCAAAAGTATGGTTATGGGCGTTGGAGTTAAAGAATCGTGTGACCCTTTTCTGGTGAGCAGAAATCCTTAGTTCGGCTTCTTCTCTCTTCTTATCGGCCATATCGAGCGACTCGAGCAGGAGCTGCTCATTCTGCCTTTGATTGAAAATTTTCCTTTGATGAGAAAGGACTTTAAGCTCGGCTGGGATCATTGCTTTTGAACCATATTCTAGGACGGATGGAGAATGTCCGATTGCAGATTTATGTGTTGTCTTAAAAAGTCCATAGTGCGAGTGGAAGTTCATCAATTTCCTTTAGCTTTAGTTAGCCGCATTTTGATGTGGACTTGATAATCCTGTCCACTGCCTCCACTTACCCATTTACCTGTGGATGTGCAACAATGGAAAAGCTTTTCTCAATTGAAGCGTTTGTAGAAATCTCTGAACTCAGTATTTTCGAAATGAGTCCCATTATCAGTGATGATCTTTTATGGAACTCCAAACCTGCAAATAATATTTTTAGTGACAAAGTTAATAACGTTCTTCATGGTAATGTATTTCGCGGTTCTGCTTCGCCCATTTGGTGTAACAATGACAGATTATTTGACTCCTACTTTAGCTATTAGCAATATACCAATCAAATCGACTCTCCATATTGCGAATGGCCATGAGCTGACCATCTATGTTAGCTATGATGAAGGAGTTCTTTTGATCTTGCCGAATCTTTAGTATTGGAGCACCATCTGGCATAATCTGTTGCATCGCGGTTTAATGTTGGCAAAAAAATCCATATTGAAGGACTTTCTTTGCAAGGGTTTGCCTCCTGGTGTGATCTTCACAGTCGCCTTCAAGAAATTCCCAGAGGATTTTTTGAGCTTTGTCGTTGGTCACACACCCGAGCAAAGGGGTAGAGAATCCACTTCGGTAGAGTATCCCATCCTGTAATACAAACCATGGTGCCTTTCGAAGGAGCTTTTTCTGTTGGTTCCTATCTGTGGAGAGTGTTCCTCTAACAGGTAGTCCTTGATCAGTGTCATCCATGTTTTTGGTTCTTCGATTATTTCAAAAATCCAGTCGATATCCATTTCGCTTACACTTGGAGTAGTTAGCATTTCAGCTGGGACCGGTCCCTAGCTTCTTCAAAATTGGCCAGTTTAGGCATTAGTCTGCTTTTGTGTTATGTTCACTCGGGATTTGAGTTATGGTGTAATGCTTGATGTCGTTCAACAATTCCTGCTCTTTATATAGATATGGGGCGAGATTCTCTCCCTAGTCTTGATATTCACCTCTCATCTGATAGATGACTAGCTAAGAGTTGCTATAGATGTGTATGGACTTTATCCCAAGTTCCCTCACAATTTTTATCCTAGCTATCAATGCATCAAACTTTGCTTCATTTTTGGTTACAGGGAATTCCATGTGTAAGGCATAGCAAATAAATCATCCTTCGAAGTTTTGAGGATCACTCCCAAAAGTTGTTAGATGCACCGTCGATAAACAACTTCCAGTATCTCCTCTTTTGGGATAACTTCTTCTTCACTATCTCATGTTGTAAACTTAGCAATGAAGTTTGTCAGTGCTTGTGCGTTGGTCGCTCTTCAAGGATGGAAAGGGATTTCGTATTGACTTAACTCGATGTTCCATTTGATAAGCCATCCTAAGGTCTTGGGGCGGTATAACACCTGCTTCAAGGGTTGATCTGTTAATACTTTGATCGGGTGTGCATGGAAATATGGTTGTAATTTTCTGGATGCGATTAAGTGGCAATATGCTAGTTTTTCCAATTTCGGATAGCTTTTCTCGGCTTCAACGAATCATTTACTGATGTAATATACGGGTCGCTAGACCTTTGCATCTTCTCGTATGAGTGCATCACTCAATGCATGGGGATAGACTACTAAGTAGATAAGCAAGTCTTCTCCGTCTTCGGGCTTGGATAGGATTGGTAGAGTCTCCATATGCCGTCGCAGTTCTTCGAAGGCAGTCCTACAAACCTGATTCCATTCAAAGTTCTTCTTTCCCTTCTTTAGCGCGTTAAAGGATGATATACATTTGTCGATTTCTTTTGAGATGATCCGTCTTAGTGTTGCAACTTTCCCATTCAAACATTATACTCTTTCTTGTTCTTTGGGGCCTCGATTTCCTGTAAAGAGGTAACTTGCTTGGGATTTGCTACTATACCTCTGGCACTTACAATGAATCCTAAGAACTTTCCAGAGGCTACCTGAAGTGACATTTAAGTAGATTAAGTTTCATTTTATATATTGCAAAGTATTTCAAACATTTCAGTGAGGATGTCCAAGTGATTTGCGGCTATGTGCTATCTAATCAATATATCATCTACATAGACTTCCATAGTCTTCCCAATCTGAAGCTTGAACATGGCGTTTACTGGTCATTGGTAGTTTGACTTAGAAGTCTTTAAGACGAATGGAATTACTTGGTAGTAGTAAAATCTCAGATCAGTGATGAAGCTGTTGTTTTTCTAGTCAGGCTAGTGCATCACGATCTGGTGATATCCTGAGTAAGAATCCATAAATGATAGCAATTCATGTTAACAAGAAATCTTGTCAACATCCCCAATGCTATTCATAAGGTGATTCATTTTAAACATGACTAAGTTATTGAGAAGATCCACTCCTTCGAAACCATATTTTTCGACTAGATTAACGTAATCAAAAGAGTTTAAAGTGTGTGCTCTACCCCTCAATCAAGTTGACTTAATTGAAAGAATTGATAAATCTATCTAAACCTTTCAATGAACTTGACTTAGTCGAAAGAATTAATAAAGCTATTCTAGCCTTTCAGCCAGGTTGGTTTAGATGAAAGGCCTCAAGGAGTTAGCTTTGGGATATAGTTTTAAGAACTACATCTAGAAGTCTTATCCTCCAAGATGGTCGAATGCAGATGGCCATTTGTACTCTAATCGATCATGTCGAAAGGTATCGTTCAGTTCCTTTTAGTTATGTCGAAAGGGGTGTTTATTTTATTAGTATGACCTAACTGCTTCGACTTCATAGTCCCATTACTCTTGCTATGGATACTCTTCGAAAGGGTCACTGATATGTTTTGGGGTTGATCCCCTTCGAATAAGTTCACTATGATTGTTAGCCAATCACAAGCTATGATTCCTTTCGAAAATACTCGTTTTGATCGGGTCAAGAAGGATTTTTCCCTCTTGAAATAGTCTTAGATTATTATTGCCTATAATCCACGTAGTTTTCCTTTTTATAAGATCGATTTAGGAATTTCCAAGTTTCGAGAGCTAAACATGTCGACACCCTATCATCTCTTTAGTCTTAAGTGTTATGTATAGGCTTCGATGATGATGTACATCAATTGGAAATGCCCAAGCCGATCTTATACGTTGCATAGATAAAAAGGAATCATGAGAAAAGGTTAGTGTGACGCCCCGGCCTAAGACCAACATTAACAAATGGTATTACTGCATAATACCGTCTGTTAACGCAGAGAATAGGGATGGTTAGAAGCAACCATCTATAGCTTTGTCTTAAACATCTATTAAATACGTCGATGTTGTGCTTTAATTTTTTTCCTTTCTCAAGTGGACCGACATATTCAATAAATGCTTAATACAGAACTCAGTGGAAAAGGATCTATCAGAACAAAATATAACAACAATATGTACAACACATCACAGAATAGCAGTTAAATACACACACACACACACACATCCCAGTACAAAATGATACATCAGAAGTGATACAAGGACCACACAATATACAATGAGTCAAAACAATAGACACATATCAGTTTCATACAAAACAACTACAAAACTATACAAAAGAAGATAAGTAGAATATCCAAGGCGGAAGCAGCATATCAAAGTCCTATAGCAGGTAAATATCCTGAAACAACTCGGTCTGACCTGAGAATATAAAAATACACGAGTCAGTCTAGCTTAAATAATTGATTAGTATGAGATAAGTAAGGTACAAGGATAAATGATAACAATTCTTCTCGAAAGAGAAGAAGCAACTCTAAATGTATATCATAGTTTCTCAAAAGAGGCGAGTTCAACGACAATCAAATAACCATAAACGTATGCCTCATACCATTGGTATAATCAATAGCAAATATAATGGCTAAGTTAAACAACAACATCAAATGTCACAAATGTACACCTCATATCATCGGCATAATAATAGCCAATATAATGGCATTCATCAACTCCAACTACGAAATAGGAGATTACAAATCTCAAAAAGGTCAAAGAATGGCAATAATGAATCACAATACATAGAACTCAGCAAAGAGTTCAAAACTCCAAAAATGTAATCACCATATAATCCACAGGATAACACTTAGGCTATACAAAAAAATCTAACAAAAGGCAACTATGGTGATAACATATATAAATCATCAAAATTCTAGAAATAAACATAAAGAAATTTGGAAAAGAACCAATGCAAAATATAGGACCCCAATTGTCTAGTAAGTGGCCCAACCACCTGCCAAGTACAGTTTATAAGAGACCCAACAGTCTCAATAGGACCCACAGTCCATGCTTAGCCCAACAACTATATATACGCGTAGGACCCAATAGTCCAATAAGTGGCCCAAACAGCCTAAGTACTGGCAATAACATCATGAATGTGTCACAACTCTTAGATTGAAATATAAAAAGTGGTAATAGTGCATTCCATACCAAACATTCTCACTTTTCAGTTTACTAACCAACTGTCAGCCACATTAGAAAACAAACCATCTAAATCACAACAATTGCCTCATCTCATCGGCAAATATGACCTCAATGTCAATAGCTTCAAACGAACAAGTTCGAAATTAACCGAAAAAGTAAACAAACGTGTCCCATACCACGTGTTTTACTAAATCATTTAATTCTCTTTATCATACACGTGAAGAGTGCAAAAACATGTATTTTATATAGAAAATAACTTGTTTGAGAAAACTAGTTTAAAAAAAATTAAAATCCTTTGTATATTTTCTTCGAGAAACTCTATATATTGAAAATATTGAATATTATATAGCTTTGAGGAACTTTCATTTTTAAAACAAATCCAAGAAAAGTGTTTGTCCCAAATCGATAGAAATTTATTTATATAAAAGTCTCTTATAGAAATTATTTTATAAAATGTGCACGGCGTCAGCAAATGCACAATTTCTTCATGAAATCAACATTCAAAATACACACATAACCTTACTAATCCAATGTATGGGTTTAGTATAATATTGTATTATCCATATAGAATCAGCCTTTTGAAACCAACATCAAAATTTGTTTTTGAAACCAATGTAAAAACAACTCAAATTTTCAGCTGAAGCAAAACATGCTCCAATTCAAAGTTTGACAGCAAGTGTCTATAAGCTGCAAAGGTTGGAATGATCTAAAATTTGACATACGTAGAGTTCAACAATAACACTTCAAATTGGAAAAATAATCACACAATTCAGACAAGGTATGAGAAAGTAACGGTGTCTCAAATTTGTACCCAGACAATGGTTTCACGATGAAAATCTCAACCAAAACATGCTCCAAATCAAAGCTCGGCAGCAGATTTCTATAAGCTATAGAGGTCGGAATGACCTGAAATTTGACACGCATAAAGTCAACAAATATACTTTAAATTGGAAAAAGAATCGTGCAATTTTGATAGGAAACGAAAGAGATACGCTGTCTCAAACATAGACTCAGGTCATGTTTGCAACAACTCAGAAAATGGGAATGTGCCCAGGCCTGAAAGCCATCTCAGGTTCATCTTTCAAGCAACTAATGAATGACTAAATGACCTCTGATTGAAATGAAATTTTGTATGCATATTTTATAACAATTTAACTTTCAACTGGAAAAAGAATCAATGAACTCGACAAGAAACGAAAGAGATACTATGTCTAAAACATAGACTCAGGCCATGTTTTAAGCAGCTCGGAAAATCAACATTACAACAAACGAATTTGCAAATTAAACAACCCAATTCATCACTACGAAACTTAAAACAAGCTAGAATGTGTGAGGTAACCCTCATGTTGAATCAGCAGCAAAAGATTAGCGATTTACAGCAAGCAATTTGAAGATGACAACAACTTTTCCACTCAAGAAGCTTAAAAATCACCTGTAAATTAGTTTGCTACAACACGCGAACAACAAGATGGGGATAACCAACAAAAAAATGATTTTGGATGAAATAATTCCATGAATTTTGTAGAGATTACCTATAGGTTTGAAAGCTATCAATTTTCTCTCAACTTTGATTAGGTTTGTAAGCTTAGGATTTGGGGATGAATTAGGGTTTTCCTTTTACTGTTAATTTTTAGGAATGGAGAAGACAAAGTTTCTAAGAAAATGAACGTACAAAACCTTTTTCTCCAAACCCTTCTTAGCTAATGCATAGTTATGGGATTAACTATGGTCCACTAAGCTTAAGTGTGAAGTGGTGTTTGATTAATTAGGCTAAAAACAACACTTAGTACATATTTGTCAACATATTACAATTTTATCAACTTTTGAACAAATTTTGAAATGTTTGAGATTTGTAAAAACTACATAATCATATTAAAAATTATGTTAACCATTTTTAACACCGTTTTAACATATTTACGTCATAACTTTGCATTTTTACAAATATTGTTAAATTTGGATTTTATTTGTACAAAACTTATAAATTTCAACATTAAAATTATCCAAACTATTCTATTTTGTCAGAACTATGTTAAACTATAACAAAAATTATTTAGACACTCAAATAAATATTTTCCAAACAATATTTACATGTTTAACATTTATTTTAAACTCAATTTTGTTCAAAAAACACTATTTTGCTCAAAATTCACCATTTTCACTTTTATTGCAATTTAATGCAATATAACCCATAGGAATTTTATAAATTCCTATTTTATCACAATTTTACACATTATTAAGTTTTCTAAAAAAATTATTTTCCATTTTCAAATTTTATTCAAATTCAAATATTGAATTTGAAGCTCAATTTATCCCTAACCTTTCATTTAATTCAAGTTTAACCTCAATCTCATCATTTAAATTTACTTTCCTCAAGTTTACTCCTAACTAAATATATTTTTCTCTGAACTCCATATTTAATCATTTTCAGATGATTAAACAACCCCTTTTCTCAAATTTTCCCTAAGTAAATTTCAAAAACTCAAATTTTAGATTTAACTCAAACAATATATTTAAATTACCTTTCCCAAATATATTTATCTCTTGATTAATAAATTATAATTTCATTATAATGCATTATTATTGCTATAAATAGGTAATTGCAAAACCAGGGTTGTTACAGACTCCCCTCTTTATAAAAATTGCATTCTCGCAATTTCTAGAGAAGAGCTGTATTCATCACGATTCATTTCATCAAGCAAAGGAAGATAGACAAGTTAAGATTTTAAATTACTCATGCTCAACATAGGAAAACAGAAAACTCAAAAAAGTTAGCTTAATAAGTTCTTTGGTTTCCAAGTGTAGTAATTGGTATTAGCGGACCATTGAATTTTTACGACCAAAATATTCTTATTTCGAAGGCATTACACCTTCGAAGTACGAAAACGAATTGGAGGCTACACAATAGATAAATCGGATGAGATCGATTCCTTGGAAGGTTCACGAATAGAGTCGATATTTAGTCACAACTTTATCCCGGACTCCAACACACAAGATGATAATCGATACAACTTTCTGTATAACACTACGAAGGGAGCCATACCGATATTAGATTGACAACAATTATGAAAAGAAACCCTAATAAGAAGTAGGTGGTTTCTCCAAATACCACCTAACTCATATGATTGCAAAAATGCAAGTTGTAAAATAATTGCACAAAGGAAAGTTAACACATGGAATGGATTTTTATACTCTCTTTTACTAATCAAATACTTTTAGAATTTCTAAACCCATTATCTTTAAAATTAAATTCTTAATTTTCAACAATGGAAAATTTCCTAAAGCTTCTTACTTAGATTTTAATTTAAACTAATTACTCTTTATTTAGAGTAAATAAAATTTTTGAGTAGTCTATTCTCTAATTCTTCCATAAACATACTTTAATTTGTAACACATAAATTTTTCAAATTCGTTTCTCAAATTTTCTAAGTGTTAGAAATTTCAAGAACTGTGGAGTTTCCTTTGCACGGAGGGCCGTTTGAAATATTACAAAAATGATTTATATAATATACATTGACCATTAGGTCGGAACACAACTTATATCAATAATTTAATACTTAAAAACTAAATATGAATCCATACCTTTCTTTTTAGCATTTTAAAGCGAGTTTGTATAACCTTATATATAGTCTTTTTGCTCAAAATATAGTCCAACTATCCTCTTTCACATGTACTTAGCTCAAATAGATGACATTAGTTCATATCCATTATAAGAAACACTACATTTAATTATTAAGGGGAAATAGATAATTATTCATTCCAGACATTCTATAAAGAAGGCAATTTTTGACATAGCAAACAACAAAATATGAAAACCTTTATAAAATGAAAGTTGTTCTACTCAGTCTATGTTTTCTAGCAATATAATGTTCATCAAAATCGGATTTACGATTTGAATGTTATGCTGGTTTTACTTTCAGTTTAAATCATAGAAAATTTCTTAATAGGACAGAAATGCCTATCCGTTTCAAACCCATTTTAGATAGAATAAAAAGAAAATTCTCTCAAAATAGCGAAAAGAAATTTTTTTCCTACTAAAAGCACTTTCATTTAATAAAAGATTGAACTCACTAGGAATTATATATGTCAAGTTATCATTGTTTTAATACAATACATTTTTTCCAAATAATACTTCAGCTTTTAACTCAAATTTTAAATTTTGAATTTTTCAAACCTTTCCAAATTCAAAATACATTTTCCAAACATTCTTTTTATGTTAAATCATTCATTCAAGATCCTCTTTTTAAAAGCTAGGTCATTCAAATTTATAGTTAACTTCAAGTAATTGTAATTTTTTTTTAAAAGAAACTAACTGCTTGGATATATTTTCATTGACTCACTAAATCAAAATTTTCAACAACTATTTTTAAAGACTCGTTTTGAAAGAAATAACTAATCTCTTTCATTAATAAGAGAGAATCATTCATCTAAAATAAATTTTGTATTTAAATATAAATTTTAAAATTGTTCTTACAATTTTAAAGGATTGTACCTCATGACTGCTTATTTTTTATACCTTACCCTCTTTAGTTTAGCCTTTTATAATTAATAAACCATTTAAATTCATATTTTATCTTGCCTCAAATTAAATTTCTATATTTCTATCAACATAAAATTAATTAAAATTGATAATTAAATCAAACTTGTTTTCAAAAGAATTTTATGATTTCATACCAACAAGTTCTAATACTATCAAAGTTTTAAAACTAAAGCTTACCCACAAATATGGTTTCATTGATTTCCCTTAAGATAGAGTTTTAAATCGTACTATCTATTTTTTTCAAAGAACCACTTACCAAATAAATTTTAAAGTCATTAAATTTAGATTTGAACAAAAAATTTAATTGCTTTTCTAATATTCTCTAACCAGTGTATTATTCTATCTCGAATACATCATGTTATTAATCAAAGCATCATATAATTTCCAATTAAGACATCCATTTAATTTGAATTAATTTACTTTATTTAGTCAAATCATCATAAGATGTCATTACTAAAATCCAATAGGTTGTACTTATACAACCAATTAAAACATAATCATGATTAATTTCACAAATGTCCTATAATATAATGGTTGCCATTGGTTTATAGTGAAAAACCTCATCGACTGGCTATAGAGTTGACCAACGATCAAAACTGCCTCGCCACTTATATCCCACACTCACTAAGGTTCAACGGCTACATTGTCCATTTAAAAGGATTAATGTTCAAATTCATTTTAATTTGTTTTCAACTTTTACTTATTACAACTCAATTTTATCATGTTCGACTGTCTCATCATTATGTTTAGGAAATTCCTATCGATAATGTTGATTAGATGCATGGACCAAAGTTCTTAAAGCATTCGATGGACAATCCAACACAAAATAATTTCTAAATGATAAACATGTCTCTTATTTAATGTACAAAATACTCTTAGCTTGTCCCAATAAAAGAATCCAATTATTCTTATAAATATATCTTCAATGAGAAAGATTTGCAATTTAATTTTATTACTTTACACGTTATTAATCATGAATACGAGGACGAACTCATCAAGATATTCCTAGAATACTCAATTCATAAGATCGATGAAATAAGTTAGAGCGTTCATCAAACCGAACGGTATAACGACCACTCATAAGAGCCAAAAATGAGGTCAATACGAAACTCCATCGGCTTTTTGGGTGGTAAACCTAAAACGGACTCAAACACATCAGCAGAATAATAAACAATAGGAGATACTTCATCATCGTCTCGAGACTCAAGAGATCTTATACTTTGGAATAACCATCAACATTCTGAAGAACAAGAGACAATAGATCAGCCGAATTAGAATACCTAAGATGTAGGATCCTTTCAAAACATAGGATTCGGGCTTGATAACATGCAAGCCAATCCATCCCCAAATTCACATCAAACCCGAGATAGTCAATAATGTGCAAATTCGCATGAAAAGAAAAACTACAAGGAACAACCTCAATATTGTCACACAACATGCCAAGTATTATGGATCCCCTCAATGAAATAACAAGATAAGAAACATCCAATGATATAACTTTAACATACTCCTTTGATACGAATGAGGGTAACGCATCCATATCGAAGGAATCTCGAAAGGGCGATCAGGATGAGGATTACTCATAGGGTAAGGCATTATTAATTCAATTATGGAATACTACGGGATAAAAAATGTATTCCTAGACATATTTATCAACTTATATCCACCCCAAAGGATGCGAAAAGGTTAAAGACACGGTAATAAGGGATTATGTAATACTTATACTATACTTTGATGTACCGTAATACATGTTTTGTTTTGTGTTTAACATTTTTTTTGAATTCAACTCTGATACCAAGCTGTGAAACCCTACCGTGAGATGTACATCAACAAAGAGTATTACTGGGTAATACTGTCTATTAATGCGGTGAATATGGCTATTTAGGAGCAAACGTCTATAGCTTTGTCTTAAACATCTATTAAATACATCGATTTATTCTTTAATTTATTTTCCTTTCTCAAGTGGGTCGACATATTTAATAAATTCTTACTAAAAAACTCTAGTGGCTAACGGATCTATAGAACAAATATAACAACAATATGTACAACACATCACAGAACAGCAGTCAAACATACACACACATATACACCCAGTACAATACAAAATGATACATCAGAAGTGGTACAAGGACCACACAATATACAACGAGTCAAAACAATTGATACATATCAGAGTCATAAAAAAAACTACAAAACTACACAAAAGGAGATAAATATAATATATAAGGCGGAAAGCAGCATAGCAAAGTCCTATAGCAGGTAACTAACCTAAAACAACTCGGTCTGACCTGAGTATATAAAAATACACGGTTAGTCTAGCTTAAACAACTGATTAGTATGAGATAAGTAAGGTACAAGGATAAATGATAACAATTCTTCTCGAAAGAGAAGAAGCAACTTTAAATGTATATCATATTTTCTCGAAAGAACCGAGTTCAATAACAATCAAATAACCACAAATGTACGCCTTATATCATCAGCATAATCAATAGAAAATATAATGGCCAAGTTAAACAACAACATCAAATGTCAGAAATATATGCCTTATGTCATCGATATAGCAATAGCCAAGATAACGGCATTCATCAGCTCCAACTCCTAAATAGGAGATTACAAATCTCAAAAAGGTCAAAGAATGGCAATAATGAATCACAATATATAGAACTCAACAAAGAGTTCAAAACTCCAAAAATGTAATCACCATATAATCCACATGGTAGCACTCGGGCTATATAAAAAATCTAACGAAAGGTAACTATGGTGAAAACATCTATAAATCATCAAAATTCTAGAAATCAACATAAAGAAATCTATAAAAACAACAGTGCAAAATATAGGACCCAACAGTCCAAAAACTAGCCCAACAGCTATATGAAAATAGGACCCAACTGTCTCGTAAGTGGCCCAACAGCCTGCCAAGCATAGTGTATAAGAGACCTCACAGTTTCAGTAGGACCCAACAGTCCATGAATATCTCAACAACTATATATAAACATAGGACCCAATGGTCTAATAAGTGGCCCAGAGCCTAAGTACTGGCAATAACAACGTGAATGTATCACAACTTTCAGATAGGAACCTGAAAAGCGATAACAGTGCTTCCCATACTACATGTTCTCACATATCAATTTACTAACTGATAGTCAATGCCATACTATCATCTAAATCACAACAATTGCCTCATCTCATTGGCAAATACAACCTGAATGTCAATAGCTTCAAATGAACAAGTTTAGAATTAACCGAAAAAGTAAACGCACATGTCCCATACCATGTGTTTTACTAAATCATTTAATTCTCTTTCTTATATGCTCGAAGAGTGCAAAAATGTGTATTTTATATAGAAAATAATTTGTTTGAGAAAACAAGCTTAATTTTTTTTTGAAATCATACCAATATTTTCTTTAAAAAACTCTATATATTGAAAATATTGTTTATCATATAGCTTTGAGGTGATTTCAATTTTAAAAAAATTCCAGAAAAAGCGTTTGTCCAAAGCGATAGAAATATATATATATATATATATATATATGTCTTTTATAGAAATTATTTTATAAATGTGCATGGTGTCAGCAGATGTACAAAATTCTTCATGAAATCAACATTCAAAATACACATATAACCTTACTAATCCAATGTACGAATTTAGTATAATATTGGCTTTTTCATATAGTATCAAAGACATTAGAAACCAACTTTAAAATTTGGTTCAGAAACCCATGTAAAAACAACTCAAATTTTCAGTTGAAGCAGAACATGCTCCAATTCAAAGTTCGAGATCAAGTTACTATAAGCTATAGAGGTCGAAATGTCCTGAAATTTGGCATACATAGAGTTTAACAACAATACTATAAACTGGAAAAATAATCACGCAATTTAGACAAGGTATGAGAAAGTTACGGTATCTCAAAGTTGTACCCAGGAAATGGTTTCACGGTGAAAATCTGGAGCAAAACATGTTTTGAATAAAAGTTTGGCAACTATAAGCTACATAGGTCGGAATGACCTGAAATTTGACATGCATAAATTTAAACAACTACACTTTAATTTGGAAAAAGAAACATGTAATTTTGATAGGAAACGAAAGAGATACGCCATCTCGAACATGGACTCAGGCCATGCTTGCAACAGCTCAGAAAACGGGAATGCACCCAGGCCTGAAAACCTTCTCGGGTTCATTTTTTAGGTGACTAACGGATGACTAAATGACCTCTGATTGAACTATAATATTGTATAACACTTTAACTTTCAACTGGAAAAAGAACCAATGAATTTCGACCGGAAATGAAAGAGATGCGCTATGTCAAAGATGGACTAAGGTATGTTCGCAGCAGCTCAGAAAATCAATGTTACAGCAAACGAGTTTGCAAATTAAACTACCCATTTCAACACTACGAAACATGAAACAAGCTAGAATGTGCGAGGAAACCCTCATCGTGAATTAGTAGTAAAAGATTAGCAATTTATAGCAAGCAATTTGAAGAAGACAACAACTTTCCAATCCAGAAGCTTAGAAATCACCTGTAAATTAGTTTGCTGTAACATGCGAACAACAAGATGGGAATAACCATCAAAACTTGATTTTGGATGAAATAATTCCATGAATTTTGTAAAGATTACCTATAGGTTTGAAAGCAATCAATTTTCTCTCATTTTTGGTTAGGTTTGTAAGTGTTTAGCTTAGGATTTGGGGAGGAATTAGGTTTTCCTTTTACTGTTAGTTTTTAGGAATGGAGAAGACAAAGTTTCTGAGCAAATGAGCATACAGTACCTTTTTCTCCAGACCCTTCTTAACTAATGCTTTGTTATGGGCTTAATTATGGTCCATTTAGCTTAAGAGTGAAGAGGCATTTGATTAATTAGGCTAAAAAAAACATTTAGTGCATATTTGTCTACATATTACACTATTTTATCAACTTATGAACAAATTTTGAAATGTTTCAGCTTTAAAACTACACAATCATATTAAAAATTATTTTAACCATTTTTAACACCATTTTAACATATTTACATCATAAATTTCCATTTTTACAAATATTGTTAAATTTGGATTTCATTTGTATAAGACCTAAAAATTTCAACATTAAAATTATCCAAACTATTTTATTTTGTCACAACTAAATATAAAACCATAATAAAAATTATTCAGACACTCAAATAAATATATTCCAAACAATATTTACATGTTTAACATTTATTTTTAACTTAATTATGTTCAGAAAAATACCGCTTTTCTCAAAATCCACCGTTTTCACTTTTATTGCAATTTAATGCAATATAACCCATAGTAATTTTATAAATTCCTATTTTATCACAATTTTACACGTTATTAAGTTTTCTAAAAAAATTATTTCCCATTTTAAAATTTTATTCAAATTCAAATATTGTATTTGAAGCTCAATTTATCCCCAACCTTTCATTTAATTGAAGTTTAACCTCAAACTCATCATTTAAATTTATTTTCCTCAAGGTTACCCCTAACTAATTATTTTTTCTCCAAACTCCATATTTAATCATTTTCAAATTATTAAACAACCCCTTTCCTCAAATTTCCCTAAGTAAATTCCAACAACCCAAATTTTAGATTTAACCCAGACAATATATTTAAATTACCTTTGCAAAATATATTTATCTCTTGATTAGTAAATTATAATCTCATTATATTTTATTATTATGGCTATTAAAGGTAACCGCAAAACTATGGTTGTTACGGTTAGAATCATTCGCAATCAATCATTAGTCTAGCTAAGGATCTAAATGATCTTCCTTGTCGCCAATATTATTATTGATCAAGCCATTTCCCCTTTTTATCTAAACCAAAATGAGTTACAAGATATAATTTTTTTTCCCTAATTTGATTTAGGGTTACTTTCGAATACAATTATCACTAAGAAAGTAGAGTAAAGAAACTAAATTCAGGATTCCAGAATCAGTTCCCTATAACTGGACCCCTTGGGTCTTATTTATAGGTGTAGGTCGATCCTCTTCCACGCCCTCGGTTTTGACTAGGTCGGAAGGTCCCTTTTTTATATGCTGCTAAAAGCCTTTGGACTTGGTCGTAAACCCATGACCCTTTCGATATTGTCGAAAGGTATCCTCCTGTGCTTCTTGTTTTACTCTTTTGCCTCCTTTCTCTTTTCTTGACCTTACGACTGAGTCGAAAGAGACCTTTGTCATTCTTTCGCCTTTGTTGACTTCTAAGCACTGCTTTCTTCATAGCGCCTTTCGACATTATCGAATGGTCTTCTGAATGCAACTTATCCTTCTTTGTTGTTATTAAAGGTAAGGTTAAAGCTTCTGACACAGTTGATAGATCGGCTATATTAATTTCAAAGGTATTCAAATGTGAATGGTTTCAATGAGGTTGGGTAGTCTTTGAAAGCATGCCTTAAATCTTGGGCGAAACATTCTCTTAAAATTATGGGCCTCAACCAGTTCGTTCGAAAGGCTTGTATACGCTTTCGAAAAGGTTATATTTGGGGTGAAGACTTTGATTTCGAAAGGTTTGGCATGTAAGTTGGTGAACATCATCTATTACCTTCGAAATGGTGGTTCCGAAATTGTCCTTGCTTATTTATCTATGTCAAAAGGTTGAAAGTAGTGGAGGGGTATATCTATTTCCATCTGGGTCGATAGCTTTTGGACTATATGAGTAGTTTTGCTTTTGACCTCTTCGATACCTGTTGGATGCCTTTGAAACATCCTCTTACGACCTTTATGAAGTCTAGATCTGTTTCTACATGCAAACTCAATCCTACCAATCTTCTTTCATACTTCTGCTCTTAAGTAGATTTAATGTTTTCCCCCTTGTATGAAAGAAGCCTTTGTTCTTTTAGACAAATATTTCACAACTTTCTAACTCTCTATAACTTTATTTTCCTGCAAAATTCAAAGTTAGTAGCATTTACTGTTGTTAGCACATTATCATACTTACATACATGTTTAATAATTGATCAGCATATTTATGCCTTTATTTTTGGGCAAATAATCAATTATAATTCTAACTTATCAAATATATGGGTGATGTGCAATCAATTACTACTAATGCGCATAGTAAATATAGTTTACAAGCTCCTTGTGGGAAATTGTCAATAACGAAAAATAGGAGATATAAGCTATTATTTGAAAATCTTCTCAGAAACTTTATAATTTTGAAGTCTTCATTCGTTTGTTGGTGAGCATCATTTAGAGTCAATGATCATCAACTTTAACTTGGGCATTAAGAAGGCCAGCATGAAACTTTCAGTTGCCTACGATAATACCAATTCTTATTGCATCATACCCCCGGTTTAGGATTTGACGGAGATTAGGAAACAAAGAAATTTAACCCAGACTAGGGTATTAACTTGTGAAGTTTGGAAGTTGAGAATGTGACATCCAGGATCTAGATAACAATATCCAAAAACAGTCCTCCGTGTGACGTTTCCAAACCCGGATTCGGCTTTCATGATAAATTAAACGAGAACAAGCAAACATTGTCTTTATTTCATGTCCGTAGCCCAGGTCAAGGCATACGTTAGACAATTTTTTTTGAAAAAGAATCTCCAACCCAGATTAGGGCACTTATTGCATAAGCAGACTTCCATAGAAGTTATTGTTAAAATAGAAATCCTTCATCCAAATTAGGGCGTACGTTAAATAACCAGAAAACTATGGGAATAATCCTTTGGATGGGAGCCATAATCCCATATTATGGAATTATAGCAAAACCAAATAATAGTCTCAAAATCCAGATTCGAATATAGAGATTGTAGGTGATAAATAATGTCCCAATACCTAGATTTGGGTATTTTGAAAGATAAATAAAATTCTATTATTGAAATTTCTCACCCAGATTGGGGTTCGAATGAGTAATTATATCGATCCCTAGATTTAGGTAATTTAGGTAAATTAAGATAATTAATGGTTAATAGAGACCCGAAACCTAGATTCAGGTATTAATTGATGACATTTAGATATAAATGACCCGAAACCCAAATTCAGGTATTTATAGATGATGTTTAGAAATGAAAGTCCAAAACCTAGATTCGGTTATTTATAATCGGAGCTCTTTTCTACTCCTTTGATGTGTGAACCTATCAGTTCTTATATAGAAGTAATTTGTCCAGTTGCCTCTTGAGTTTGGACGTCTTAGTCCGTAATTTGAAATGCCTCTTTGTCGAGCTTGAACATCTTAGTTCATGATCCGAGGAGCCTCTTCTCTGGCTTAGACATCTTAATCTATTGTTGAATGTGCCTCTATTTGGGCTTGGACATCTTAGTTCATTGTTGAATGAGCCTCTCTTCGGCTTGGACATCTTAATCCATTGTTGACTGGTGCTCTAAGTTAGATTATCTTAGGAACTAGAACCAAGGACTTACCTAACCTCCTTCCAAGAGGTGCACTGCCCTGGCCCTTTTACGGCACAGACATGGGCTTGTTCGGTGCGTTACCATGGCCATCTCATGATGCGGATAAAGGTTTACTTCATCCTTCCTCAAGGAGGCTCCTTACCCTGGCCCTTTTGTCGCGTGGAAATAGCTTGTTTGTAGGATCGATTTCACCCTAGAGGAGGGTGAATAGGGTGATATTATTAATTATAAAAATTAATTGTGGAAGCTTATAAAATAATTGCAACATAGATCACAGAATAATAGCAGCACAGAAAATAGCAGAATAATAAAATGCAGAAATAGAATGACACAGAATTTACCCAGCTTCGGCAAAACCCTGCCTACATGCTGCCCCCAAGGTTTCTACTAGAAATTAAGTAGTCACACGCGTACACACGTAAACTCGCGACACCCGCTACTGACTAACCTAACTCTACGTTGAAAACCCTGCCACAACTCAGCCACTGATTTGCGAATTCTCAAACTACGCCATGTGGTTTGTCCCCTAGTCACACGACTAGAAATTACAGTGATTTAAAAGATGAAATACAGATTCAAAAGCAATTTTAAAAAAATAAACCCTAATTTAAAAATATAACCCTTATAACATAAAAGGCCGACCCTTTTCTCTTTTAATAATATTGTGGCCCGTTCCTTAATTAAGAAAATGGCGGCTATGTTGCTTTCTTTGTTTGATCTGAATTAGGGCTTCGTTCCCTTGTGGAAATTAGGGCTTTTCAATTGAAGTCACCGCTTTTGATTGCTCGTAGTTTGCCTTGTCGATCACTTGTTTCTTTGATTAGCTCACGGCTCTTCAATTTGGATCGAGTTCGTCTATGATTTCAGTATGTACTTTTCTCCTTTTGCTTTGCTGGTTTTTTGATTTCTTAAAATACTTTTTGAATTTTGATTCATCTCTGTGTCTTCATCACTGATCTGGTTTCTTGTGTGAATTTCTGATCGGCTTCGACTTTGATTCTTTACTGTAATATCACTCTTGGTTGCTGTTGTGTTGTGTAGTAGTCTCTTGACAACTTGAGGCAGTTTGCATGTTTGTTGTATATATATATGAGCTGATGGTTTATGCATATTGCAAATTGTACCTGCTGATGTTTGTAGCTCCATTTGAAATATCCCTCAATACACATTTGTCAAACACTTGAGTATTTGTTGACTGCATCACTGGTGATCTTGTGGCACTGCTTACAGTCATATTGAATTGAGTTTGATCATGTTGCATTGACTTGTTTTGCTTGCATTCAAATCCTTGCTGTCAGCTTTGTTCATCATGGTAGTAGCATTGTGTACATGTGTGCTTGTGCATTTATTTTGTCCAGACCTTGTTGAGCCCTTGGATTTGTGCATCCTTGTCTTTGAGCATTGCTGAGTTTGTTTCGTCGACACTTGCAGTTCACTTGCTTACGCTGTTTGTCACTGTTGCAGTCTTTTGTGGTTTCAAACATGTGAGTTGTTCTGTGCACATTGTGATCTTGAGATGTTTGCATGTCAACTGTGTCTTTGATGCATTGCCCTAGTATGAACCATGCTTTGATTCACTGTATATTGATTGTGTTGCCATATTTCCGCTTCACTGCATCTTCATTTACTGTACATTTTATTGCTTGATTATGGTCTATGACTTCACTGATCATTATCGCTTTGATTTTGTGGCCCCTGTGTACTTCGGCTTTGGCCATCTTTGTGTTCATCGTGAGCATTTTCGATCTGCTGTATTTGGGTATTTGCAGTTGAGTTGTAACTGTTGTTCTTGACTTTGGGTTGCACTGATTTTCATTGTTTCATTTGGTAGTCTGGCCGATAATTATAGTATATGCATTGAGTTGCATCACTGGTCTTTGCATTTGTACAGAATTTTCATTCACTTGTGTATATGAGCAGTTTGAAGTTGCTGACTTCATGTTGCCTTGACTTTGGTTGTTGCATTGAGTTAATTCATGATTGCAGTGACTTGGCCTTTGCATTTTATTTGTTTTTCGAATTACACCTGAGTTGAATCCAGCTTGAAGCTCGGATTTGACCTTGTGCGCATGTTGAGACATTATTTTATTTTAGATGCAAATGGAAAATTATTTGACCTTTGCTTGATTTTATTTGGCAAAATCTTAACTTTTCTCTCCCCCTTTTGTTATCAGCAAAAGAATTATAGTGTTAGAGAAAATAGAGATAAAGTGATCGATATTAATTCAACATTAAAACTCAATTGAATATAAATATTAAATTTCAATAAAAAATCAAACAAAAATGATAAATATTTTGTTCAGTGCATATTCCACTTTTAGAATGATGGGGATGTTATCATCATATAAAACCATACAGTTGTGTCTATTTGTAGTATATTTATATCAGGAATTTGAATATCTACTAACCATGATAACCGTTAGGACTTTTAAATGAGATTAGTAGTATTTCAATTTTTTTAAAAAAAATTCAAGTCTCTTCTAACCACGCATAACCGTGAGGACTTTTAAATGGGTTTAGAATCAACTTGTTTATTAATTAATCAATTTTTGATATGTGTTCCATACATGCATAACCGTGAGGACTTTTAAATGAGCATGGAAGCACATAACAAATTCCAAGTAATTCACCTATGCATAACCGTGAGGACTTTTAAATGAGAGTGAATACTTTGGATTTTATTTTATTTTATAAAATGAAAAACGAATGATTCCTATTTAAAGTACCACATATCGACAAACTATATTGAATTTTTGATGGGTGATGGTCGATATAAATATGATAGAAATAGAAATGGTCATGGAATCTTTACCCAACAAAAAGTTTTACAACTCTTGTTTGAATCTCTAAATAAATTTTTCTAAATATACTGTCTTGAGTAATGTATGATAAATATCAACACTCATCACTTTTTCAAACACTATTTATCCTTTTGATAATTAGTAGGGAGTTAGACTAGTCAAAATTGTCATTTAAAATCAAATTCAAAAATAATTATGAAATCAAATTTTCAAAATGACTAATCTGAAAATATGATCAAAAATGTTTTTCTCGAGGGGGTTATATGAGAAAAATTTCTGCTATTTGTAAATTATTTAAATTGAAAAATATGCAGATATTTTCTTTTAAGAAAAACGATGCAGTTACTAAATGTTTCAACAAAAATCACGTTCAACTAGTAATTTTTCTATCAACAAGATTATCAGTGTAATCTGCATCTGAATTTCACTCAAAATTATCATTAATTGAATTTGATAGACCAGACCATGAAGCATGCAACAAAATATCTCAAAATCAATTTTAACAGCTTTTCAAATGACATTCTCTTGAATTTGAAATGAAGTCGTGTAAGTAAACAAAAACTGTGAATATAGAGTTAGCCAAATTATAACCAAATGTATCATCATCCAACGAAAAAACACTATTATTAATCCAAACTAAGATATATGAAGTAATTCAAATGCTGTAGAGATTTTTATAGTGTTTTTGGCATAAGAATATAATTGGCCAACAATTTCAAACAAGTCAGAATCAAAATCATCATCTTTTCATTATCTCAATATTGGCTGATTTTATTTAGATTACTGTAAAGAATATCACATTTAATATGTCGTTCAAACAGATATACCATTACCTGTTTTACCTTTACAATATTTTTCGTTGTTGTCCAATGTGATTCTGCCACCTTTATACTAAGCTAAGGAACTTTGTTTTGTCGCCAATTGTGTTTCTGGTACAACCAGAATCCAGATAACACTGTTGTTGTTCCTTAGCCTGCTACCTCACCTACACCTGAAACGATTTTTATGACCTATTTGTTTTTATAGGTCCATGGTTGTTAGTGGCAGAAGATTTAGAAAAATAATTTTGTGGAGACCCAAAACTGTTTATATATGCTCCTTTTGGCACCCAAATTTGTTTAATTTTGAGAGACTTTATATTTGTGTCTTTTGGAACCCAAATTGGTATATTTTTCACATGTTTGGGTCTATAGCAACAATTATTGTGATTGTGTCCATATTTTCTACAAATTGTGCATATAGACTTTTCTTGATTAATATCGCTTTCAACATTTTCAGATTGATCATATCCAAGTCCATATCTAACCGTGTTAACAGTTTGCTTTCCTAATAGCATATTCAACGATTTTTCACTTTTTGAAAATTCATCTAAAGTCGTTGACAATTGTTGGACTTGTGTTTTGAGAGTTAAATTTCGTTCAATAATTGTGTGCACTTTTTGATAGAATTTTCTCTCCTAGTATTTTCATTCTCTTTCAAAATCAGAATTTCATTTTCAAGTGATTTTTATATTAATTTCTGATTTTTTAATTTCTTCTTCGAATGTTGGACACTTATCACACTTAGGGATCCTACTTTGATAGGTTTTAACTAATTGGTCAAGTTGTTTATTTAAATCTATTAAAGTGTCTTTTTGTGATTCAAGTTTGGCATAGTTCTCCCCAAGTCGTTCAAAACAGCCATTCACTTCGTGGAAATGTATAAGTAATTCTGAATAAGAAAGTTTTGATACCTCACTTGGCTCGTCATCATCACTGTCAGTTATTTCACCATGAAGATACATGTCTGCTTTCTCACTCTCACTGTTAGCACTTTGGTTATCTTCATCACTTGTATTCCACGTGGCTGCAAAACTTCTCCTTTTTTATTTCTTTCAAAGTCGCATCGATTTTGAGGACAATTGGGCTTGATTTGTCCAGGTTGATTGCACTTATGACAGATGATCTTTTGTTCTTCTGGATTGTCCAATATTTTATTTATTCTGCTTTTCAATTTTCGATTTAGAGCTGGATTTCCGTATTTGTAATTCCACCTTTTGACTTTCTTTATTATCAGCTCCAATTCTGCTGCTCCATCATCGTCATCATCACCATCCCTTTCTGTTGTTCCTTTGAGAGCCATAGATTTCTTTCGAGTATCTCCTCCTTCACGTTCTTCCTTGAATTTCATTTCTAGCTCATAAGCGGTGAGATTTCCGATGAGTTCTTCGATTTTCATTTGTTTCAAATCTTTTGATTCTTGAATGGTAGTCACTTTGGCTTCAAAACTTCGTGGAAGGACTCTGAGGATTTTTCGGACTATCTCCAACTCTGTATATGATTTTCTAAGAGCTTTTGATTTGTATATGATATTGGAAAGTCGTCCATGCATCTCTTTGACATTTTCTTCTTTTGCCATTGTGAAATTCTCATATTCGCTGCTTAGCATGGCAAGGTGAGATTCTTTGAATTGAGATGTTCCTTCGTGAGCCACTTCATGTGTGTGTCATATTTCCTGCGCAGTTAGACAATGTGAGACACGATTAAATTCAAATTGATCCAACAAATAATAGAATTCATAGCATTAGCATTTTGTAATTTATTTTCTAGTTCTGTCCATTGATCTATTGGTTTATCTATATCTTGATTATCTACAATTATAGTTGGTGTTCTATAACCTGTCTCAACAATGTTCCAAACGTCAATGGTTTTCAGAAAAATTTTCATTCTATTTTTCCAGTAGGCGTATTCACCATTGAACTTTGGTGGTCTAACTATGGACTAACCTTCAGCAAAAGCATTATTAAAAGCCATTTTAAAAATTCAACTTTTTGAAACAAAAATTAATTTTTGAAAAAATCAAACTTTTAAAACCAAAAAACCGAGTTCTATTCCTAGCTCTGATATGACTTGTACGATCGATTTCACCCTTGTAGGGGGGGTGAATAGGGTGATGCTATTAATTATAAAAATTAATTGCAGAAGCTTATAAAATAATTTCAACACAGATCGTAGAATAATAGCAGCACAGAAAAATAGCAGAATAATAAAATGCAGAAATAGAACGACACAGAATTTGCCCAGCTTCGGCAAAATCCTACCTACGTGCTGTCCCCAAGGTTTCTACTCGAAATTAAGTAGTCACACGCTTACACACGTAAACTCGAGACACCCGCTACTGACTAACCTAACTCTACGCTCAAAACCCTGCCACAACTCAGCCACTGAGTTGCGAATTCTCAAACTACGCCACGTAGTTTGTCCCCTAGTCACACGACTAGAAATTACAGCGATTTAAAAGATGAAATACAAATTTAAAAGCAATTTTTTTTAAAAAATAAACCCTAATTTAAAACTATTACCCTTATAACATAAAAGGTCAGCCCTTTTCACTTTTTATAATATTGTGGCCCGTTCCTTAATTAAGAAAATGGCGGCTATGTTTGTGACAACCCGATATTTTCAACCATTCGCATCCACACATGCCGGACTTGAATTGCTCAAAATACCGCGTTGTAAATAAAATTTGGCAAATCTCATAGCATACATTAAATAAAAATCACAGAACACAGACACAGAGTAAGAAATGCAGCGGAAGTAAAAGAGATAGTAGTTCATGAAGCTACTATGAAAATATATCAGAGTTAAATAAAATACAACAGAATAAATACAGTACAGCAGAAGTCTCAAGATGATAACCAAGTACAAGATGAATTAAACTACAGAACTGGAATAGATAAAACTAGGTAAGCAGATGATCTCCAACGATTCCAATCTCCAGAATGTGGAATCCAAATATGTGAATAACTCAGGCTGACCCGAGCGTAAATAAAATACAAACACTCGAGTCAGGACAATATATTCTTATATAATGTAAACCAACTCAAGTGAACTGTAATAAAGTACAAGTAACTTAAAGGATGCTTGGGACCGCCCATCGTCTAAGGATTCGTTAAACTATTTACTATGTAGTAATATTTCGCTATTATAATAATGTCTACAGTAAAATAAACATACTTTTAAATAGCATTCCAGGCTACCCATATCACCCTTCACACATAATAGTCCCAGTAGTCCATCCAGTATCATCATATCTCCGAGAGACTACCCTAAATACTCCATGGGCTACGGAAGAAAAACAAACTCGTAGTAAAGGCTCAATATGGTAGGTGACCCGACACACAAGGCAATGCCAGGGTAGATATACCAATTAGGCACACGGGCTGGTGGTAACGTAGCAGCCACATACGCCCACCTCGAAACACACTCCAAACCAAAATCGAAGGATGGCCATCTAATCAATCACAAGTAAGAGTATAGTGTCGAAGGAATGTGTCCGATCGGAGGAATGACCTCACTTGGCACGAGATCGCTCCTGTTTTAGCCACCTTATGCCAACTCATGGGAGTTGGGTTCACGTAATATACCTCAAGAACGTCACCACCATCCTACTTCATTCTGGAATCTCCACCGCGTACACGGTTGTCAAAGTGGTTTTCGGTATCGATAGAGAGTATGCCAGATATCCAATCCCGGTCTCTTTAATAACCAATCGTTATTATAACCCGTGGTTATAATTTAAAATATAATATTTTATACTTTGAAATAAAATATCATTTCAAATCCAAACCTTTATCAAAATAAAGATTAAATCATTTTCAAATTATTTCAATATAATAAGATATAATACATTCCTAAACATCCTTTCAAATCATTTCAATATGTCAAAATATCATATCTTTCCAAAACTTCATTTCAAATCATTTTAATATATCAAAATCCTATCTTTCCAAAAGTTCATTTCAAATCATTTTTCATATATCAAAATATCATTTCAAAGATAGTTTATACTTTGAAACCGAAACCATTTTATTTCAAGACTATATTCAAATCAAAAATATATCATTTCTATTTCTAACATATATTCACCTTTCAAAAATCATAACTCTTTCATAGTTATAAAATACTTGAAATCATTACACTTGAAAATCATAACATTTCAAAATAATACATTTTGAAATCAACCTTTAATTCTTTACATTTTACAAATTTATTAAATTAAACCCAAATTTTAGATTTACATTCAATTTAATTCAAACCATCAATTTTGATTTCAATTTCAGTTTAAAAATAAACCATTTCAAAACTTATCAATTTCAAATATCGATTTAATCCACAAAATACAATATTCAATCTTAGCATATTTCAAGGCTTAAATATCCAACCTTTCATAAATACAATATCATTTGAATAAAATCAAATAATATACTTCAAATATTTATTTATCAAATAAATTAAATAAATCAAAAATCAAATATCATTTCAAATCCATTCCAAAATGTCAAAATATTATTCAAAACATCATTCATTTTAATTCATTTAAATACCATTTAAATCCATTCATTTTATTAAATTTAAATACCATTTTAAACTCACATTAAAAATCAAATTCTTCCATTTAAAACGATTTAAATGTCTCTTCATTATCTTTGTAAATTTAACATTTAGTTTCCAAAATTTAATCATTTCTTTTTAAATTTTTTTATTAAAACAACAAAATATAGTTTGCGTAGCACTTATAAAATGCTACATAAAATTATAGTTTAAAACAATTTATTTAACAAAAGACATCATGTAAATGCTGTAGTATATTTCCTTTAAATTTCAAATAAACTTAAATGTTAAGTTTAACCACTATAGCACTTACAAAGTGCTATAATAGCCTTTATTTCCAATTAACCTTTTAGTTCATTTAAAACAACTACAGCATTTACAAAATAATGTAGTATCTTTTACATTACATTTCAAAATGCAGCCAAATCAAATTCAGAGTTTTAATTTACCAATTCACAGATAATTAACTTTTAATATAAATCATTTTAACTTATAAAATCTTATATTTCACATTTTAAAATCATTATTTCAATACTCTCATTTTTATGATTTTATGAAGTCAAATTTCCATACAAAAATCAAGTTTTAACCTAATTTCTTATTTAAATTCAAGCATTAAATTCCATTTCTTAAATTAAATTATTTACTTAGTAAATAAGTTTAAATTTCCCAAAATATAACTTATTTCCATTTATTTTACTTAGTTTAAATTTCAACTTTTAAACAAAATTCAAAATTTCCCCATTTAAGTTATATTTCAAAAATTACTTAAACATTCATTTGTTAACATTTTAACTTATTCAAAAATCATTATCAATTTTTATAAAGTCATTTAAAATACATTTTTAAATCAAAATATTATATTTTTCTTACTTTACAAAATTCCTTTTTAAAACAAAACATAAATTCCAAAATTTTCTCATAGTTCAAATTCTACTTTACTATTTACTTAATTCATTATTTAATGTGTAGAAAATCACTAATATTTCTACAAAAATCATTTTTTATTTAAATTTAAATCAAAATATTATAAATTTTACATTTTAAAATATTTTTAAACATTTCAGAAAATATTATATAAACCACGGGTCAGTATATAGTTTTCTAGCCTAAGTCAAATGATACGGATATACATCATTTCAATCCGCAATTTACAAAGAAAAACCGTGTTCTATCATTTCAAACCTGCAATCCCAAGTAAAATGAATGATTTGAAAACCATTCAGGCCTATCATTTCAGCCCATAACGATTTTCCCTTATTCTAAAGTCCGTTCGGGTATGTATCATTTCATCCCATAGTGATTCTAGTCTACAGGGAACTTGCAATGGTGATAACTGATATAAATAACAGAATAGCATGAAATAATAGTAACGTATGATATAATAGGTGTAATAACTGGTGTGAACATTATGATAATAATATAGCAGTTATAACAGAATGATATGCATTACAGATTCAAACAGGGTCAGTTTATCAGTTATATAGGTATATATTGTCTAGTGAGAATAACTCACCTCTAAATGATGGAGATAACAAAACCAATGAAACAACGGAGAACAAAGCACGATGACGCGATTTCGGACTTGAGTGGAGAGCGAATCCAAGCTACAACTCTTTTGTTACAGCCCAATATAAATCAAAAACAATATTTAAAAATCAATACGATTGAATTTGAATAACATTGAAACAAAAGCAGTTTGAATCTGCAACTTTTTTTTGCCTTGCTTTCTATGCTTGAATGCATTGCCTAGGGGATCAATAAGGTTAGGTTAGCATGGTTTGGATCAGGTATAGGTATGGAAAAGGTGCGGCTACAAGGCTAAACAAGTGGAGGAAGTTACACTTAGGGTAGGTGAAGGGTTTCTAGGCAAATAGGTGGAAAAGTGGTTCAATCTTTGGCTCGACCATGGGCATTGGGGTTCGGCCTGAGGGTCTACACTTCAGGTCAGTATCTGGGGTGATGAGGGAAGGTCTGAATAAAGTGGTGATGGCGGCCAAAGGTGGTGGTGGTGATGGAAAATGAAGGGGAGGACGTGATAAGGTGATGGCTTGCATAGGTTTGGAGTTTTTTTTGACATTGTTTGTGGTATTAGCTTCAAGGTGAGGTCACGACCATCTCTAGTCAGAGCAGGAGGAGGGTTAGGTTGTGGATGATGTGGGAAGAAGGAGGGAGGAAGTGGTAGAGGATATGGTGGGGTTTAGGCCAAGTAAATACATGAAGAAGTCAAGGCAAAACAAGTGGAAAAGAAGAGGAAAAATGGAAAAGTGGAAGAAGAAATGGAAGCCATTACCTTCAATACTTCTAGCCATGAGTTTGATGATGGAAAGCGAGAAGTTTCTCACGTGAATAGGAAGGAAAATACACGGCTATACTAAGGATGTACGGCCAAAAGCATAGCAAATGTGGGTTACGGGAAGTGAAGAGGTTTGGGCAATAAAGGTCTTAAGTTACAACCTTTTAGTCTCTTCAGTTTCCGATATATATAAATACAAATAACCAAGTAAAATTTCAGTAACTAAAATTTAAAACTGGAACAAAGTGAAAAAAAATGGAAATACATAATTAAATTTAAAGAAAATAGAAAAAACATAAAGAAATTGCTTAAAAATCCAAAATAGTGTCTAGAAATTTCAATAAATCACCATTGGCTTTGAAAAATTATTAACTTCATTTTAAAATATTCTAAAAAAAATTTTTGAAATAAACATGATTTTAAAAAAATTTCAAAGTAAAATAAATGATTAAATTTTAATTAAATAGAATTTAAATAAAGAAAATGGCAATAAATACATAATCAGGCTTTATAAATTTGAATAAATTCAAGTGTACTTTAGAAAAATTATGTTATCATTTTAAAAAATTTAAAAGACAAAAATATATTCGAAATAACATATTAACCCAATTAAAATAAAAAATAACAAAGAAAATAAAATTTATATCATTTAAAATAGAGAAAATTGCAGAATAAACAAATTGCACTCAATATTGAAATATACATAACTTTTACAGTTTAAGTCCGTTTTCTACGAAACAAAAAGCAATGTTCAAGTTATTTCATCTATTTTCATAATAAAAGATAAAATTTAAGAATTTAAATATTTAAATTTAAAATTTAAAATTCTAAGTTTGACTAGAAATCCATTTTTCAATAAAATGTCCAAATTATACCAATTTGAAATTATAATTCACATAATAATCAATATATATATTTTTAGAAATGAAATGTTTGAAATAAAACAAGTTTAAAATAATTTAAAAATAAAAATAAAGTCAAAATTAAAATATATGAAAAATCTAGGGTTGTTACACTCTCCCCCACTCAAAACTTTTCGTCCATGAAAAGGAATGAGGTATGCGAAAGCACAGAAAAAGACAGAGAAATAAGATTAGGACAAGATGACAAGAAGATTGAAATTATACCTAATAACTGTTGTTATATGTAAGTTTAACAAGGTGGATGGAAAGCAATGCTCAGATTAAAATAAGTACAAACGATTATCAAGGATTATAGAAAGATTTTTAAATAGAAAGATTATAGATAGATGCCTATACCAGTCTGTAGCAAGATGAGAAAAATAAGAACAACCAAAAGATAGTTTGAAAACAAAGTAAGATAATAAGTTTGAAAAAAACAAAATCAGATAATAGGTTTGAAATTTCCATGGTTTCAGCTTAAATTGATAATTAATTTTTCACAAGTTAAGTAAATCGTACTATCTCTAATTTCATTATCTTACCATCCAACTTTCTTAAACTAACAGTTTCAAAAATCATGGATTTGAAAAATCAGTATTATATTCATAATGTATAAATTTAATTCCTCTTTATTCCCAATTAAAATTAAATTTATCCCTCTCAATATATTGTATCACTTAGGCTAAATATACTTACACTTATTATAACTGTTTTGATTTATTCTTAATTCTTTTAACATCATTTTGTATTGTAAGTTATTCAATTTACCTTTTATTCTATATTTATCTCTGTAAATCTTTTTATAACTAAAATTTAAGTGTATAACATTTATTATAACCACTCAAATTTTATTTATAAAAACTTTTTATATTGTATAATATCCAATTACATTATTAACTTCTAAAAATTAAGGTAAGTTATATTGGACTGCAATTGAGTATTATACAAATAAATCTTTCCAATTCAATCATTTCAAGTTTGAATCATCTATTCAAAAAATTTGATTTTATTTTTAAAACTGAAATTATTCTTTAAGATAAAATTTAAGAACTAAATTTCTGATTCCCTTCAAACCATTTAGAGACAAATAAATATATGTACATAATATGTCAAATCAATTAAAATCATATATCTATATAAATCAAATCATATCTTAGAAAATTCAAATCAATTAAATTCTCAAAACAAAGCTATAGCAAGACTACAGAACGTTCTATTCACTTCGAAACTTGAAAATGAATGTCGATGATGCCGCGGTCATCACCGAAGTTATTTTCCAGCGACAAAGAGAAAAGCACTAATTTTAAACTTTAAAATTTCTTGGAACAAATTTCTATTAGAAAATACTTTAAACAATATACCCCTTTTAAAACTTTTACCATAAGGTTTGAAACCATCAGAAATTAAATTCTCAAATTTCTTGTTTTAACTCATTTCCGTTCCCAAATGAATTTATAGTAGCTATTTATAAATTCATTTATAGAACAATAAATGATAAATCAAGTATTATCATTTCAAATGATCAATTTAAATCAATTTAGTAAGTTCCATAAATTTACTTATATCAAAATTTATTTCATTAACCAAATTTTTTTAAAATAATATTGTGTTAGTTTTTTCTTTCAAAGTGTTTTAGAACTCCCATCGATAGCGTTGATCAGACGAATCGATCAGAAACCCAATTCAACATCAACAACTCAAACAACACAATATATAAAACATTTAAATTTAAATATTAGTTTACAAATACACTATACATGAGTAGATTTTCAAAGAAGGATAGAGATTCAAATATGATTAACTCAAATCGAAGGAAATTCTGATTTGAAAATAAGTTGGAAACAAGGATGAGATGCTTAAATAACAGAATAGGAATATGGATAAGCTTATATAAATCGCGGGCAACTTTAGCTAGTCAACCGTGACTTAAAGAATAAGATCGATGTGGATTTTCTGGGGTAAATCTACATTCGTCCTCAGGAGATAGAGTTTGGAATAACAAAAGATATTAGCATCTAAACCAAGGATAGATATAAATCTCTGGTGAATCGATGCTAATTGTAAAGGAGTTTCTCCCTTTACAAATGAATTTTTTGAGATTGGCGGGACTGCCAATTCACTATAAAGCTCGTTCGAAGTGGAGTTATGGGTTACTCCAGAATCAAAAGGAGATGAATAGTGAGGGACATGAATGGATTTTGGAACCGCAGCGAACGTCCCAAAATTCAAATGAAATTTGAATCAAACAGGAAGAGATTCAAGTTTGAATGAAAGTGATTCTGTAACTAAATTTACCATACATTCTAAGTTTTGCCTCAAAGCCAAAGCTCTGATACCAACTGTAACAACCCGATATTTTCAACCATTCGCATTCACACATGCCGGACTTGAATTACTCAAAATACCGCGTTGTAAATAAAATTTGGAAAATCTCAGAATATATAGTAAATACAAAATCACAGATCACAGACATAGAGTAAATAATAATGCAGCGGAAGTAAAAGAGATAGTAGTTCATGAAGCTACTATACAAAAATAAGATACATCAGAGTTAAACAAAATACAACAGAAGAGTAACAAGATACATTAGGTACAAATCAGAATACATCACTGAAATCACTGGATACAGAAAGCAAAATAGATGGCTGGATCTTCAAGGAAAGCTCCAACTCCAAAGGTGAATCTGGAATGCTAACTCACTCAATCTGACTCGAGCATAAAGCAAAACACAAAACACTCGAGTCAGGGCATAAATACTTATGAAATGTAAATCAACTCAAGTGAACAGTAACAAAAATGCATCAGTAACTTAAAGGATGCCTGGGACTGCCCATCCTCTAACGATCCGTAAACTATTTACTATGTAGTAATATTTATAATAATGTCTACAGTAAAATAAACATACTTTTAAATAGCATTCCAGGCTACCCATATCACCCTTCACACATAATAATCCTAGTAGTCCATCCAGTATCAGCATATCTCCGAGAGACTACCCTAAATACTCCATGGGCTACGGGAGAAAAACAAACTCGTAGTAAAGGCTCGATATGGTAGGTGACACGGCACACAAGGCAATGCCAGGGTAGATATACCAATTGCACACACGGGCTGGTGGTAACGTAGCAGCCACATACGCCCACCTCGAAACACACTCCAAACCAAAATCGAAGGATGGCCATCTAATCAATCACAAGTAAGAGTATAGTATCGAAGGAATGTGTCCGATCGGAGGAGTGACCTCACTTGGCCCGAGAACGCTCCTGTTTTAGCCACCTTATCCCAACTCATGGGAGTTGGGTTCACATAATATACCTCAAGAACATCGCCACCATCCTACTTCATTCTGGAATCTCCACCGCGTACACGGTTGTCAAAGTGGTTTTCGGTATCGACGGAGAGTATGCCAGATATCCGATCGCGGTCTCTTTAACAACCAATCGTTATTATAACCCGTGGTTTTAATTTAAAATATAATATTTTATACTTTGAAATAAAATATCGTTTCAAATCCAAACCTTTATCAAAATAAAGATTAAATCATTTTCAAATCATTTCAATATAATAAGATATAATACCTTTCTAAACATCCTTCCAAATCATTTCAATATGTCAAAATATCATATCTTTCCAAAACTTCATTTCAAATCATTTTAATATATCAAAATCCTATCTTTCCAAAACTTCATTTCAAATCATTTTTCATATATCAAAATATCATTTCAAAGATAGTTTATACTTTGAAACCGAAACCATTTTATTTCAAGACTATATTCAAATCAAAAATATATCATTTCTATTTCGAACATATATTCACCTTTCAAAAATCATAACTCTTTCATAGTTATAAAATACTTGAAATCATTACACTTGAAAATCATAACATTTCGAAATAATACATTTTGAAATCAACCTTTAATTCTTTACATTTTACAAATTTATTAAATTAAACCCAAATTTCAGATTTACATTCAGTTTAATTCAAACCATCAATTTCGATTTCAATTTCAGTTTATAAATAAACCATTTCAAAACTTATCAATTTCAAATATCGATTTTATCCACAAAATACAATATTCAATCTTAGCATATTTCAAGGCTTAAATATCCAACCTTTCATAAATACAATATCATTTGAATAAACTCAAATAATATACTTCAAATATTTATTTATCAAATAAATTAAATAAATCAAAAATCAAATATCATTTCAAATCTATTCCAAATTGTGAAATATTATTCAAAACATCATTCATTTTAATTCATTTAAATACCATTTAAATCCATTCATTTTATTAAATTTAAATACCATTTTAAACTCACATTAAAAATCAAATTCTTCCATTTAAAACGATTTAAATGTCTCTTCATTATCTTTAGAAATTTAAAATTTAGTTTCCAAAATTTTATCATTTTTTTAAAGTTTTTTATTAAAACAACAAAATATAGTTTCCGTAGCACTTATAAAATGCTACGTAAAATTATAGTCTAAAACAGTTCATTTAACAAAAGACAGCATTTAAATGCTGTAGTATATTTCCTTTAAATTTCAAATAAACTTAAATGTTAAGTTTAACCACTATAGCACTTACAAAGTGCTATAATAGCCTTTATTTCCAATTAATCTTTTAGTTCATTTAAAACAACTACTGCATTTACAAAATGCGGTAGTATCTTTTACATTACATTTCAAAATGCAGTCAACTCAAATTCAGATTTTTAATTTACCAATTCACAAATAATTAACTTTTAATATAAATCATTTTAACTTATAAAATCATATATTTCACATTTTAAAATCATTATTTCCATACTCTTATTTTTATGATTTTATAAAGTCAAATTTCCATACAAAAATCAAGTTTTAACCTAATTTCTTATTTAAATTCAAGCATTAAATTCCATTTCTTAAATTAAAATTTTTACTTAATAAATAAGTTTAAATTTCCTAAAATATAACTTATTTCCATTTATTATACTTAGTTAAAATTTCAACTTTTAAGAAAATTCAAAATTTCCCCATTTACTTAAACATTCATTTGTTAACATTTTAACTTATTCAAAAATCATTATCAATTTTTAAAAATCATTTAAAATACATTTTTAAATCAAAATATTTTATTTTTCTTACTTTACAAAATTCCTTTTCTAAACAAAACATAAATTCTAAAATTTTCTCATAGTTCAAATTCTACTTTTCTATTTACTTAATTCATTATTTTATGTATAGAAAATCACTAATATTTCTTCTAAAATCATTTTTAATTAAATTTAAATCAAAATATTATAAATTTTACATTTTAAAATATTTTAAAACATTTCAGAAAATATTATATTAAACCACGGGTCTGTATATAGTTTTCTAGCCTAGGTCAAATGATACGGATATATATCATTTCAATCCGTAATTTACAAAGAAAAACCGGGTTCTATCTTTCAAACCCACAACCCCAAGTAAAATGAATGATTTGAAAACTGCTTAGGCCTATCATTTCAGCCCATAACGATTTTCCCTTATCCTAAAGTCCGTTCGGGTATGTATCATTTCAACCCACAGTGATTCTAGTCTACAGGGAACTTGCGATGGTGATTACTGATATAAATAACAGAATAGCGTGAAATAGTAGTAACATATGATATAACGGGTGTAATAACAGGTGTAAACATCATATGATAATAATATAGCAGTTACAACAGGATGATATGCATTACAGATTCAAATGGTGTCAGTTTATCAGTTATATAGGTACATATTGTCTGGTGAGAATAACTCACCTCTAAATGCTGGAGATAACAAAACCAATGACACAACGGAGAAAAAAGCACAATGACATGATTTCGGACTTGAGTGGAGAGCGAATCCAAGCTACAACTCTTGTGTTACAACCCAACAAAAAGCAAAAACAATATTTAAAAATCAGTACCATTGAATTTGAATAACATTGGAACAAAAGCAGTTTGAATCTACAACTTTTTTTTTGCCTTGCTTTCTATGCTTGTTTGCATGGCCTAGGGGATCAATAAGGTCAGGTTTTAGCATGGTTTGGATCAGGTATGGGTATGGAAAAGGTGCAGCTACAAGGCTAAACAAGTGGAGGAAGTTACACTTAGGGTAGGTGAAGGGTTTCTTGAAAAATAGGTGGAAAAGTGGTTCAATCTTTGGCTCGGCCATGAGCTATGGGGTTCGGCCAAAGGGTCTACTATTTAGGTCAGTATCTGGGAGTGATGAGGGAAGGTCTAAATAAAGTGGTGGTGGCGGCCAAAGGTGGTGGTGGTAATGGAAAATGAAGGGGAGGAGGTGATAAGGTGATGGCTTACATAGGTTTGGAGTTTTTTTGACATTGTTTGTGGTGTTAGCTTCAAGGGGAGGTCACGCCCATCTATTGTCAGTGCAGGAGGAGGGTTAGGTCGTGGATGATGTGGGAAGAAGGAGGGAGGAAGTGGTGGAGGAGATGGTGGGGTTTAGGCCAAGAAAATACATTAAGAATTCGAGGCAAAACAAGTGGAAAAGAAGAGGAAAAGTGGAAAAGTGGAAGAAGAAATGGAAGCCATTACCTTCAATACTTCTAGCTGTGAGTTTGATGATGGAAAGTGAGAAGTTTCTCACATGAATAGGAAGGAAAATAAACGGCTATACTAAGGATGTACGGCCAAAAGCAAAGCAAATGTGGGTTACGGGAAGTGAAGAGGTTTGGGCAATAAAGGTCTTAAGTTACAACCTTTTAGTCTCTTCAATTTCCCATATATATAAATACAAATAACCAAATAAAATTTCAGTAACTAAAATTTAAAACTGGAACAAAGTGAAAATAATAATAATACATATTTAAATTTAAGGAAAATAGAAAAAAAAATAAAGAAATTGCTTAAAATCCAAAATAGTGTCCAGAAATTTCAATAAATCACCATTGGCTTTGAAAAATTATTAACTTCATTTTAAAATATTCTAAAACAAAATTTGAAATAAAAATGATTTTAAAACATTTCCAAAGTAAAATAAATAATTAAATTTTAATTATAGAATTTAAATAAAGAAAATGGCAATAAATACATAATTAGGCTTTTTAAATTTGAATAAATTCAAGTGTACTTTAGAAAAATTATATTATCATTTTGAAAATATTAAAAGATAAAAATATATTCAAAATAACATATTAACCCAATTAAAATAAAAAATAACAAATAAAATAAAATTTATATCATTTAAAATAGACAAAATTGCAGAATAAACGAATTGCACTCAATATTGAAATATACATAACTTTTACAGTTTAAGTCCGTTTTCTACGAAACGAAAAGCAGTGTTCAATTTATTACATCTATTTTCATAATAAAAGATAAAATTTAAGAATTTAAATATTTAAATTTAAAATTTAAAAGTCAAAGTTTGACCAATTTGACTAGAAATCCATTTTCAGTAAAATATCCAAATTATACCAGTTTGAAATTATAATTCACATAATAATCAATATATTTTTAGAAATGAAATGTTTGAAATAAAACAAGTTTAAAATAATATAAAAATAAAAATAAAGTCAAAATTAAAATATATGAAAAATCTAGGGTTGTTACAATGTTCCTTTCATTGTTTGATCTGAATTAGGGATTCGTTCCCTTGTGGAAATTAGGGCTTTTCAATCAAAGTCACCGCTTTTGGTTGCTCGTAGTTTGCCTTGTCGATCGCTTATTTCTCTGATTAGCACACGGCTCTTCAATTTGGATCGAGTTCGTCTATGATTTCAGTATGTACTTTTCTCCTTTTGCTTTGCTGGTTTTTTTGGGCTTGCTTGAACTCCGATGCTTTGAAATTGCCGAGATGATTTGTTTATATAGGGTTTGTAGCCCTTGATTTTCATTCGTACAAATATATTTGAATTTGTCAATTTTATTTAATCGGCCGATTGATGTTACTTGGATGATTGAGATTTCACTGACTTGTTCAATTCGAATATTTCCCTTACTTCACTGTTACGGTTTTAGCTTGAGATCGTTCGATCCTTCCTTGATCATTACGGCAGCTACTTTCCTATTTTATTTGGATTTTATTTTTGGCGTTTTCAATTTGTTCCTGCGTTGATTTCTGACTTGGTCAAAATTCGATTGCTTTATTTGTGAATTCAACTTCCTTTTTTTTTCCGATGACTGTTTATGTGAATCCACGACATCGGCCATTTTGATTTCTTAAAATACTTTTTGAATTTCTAATTCATCTCTGTGTCTTCATCACTGATCAGGTTTCTTGTGTGAATTTCTGGTCGGCTTCGACTTTGATTCTTCACTGTAATATCACTCTTGGTTGCTGTTGTGTTGTGTAGTAGTCTCTTGACAACTTGAGGCAGTTTGCATGTCTGTTGTGTGTATATATATATATATATATATATATATATATATATATATATATGAGCTGATGGTTTATGCATATTGCAACTTGTACCTGCTGATGTTTGTAGCTCCATTTGAAATATCCCTCAATACACATTTGTCAAACACTTGAGTATTTGTTGACTGCATCACTGGTGATCTTGTGGCACTGCTTACAGTCATATTGAATTGAGTTTGATCATGTTGCATTGACTTGTTTTGCTTGCATTCAAATCCTTGCTGTCAGCTTTGTTCATCATGGTAGTAGCATTGTGTACATGTGTGCTTGTGCATTTACGTTGTCCAGACCTTGTTGAGTCCTTGGATTTGTGCATCCTTGTCTTTGAGCATTGCTGAGTTTGTTTCGTCGACACTTGCAGTTCACTTGCTTACGCTGTTTGTCACTGTTGCAGTCTTTTGTGGTTTCAAACATGTGAGTTGTTCTGTGCACATTGTGATCTTGAGATGTTTGCATGTCAACTGTGTCTTTGATGCATTGCCCTGGTATGAACCATGCTTTGATTCACTCTATATTGATTGTGTTGCCATATTTCCGCTTCACTGCATCTTCATTTACTGTACATTTTGTTGCTTGATTATGGTCTCTGACTTCACTGATCATTATCGCTTTGATTTTATGGCCCTTGTGTACTTCGGCTTTGGCCATCTTTGTGTTCATCCTGAGCATTTTCGATCTGCTGTATTTGGGTATTTGCAGTTGAGTTGTAACTGCTGTTCTTGACTTTGGGTTGCACTGATTTTCATTGTTTCATTTGGTAGTCTGGCCGATAATTATGGTATATGCATTGAGTTGCATCACTGGTCTTTGCATTTGTACAGAATTTTCATTCACTTGTGTATATGAGCAGTTTGAAGTTGCTGACTTCATGTTGCGTTGACTTTGGTTGTTGCATTGAGTTGAGTCATGATTGCAGTGACTTGACCTTTGCATTTTATTTGGTTTTCGAATTACACCTGAGTTGAATCCAGCTTGAAGCTCGGATTTGACCTTGTGCGCGTATTGTGACATTATTTTATTGCACTTGAGTAGAATCCGATATTTTAGGTTCGACCTATGCTCACCTGTCCCTGTAAATCAATCAAGTGTATATTTCGGAGTGCACGACCTTGTGGCATATACAGTGATACACTGTGTATGTCACAAGTTGTTCGTGTATGATGGATTCAAAATTAAATGATGACGAACAACCTAAATAACTGAGGCAAATAATATTTTCAAAATTCACATTTTATTTTATACTGCAAAAATATTTCCTTTTCAATTTTACCGCGTCAATATTTATTTTTGCAGATTGCTTAGATGCTGGATTCAATTTGAAGTGAAGTTGAAGATAAAATACGAGTGTGAGTGATATGTAGCGAGGTCAATTGTAAATGTAAAATTGTGATGTAATTGATTTGTATCAAAGTTGTATAGTGTATAGTGAGAGCTTGAATTTGTACTATTCAAAATTGTAATAAATATTTGTTTGAATAAAAATTCTGTTTGAATTCAAATTCTGTGTTATTTAATTTTATTCAGCAAATATTTATTTAATCTGTCAAAAATGAAATAGTACATTACCAAATACATTTACACGAATATATATATATATATATATGTGTGTGTGTGTGTGTGTGTGTGTGTGTTTATTATCATCAAACAAAAATCATATAATCGCATATTCAACAATCTCCCCCTTCATATAATCGCATATTCAACATTGTTCAATGCTTTATCATGGCCACTTTGTGACACAGATAAAGGCTTACTCCGTCTTCCCTCAAGGAGTTTCCTTGACCTAACTAGAGGTCGCCAAGGGCTTGTCCAGTGCTTTAACCTAGCCATCTCATGGCATGGCTAAAGGCTTACCCATCCTCCCTCCAGAAGGTGCTCTTCCCTGGCCATCTCGGCACTGACAAAGGCTTTTCTCCCATCTTAGATAGGCTACCATCTTAGGTAGTACAAAAATATAAGGAGCATTTCACTTCCAACCATGTAGATTTTCTTTTTTCAAAAAGTAGCTCTTTGTTGATTCATCTTTGAAAAATAATGCCTTAAATGTTCAGCATTCCATGTTCTAGGCACCATATTACCGTCTAGGCGACACAGTTTTTAGGCTCCCAGAGGAATTACTTTACAAATGACTAATGGTCCCTCCCATTTTGGTCCCAGGTGTCCATCTACAGGATTATTTGTATCGGCCATTACTCTATGGAGTACCAAATCTTCCTTGTGAAATGATCGAGCTTTTACTCTTGAATTGTAATACTTCGAGATTCTTCTCTAAAATTCAAAGGTTCTTACCGCTGCTTCAACTCTTAGTTCATATATCAAATCCAATGATTCTCTTTTTAACTCTTGATTCTTATCAAATGCTAAGCAATCCTTCAGTATAATGGAATCTCAATCTCGATTAGTAGCATCACCTCACACCTGTATGTTAAAGAATAAGGGGTAAGTGCCGTTCCAGTCTTAGCGGATGTTCGAAAAGCTCATAACACAAGTGACAGCTTTTCTACCCAACTTCCTTTTGCCTTGTTTAGACGTTTTGTCAAAATTGTCTTTATGGTTTCATTTGCAACCTCACCTTCTCCATTAGCTTTTGGATGTGAGATGATAAAAAACTTTTAATAAACCCATTCCTATGGCAGAAGCGGGAGAATTATTAACTCTCAAATTGGGTTCCATTGTCAGAATTTTTTTTGGGAATTTCGAACCTGGTTATGATGTTCTTGATAACAAATCTTAGTACTTTCCCAGAAGTGATTTTCGCATGTTGTTCCGCTTTAACCCATTTAGTAAAATAATCAATGGCCACTATGGCATAATTTTCCCCTCCCTTTGAAATTAGCAATGGGCCAATCAATTCTGTTACCCATACGTCAAAGGGCCTGGACTTGTAATTGGAGTTAATTGACTTGGGGACAATCTGGGTATCTTTGAATATTTTTGACATTTTTCGCACCTTTTCACATAGTTTATGGCTTGTCTTACCAAATGGGCCCAGTAAAATTCTTGCCTTATTATTTTCTTTGTCAGCCTTTTCCCATTTGAATGGTCTCCACAAAACCCTTCTGTGTTCTTCCGTGATTAATTTTATTCCATCATTAATGCTCACACATCTAAAGTGAGGAAGAGCATACCCTTTTCATAGAGATTTATGTTCATTATTACGAAGGTTGTAGCTTGTCTCTTGATTTTCCTTGCTTCTCCTTTATCGGAGGGGAGATTCCTTTAACAAGATATTCAACAATAGGTGACGTCATAGTATCATCATATGTGCTACTTGACCTTGGTTGGTCCACCTTTCATCTATTAATTCTTTACCATCTTCTTTTTCCTCTCGCCTTTGAGACTTGGCTTGAGACCTTATCATATCAAACAATTCCTTTCCTTGCTTGGATGTTTCTTTTTCAATACTTGGATTTTCCACATATCTGACTAGGGCAATTCATGTCTTTGGGGCTCTTCTTGAGTTGGCTAATTTTGCTAAGGAGTATGCTTGTGCTTTTCTGCTCTTGGAACTTAATTTATTGAGAAATTATCAAATAAAGCAAGCATTCATAATATCTTCCGCACACATAAGGAAAGCTTGGGGTTCTTGGTTTGATGTTTCCGGTTTACTTAATTCACCATTAATTGAGAGTCGCTAAAGAAATGAATTCGTGGGATTTTCAATTTTAGTGCCAAGATTAATCCTGCTACCAATGATTCATACTCTGCGGCATTATTGGTTGCAGGAAACCCCAGTTTCATAGCATAATCCAAACGACATCCGTTTGGGGTTATGATTATATATCCTACTCCAGCCCCTTGTTCATTTGATTCTCCATCCACAAATAATTGCCACATAGGCTTGTGATCATTTTCTCTTTTCGATTGTTCCTTAATAAAGCTAGTGCACTTAATGACAAAGTCTGCCAGCGCCTGTCCATTGATTGCAGCACGTGGTTGAAATTCTATGTCGTATGGACTGAGCTCATTACCCACTTCACTAATCTTTCTGAATTTTCTGGCTTATTAAAAACATTCTTAAGAGGAAAGTTGGTCAATACCCTAATCGAGTGTGCTTGAAAGTATGCTTTGAGCTTTCGAGCTATGAGAATCAAGCAACAGGCTAATTTTTCTATAACTAGGTATCGAACCTCTTTATCCTTTAATCGCCTACTTACATAGTATACTGGAATCTACACCCAAATTTCTTCTCTAATGAATACTGAACTAATTGCATATTCCGATATTGCCATGTGTAGGTACAATATATCCCCACTCTTAGGACTTGAAAGTATCAGTGGTTTTTCCAAATGGCTTTTTAATTCTAAGGAAGCTTTCCTGCAATCCTCTCACCATTCGAAGTTCTTCTTTTTCTTAATCACATCGAAGAAAGGTATACACTTATCAATATCTTTTAAGATAAACTTGCTTAGGGCAGCTACCCTTTCGTTTAAGCTCATTATTTCCTTGCTGGTTTTAGGTTTGACTATGTCATTTATGGCTTGAATTTAGTCGGCAGTTGCCTCGATTCCTTGAGCACTTACTAGGTGGCCTAAATATTTCCCGAGTGGACTCCCAAAGAGCACTTTTGCAGGTTCAACTTCATTTGGTACTTCTATAATATTCTAAACATTTCCTTTAGATCCTTATGATGGATCTTAGACTCGCTAAACTTTACCAGCATATCATCACCATATACTTCCATGTTTCTGCCAATTTGTTCCTTCAACATTCGATTAACTAATCTTTGACATGTGTCCCCTGCATTCTTCAGCCCAAATGGCATTGCTCTACAACAATAAATTCCCCATTCAGTTATGAAGCATTAATTATCCTCATCTGGCTTGAACATCGGTATTTGGTTTTACCTTGAATAAGCATCCATGAGGGATAACAATTTGTGTCTGCTTTTTTCATCCACTAGCGGATCTGTCCATGGTAGCGGGAAGCAATCCTTTGGGCATGCTTTATTTAGATCCATATAACTGATGTACGTTCTCCATTTTCCACTTGACGTTTTTACCAAAACTGGGTTGGCTAACCATTTGGGATAATATATCTCCCAAACTAATCCATTCTCAAGAAGTCTATCAACTCTTCCTTTAGAGCATTTGATAGTACTTTGTCCAGTTATCTCTTTTTCTATCGTACAGGGGTTGCTCCTGGATTAATATTAAGCACATGGCATATGATAGTCTGATCAATTCCCATCGTATTAAAACATGACCAAGCAAACAATCCTTATTGACCTTGAGGAACTGAATCAAGTCTTTCTTTAACTTGCTATCAAGATCCTTTCCAACCTTAACTATTTAGAAACATCATATGGATCTACATAGGCTTCCTCAAGATCTTCTATGCGTTTTATCCTCTTTGGTTTGCCTCGGCAGTCTAACTCTGTGAATATAGGACCCTCCTCTATTGAATTAACATCAATTCCCTTTTTCTTCCTTCTGGCAGGGATATACCTTTGACACATACATTTATTAGACTTTTTAATGTTAATCTTTGCTTCGAATGTTGGATGTGAAAATCCATCATCCGTAGGTTGTAAAATAGTAGAAGAATCAAAATAACCATAATACTCCCTTTTGTATTAGTCAAGTGTAGCAAAGTACATTTCTCGAGAGCTAAATTGTTTCCCCCGTATGGTTCCCTAGCCTCACTTTGTTAGGAATTTTACCATGAGTTACTTTAGGGATAAAAAATGGTCGATCAGATCCAGGGCTGGTCTGTCAAAGAAGGCTTGTAGTAGGAAGGTTGATCGATTATCATGAAAATAGCTTCAAATGCCCGGCAAGTTGGCGGCACTTCCATCTATATGAGTAGCTTTATCTACCCTATTGGAGTTGGCCCTTTGTTGTTGAACCCAAATATGGGCTTTATGCTTGGCTCTAATTTGAGCTCAAATATGTTCATATGATCAAAAGGATGTTTAAAGATTACATTCACCACACTGCCCATGTTGACCAGAATCTTAGAGATAATAGATAGCCCAATTTGTGCGGTAATCATGAGGGGGTCGTTATGAGGATGATGGACCCCTTTTCATTGCACTTACGAAGTGACCATCAGATTAGGCATTTGGAGTTAAGGCATGGGTTTTTCATTGGAGGCTCTTCTTGAACAGAATAGATCCCTTCCTTAGCCTCTCTGATATATCTACTTTAGGCCCCTTTACTACTGCCTACTGGATGTGGCTTGCCATGGATCACATCAATCCTGTTGATTGGTGGGCTTAAGCTTAGAGGATCCTCATCTTCTAGCACATTCACAACATTGCCTAAGCGTTTCTATGGAGCATTTTCCGTTCGCTTGGCCTTATGCTATTCTTGAACAAATTCTTTTAGATGGACTTCCCAGATCAGCTTTTGGATTATTCTGGCTAGAACTCTATACTCGTCAGTTTCATGGCCATTAGCATTGTGATAAGTGCAGTAATCCCATTTTTTTCTGCTCTGGATTATTCTTAGCTTTGAAGGAGGTTGGAAAGTCGAATCTTTACTTAGCTATAGCATATATGTAAGACATTGGCTTGTTTAAAGCAACTGTGTTAGCAACCGGTTCCCCATCTGTTCCTTTTGTGGCCACGGTCCAGGCCAAATCTTCCACCTTCCTCTTGATAATTGTTTTCTTCTTGGTGTAGTAAAGCTCATGTATCCAAATGAACTTATTGGCTTGAAATTGGAAGGCATGTAAATCTTTGCATCCATTGACAAAGAGTTGCTAGAAAGGGGTATTCTCAATCAAGCCAGAATGGACAGATATGAGCTTATCATGATCATTCATATCCTTATCCTTTAAAGTTTTAGCATTGAACCATCTCAAGTAGCCCCTTAAAGACTCTCCCTGCCTTTGCTTTATATTTTCCAAGAACGTATAATCAATAGCAAGATTCTTACAGATGCAGAATTAGGCTGAGAAATCGTAAGAAAATTGTTTCCAAGAGTAGATGGTCTTTTTTCTGCATTTCCTATACCATTTGAACACCGCTTCCTGGAGAGTAACGGGGAACAATCGACATTTGACTGCCCCGGTATCATTATACAAATCCGCTTAGCTATCAAAAGCCATAAGATGATCATCGGGGTTCGTAACCCCAGATATTTCATGGATGGGATTTTGACACATGGAGGTGTTACTGTGGCCATGATCTCGTCAGTTATTGGTGGCACCCTCTCATTGCCATTGACTTTTTTGTCCATAGTTCTTTTTCCCTTGGAATTCATAGCATCTTCGATATCCTTCTTAGTAGCATCTTTCAGAAAAGCTTCGACAGTTTTGTATTTCTTCTGATTTGGGTGGTACTCTTTAGATGTTGAACTCCCAGACTGATCCAATGATTTGTCGACAACTCTTCCCTGATGATTGGATCGTGTTTGGGAGAGTTCCCTCTTTTTCGAAAAGGTCAAGTCCACTTTATCTTTACATTCTTTGGAATTAGTCTTTAGATTCCCCCTAGGAGAGACCACTTTTTCTCCTTGAGTCTGTCTCGGGGTCTTTGAAGACTTTTAAGATAAGGCCTTCCTCAGCAACTCCTGCATTTCTTGCGACAATTGTTCCAAATGCTTGATTTTTGTTGTGTTTTTGTTATCCCACCTTTTGGTCAAGGCTGGAATATCATCAAATTGACAAGGAATGATGGATATCAGGATTGAAGATCAGTTGAAAGCTGCAATCAATGTCGTCAAAATTTAGCCGGGCTTCGATCGGGACGGAATCGATTGAAGATGATGATCAATGCTAGAAAATGCTACATTCTAAATTTCAGGTTAATCGGAGTTAATATGGAGGAGATATGATCGATACAAGGTAGAGGAATATACTGTTCGTATCCATCAAAGAGTTGAGTTCAAATCCATCAGGTTCGCATCGATGAAAGCAAACCTCGGTTTGTATCCTCGAGTTCGAATTGATCAAGGTCATCGCATCAATCCAATGACAAGAGTGTCGTATCGATTGCACTTCGTATCCATCATGATAGTTTCGACCAGGGTCCAATACAGTTCGTATCGATCACGAGTGAGCATAGTTCATGTCCACCCAGTTCATGGTTGTTCGCATCGATAGCATCTGAGTCCTTGTTCGTACTCATCATGCACAAACAAGTTCGTTTCATATCGATGATGATCGATACGAAATGTACCCACAATTGCTGATACGAACAAAGGCAACGATGAAGGGGTGCGAATTGATAATTGATTCAAAGGACTGAAGTGGGTAGATACGAATCAATGGTCGATGCGAACGAAGCTCCTGTGGGTGCGAATGACTCCGTCGACTCAGCAAAAAAGGTGGAGCGATCCAAGAATCTCGCACCACGTCACCTCACAAGCACGTGACTTGATCGAGTTGAACAGATGGGTACGAAACATGGATTCGAACGTGACAGTGTTCACGAAAGTGCAATCTTGCATCAATCATATCTCACGGTCTATAGATCCAAATGCTACGAAATTTTCACAGGGGTCTACGTACAAGCTAAAGAACATTCATGCCAAGTTTCAGCTCGATCATTTTCTGATCAATATGAAATTGGTTCATATCGATCACAGATCGAGTCGAAACATGGTGGGGTCTGTCGCATGGGCCTACTCATGTGCCAGAAGAAGTCTCCCGAAGTTTGAGCGCAATATCAGCCTCCTACTCCTATAAATAGCCCCTTGAAGCCGACAGAAAAAGGATCTTTTTGGCTATTCAACATCGAGACTCTGCCGGATTCAATTCTACACCTTACCATCGCTGTTGCACTCAAATTACTTCATTGTAATCGCTGTAATCATCTGAATCGACAAGGATAATCAATAAAAGATAAAACTTCGAAGCGGACATAGGCCGGAGGTAGCCGAACCACTATAAATCTTGTGTTCCTGATTGTTATTTCTGAATTACTGTACTAAGTATTGCTTGGATCTGAGATTTGTGTTTGAATATTCCTGATCTGTATTCAAAGACTGGTGCTTTCACGACACTTAGGGTTTGTGACCAATTTTGGCGCAAACACTTTGGTGCTTTCACTGAGAAGGAACTAGCACCTGCTACATCAGATTCGGATTTTAGATTTGAGTAGCTTGAAGGAATCCAGATTCGAAGACAATGAACCAACAGACAAGCAGAAGGCAAAGAGCTGAGAGAAGGCAGCAGGAAGGAAGCCAAGAGGCATCCTCCAGAGCTGGAGAAGGGCAAGCTTCAATTTACATCACTATAGATGAAATGGAAGCTATGGCAAATTCATTGCAAGAGAGGTTGTTGAAGAGTCAATAGGACATGATGCAGACTTTCTTTGAACAGATGAGAGCTGTAGGAATACAGAACTTAGGACCAGCTACAGCGGTTGCGAATGTGGAACAAGGAGCTAGGGTTGCGGAATCCTATGGAGGACAAAATACAGAGCCAGAAGGCAATCAACGAGGGCTTGGAAGCAGGCCCGTAGGATCTGACATTGGAAGACCTTTGGATGGAACCCAACAGGTTAGAGCGAACGCTGATGTTAATGAACCGCATGAGGAATATGTATCGGAATTCCCTCGGGGGAATGAGGGGTAACCTTTGACAGACATTGCTAGATTAGTTGAGAATATTAGGAGAACAATGCATGGAGGTCTGACCAATAGAGATTTGGAAGGAGTGAACAAGAGTCCGTTTACACGGTAAATCTGGATGGCTCGAAACCCACCTGATTTCAAGCTATCTAGCATGGAAGTATACAATGGCAAGGCTAATCCAACAGATCATCTAATGAGATACACTAGACACATGGAAGTGCTGGGGGCATTGGAGGAAATTATGGCCTGATGTTTCCCTCTGTACTTGACGGATATAGCCGCGATGTGGTTTAGGCAACTGGAGGAAGGATCTATCAGAACATGGACGGAATTGGTGGATAGGTTTTTGAGGCAATTTAGGGTTTATATAAAGAGGCCTAAGAACGTGATGACGCTAACGTCAGTAAAGCAAAGGACGGATGAATCACTTAGAGCTTTTCTAACTCGATTCAATGCTGCGGTTTCTTCGATGGATCGGCCGGATCCATTAATGGTTTCGATGGCAGCAGCGTCAGGAGTCAGAGAGAATTCAGGTTTTAAAGTATCTCTGATACGGGACCCACCACTAGATCTCGAAGAATTCTTTCACGAAGCTGAGAGATTCCTCCGATAAGAAGACGCATGTATGGACTTAAGGTTAAAGGAAGTGAATACGACTGAGGGTGGAGGACCATCCAGCAGAGGTTCGGATAAAGATGAAGGAAAAAGGAAGTTGGATGATGATTCTGGAAAAGCTAGGAAGCGATAGAAGGATCCAAAGTTTTCCATATACACGGGATTAAACGAGACGCTGGAGCAGATATACATGGAAACCCGGATCGCCTTCCTTATCGAAGGCCGGCTCGAAGAGAACCACCTGAACGTGAAAGGGCCTCAGGAAGGCACTGTCTTTTCCATAATTGAGGACATAATTGAGGAGCATGTGAGGAATGGACAATAGAGGAAGTATGTTGGGGCTCGGAATGCAGCAGTGGAGCAGGAGCAACCACCACCTGCCTTAATCAATTACGGTACAAGGCCCAGGAATGATGGTCGATTGGTTATCAATTGACCGGAATAGTATGAGATAAGTAGCAAACAATTGGCAAGCGACCAAGTCATTTACTCATGTATGGGGATGGAGATAGCCCCTAGGCATGCTCTGAACGATGGTAAATCGCGAAGCTATAGTTTGTGAAATCTGTCTATTGTTTTTGGATTGGATGCTCGTTTTTCTGGTTTGGTTTTAGAGTTTGGTTTGAACTCCTGGTTGTGTTTATTTTCTGGCTTGGATTTTCGTTTTGATGATTGGTTTTCGTTTTGGATGTTGGTTCGGATTTCTGATTTTCTGATTTGATTTGGATTTCTGATTGGATTTTTGTCTGGTTTTTAGTAAATGGTCGTCAGATATGGATTATATCTGGCAAGGGGTAAGTCTCTTCATCCGCGTGCGGCGAATTGGCTTATTCAGGTCGTCGAGTATGGACTATGCTCGACAAGGGTCCGGAGAGACCAGGATTCGGCCTAGGACTTAGGCCCTACATCATTGATTATCGTTCAGGTCGTTGAGTATGGACTATGCTCAACAAGGGTCCGGAGTGACCAGGATTCGGCATAGGACTTAGGCCATGGCATTGTACAACGTCCAGGGACACTGGACCACGGTCGTCAAGTATGGGTTGCGCTTGGCAAGAACCGGGAGAGGTTAGCTCAACGTCCAGGGACACTGGACCAAGGTCGTTGGGTGTAGATTGCACTCGGCACGAACCCGGAGAGGTTATGGATTCGGATATTGACCCAGAGAGGTCATGGATTCAGTTATTGGTTGTTGGATAAGGATGGATTAAAAGCTTGGCCATCGAGTTTGGATGGACATGGAATTGGCTATGGACTTTGGATATCGGATTCGGAGTTATTCAAAACACGCCTTCTTACCAAAAGGCATGTTTTGGGGGGCAAATGTTATCCAACCTTTTGGTCAAGGCTGGAATATCATCAAATTGGCAAGGAATGATTGATATCAGGATTGAAGATCGGTTGAAAACAAGGCTGCAATCAATGACGTTAAAATTTGGCCGGGCTTTGATCGGGACGGAATCAATTGGAGATGATGATCAATGCTAGAAAAGGCTACATTCCAAGTTTTAGGTTAATCGGAGTTCGTATGGAGGAGATATGATCGATACAAGGTAGAGGAATATACTGTTCGTATCCATCAAAGAGTTGAGTTCGAATCCATCAGGTTCGCATCGATCAAAGCAAACCCTGGTTCGTATCCCCGAGTTCGAAATGATCAAGGTCATCGCATCGATCCAATGACAACATCGTCATATCGATTGCACTTCGTATCTATCATGATAGTGTCTACCAGGGTCCAATACAGTTCGTATCGATCACGAGTGAGCATAGTTCGTATCCACCCATTTCATGGTTGTTCACATCGATAGCATCTGAGTCCTTGTTCATACTCATCATGCACAAACAAGTTCGTTTCGTATCGATGATGATCGATATGAAATGTACCCACAATTACTGATACGAACAAAGGCAACGATGAAGGGGTGCGAATTGATAATTGATTTAAAGGACTGAAGTGGGTAGATATGAATCAATGGTCGATGCGAATGAAGCTCCTGTGGGTGCGAATGACTCGGCCGACTCGGCAAAAAAGGTGGAGCAATCCAAGAATCTCGCACCACGTCACCTCACGCGCACGTGCCTTGATTAAGTCGAACAGATGGGTACGAAACATGGATTCGAATGCGACAGTGTTCACGAAAGTGCAAAATTGTATCGATCATATCTCACGGTCTACAAATCTAAATGCTATGAAAATTTCACAAGAGCCTACGTACAAGCTAAAGAACTTTCCTGCCAAGTTTCAGCTCGATTGGATCATTTTCCGATCGATACGAAATTGGTTCATATCGATCACAGATCGAGTCGAAACTTGGTGGTGTCGGTCGCGTGGGCCCACTCACGTGCCAGAAGAAGTCTCCCAAAGTTTGAGCACGATATCATCCTCCTACACCTATAAATAGTCCCCTGAAGCCTACAGAAAAAGGATCTTTTTGGCTACTCAACGTCTAGACTCTGCCGGATTCAATTCTACACCTTACCATCACTGTTGTATTCAAATTACTTCATTGTAATCGCCATAATCATCTGTAATTGGCAAGGATAATCAATAAAAGATAAAACTTTGAAGTGGACGTAGGCCGGAGATAATCGAACCACTACAAATTTTGTGTTACTGATTGTTATTTTTGAATTGCTATACTAAGTATTGCTTGGATCTGAGATTTGTGTTTGAATATTGCTGATCTGTATTCAAACACTGGTGCTTTCACAATACTTGGGGTTTGTGACCAATTTTGGCGCAAACAGTTTTCATCTTGTCGTGCTGGCGATGAAGTCTGCCCCGAAATGCCCCCATCTAGGTAAACTGGTGGAGCTGTATTTTCTTCCAAGGTGGTAGTGTGTATTGCTTCCTCCACAATTCCACTCAAATGCTTTGACATCATATTTCCTATGAAAAAGAAATGAACCACAATTAGTTTGTATATAGTGACAAATTTGGAGGTTCATGCCCTCCTTCTAGCACAAAAAATATTAACAAGAAATCTAGTCAACATCCCCAATGTTATTCATAAGGCAATTCAATTTAAACGAGACTAAGTTCTTGAGAAGACTTACTCTTTAAAAAGCATTCCTTTCCACTAGATTAAGATAATCGAAACGGGCTTAAAGTTTATGCTCTACTTCTCGATCAAGTTGATTTAATTGAAAGAATTGATAAATCCATGTCAGCCTTTTGATCAACTTGACTTAGTCGAAAGAGTTAATAAAGCTATTTTAGCCCTTCAGCTAGGTTGGTTTAGTCGAAAGGCCTCAAGGAATTAGCTTTAGGATATAGTTTAGAGAACTACATCTGAAAGTCTTATCCTCCAAGTGGGTCGAATGCAGCTGATCATTCATACTCTAAAGATCTTTCGATCATGTTGAAAGATATTATTTAGTTCCTTCCAATTATGTCGAAAGGGGTGTTTACTTCATTAGTATGACCTAACTGCTTTCTACTTCATAGTCCCGTTACTCTTTCTATGGATATTCTTCGAAAGGGTCATTGGTATGTTTTGGGGTTGATCCACTTCGAATGAGTTCCACTATGATTGTCAGCCAATCATTATCTATGATTCCTTTCGAAAATACCCCTTTCAATCGGGTCGAGAGAGATTCTACCCTCTTGAAATAGTCTTAGCTTATTATTGCCTAAAATCCACTAAGTTTTCCTTTTTATAATATCGATCTACGAACTTCCAATTTTCTTGAGCTAAACATGTCGACACCCCTTCATATCTTTAGTCTTTAGTGTTAAGTACAGGCTCCGTTGTGGATATGTATCAATTGGAATTGCCCAAGCCGATCTTATACATAGCATGGATAAAAAGAAATCATGAGAAAAGGTTAGAATCATATGCAATTAATCATTGGTCTAGTTAATGATCTAAACGATCTTCCTCGTCGCCAATATCCTTAATTATCGAGCCACTTCCCTTTTTTATTCATAAACCAAAATGAGTTACAGGATATATTGTGACGGCCCGGGATTTTGGCAATATTATTTTAATCTAATGTAAATAAATACAAACATATCATTTTAAAAATAAATAATATTTTTGGACATTTTCCATTTATTTATATTTATATGGGTATTTGTGTAAAAACTATGGTTTGAAAATTTAAAATAAAGTCTTTCAGAAATATTTAAAATAAAATCTATCTTATTTAATTAAATTAAAATGCTCTACCTTATTATCATTTAATCTAAATATATGTATATTAATGTACTATAGATAATAATGTTTAAAATGAAATTAATCTTACCAATATTAAATATAGGTATAAAATAGTGTACGAATATAAATTAAGTGTTGTTAGTTTAAGCTTAAAATAGAAAAAAAGGGATTTATGTTAAAAATAAATATTTAAATGGTTTTTGAGTGTAAGCAACATAAGATAAACAAATAAAAATAACTATGATAATTTTTATATTAAGCACAAAGGTAAAGCAAAACCAAACAAAATGTATGTTTGTGAATTATGCAAAGCAAGAAAATGAGAAAACAAAATATCTATATACAAAATCCAATAGAATAAGTATGTAAACATAGAAGGAAACAATTACATTAAATGTTATCTTCTCAGGCACAAAATAAAGTCATTTTAAATATTTACAAATCATTTCATTTCAGTAAAGGTAATCTAGTTTAGTCAAAGAAAAAAAAATATGACCAAAGGAAACATGATGTACCAGTTAAAGCATACCTGTACAAAACTTTCTCTTTCTCTTTATATATACATCCTTTTAGTTAGCTCGTTCACAACTAAGAAAAACCAGAAAAAGAAAATAAGTATCATCATTTTATAAACTCAAATTCATTTAACAATAAAACAGGAAGTTTTAAAGGCAGATCAAAATGCAGTTTTCAAAACAGATATTGGCTCTCTATTCACACACTTTTCAGGTGAGTAAACACAAATTTTAAAGATTTAAGAATAATTAAAAAACTGTGTAGGCGATTCTTTGATAATATTGTGTTGTATATGTATTATTTTTGAATACAGTTCTGTGTTTTTATATCGGTTGTTCCGTGAAAAATTGAATATACTGGTCTTCTCTGTTTGTTGTTATAGAGTTGAATATTTAATCAAAATTCAAAATATTATCATCCAACCTTTGTTAGGCTTAAAGTATCAACAAAGCAAGTTTGTGTAAATTTAAATTATGGCCTAAGAATTTGTTTTAAGCTTGATAATGAAGAATTTACTCTACAAATTCAGTTTTACAGTGAAAAGACAAATCATATGATAAATTCGAATATTTTAAAATATTAATTCAATTATATAACTTGAATCAACAGTCAAAGATAGGATTTTTAAAACTAATATGGTGACTTTTAGTTAAGTATGCTTCGAGCAGTTTATAGATGAACCGAAATTGCTTATTTACCAATTTTCACCAATCAAACAAACATTGTGTAACATCCCGTATTTTTAAGCCATTGAATTTGAACATTTAATTCGTTTTAAATGTTTAATGTGGATTCTTAATTGATTTTGCAACGAATGGATTCGAGTTCAATCAATGAAATAAGCTATAACTTTTAATTTATAGTAATTCGGGTTGAATTTGAATAATGGGAAAATAATAATTTAAATACTCGAAATTAGAATATAAGTAATCTGGATGTAAATAGTGATGAAAATGGTTTTAAAAATTTATTTTTGAGTTATTTGAGTGTAAATAGTGTGGTGGGAATTTTAGATGAATTTTAAAGTTGATAAATTAATATTTGGAATTTTATATAAATTTAAAAATGAATTTAATATTATTAAAATGCAATTAATCAGATTTTGGTCCGGAGTGAGCCAGGATGATTTTATTTGTGTTTATAAATTTTATATGATTTATTATTAAGTAATTAAAATTTTAAAAGTGAAATTTTAAGCGTTTTCGTCAATTTTGAAAATCGCCCGATTTAATAGACGAGTTAAAATAGCTTTCCGGGGCACAGCCTCGGGATTCGACGAAACTAGTGCCATTGGATCCGTAATAGTTAGTTATTATTGGATTTCAATTTTCGTAGCAATCGGAGTTGTCGTTTGACCATGGCAGCTCGAAACGCTTAGAAATCGTTTTAACCGATTTAAATTAAAATTTATCGTTTAATTCTGTAACTCGCACATACGACCGAATTAGCTTACAAACCTATTCCATTGTGTCCGGGACGTGGAAAAAACCGTAGAATCGCCTGTCGGAACGCGTAGATTGGAGGTCATTTGCATAAACTGTTAAATTGAGAAATTATATTAATTAAATAATATTAAAACAATTATATATAATTATATAATTGCAAACCCTAATCTATATCTCTAGGCCGCCGCTATTCATGTTCAATGGTTGTCATGCCTCTTTATTCTCCCTCGATTTTCACGCAATCCACGCGACGATTTCAGAAATTTTCAACTGGAAAAGGGAAGACAGCCTCGGGATCTAAGTATCCAACGGTTAAGATTGCGTTTCGTCGACCAGAGGAGAGGAGGGGTAGCCGCGTTCGTTGCACGTTGGAGGGGTTGTCGCGCCTCTCATGGATGACCGAGCTCGTCATCGTCAAGGCCAGGGAGGCGTCGGAGGGAGGCCATTCGTGCAGTGGTTCCTGATCGTGTTCTAGTTGGGTCACGGCGGAGCGATGTTGAACTCTAGTTGTTCAATGATGGGTTTGAGGAACCTGAGCTCGCGTGAGGAAGATAGTGTAGAGATCGGCCTGGATTTCATGCTCTAGATGAACGGCCAGAAATTGTTGGGTATAATAAAATTTAATTTAAAAGAAATTGTTTATAAATTTTATATACAAACTTTGAAAATTCATATATAGTTCATACATAATCAGATTCGTACGAAATTTGCGACGCTGGAATCGCAGAAGCACGTATTACGCAGTGGTGCAGATCCGGATCCATTCCGGGCAAGTAGAAATTTGGGTTAAATCGACACCGTCTGGTTTAATTTGAATTTCAAACGCTCACCGAAACTCAAGGTGAGTTATTCTCACTCACATCTGGAATGTTAGTTGATTTAAGTAGTTAATATTTAAATAATTGTCTGATTGGTTGAAATGTTTATTTATATCAGCCTGGACTGATATTTATATATGTGATGTGCTAATATTTGTGGATGCAGGGAAAACAGGTTGGAGGGATCCAACTGGATTCCTCACAATGAAGTAATTATTTTTATAATTGATGATGATGCCTGTTTATATATTGTGATTGATAAATTTGGAATTAAATTATATTGTGATATTGTGGTGTAAACTACAAACCCAGAATGTTAATTATAAAGAAATTTGGAGTTTTAAATTATAAAGAAATTAAATTGGGTTTTCAAAAGAAATTAAGAAATTAATAAATAAGGAATTTAAAGGAATATAAAAATTAGAATCTGTTTGGATGGGAAACTGAAATAAAATTGTATCGGAATATTGATGGATAAATTATAAATCCATAATTTAATTATAAATGGATAAATTGAATTTTAGAGGAATAAAAGATATTGTTAAATAATGAATTTAAAAGAATTAAAATTTGAAATCTATTTAGAATGAAAATTGAAAATTTGTAAAATCTGGAATGATAATCAAAGAGAAACGTTATCAGCTGATAAATGTGAAAGTAAATTTATGTTATTAAAACGTAAACCTGAATCTAAATAAATTGACAGAATTCATAAGAAGGATTTTTAGGATATTTGAGTGGGAATGAGCTTCCTTGGGAAAAACCAAGTTCGAGTTTTAAACAGATTTTATTAAAATTAAATTTTAAGTTTAAAACTTGTTTAAAACGAGTGTTTGGAAAACTTTAAAAGCTAATTAATAAACTAGTAATAGTGGATATTTGCGATTTCATTAGTAATTATTTTTACAAATGAATTTATTTAAAGGCTGTTTTTGACTTAAGTCATTTGAAATTAGGATTTATCTTATTAAAACACTACTTTTAAGTTTAGTTTAATAAAAACCTTATTTAAAATCAAAGTTTATATCTTAATAAATGGTTTTACTGTACATATTTTGGAATTATATTTTGAGTAAGTAACTAGAAGTAAATTTCGCCTCTCTCCTCCGTTTCGCCTTGTTTAAGTTCAGCGACATTTGCGTTCCATCCCGTTGACCTTTTCTTCTCCCTTCCGTTTCGCCTCTCTCCTCACTCCATGCCTGACTCTACTTCGCTTCCCCCCTCTTTATCGCTACGCTCTTCCCCCTCTTCTACCAGATCTGGCCGCGTGTTCAAAGTCCAGTCGTCCCTCACCGATAGCCTCATGCCTCCAAACCTGTCCATTGCTGATTTCCCTCCTCTCCCTTCATCTGGTCCGGCTTTAGTTGCGAATTCTTCGCCAGTCAGTCCATCGGTTCTAGGTGTTGTGAATAAGGCTGCGTCCACTTTGCTGTCGTTACCTCCCCTTGCTTGCGGTGGAAGATCTGGGTCTGATGTGAATGTGAATAGTCAGGCAGGTTTCGTTGGTTCAGGTACTAATGGTTGTGTTACCCCTGTCGACTGTGATTTTACAGTTCGTGAGCCTCGTCCTAATAACGGTGACAATGTAAGTAACCACGGCCCAGTTTGTGATGTGGAGAAGCTGATAGTGAATGTTGTGAATGATGATGGGGGTAATGTTAGTTTGCCTGAGTGTTTTCTGGGGAGAGAATCGGCTGGCAATCAATGTTCTGGTCAGTGCACACTTGGTGCTTGTGATAATGCCCCAACGAAATCTGTTCCAATTCCCAGTTTGGCTGGCACTGATGTTTCTTTTCCAGCTGCCTCTATTGGCTCCCGTCCCGTTCTGGAGCGCCCTGGTCCAACTCCGCCTTCGATGCCGAACTCCAAAACTTGGTCTTCCCTATTCTCGTCCTTGCCTCGGAATGCGGGTAACTACATTCCGATTGATTTTGAAATGGTCGAAGTAAATGGAGTAATGATCCCTCCCCCTTCTGTTTTGCAAGCCGGTGTGGATTTTTGGGCTGATCATTTAGTAGGTTTCTTTCTTGAATCTACTTACCGAATAAAAAATGTGACTTTAGCTCTTCGGAGGGCATGGAAGCTTCGTGGTAATTTGGATGTGAAGCTGATTGACTCCATGTACTATCTTAAGTTTTCCTCTCTTGAGGATCGTCGGATTGCTCTTGACGCTGAGCCCTCATTCTTTGATGGTAGGCCTTTCATTGTTACTCCTTGGACCCCAACTGTGGCAAGTGCACGTGAACAAGTTCTTACTATCCCCGTGTGGGTATTTTTCTCTCAGATTCCCTCTGCTCTTCAACCGCTTATTGGTCTGAATTGGCTAGCCTGTAACGTTGGAAAATTAAAATGTTTTGACTCAAACACAGTGGCTCGTGATAAGTTGATGTATGCTAAGGCTCTTATTGAAATATCCCCTTTCAAGCCTCTCCCATCCTCTATTTCTGTCCAACTAGCTGTTGGTCATGTTGAGGTAGTTCGTGTTCGCTACGGTTGGGTTCCGGAAATCTGTTCATCATGTCACTCCTTTGGCCACCTGGCTACTGCCTGCTTGCATTCGGAAGCCGTCGCGGATGCTCCGAAGATCCCTTTGCCTCGCCCCCCTCGTAGGATTTGGGTCCCCAAGGCTACATCCCCTGGTTCTCTGATTTCCCCTTCATCGGCTGTTCCATCTGCTGACTTGCCTCCGTCGCCGATGGTTAGGCCTGATTCTGTGGTTGTTGTTCCTGATCCTGGTTCGACGCCGTTGCCTGTCGCTTGGGATGAGCCCGAGGGGTGTTGGATTGATCCCATCTCTGATATGAGATTTAACCCGGTCAATGGATCTTTCTTCCGGTTTGTTTCTGATGATCAGCAGGACCTTCGTTGCCTTCGCTACAAACCTTCAGGTGATTCCTTAGTTCTTGATTTGGATGGGTTATATGCAAGTTCGAATTCTGCGATGCTAGCTGATATTACCTGGGATCGTTCTTTTATCTACTCCTCTGATGCTATGGGTTATGATCCACGTCTTGCTCTTCTTTTCCGACCTTTTGCTGGTTTTTGTGGATCCATTCCTCTAGTCGCTTCTCTGGTGGATGGATCTGATGTGATATCTTCCTCTTCGGAGGAGTGCTAGTTTTTTTTTCTTCTTCCTAGTTTTAGTTACGGTGACATATTTGTCTCGTACCTGTGCTGTATTTTCTGTATTATCTCTTAGTAGTTAAGGTGCTTTACCTTACTCCTGTACTTCAACTTTATTACTTACGTAATAAATAGTGGACGGTCCACTATAAAACCGGCTTGCTTTGCAAAAAAAAAAAAAAAAAAAAAAAAAAAAAAAAAAAAAAAAAAAAAAAAGAAGTAAATTTCCATATTTAAAGTATATTTCAGTAAAAAAAATGTTTTAACTGTTTTAAAATTTAAATTGTTTTGAACTTGGTTATTTCCAATGGAAATTAAGGGTAAAAGATTTACCTTGTAAAGGAAGAATTTTGGAAAATGTTTTCAAATGAGCTTGGGAAATTTGAAATTATATCCTCTAAAGATATTTGAGGCAAATAAATAATATGGAATATTATTTATTGCGTGATGAATGCTTATGGATGTTTATGAATATAAATTGATAGTTAAATCACCAACTATCAATATTGGCCAAATGCGTTGATCGTTTCGAAGAGACCGGGATCGAGATTTATTTCATGAAAACCACTTCGATCAGGTTTGTACGTTTCGTGCGAAAAACGTGTCCGGAGTCAAAGATGGAGCAGTGAAGTGCAAGGGCTAGTCGCTACTAATCCTGAGGATATTTCCAAAATGGATGTAGTAGGAGTAGTGCCTTCGGTTCCGTTCGAACCCGGGACGCAGTTGTATGGATGAATGCTTGCAAAACATCGTCAGGTGGGCGATGGGCACTCTAAGTGAAAACGTTCTAAAGGTAACGCTTAACCTCAAGCCTCATCAACCGGGAATGGATAAAACAGGGGAGGTGCAGCAAGGTTAGGTGGGTCATGCCCAAGCAGGACAAGATTTTCCCCTGTCTAGATGTCCCTTTATATTCGGCTTAGTGGATGGTTGGTCGCGCCAACCACGGGGTTATCTTGTTCGGGACTGTTCAGTAAGGAATGGTTCCGGCCTTGTGTTGCAAGGGAGCGGGCGTACTCCTCGGTACTCTGATCTAGGCCAGGCACTGTGACGGGCGGTACCCCAGTAGCCCAGCCATTGATGGAAATCCATTCTCCCTACGAGCCTTGTACTAGTTTTGTTTGTATTACCCACTTTTGTGGCTAGTAGCTGGAATTTAATGAATGTAATAATTTAGGCTATTTTATAAGTATTTGTATACAAACCCTATTATAATATCAGAGGATTTCTGTAAAAAGTGATTTAGCTATCGTAAGGTAAAAACCCGACATGTTTATTTGTGGCGTGGTCTTACGAGATGCTTTTGATTTTCAAAGGGTTTTTGAAACTTTAATAATCAATTTGGATGCATATTTATTATCAGCTGGTATTCCAGACTGACTCGGGTATTATTTCATTATAATGCTCGGGTCAGACCGAGTATTATATGTTCAGGATAGGTTGCTATGGAGCAGGAGAGGAGCTGGAGTCCGAGACGTATTATTCGTGTGTGTGTGTGTGTGCGTATATATATATATCCGCTGCTATGATTGAATGGTATGTCTGATCAGTATTGGTTGTTGTATGAGATACTCTAATGATATGATGTATAAAATAGTGATAGTTTTCATTTTGTGTAAGTTCTATATCTACTATTATGTTTTATTCCGCTGTGACTGTGAGATTCTGATATTGTTTAGTTACTTCTTCTATCTCTTCTTCTTTAACCCTAATGGTTCGTAATTCTGTGCCACTTGAGTTAATAGAGGTAGAATAGTGTTGATTCAAGGGGTACGGATTTGCGGGCTGTTACACTTGGTATCAGAGCTTAGGTTGGCGACAACCTAGGCTTTGGTGGGGAAATTACTCATTAAACAGAGTTAATAGTACTCTATAATGAGTTGAGTGTATTAATAGATATGAGAGCGTACTTGTTAGTGAATATAAAATTGTTTTCATATTGTGTTGATTTATCGGTTGAGTGTTTATGAATTCTGGTCGGTGCGGGAAGTACAACCGTATCGATAGGGGTTTCTAAACTCTTAAACAAGATAAACCGACATAGTATTGTTTTTAAAGGTGGGTAAATGAAATAATTTTACCCAAAATTATATTTTGATATAAAAGAAATAATTTTCTGAAATCATTATATATATATATATATTTGGTTGATTGGGTGTTAATACGATAAGTAAATAAGAATCTAAAAGTTAATCTACAATGTGAAATGGATAAAACCAAATAAATTCCATGAGTATTAAGTATACAAAAGAGAATAACTAGTTTAAACCAAACCAGAATTTAAATCCCGAAAGTTTTGGAAAGAATTTTAAATGTATGGAAATAAGGATTTGGAAATTTAAAATCCTGGGAAAGTTTGAAATGTTTGCTAAGGTGTTTGAAGGAAATATTGGAATATTATTTTGGGGAGTATTTTTGAATGGAAACTGTTTTGAAATGAATTTGGAAAGTAAGAAAGCATTGGACTCACTTCAGTCGTTGGAAAATAATCCTGATGATGCTGGCCACATCATTAGAATTCATTTTCGAGTTTCTAAAGTGATGGATTGCTACCAAAGTGGTTGGTTATGATATTTGTTTGGACTTGTTGGGTATACAAGTGGTTTTATAAATTCCAAAGAGAAATTTGTTTTAACAAAACCAAGTGTTTTGGAAAAATCGGGAAATTTGATTGATATACCAAATAGGTATGTATATTGATATATTTCAAAATGGTTTTGAAATAAAACCGGGTAAATTTAAATTCTGGAAAATTCTATTTAAATAATGTGTAGAATAAAATAAATTAACTATTGAATTAATTAAGTGAAGTTGATAATAATAAGAAGGAAAGAATGAAAAATTTAATCTTGAAATTAAATTTAACGTAAGTGAATGGAAGTAAATGAAATTATTGAAATGAATAGAAAGTTGAATTTAACTTGGATAAGTTAAATAAATTGGGTTTAGAATTAAATTTGACTTGGGTTAAATTAAAATGTAAGATGACTTGAAATTGTGAGTCATTAAGAAATGAGTTATACCCATGAGCTATTAAGTGCTATACTTATAATCTGACAGTGTGGATTTAAAATTTACAAAGGATTAAGATTGAAAAATTATAACTTTGAAATTGTGATTATAAGATATAAATGAATTCAAATGAGCAATATAAACCTCTAAATAAATAAGTAGGTGAACTTATATAAATAGATATGAAATTATAATCACAATTGGAAAATAGTTGGATGGTATGGTGAATTCGGACTTAATCTGAAAAGGAATGTAAATTGAGATAAGGTAGAGTGAATTATAAAAGAAGTAAATGAACTTAAGTTAGTAAATAAGTTTTGAACTTGTATATGGAGAACTAAAATTACATTGAATTAGATTTAACTTCAATTGAGTGGAATTGAGATGAATTTAGATTTAATTAAAAACAAGATTCAATTGTGTTGTGAATAGGAATGAATATTGATAGTAAAGTAAATGGAGTGAATTTAATTTGGCTAAATAAAATTCAGTTAAACTTGAATTAAATTTGGAAGAGAATTAAATTGAAAGAAAATTTAATTCGGAGAAGTAAGGATGATATTGTGTGAATTAAATTTTAACTCAACTAAATTCAAAGGAATTATTTGAGAATGAATTTAGTGTAAGTTGAATTAAACAAAGAGAAGCTTGAAGATGAATTTAGTATAAGCTAAATTAAATGAAAATAGTACTGGAATGGGTATAATTTTGGAAGCTTGTTAATAATTAAAGGGTAAAATGGAACCTAGTTCTTGTTTAGAACATTTGAAAATGGTCGTATTGTAAATAAGTTCAGTATGAATTGGGAAAGTGTATTAAAACCTAATATGGGTTAGGTTATTGACTAAATTGAATTCAATTTAATGGAATTTGTAATGAGATGAATAGAATTTTGATGGGTTGGTCAAAATTTGGAAAGTAAATAAAACTCCAGTTGTGGCATGGGATTTAAATTTGTGATAACAAATAATGAAGTGTGAATGAAAAAATGGAATTGGATTATAATAGTGATGGTTGAAATTGTAAATAAATTGAAGTGTGTGAAATGATTTAAAGTGACCTCATTATCACTAAAAGATTTAAATTATTGGATATAAACTCGAATTGGCCGAATATACCAATCAAGTTTAATGGAATTGGAATTTGATTGAATGAGAATCAAATGAAATAAAAAAAAAATTGATATAAGAAGATAATGGAAATATTGTAAAGAAAGCTTAAGCAAATTAAGTAATTATGATTAAGCTGAATAATGTGGTCTTGGATAAATTTGTTTAGATGCATAAATTGAAATGCAAGTGAAGAGAATTTTAATTTATTATTGTGATGGAATAAGCAAGTATGAATTAAAGATGGGTGAGAGTGTAAATAATATAAAATGAGATGTTATTAATTTGAACTTAAGCTGATTGTATAAGTTAGTTGGATTGAAATTTGTAAAGGGTTTGATTTTGTAAGAATCAATTAAAATGGAAATAAATTGAGATATTATGGAATTGTAATCATTTAAGAGAATGATGAGATAATTATTTTAAGCTTATGAAAATAGCTTTAAATGAAATTAGTTTGCAAAATAAAATTTGGATGTAAGCAAATAAATTTTAAGATTGTAATTGTGAGAAAGAAAGAATATATGAGTTGTAAATAAGAATGGAATGATATATATAACTATAAAAAAATATAATAGTAATAATAATAATAATAATATAATAAAATAAACTTAAGATGATTAATAAATTTGACAAGTGAGAATAAGGATTGAGTTAATAATTGAAATGGAATAAGCATGCTTGGATTATGAACTATGCAGAATTGAAAAAAATTAATATAAATCTAAACTGGAATTAATTTTAAATGGGTGTAAGCTGAAGTGATGATTAATTGTTTGAGTGACATGGAAATTTGCTTAAGAATTGGTTGTTTGTTTTGTTGTATTGGAAATGAGTTGGTTTAAAGGAAGCAAATGGAATTGGTTTTAAATAAATTGGAATGGATTGAAATTTTAATAAGTAATGTTTACATATGAATGAAGATGGATTATAAAAGGAATGCAAATACATCAAATTCAGGGTAAGAATTGAATTGTGAATCAACTTAGAACAGAAATGGAATAGATTGATGTTAGTAAAGTACATGTTAATCATATTGAAATAAAGATGAAGTTTGGGTTTGAATAAGAAATTAAAAAGTGATTGAAATCTTTGGATTGTTGAAATAAATATGGTTAACATTGTTAAACTATGAAGTTTGGGTTGTAAAGAGGATTTTAAATGATGTTGGAATTGTGAATTGTTTATAAAGGAGGTTACCATGCATAATTATGAAGTTGCTTGGTTTGGTTATGAAATAGATATGTTTGGCTTGCATTTACATTGGAAATGTTGTTAAAATGCTCATATCTTGAAACTGATGAGTTTGTTTGAGTTTAGTACAGGTACGGAAGACATTCGAGTGAGTTGGAGCGCGTATATGAGTTATATTAGCCGCTCGCTATTAAAATTTGCTAACAAGGTACGCCTATGCAAATATAATTGGGAAAATGATATATATATATATATATATATATATATATTGTGATATATTTTGGTTTCCGACCGTGTGGGTCGATGTATATATATTTGTGTGTATCACGATATCGCGAAAGCTCCTCCGTGCAGGGGAGACTCTGCCGAAATTTTTCGAAATTTTGGGAGTTAGAAAATTTTTGGGGTTTTGGGGAAAGTTTAGTGACTAGTAATGTTGTTTTGAAATAATATTGAAACCAAAGCTTTTGATTATAAATGAAGCACATGGGTTGGGAGTTTGAGCTAAAGGATTTTGGAAAGTAAATATAAGCTTTTAACTAACCAGCAGGGATGAGTAAGTGAGTTTGAGCATAGTTTTTACCTTAGCAAATTTCGGGGACGAAATTTTTATAAGGGGGGAGGAGTGTAACATCCCGTATTTTTAAGCCATTGAATTTGAACATTTAATTCGTTTTAAATGTTTAATGTGGATTCTTAATTGATTTTGCAATGTATGGATTCGGGTTCAATCAATGAAATAAGCTATAATTTTTAACTTATAGTAATTCGGGTTGAATTTGAATAATGGGAAAATAATAATTTAAATACTCGGAATTGGAATATAAGTAATCTGGATGTAAATAGTGATGAAAATGGTTTTAAAAATTTATTTTTTAGTTATTTGAGTGTAAATAGTGTGGTGGGAATTTTAGATGAATTTTAAAGTCGATAAATTAATATTTGGAATTTTATATTAATTTAAAAATGAATTTAATATTATTAAAATGCAATTAATCAGATTTTGGTCCGGAGTGAGCCAGGATGATTTTATGTGTGTTTATAAATTTTATATGATTTATTATTAAGTTATTAAAATTTTAAAAGTGAAATTTTAAGCGTTTTCGTCAATTTTGAAAATCGCCCGATTTAATAGACGAGTTAAAATAGCCTTCCGGGGCACAGTCTCGGAATTCGACGAAACTAGTGCCATTGGATCCGTAATAGTTAGTTATTATCGGATTTCAATTTTCGTAGCAATCGGAGTTGTCGTTTGACCGTGGCAGCTCGAAACGCTTAGAAATCATTTTAACCGATTTAAATTAAAATTCATCGTTTAATTCTGTAAATCGCACATACGACCGAATTAGCTTACGAAACCTGTTCCATTGTGTCCGGGACGTGGAAAAAAAACCTAGAATCGCCTGTCGGAACGCGTAGATTGGAGGTCGTTTGCATAAACTGTTAAATTGAGAAATTATATTAATTAAATAATATTAAAACAATTATATATAATTATATAATTGCAAACCCTAATCTATATCTCCAGGCCGCCGCTATTCATGTTCAATGGTTGTCGCGCCTCTTTATTCTCCCTCGATTTTCACGCAATCCACGCGACGATTTCTGAAATTTTCAACTGGAAAAGGGAAGAGAGCCTCGGGATCTAAGTATCCAACTGTTAAGATTGTGTTTCGTCGACCAGAGGAGAGGAGGGATAGCCGCGTTCGTTGCACATTGGAGGGGTTGTCGTGCCTCTCATGGATGACCGAGCTTGTCATCATCAAGGCCAGGGAGGCGTCGGAGGGAGGTCGTTCGTGCAGTGGTTCCTGATCGTGTTCTAGTTGGGTCACGACGGAGCGATGTTGAACCCTAGTTGTTCAATGATGGGTTTGAGGAACCTGAGCTCGCGTGAGGAAGATAGTGTAGAGATCGGCCTGGATTTCATGCTCTAGATGAACGGCCAGAAATTGTTGGGTATAATAAAATTTAATTTAAAAGAAATTGTTTATAAATTTTATATACAAACTTTGAAAATTCATATATAGTTCATACATAGTCAGATCCGTACGAAATTTGCGGCGCTGGAATCGCAGAAGCGCGTATTACGCAGTGGTGCAGATCCAGATCCATTCCAGGCAAGTAGAAATTTGGGTTAAATCGGACACCGTCTGGTTTAATTTGAATTTCTAACGCTCGCCGAAACTCAAGGTGAGTTATCTCACTCACATCTGGAATGTTAGCTGATTTAAGTAGTTAATATTTAAATAATTGTGTGATTGGTTGAAATGTTTATTTATATCAGCCTGGATTGATATTTATATATGTGATGTGCTAATATTTGTGGATGCAGGGAAAACAGGTTGGAGGGATCCAACTGGATTCCTCACAATGAAGTAATTATTTTTATAATTGATGATGATGCCTGTTTATATATTGTGATTGATAAATTTGGAATTAAATTGTATTGTGATATTTTGGTGTAAACTACAAACCCAGAATGTTAATTATAAAGAAATCTGGAGTTTTAAATTATAAAGAAATTAAATTGGGTTTTCAAAAGAAATTAAGAAATTAATAAATAAGGAATTTAAAGGAATATAAAAATTAGAATCTGCTTGGATGGGAAACTGAAATAAAATTGTGTCGGAATATTGCTGGATAAATTATAAATCCATAATTTAATTATAAATGGATAAATTGAATTTTAGAGGAATAAAAGATATTGTTAAATAATGAATTTAAAAGAATTAAAATTTGAAATCTATTTAGAATGAAAATTGAAAATTTGTAAAACCTGGAATGATAATCAAAGAGAAACGTTATCACTTGATAAATGTGAAAGTAAATTTATGTTATTAAAACGTAAACCTGAATCTAAATAAATTGACAGAATTCATAAGAAGGATTTTTGGGATATTTGAGTGGGAATGAGCTTCCTTGGGAAAAACCAAGTTCGAGTTTTAAACAGATTTTATTAAAATTAAATTTTAAGTTTAAAACTTGTTTCAAACGAGTGCTTGGAAAACTTTAAAAGCTAATTAATAAATTAATAATAGTGGATATTTGCGATTTCATTAGTAATTATTTTTACAAATGAATTTATTTAAAGGCTGTTTTTGACTTAAGTCATTTGAAATTAGGATTTATCTTATTAAAACACTACTTTTAAGTTTAGTTTAATAAAAACCTTATTTAAAATCAAAGTTTATATCTTAATAAATGGTTTTACTGTACATATTTTGGAATTATATTTTGAGTAAGTAACTAGAAGTAAATTTCCATATTTAAAGTATATTTCAGTAAAAAAATGTTTTAACTGTTTTAAAATTTAAATTGTTTTGAACTTGGTTATTTCCAATGGAAATTAAGGGTAAAAGATTTACCTTGTAAAGGAAGAATTTTGGAAAATGTTTTCACATGAGCTTGGGAAATTTGAAATTATATCCTTTAAAGATATTTGAGGCAAATAAATAATATGGAATATTATTTATTGTGTGATGAATGCTTATGGATGTTTATGAATATAATTTGATAGTTAAATCACCGACTATCAATATTGGCCAAATGCGTTGATCGTTTCGAAGAGACCGGGATCGAGATTTATTTCTCGAAAACCACTTCGATCCGGTTTGTACGTTTCGTGCGAAAAACGTGTCTGGAGTCGAAGACGGAGCAGTGAAGTGCAAGGGCTAGTCGCTACTAATTCTGAGGATATTTCCAAAATGGATGTAGTAGGAGTAGTGCCTTCGGATCCGTTCGAACCCGGGACGGACTTGTATGGATGAATACTTGCGAAACATCGTCAGGTGGGAGATGGGCATTTTAAGTGAAAACGTTCTAAAGGTAACGCTTAACTTCAAGCCTCATCAACCGGGAATGGCTAAAATAGGGGAGGTGCAGCAAGGTTAGGTGGGTCATGCCCAAGCAGGACAAGATTTTCCCCTGTCTAGATGTCCCTTTATATTCGGCTTAGTGGATGGTTGGTCGCGCCAACCATGGGGTTATCTTGTTCGGGACTGTTCAGTAAGGAATGGTTCCGGCCTTGTGTTGTAGGGGAGCGAGCGTACTCCACGGTACTCTGATCTAGGCCAGGTACTGTGACGGGCGGTACCCCAGTAGCCCAGCCATTGATGGAAATCCATTCTCCATACGAGCCTTGTACGAGTTTTGTTTGTATTACCCACTTTTGTGGCTAGTAGCTGGAATTTAATGAATGCAATAATTTCGGCTATTTTATAAGTATTTGTATATAGACCCTATTATAATATCAGAGGATTTTTATAAAAAGTGATTTAGCTACCGTAAGGTAAAAACCCGACATGTTTATTTGTGGCATGGTCTTACGAGATGCTTTTGATTTTCAAAGGATTTTTGAAACTTTAATAATCAATTTGGATGCATATTTATTATCATCTGGTATTCCAGACTGACTCGGATATTATTTCATTATAATGCTCGGGTCAGACCGAGTATTATATGTTCAGGATAGGTTGCTATGGAGCAGGAGAGGAGCTAGAGTCCGAGACGTATTATTCGTATATATATATCCGCTGCTATGATTGAATGGTATGTCTGATTGGTATTGGTTGTTGTATGAGATACTCTGATGATATGATGTATAAAACAGTGATAGTTTTCATTTTGTGTAAGTTCTATATCTACTATTATATTTTATTCCGCTGCGACTGTGAGATTCTGATATTGTTTAGTTACTTCTTCTTCTATCTCTTCTTCTTTAACCCTAATGGTTCGTAATTCTGTGCCACTTGAGTTAATAGAGGTAGAATAGTGTTGATTCAAGGGGTACGGATTTGCGGGCTGTTACACATTGGATGTTAAGATTTTGCTTGAAGCAAGTTTGGCAATCGATGGAAACGAGAAAATTGTTAAATAATTTTTCTATTGCAACAATTGATGGGACGAGGCCAGATTAGGGTTTAGTGCTCGAGTTTGTTATGGTTAGAAAACGAGATGAGTTCGTCTCCTCTGTTTGATCGAGTTTCTCGAAACTCAAGGGAATGGTAGAATGGAGGATTGACGTGGTGAGGCCGGAGTTGTATCGCCTCCGGTGGACGGTGTGAGTGAGGCGAAGTGATTTGCTGAGAGAGTCAAGTTATAGGTTTTCGAATGAAGGGCGGAATCTCGATTTGGAATATTTAGCATCGAGTTGATTGTGGTAATCGAATGTAGGGGTGATTCACGACTTGCCGAAGGAAGTGAGGTTTGCCGGAGCATCGGCGAGACACTGTGCACGTGTACGGCATCGATATGTTGTCAGGGCTTGTTGGGTGGAGTACGACTCGAGTTGATACTCAAGAAAGTGGTGGATTGACTCCGGTGGGAACGTGGGATTCTCGAGCCTGGAAACCAGCTTATTAAGTTTAAAACTTAAGCTTTAAAATAAAAATAAAGAAGAAGAAGAAGAAACTTATGTAAGGAAGGAAGATGGACGCGAGGAAGATATGGGAGAAGCTCGAGTTTAACTCGAGTAAACTGGGGATTTTTCTTGGGTTGACATTCAAGTGCTTAGCGTAATTAAATTTGAAGTTAATTTTCTTAAACAAATTTTATGTTTTAATGATTTAGTTAGTATTTGACAAATTTAAGTTACGAATTTATTATAAGTTTTAATGATTTAAGTTAATACTTAAGAAATGTTTTAAATCTAAATTAATATTTTAATTAAGTAGTTATGTAAGTTAATTTTTAAATTTAATTAACATTAAGCTTTTAAGTTAGTAACTAGTTTATTTAAAGTTATTAAGGTAGATTTTAAAATGTAAGATACATGATTTATTTACTTTGTTTATATTGTATGAAAATTAAAAATGGTAATTAATTTATAATTGCGATTAACTAAGTGAATTGAGATTTACAAATTTGTTATTAAAAATTGATTAACAAATGATTAAGTGTTTAATAAATTTGTAATCAAGAATTTTAGATTAACTACTTAAAGTTAATTAATGTATGATTAGTAGTTAACTAATTAAGTGATTTAATTAAAAATTAATAATTGATTAATTAAGTAATTAGTGATTAATAAATGGGTAATTAAGTTTTATTAGTTAATAATTAAGGTTATTAATTAATAAATTAAGCGGTAATTAATTAAGTAATTAAGGTTTAATATATTGATTAAGAAGTGATTAATTAATTAAATGGTTTGAAATGGAATATTTAATTAATTGATGATTTATTAAACAGGATTAAGTGATTAATTTCAAAGTAATTAATTTAAATTAATTACAATAAGGATTAAAGATGCTTGGTTATGGATGATTGTATAAGTAGAATATCTGGATTTGTGATATCTATTTGGTGATATTCTATGATACTCTGTGATATGCCTTGATATATCTATGACGACTGTGTATGATTTATTTGTGATAAATGCTATGTGAATTCAAAGTGTTGAATTAAATTGTTTAAACTATTAAACAACTTGACCTTTAAAATGGCGTTTGGATTTCGATGAGACCGGGATCGGGTGTCAGTTATGATAATTCGAAAACCACATCGATCCAAATTAAACGATAGGTCGTGACATCTCCAAGTGAAGATCGAGATGGTGTTTCAGAGTGCAAGGATTATTGTCGTTAACTCTGAGGGTGATTCCAAAATGAGTGTAATAAGATAATGCCTTCGGTTTTGTTCGAACTAGAACGAACTTGTATGGATTGAATGTTTTCAAAACATCATCAGGTGAACGATAAGCATTCTAAGAGATATGTTCTATAAAGGTAATCGCAGCCTCAAGCCTCATCAACCGGGAATGGCTAAAATAGGGGAGATGCAGCAAGGTTAGGTGGGTAGCACCCAAGCAGGACGAGATATACCCCTATCTAGATGTCCCTTTTTATTCAGCTGTGTGGGTGGTTGCTAGCTACAACCGCGGGGTTATCTTGTTTGGAACTGTTCAGTAAGGAATGGTTCCAGCCTTGTGCTGTAGGGGGTCGGGAGTGATCCTCGATACAGTGATTTAGGCCCCGTACTGTGACGGGCGGTACCCTAGTAGCCTTGCCATTGTATGGAGTCCAATCTCCAATAAGCGCCGTACGTTTTGATTGTGTCCAACTATGTTGGAATGTGAGATGTAAGCTTTTCAGCTATTTCTGTATTTTACTTGAAAACCCTAGACACTATTATAATATCACTGGATTCCCTATAAAATTGTTTTGCTTAGCGTAAAGTAAAAACTTACCCGTGTTTATGTGTGGGAAGTCTTATGTGATACCTTTATTTTCAAAAGATTTTCAAAGTTAAACAACTTTAACCCGTTTACTCATACCAGACCCATGTCTGACCCGGAGTTTATTTCTATTTTTCATAAACTCTTGGGTACTCAAATTTTTATGAGTAGCGAAGTGATAGGTTTTGGATTGTTAAGTTCTGGAGGAGCTTGGAGCAGGAGTCCAGACGTATCTATCTATCTTATTTCGCTGTGTTAGTTGATGTATGTTGTATTTTGGGATTTATGTAATGGCAGATGTATATATGACTGTCATGTTTAAATGATTTTGTGTAAATCTGACATACGTAAACTATGTAATATTTATGTGATGTATTATATTTTGTTCCATTTCCGCTGTGAGATTCTGATGTTGTTATTCTTTCTTTCTATCTTTTATATTTCTATCTCTTTCTTTTTTATTGATGATACGTCTTTCTATGGATAGAAAGGTGGGTCTGTTGAATATGCGATTATATGATTTTTGTTTGATGATAATAAACATATATATATATATATTCATTTAAATGTATTTGTTAATGTACTATTATATTTTTCACATAATTAAATATATATTTGCTGAATAAAATAAATAACACAGAATTTGAATTCAAACAGATATTTTATTCAAACAGATATTTTATTCAAACAAATATATATTATAATTTTGAATAGTACAAATTCAAGCTCTCACTATACATATACAATTTTGATTATAATAGAAATTCAATTACATCACAATCTTTCATTTACAAATGTCCTCGCTGCATATCGCTCATTCACTCGTATTTATCTTTAACTTCATTCCAGATTGAATCCAGCATCTGAGCAATCTGCAAAAATAAATATTGACGCAGTAAAATTGAAAAGGAAATATATTTTTTCATAGTATAAAATAAAATGTGAATTTTGAAAATAATATTTGCCTCAGTTATTTGGGTTTTTCGTCATCATTCAAATCTGAATTCGTCACACATGAACAACTTGTGACATACACAGTGTATCAGTGTATATGCCACAAGGCCATGCATACCAAAATATACACTTGATTGATTTATAGGGACAGCTGAGCACAAGTCAAATCCAATATACCGGATTCAACTCAAGTGCAATATAATAATGTCACAACTTTCAGCACAAGGTCAAATCCGAGCTACAAGCTGGATTCAACTCAAGTGTAATGCATTTTAACAACTCGCATATTTATCGATTTTATATTTAAATATTTTATCGATACTCGAAAGTTAGTCCGAAAAGCTAATTTTTGCATACAGTCGAATTAGGACTCGGGACCACTCCCATTGAGTTCAAAACGCCGTTTGCGATCTTTTAAGTGTAAACTTTGATATGTTTGGAGTTAGTGGAATTTTGCTACTTTTTCACTTAGGGCTTTAGTTTGGGCTGAGCCCAATAGCCCTACTTATGTATTCAGTCCCAACACCTTCTCCTCTTCATTACCTCATTCCTCATTTCCTAATACTCAAGCTTTTATAACAATGGAGAGTGGAAGAGGAAATTAAAACTCCAAGCCCTAGTTTTCTTTTGCAAATCAAACTCTAGCTCCAAACTAATAGAGGAACCCATTGGTAAGCCTTCTCTTCTTCTTCTCCAACTCATTCTCTTATCAATTTCAGAAATTCCTAAGCCTAACATTGGGAATGTTCTTCTTTTAAAAGCTTAGAATCAAGCTTCTTGGGTTGGATTTGAAGAGTGGTTGATTCCCCTTTCCTTTCAAGCTTCTTCTTCATTTGTTTGGGTTCAAATGTGAGATTTTTATCTCACATCTTAGTCTATATTTATCTTCGATTGTTAGGTATGAATTCCTAACACTTATTCTTGTGCAATCGCTTTCGGTTTGGATTGATTTGGTGAATATTATAATTTTTGGTGTTTTGGGTTCAATTCTTTAAAAATCATAACTTTGATGTTTGAACATGTTTTTGGTGGCGAATCGGAGAGCTAATGGAGCTGGGGTATCAATTGGCTAAGGCTCCTTAGGTCCATTGCTCGAACGGTCGCGTTTTGGAGGAATTTGCACTTCATTGAAAAAGGGCAGGAACTGCAGAAATTTGCAGTTCGGCCGACCGAGCCCTGTAGCCGGTCGACCGACCTGCTACTAAAAAGGCATAGCACCTTTCTATCTCTGGTCCGGTTGACTGGCTACAGGGCTCAGCCGACCGACCTGCTTCCCGAGGATTTATTGTGAACAGGGTCCGGTCGACCGAGCTCTGTTGCCAGCCGACCGACCTGATGCTGTTTTTCCTATTTCGCCTATTTTGCGCGGTTTCCAAATTTAATCGTTTCGTGTTATTTCCATATTTGTTGTTATCATTTGTTATTAACTTTGATGACTTCTTTTCTTCGGGAATTTTTGGAATATCCATTTTGATGGATTCGGAATCGATTTCTTTGGATTTTCATTCACGTCTACGAATGTAAATTTTAGTGATTGATTGTTCCTACAATCTTCTTTGTGATTTGTCACTTTAAAAATATAAAGGTTTCAATACTAGTAGTAAATATCAAAACTCTTTCATCAAATGATTTCAACACTATTTTATTACAAAACTCGTTCTCGTAAAACGTTTTCCAATCTATTAGTATATACAAACCTTTTCCTCACTCGAATGAGAAATCTAATTAAACGACTGAGTAAAACAAGTGGTATGAAATGCTTGCGTTTACTTCATCGGTTAATTCTTGGACTTGTTCGATTGAATCTCTTGTGACAATTTTCTAGTGGAAATCTACAATTTGTTCGTAAATATTTAAGTTGAGCTAGTGGTTATGGGACATGAAGTTAAGCTCATATATTTACTAGCTTACTTTAAATGACACTTTTTGATGATCATGACGATCATTTTTGTGATCTAGACTAGCAATTGTGCGATGTCTCTTTGTCTGCGATTTAGACTAGACCCCGCTTCTGTGCGATTTCGACTCACACATGTGGGGTAGCGCCCATGGTCTACGGGCCATTCGTGTGTCAAAAATTAATGGCTTGCTACCATGAGATAGTGTCTCGTTCGTGTGATACATATGTAGGTGAGTTTTCAAGCTCCCGTTCGTGTGAAAGGCCTCCCCCTTTTTATGATTTCTGGATTTCGTGTGTTGAATTCTGGAATTTATGCTTCACCAATTTTAGTGATTTTCATTGATATGATTTATCAATTTTTGTGCATTGGTGAATTCGTGTGTCATTGACTTGTTGTGAATACAAGTTTTGGGTATGATACCCTTTTTGGATCTTTGTGAAGATTTTTGTGATATTGATTAATCTCATGTTGAGTTTCAATTACATACTTATTGTAGTATGCCCGTATGGTTATCATATGTTTATGCCATATCTCTTATTCTATATCATGTCATCTGATATTTATAGCTAGACTGATCCGTTTATTATTTTCTTATGAATAATACTCGGGCCAGACCGAGATGTTACAGGTGCTTCTGCTTGACTTCTCCCCAGGGATTCATTACTCTGACTTTTGGCTAGCTGTTTAGATTAGCAGTTTTTGTTGTATACACTTGAGTTATAGACTCATAGTTGTATTCTATTGTATAGCACGTGTTGCTATTATTCTGTATTATTGTGGATCTTTTAGACCACTACTCGAATGTACACTTTCATGTGTTAGTTATATGTTCATATTTTCTTCCGCCTTTGTGATATGAATTATCTGTGATTGATTTGTGTTATGCTTATTTCTATATTTGTTTCCGAAGATTATATAGCCACTGTGTATTAGCTTTGATTTTGCATCGGTATGTCGGATTTCCTCTTGTGATAAAATTATATTTTTTCTGGCATATCCGTGCTCGCACAAAGAAATTACACGGATGGTCGCTCCTCAACAGCCTTACTCTCCGTGCTAGTTGACGGCATTACACCGTAGTGTTCTTGGCTAGCGTGGGTATAGAGGTGGGGCGTCACACTTTGGTATCAGAGCCAAACTTTGGAACAATGTAGAGTAATTTAACAAGGATCATCATCCTAAGTCCTTCTTAGGAGTCGTGCCTTAGGATTTAATTAGAGTCTTCGTACCGATTCATCCTATTTTCTTTATGATTCCTTGTTTTATCTATCAAGATTACTTGATATTCATTTGGTGAATAACCTTTTTCTTCTTCTTTATTTCTTTCTAAGGGAAGAGAAATTGTTAGACCTGGCCGTCCCAACGCCGGTCAATCTAGTGCTACTCTCCAAGATGGAGTTTTTATGACTACCCAGCAACTTCTTGACCTTGTCACGAATGCTCAAGCAGCTGGTTCTAGTCCGGAACCTACTCACCCTAAATCTGGGTTTGCACGTTTGTGCAACGATTACACCAACCTGGGTGGGAAGCCATTTAAAGGTTCTGAAACTGTTATCGAGGTCCAGGCAGGGTTGAGGACCTGTGATCGAATATTCATTCGCATGAATCTCGTCGATCTTCACCGTGTTCAAGTGGCTTCCAGTATCCTCCAAGAGAGAGCATTGGACTGGTACGAACTTCTTATTTCTGAAATAAATGAAGCGGATCTCACTTGGGAGAAATTCCGAGAGCGCTTCGAGTTAAAATTCGTACCAGAAGATGAGAAGGTGACTTTGGCTCGCCGTTTTATTGACCTTGTTCAAGGTGAATCTTCCGTGGCAGATTATGTCGCGTCTTTTGAATCTCTCTCTAAATACGGGGTTGAATATATTAACACCCCATTGAAGAAAAATCAGAGATTTGTCTATGGCTTGAACAAGAGTCTCAAGAAGCCATTACTTCTAAAATTAGAAGTTTCTTTCGACCAACTCATTGATATCGCTTTTCGACTTGAAGAGGCGGATAGGGAAAGTGATGTTGAAGTGGTGGGTTCCAAACCAAACTTCAACAACAAGAAGAGGCCGAACAAATTCAAAGGTCCTTATCCCAGTAAAAAGGGTAAACAGGCAACTCCTGCTGCGAAGACTTTTTCCTCTACTGAAGAGAAATGCTTTAACTGTGGTTCCAGAGACCATTTTGCGAACAAGTGTTCAAAGCCTCGTACTTGTCGCTATTGCAAAAGCCCGGATCATTATTTATCTTCTTGTCCCAAACTTCAAAATAGGAGGGAGGGAAAGCTTAATGTTGCTCAAGCGCCTGGCAACACATCTCATGGTCAAGGTATTTCTCATTCTATCCTTGATGGTATTATTATATTTCGTGATCAACCTATTCGAGTTCTTTTTGATACGGGAGCATCTCATTCTTTTATATTGAAAGAGCTTGTTGATACTTTTTCTTTAAGTGTTGTTGCTTTAATGACTTCTTTGAGAATTGCGAATCCGGTTGGTGGATCCGCAACGCTTAGTTTGCTTTGTGAAGATGTCGAGATTATTTTGTGTGATTTTTCTTTCCTAGCCGATTTGCATGTCATGCGTTATTTAGGCTTTGGAATGATTTTGGGAATGGATTAGCTTAACCGTTATGAAGCTCATATCCTATGTCTTGAGCGGACTATTCATCTTCGACATCCTCAGTCTGTTAAGCAGATTTCTATTAATCTTAAAGATTCGGATTCCAGCTTGGTTGCATCTTTATATTCTTTAAATCCTCATGATGACGATAATGATGATGAGGAAGATATTATTTCTCTTATTCACGTTGTTCATGAATTTTCTGACATATTTGAGCCCGTAGTAGGTCTACCAACTAAGCGAGCAATTGAGTTCAAAATTAACCTTATTCCTGGAGCTCAACCTATTACTCGTCCTCCTTCTCACATGTCTAATAAGGAAAATGAGGAGATGCGCAAACAATTATCTAAATTGGAGACGAAGCAATTTATTCGCTCTAGCTCCTCGCCTTGGGGAGCTTCGGCTATTTTTGTGACGAAATCCGATGGTATGCTTAGGCTTTGCGTTGACTACCGCAAGCTTAATGATCTTACTATCAAAAATAAACATCCTTTACCTCGGATTGATGACCTATTCGATCAACTTAGTGGTGCTAGAGTCTTTTCTCAATTGGACTTGGCAACCGGTTTTCATCAGCTTCGTATTGCAGAGGATAACATTCCTTTGACATCATTCCGTACTCGATATGGATCTTATGAATGGCTTGTTATGCCATTTGGTTTAACGAATGCTCTGCCTTATTTCGTTGACCTTATGAATCGAGTTTTCAAAGATTTTCTCGATCGATTTGTTCTCATCTTTATTGATGATATTCTTATGTATTCAAAAACCGAGGAGGAACATGAAAAGCATCTTCGGATTGTATTGGAAACTCTTAGGAGTAATCAATTAAAGGCAAAATTTTCTAAATGCCACTTTTGGCAATCTCGTATGAAGTTTCTCGGTCATATTATTTCCGAATCCGGAATTTCCATGGATCCTTCAAAGATTGAAGCGATTCAAGATTGGAAGAGACCAGAGAGTGTGACAGAGATTTGAAGTTTTCTTGGATTGGAGGGTTATTACCGCCGTTTTATCAAAGACTTTTCTAAGATTGTCGTGCCTCTCACTAGCTTAACGAAGAAAGGTGTTAAATACATTTGGTCGGACAAATGTGAAACTTCTTTTCAGAAACTAAAGGAACTTCTTTCAGATGCTCCCATTCTTGTTATACCCGAGGGGAATCAAGATTTCGTTGTTTATACCGATGCCAGTCGCGTTGGTTTGGGTGCAGTTCTTATGCAAAGAGAATGTGTTATTGCTTATGCTTCTAGGCAATTGAAGCCTGCTGAGACTGGATATGCCACTCATGATTTAGAGCTCGCGGCTATTGTTTTCGCCCTTCGTATTTGGCGTCATTATCTTTTAGGGGAGAAATTTGTTCTTTATACCGATCATAAGTCGTTGAAGTATTTATTTTCTCAAAAGGAACTTAATTTGCGTCAACAGCGTTGGCTTGAGTTCCTTGCACCTTATGATCTCGATATTCTTTATTCCCCCGGTAAGGGTAATCGTGTCGCCGATGCTCTTAGCCGTAAACAATAAGCAATTGTTTCTATGATGATATCTGAATGGAACGATCTCGAGATTTTATCCACTTGTGAGATTCGAGAGCGCGTGTCCGATTTATGCTCATCACTTGTTTTATGTAGCCTTGAGGCTCATCCTTCTCTTTTAGACCGCATTCTTGAAGCCCAAGGGCTAGATCCTGAATTGGCTCTTCTTGATCAAAATGTTAAGGATAAAATTGATATTGAAGGTTTGAAAGACTTTGATATTGATTCTCGTGGCGACATTCGAAAATTTGGTAGACTTATAGTACCAAATATTGGTGATCTTCGTAAAGATATTTTATAAGATTCCCATCGTTCTAAATTCACCATTCATCCCGGTAGTAGTAAAATGTACGCTGATATGAAGCGACTTTATTATTGGAAGGGAATGAAATCTGATATTGCTAACTTTGTTAAGTGTTGCATGACTTGCCAACTCATTAAGGTCGAACATCAAAGACCCGGTGGGTTATTGCAACCTTTAGAAATTCCAATTTGGAAGTGGGATCAAATTTCCATGGATTTTATAGACGGCCTTCCACGTTCTCGTTTGGGACATGATAGCATATGGATTATAGTTGATAGGCTTACTAAATCCGCTCATTTTATTCCCGTTCGGTCCAATCGGACCGTACCTCTTTTGGCCAAACTTTTTATTAAAGAAATTGTTAAATTGCATGGAGTTTCTACTTCTATTGTTAGTGATCGTGATCCATTGTTTACTAGTGGATTTTGGAAGAGTCTTCAAAAAACTTTAGGGACGAAGCTTAATTTTAGCACCGCTTATCACCCCCAGTCCGATGGACAAACCGAGCGTGTGAATCAAACTGTTGAAGATCTTCTTCGTGCTTGTGTACTTGATTTCGGTGGAAGCTGAGAAGATCATATTCCTCTTGTTGAATTTTCCTATAATAATAGCTTCCAATCTAGTATTGGTATGGCACCTTTGGAGGCACTCTATGGAAGGCAATGCCGATCTCCTTCTTGTTGGCTTGAGGCCGGTGAGAAGCTGGTTTTAGGTCCAGATTTTATTCGTGATTCCACAGAAAAGATTGATCTTATTCGTCATAGGATGAAAGAAGCCCAAAGTAGGCAAAGATCCTATGCCGATAACCGAAGAAGGAAATTAGAATTTTTTGTGGGAGATCTTATGTTCATTCGTGTTTCACCTATGAAAGGTGTTGTACGTTTCAGTCGATCGGGAAAATTAGCGCCTCGATATATTGAGCCATTTCCTATCACTGAACGTATTGGTTCCGTGGCTTATCGCCTTTTATTACCGGCTGAGTTTTCTACTATTCATGATGTGTTTCACATTTCTCAATTACGGAAGTGCCTTCGAGATTCCGATTCTATTCTTGAGCCCAGTGTTGTGGAAGTGATTGAAGTTTCGCCTAATTTAACTTATGAGCAGCATCCTATTCGAATTATTGCTTCGGAGGTCAAACGCCTTCGAAATAAAGATGTTCCTCTTGTGAAAGTTCAATGGTCTTCAAATCCTAAGGATTGTTCTTGGGAGTCTAGAGAGTTCGTCGAGCGAACACATCCGGACTTACTTTCTCGTGCTCTTTGAGGTGAACTTTTTATTTCAAATTTCTTTTGTGTTGAATATGCTTTTATGGTTATTACCTTATATTTTCTTCTTAAATATTACGAGGATGCAATTTCTTTAAGGAGGGGAGTCTGTAACAACCCGCATATTTATCGATTTTATATTTAAATATTTTATTTTAATATTTTATCGATACTCGAAAGTTAGTCCGAAAAGCTACTTTTTTCATACGGTCGAATTAGGACTCGGGACCACCCCCATTGAGTTCAAAACGCCATTTGCGATTTTTTTAAGCGTAAACTTTGATATGTTTGGAGTTAGTGGAATTTTGCTACTTTTTCACTTAGGGCTTTAGTTTGGGCTGAGCCCAATAACCCCACTTATGTATTTAGTCCTAACCCCTTCTCCTCTTCATTACTTCATTCCTCATTTCCTAATACTCAAGCTTTTATAACAATGGAGAGTGGAAGAGGAAATTAAAATTCCAAGCCCTAGTTTTCTTTTACACATCAAACTCTAGCTCCAAACTAATAGAAGAACCCATTGGTAAGCCTTCTCTTCTTATTCTCCAACTCATTCTCTTATCAATTTCAGAAATTCCTAAACCTAACTTTGGGAATGTTCTTCTTTTAAAAGCTTATAATCAAGCTTCTTGGGTTGGATTTGAAGAGTGGTTGATTTCCCTTTGCTTTCAAGCTTCTTCTGCATTTGTTTGGGTTCAAAGGTGAGATTTTTATCTCACATCTTAGTCTATATTTATCTTCGATTGTTAGGTATGAATTCCTAACACTTATTCTTGTGCAATCGCTTTTGGTTTGGATTGATTTGGTGAATATTCTAATTTTTGGTGTTTTGGGTTTAATTCTTTAAAAATCATAACTTTGATGTTTGAACATGTTTTTGGTGGCGAATCGGAGAGCTAATGGAGTTGGGGTATCAATTGGCTAAGGCTCCTTAGGTCCATTGCTCGAACGGTCGCGTTTTGGAGGAATTTGCACTTCATTGAAAAAGGGCAGGAACTGTAGAAATTTGCAGTTCGGCCGACCGAGCCCTGTAGCCGGTCGACCGACCTGCTACTAAAAAGGCATAGCACCTTTCTATCTCTGGTCCGGTCGACTGGCTACAGGGCTCAGCCGACCGAACTGCTTCCCGAGGATTTTTTGTGAACAAGGTCCGGTCGACCGAGCTCTGTTGCCGGCCGACCGACCTGATGCTGTTTTGCGTATTTCGCCTATTTTGCGCGGTTTTTAAATTTAATCATTTCGTGCTATTTCCCGGTTTGTTGTTATCATTTGTTATTAACTTTGATGACTTCTTTTGTTCGGGAATTTTTGGAATATCCATTTTGACGAATTCGGAATCGATTTCTTTGGATTTTCATTCACGTCTACGAATGTGAATTTTGGTGATTGATTGTTCCTACAATCTTCTTTATGATTTGTCACGTTAAAAATATAAAGGTTTCAATACTAGTAGTAAATATGAAAACTCTTTCATCAAATAATTTCAACACTATTTTATTACAAAACTCATTCTCTTAAACTGTTTTCCAATCTATTAGCATATACAAACCTTTTCCTCACTCGAATGAGAAATCTAATTAAACGACTTAGTAAAACAAGTGGTATGAAACGCTTGCGTTTACTTCATCGGTTAATTCTTGGACTTGTTCGATTGAATCTCTTGTGACAATTTTCTAGTGGAAATCTACAATTTGTTCGTAAATATTTAAGTTAAGCTAGTGGTTATGGGACATGAAGCTAAGCTCATATATTTACTAGCTTACTGTAATTGACACTTTTTGATGATCATGACGATCATTTTTGTGATTTAGACTAGCAATTGTGTGATGTCTCTTTGTCTGCGATTTAGACTAGACCCCGTTTCTGTGTGATTTCGACTCACACATGTGGGATAGCGCCCCATGGTCTACGGGCCATTCGTGTGTCAAAAATTAATGGCTAGCTACCATGAGATAGTGTCTCGTTCGTGTGATACATATGTAGGTGAGTTTTCATGCTCCCGTTTGTGTGATAGGCCTCCCCCTTTTTATGATTTCTGGATTTCGTGTGTTGAATTCTGGAATTTATGCTTCACCAATTTTAGTGATTTTCATTGATATGATTTATCAATTTTTGTGCATTGGTGAATTCGTGTGTCATTGACTTGTTGTGAATACAAGTTTTGGGTATGATACGCTTTTTGGATCTTTGTGAAGATTTTTTTGATATTGATTAATCTCATGTTGAGTTTCAATTACATATTTATTGTAGTATGCCCGTATGGTTATCATATGTTTATGCCATATCTCTTATTCTATATCATGTCATCTGATATTTATAGCTAGACTGATCCATTTATTATTTTCTTATGAATAATATTCGGGTCAGACCGAGATGTTACAGGTGCTTCTGCTTGACTTCTCCCCAGGGATTCATTACTATGACTTTTGGCTAACTATTTAGATTAGCAGTTTTTGTTGTGTACACTTGAGTTATAGACTCATAGTTGTATTCTTTTGTATAGCACGTGTTGCTATTATTCTGTATTATTGTGGATCTTTTTGACCACTACTCGGATGTACACTTTCATGTGTTAGTTATATGTTCATATCTTCTTCCGCCTTTGTAATATGAATTATCTGTGACTGATTTGTGTTATGCTTATTTCTATATTTGTTTTCGAAGATTATATATAGCCACTGTGTAGTAGCTTTGAGTTTGCGTCGGTATGTCGGATTTCCTCTTGTGATGAAATTATATTTTTTCTGGCATATCGGTGCTCGCACAAAGAAATTACACGGATGGTCGCTCCTCAACAGCCTTATTCTCCGTGCTAGTTGACGGCATTACACCGTAGTGTTCTTGGCTAGCGTGGGTATTGAGGTGGGGCGTCACATGCATAGTCCAACTAAAAGTCAACATGCTTACAAAAGACTGAAAAATTCAAGAAGGCACCAAACCGCAAATGCAAAGGTCAAGTCACTGCTATCATGACTCAACTCAATGCAAAGTGGCAATACAGTCTCAAGTGAAAGCAAAACTCATATATACAGCCTCAAATCAGAACAGCATGTGTACCAAACAAATGCAACAACCAAAACAAATGAAACAAAGAAATACAACATGCAGGCTACAGGTCTGGCAAGAGATATGCAATGCTATATAAACCTGACTCGAAGCTATGAAGAAAAACACCATCAATGAACAAGGCTGCAAAATGAACCAACAGTATGAAAAAGGGCAGTGGACAGGACAAGTGCAGACTCTAAATGAAACATACAAGGCACGGCTTAGTATACACTCGAGACACAGTGCACATCGACACGATGAAACCTAGAAATGTGCTCAAAGAAAATTCAAACCACATGATGGAACAAACACAAGAATGTACAACTTCAAGTGTGTCAACCAAACAACTGAAATGCAAACTGTATCAAACATGATACAGTGACAATGTGAAGACAGCAAAATACAACTTTATTGCAAACAAACCAAAGGAGTGGACATCAACCCAATGAAAAGCAGTATGCGATGATACACAGTGATCAAGTGGTCTGCAACAATACCAAAGTGAAGACTTAAATGGAACCTGACTCAATATAACCAGATGAACAAGACACGGCAGAATCAAATTGAACAAACGGTGGCAAATGCATATACATCCATGTGAACACATGAACTACAAGCTAGCATATCAAGCTTCAGATGGTATACAAGTGGTGCAGAATAATAAACAGTGAAGTAAATCCATGCACACTTGTATACATATATACAAGAAACAACAGACTCAAGTGCTAGCCAGAGAGAATGCATCAAAAGAACCATGGCATGAACCAAGTTTAATCAGAAACTTTAAAATCAAATACCAAACAAAACAATGGAGCGACATTATGAATGAAATACAATGGTCAGGCAATCTAAAATACAAAGCAATATCAATACAACAGTGATGAACCACTGACTCCAGTGAACAGCAAGTAGAATCAAGACTCGAGCTTATTTTTTTAAAAACAGAGATGACCCTGCCACCAGATACACAATGCAGAAGCGATCATCACAAGGAGGCAAAAATCAAAATCATGGCAAATTCGAACTAATACAAATAAATGCCAGCAACATTGAAATTGATAGAACTGTAGTTCAACTGCAAGTCAAAAGTGGATATGCATATTAAAGTGCATCAAAAATTAAACTCGACTAATCCTACAACAAGACCACCAAGTTCAATAGTCGAGCATCATCAACAAGTGATACAACCGTCAAAAACAAAATGGCCAGAGTTATAAAACAGTAAGTGAAATCGAACAAGGTCGAAAGTACTACCAGAGGCAGTGAATAGCATGGCAAAAGTCGATCATGACCAATATTTTTTTTTACATCACAAAATCAAGTGTACAGTTCGAACAATATCACCAGCATTTTTTAAAAAAGGCCGAAGTAAACACGATCAGTGTCAAGGCCGAAGTCATCAGAAAAATGGAAGTCAAATCCAAACCGAAGTCAACTTCGAACCAAGTCAGTGCTGAAGTTGAACAAGTCAGAAATCGAACCGTGATGACCAAGAAAATTCAAAATCAAAGCCGTGTTAACCAAGCCAATAATATACGAATTGAAAATGTCAGAAATCATCACAATCATCAATACAAAATCGAATGGCCGAAGACGAATTCAAATAAATGTATATGAACGTAAATTTAGGAATTCGACTTATATAAATTCCATTCATCATCGGCAATTTCAAGATTATCGAGTTTAAGTAAGCCAAAATCGTAGAAGCAAAAAGAAAAATTACATACCAAATCAAAGCCAAACTCAATCAAGGAGGAGAAGCCGCAAACAATTAAATTGAAGCAAGCAAATCGAAGCATCAACCATAAATTAATCGGTGACTTTTCAAGCCTAATTTCATAAGCTAGAAGAACAAATGAAAGAAGGAACGGCCGACATTGATAAAAGAGGAAAAGGAGGCCGCATATTTTAGTGATAAATAATATTGGGCCGACTATATTTTAAAGGCTTTTTTTAGGGTTATTTTGTTTTAATTGGTTTTAAATTATTGTCTTTTATATTTTCTTTTTAAAATTGTGTATTTACTAGTCGTGTGACTAGGGGACAAATTACGTGGCGTAATTTGAGAATTCGCAACTCAGTGGCTGAGTTGTGGCAGGGTTTTGAGCGTAGAGCTAGGTTAGTCAGTAGCGGGTGTCGCGAGTTTACGTGTGTAAGCGTGTGACTACTTAATTTCTAGTAGAAATCTTAGGGGCAGCATGTAGGCAGGGTTTTGCCGAAGCTGGGTAAATTCTGTGTCGTTTTATTTCTGCATTTTATTATTCTGCTATTTTTTCTGTGCTGCTATTATTTTGTGATCTGTGTTGAAATTATTTTATAAGCTTCCGCACTTAATTTTTAGAATTAGTACCATCACCCTATTCACCCCCCTCTAAGGTGAAATCGATCCTACAAGTGGCATTAGAGCTAGGAGTAGAAGTCAACATTTGTTTAAAAAATTCGTTTTTTCAAAAAAATCAGTATTTGTTTTAAAATTTTGAATTTTTAAAATGGCTTCTTTTAATAATGCTTTTGCTGAGGGTCAGTCCATAGTTAGACCTCCAATGTTCAATGGTGAATACGCTTACTGGAAAAATAGGATGAAAATTTTTCTGAAAACATTGACGCTTGGAATATTGTTGAGACTGGTTATAGAACACCAAATATAACTGTAGATGATCAGGAAATAGAGAAACCAAAGGATCAATGGACAGAACTAGAAAACAAATTACAAAATGCTAATGCTAAAGCTATGAATTCTATTATTTGTTCATTGGATCAATTTGAATTTAATCGTGTCTCACATTGTCTAACTGCACAGGAAATATGGCACACACTAGAAGTGACTCACGAAGGAACATCTCAAGTCAAAGAATCTTGCCATGCCATGCTAAACAGCAAATACGAGTACTTCACAATGGCGAAGGAAGAAAATGTCAAAGAGATGTATGGATGACTTTCCAATATTGTATACAAATCAAAAGCTCACGGAAAATCATACATAGAATTGGAAATAGTCCGAAAAATCCTCAGAGTCCTTCCACGAAGATTTGAATCAAAGGCGACTGCCATTCAAGAATCAAAAGATTTAAAACAAATGAAAGTTGAAGAACTCATCGGTAATCTCACCATTTATGAGCTAGAAATAAAATTCAAGGAAGAGCGTGAAGGAAGTGACACTCGAAAGAAATCAATAGCGCTCAAAGGAACAATCGAAAGTGATGATGATAACGATGATGAAGGAGCAACAGAGCTGGAACTACTAATAAAGAAATTCAAAAAGTGGAATCGCAGATACGGAAATCCAGCTCGAAATCAGGAACTGAAAAGCAGAATAGGAAAAGCACTAGACTACTCAGAAGAACAGGAGATCATCTGTCATCAGTGCAACCAACCCGGATACATCAAGCCCAATTGTCCTCAAAATCGACGCGACTTTGAAAAGAAATCAAAAAGGAGAAGTTTTGCAGCCAAGTGGAATACAAGTGATGAAGATAATCACAGTTCTAGCAGTGACAGTGAGAAAGCAGATATGTGCCTTCATGGAAATATAACTGATAGCGACGATGATGAGCCAAGCGAGGTATCAAAACCCACTCACTCAGAATTACTTGTATATTTTCACGAAGTAAATGGCTGTTTTGAACGACTTAGGGCGAAGTATGCCAAACTTGAATCACAAAAAGATACTTTGATAGAATTAAATGAACAACTTAACTAATTAGTTAAAAAACTATCAAAGTAGGATTCCTAAGTTTGATAAGTGTCCAACATTCGAAGAAGAAATTAAAAAATCAAAAATTAATATAAAATCACTTGAAAATGAAATTCGGATTTTAAAAGAGAATGGAAATACTAGAAGAGAGAATTCTATTAAAAAATGCACACAATTGTTAAATGAAAATGAATCTCTCAAAACACAAGTCCAACAATTGTCAACGACTTTGGATAAATTTTCAAAAAGTGAAAAATCGTTGAATATGCTATTAGAAAAGCAAATTGTTAATACGGTTAGACAAGGACTTGGATATAATAAATCGAAAATTGTTGAAAGCAATATTAATCAAGTTAATTCTATATGCATAATTTGTAGAAAATATGGACACAATCACAATAATTGTCAGTATAGACCCAAACATGTGAAAACTATACCGATTTGGGTTCCAAAAGGCACAAATATAAAATCTCCCAAAGTTAAACAAATTTGGGTACCGAAGGGAACAATTATAAATGGTTTTGGGTCTCCACAAAATTATTTTTCTAAATATTCTGCCACTAAAAATCATGGACCTATAAAAACAAATAGGTCACAAAAATCTTTCATCGTGTAGGTATGGTGGCAGGCTAAGTAACAACAACAGTGTTCTCTGGATTTCGGCTGTTCCAGAAACACAACGGGCGACAAAGAAAAGTTCCTTAGCCTAGTATAAAAGTGACAGAATCACAATGGACAACAATGAAAAATATCATAAAGGTAAAACATGTAATGGTTTATTTGAACGATATATTAAAGGTGATAATCTACACCGTAATCTAAGGAAAATCAGCCAATAATGAGATGATGAAAAGATGATGATTTTGATTCTGACTTATTCAAAATAGTTGGCTAATTATATTCTTATTAAAATCTCTAGATTCTTTGAATTACTTTATATATATCAGGTTGGATTAAAAATAGTGTTTTGTTGGCTGATGATACATTTGGTTATAATACGGCTAACTCTACATTCATGGTTTTTCTGATTATTTACACGGCTTCAATTCAAATTCAAAAGAATGTCATTTAAATTGCTGTCTGAAATTTTTTTTGGTGCACACTTCATGGTTTGGTCTATCAAATTCAATTAATGATAATTTTAAAGTGAAAGAGAAATTCAGATGCAGATTACAGTAGTAACCTAGTTGATAGAAAAATTACTAGTGAAACATGATTTGCTGAGACATATTGTAAATGCATTGTTTTTCAAAGAAAATATATGCACATTTTTCATTTTAAATAATTTTCAAATGGCAGAATACTTTCTCATAAAATCCATTCTAGAAGATCATATTTGACCTTGTTTTTTTTCAGATTGGTCATTTTTTAGAAAAATTGATTCTATAATTATTTTTGAATTTGATTTTAAATGATTACATTGACTAATGTGACTCCCTAATGCTTATCGAAAACATGAATAGTGATTGAAAAAGTGATGAGTGTAATATTATTCTTACTTTATAACTCGAGACGGTATAATTAGTAAATTTCTTTAGAAATTTAAATAAGATCTATAAAACTTTTTGTTGGTAAAAATTCCATGACCATCTCTATTTCTATCATATTTCTAACAACCATCACTCATCAAAATTCTATATAGTTTGTCGATATGTGGTACTTTAAACAGGAATCATTCGTTTTTCATTTTACATTTTTTTAATAAAAAAATTTATATAGTAAAAAAAGTAAAAATATAACAATAATAAATACCAACGTATTCACTCTCATTTAAAAGTCCTCACGGTTATACATGGGTGAATTACTTGGAATTTGTTATGTGCTTCCATGCTCATTTAAAAGTCCTCACGGTTATGCATGTATGGAACGCATATCAAAAATTGATTTTTAAAATAAACAAGTTGATTCTAATCCCATTTAAAAGTCCTCACGGTTATGCATGGTTAGAAGAGACTTGAATTCATTTTTTTTTAAACTATTGGAATACTACTAATCTCATTTAAAAGTCCTAACTGTTATGCATGGTTGGTAGATATTCAAATTCCTGATATAAATATACCACAAATAGACACAACTGTATGGTTTTATATGATGACATCATTACCAACATTCTACAAGTGGAATATGCGCTTAACAAAATATTTATGATTTTTGTTTGATTTTTTATTGAAATTAATATTTATATTCAATTGAGTTTTAATGTTGAATTAATATCGATCACCTTATCTCTATTTTCTCTAACACTATTACTCTTTTGCTGATAACAAAAGGGGGAGAGAAAAGTTAAAATTTTGTCAAATAAAATCAAGCAAAGGTCAAATAATTTTCCATTCGCATCTAGGCTCATTTGCATATTTTTATTTGTATGCATATATATAGGGGGAGCTTTGTGTAGAGAGAAAGCATTTAAATAGGGGGAGCAATTAGAGTATACCTATGATCAAATACATTTAACATATTCAAAATCTTAAATATATGTTTGTTATCATCAAAAGGAAGAGATTGTTGAATATGCGATCATATGATTTTTGTTTGATGATAATAAACATATATATATATATATTCATCTAAATGTATTTGTTAACTTACTATTATATTTTTCACATAAGTAAATATATATTTGCTGAATAAAATAAATAACACAGAATTTGAATTCAAACGAATATTTATTCAAACAAATATACATTACAATTTTGAATAGTACAAATTCAAGCTCTCACTATACATATACAATTTTGATTACAATACAAATTCAATTACATCACAATCTTTCATTTACAAATGTCCTCACTACATATCGCTCATTCACTCGTATTTATCTTTAACTTCATTCCAGATTGAATCCAGCATTTGAGCAATCTGCAAAAATAAATATTGATACAGTAAAATTGAAAAGGACATATATTTTTTACAGTATAAAATAAAATGTGAATTTTGAAAATAATATTTGTCTCAGTTATTTGGGTTGTTCATCATCATTTAAATTTGAATTCATCATACATGAACAACTTGCGACGTACACAGTGTATCAGTCTATATGCCACAAGGCCGTGCACACCAAAATATACACTTGATTGATTTACCGGGGCAGGTGAGCACAGGTAAAATCCAATATACCGGATTCAACTCAAGTGCAATAAAATAATGTCAAAACTTTCAGCACAAGGTCAAATCCGAGCTACAAGCTGGATTCAACTCAAGTGTAATGCACAGTCCAACTAAAAGTCAACATGCTCATAAAAGGCAGTAAAATTCAAGAAGGCACCAAATCACGAATGCAAAGGTCAATTCACTGCTATCATGACTCAACTCAATGCAACGTGACAATACAGTCTCAAGTGAAAGCAAAACTCATATATACAGCCTCAAACCAGAACAGCATGTGCACCAAACAAATGCAACAATCAAAACAAATGAAACAAAGAAATACAACATGCAGGGTACAGGTCTGGCAAGAGATATGCAATGCTATATAAACCTGACTCGAAGTTATGAAGAAAAAAACCATCGATGAACAAGACTGCAAAATGAACCAGCAGTATGAAAAAGGGCGGTGGACAGGACAAGTGCAGACTCTAAATGAAACATACAAGGCACGGCTTAGTATACACTCGAGGCACAGTGCACATCGACACGATGAAAACTAGAAATGTGCTGAAAGTAAATTTAGAACACATGATGGAACAAACACAAGAATGTACAACTTCAAGTGTGTCAACCAAATAACTGAAATGCAAACTGTATCAAACAGGATACAGTGACAATACGAAGACAGCAAAATACAACTTTAATGCAAACAAACCAAAGGAGTGGACATCAACCCAATGAAAACCAGTATGTAGTGATACACAGTGATCAAGTGGTCTGCAACAATACCAAAGTGAAGACTTAACTGGAACCTGACTCAATATAACCAGATGAACAAGACACAGCAGAATCAAAGTGAACAAACAGTGGCAAATGCATATACATCAATGTGAACACATGAACTACAAGCTAGCATATCAAGCTTCAGATGGTATACAAGTGGTGCAGAATAATAAACAGTGAAGTAAATCCATGCACACTTGTATACATATATACAAGAAACAAAAGACTCAAGTGCTAGCCAGAAGGAAATGAATCAGAAGAACCATGGCATGAACCAAGTTTAATCAGAAACTTTAAAATCAAATACCATACAAAACAATGGAGCGACAATATGAATGAAATACAATGGTCAGGCAATCTAAAATACAAAGCAATATCAATACAACAGTGATGAACCACTGACTCTAGTGAACAGCAAGTAGAATCAAGACTCGAGCTTTTTTTTTAAAAAAGAGATGACCATGCCACCAGATACACAATGCAGAAGCGATCATCATAAGGAGGCAAAAATCAAATTCATGGAAAATTCGAACAAATACAAATAAATGCCAGCAACATTGAAATTGATAGAACTGTAGCTCAACTGCAAGTAAAAAGTGGCTATGCATATTAAAGTGCATCAGAAATTAGACTCGACTAATCCTACAACAAGACCACCAAGTTCAAAAGTCGAGCATCATCAATAAGTGATACAACAGTCAAAAACAAAATGGCCGGAGTTATAAAACAGTAGGTGAAATCGAACAAGGTCGAAAGTACAACCAGAGGCAGTGAATAGCATGGCAAAAGTCGATCAAGGCCAATATTTTTACATCACAAAATCAAGTCTATAGTTCGAACAATATCAACGGCATTTTAAAAAAATGGCCAAAGTAAACACGACTAGTGTCAAGGCCGAAGTGATCAGAAAAATGGAAGTCAAATCAAAACCGAAGTCAACTTTGAACCAAGTCAGTGCCGATGTTGAACAAGTCAGAAATCGACACAGTGGTGGCCAAGCAAAGTCAAAATCGAAGCCATGTTAACCACGCCAATAATATACGAATTGGAAATGTCAGAAATCATCACAATCATCAATACAAAATCGAATGGCCGAAGACGAATTCAAATAAATGTATACGAACGTAAATATAGGAATTTGACTTATATAAATTCCATTCATTATCGGCAATTTCAAGATTATCGAGTTCAAGTAAGCCAAAATCGTAGAAGCAAAAAGAAAAACTACATACCAAATCAAAGCTGAACTCTATCAAGGCGGAGAAGCCGCAAACAATTAAATTGAAGCAAGCAAATCGAAGCGTCAACCATAAATGAATCGGCAACTTTTCAAGCCCTAATTTAAGAAGCTAGAAGAACAAACGAAAGAAGGAACGACCGACAATGATAAAAGAGGAAAAGGAGGCCGCGTATTTTAGTGATAAATAGTATTGGGCAGCTATATTTTAACGGCTTTTGTTTAGCGTTATTTTGTTTTAATTGTTTTTGAATTATTGTCTTTTATATTTTCTTTTGAAAATTGTGTATTTACTAGTCGTGTGACTATGAGACAAACTACGTGGCGTAGTTTGAGAATTCGCAACTCAGTGGCTGAGTTGTGGCAAGGTTTTGAGCGTAGAGTTAGGTTAGTCAGTAGCGGGTGTCGCGAGTTTACGTGTGTAAGTGTGTGACTACTTAATTTCTAGTAGAAACCTTGGGGCAGCACGTAGGCAGGGTTTTTTCGAAGCTGGGTAAATTCTATGTCGTTCTATTTCTACATTTTACTATTCTACTATTTTTTTCTGTGCCCTATTATTCTGTGATATGTGTTGAAATTATTTTATAAGCTTCCGCAATTAATTTTTATAATTAATACCATCGCCCTATTCACCCCCTCTAGGGTGAAATCGATCCTACAGAGTCGTCACATATATAGATTTTTCCTTAATTTGATTTAGGGTTTCTTTAAAATATAATTATAACTAAGAAAGTAGAGTAAAGAAATTGAATTCAGGATTCCAAAATCCGGTCCCCAAAACTGGACCCCTTAGGTCTTATTTATAGTTGCAGGTCAACCCCTTCCGTGCCGTCGCTTTCGAATGGGTCGGAAGAACCCCTTTTTATATGCTACTTCAAGTATTTTGACATGGTCGCAAATCCATGACCTTTTCGATGTTGCCGGAAGGTATCCTCCTATGCTTTTTTGTTTAATCTTTCGCCTCCTTTCTCTTTTTCAGACCTTTCGACTGTGTCGAAAGAGGTCTTTATCATCCTTTCGCCCTTGTTGACTTCTAAGAGATTCTTTCATCATAGCCGTTTCGACATTGTTGAAAGGTCTTTTGAATGCATCTTCTCCTTCTTTGTTGTTATTGAAGGTAAGTTTGAAGCTTCTGACACCGTCGATAGATCGATTATATTAGTTTCGAAGATATTCAAGTGTGAATGCTTTCGATGAGGTTGTGTAGCTTTTGAAATCATGCCTTAACACTGGGGCAGAACCTTCTCTGAAAATTATGGGCCTCGACCGGTTCGAAAGGCTTGTATTTGCTTTTAAAAAGGTTGTACTAGGGGCAAAACCTTTGATTTCGAAACGTTTGGCATATAATTGGGAGAGCATCGTCTATTGCCTTCAAAAGAGGTTCTGAAACTGTCCTTGCTTGTTTATCTGTGTCGAAAGGTTGAAATTAGTGAAGGGGTATCTCTTTCCATCTTGGTTGTAAGCTTTTGGACTATATGAGTAGTTGGTGCTTTTGACCTCTTCGATACCCGCTGGATGCCTTCGAAACATCCTCTTACGACCTTTATGAAGTCTTGATATGTTTCTTCATCGAAACCTCAATCTTACCAATATTCTTTCATACTTCTACTCTTAAGTAGATTTTGTGGCTAAAAATTCATGTCTAGCTATCCCATCCACAAGCTGGTCCATTTTAGGCAAAGCAAAGCTGTCTTTTGGGCAAGCTTTGTTTAGTTCTGAGTAGTGGATGCAAGTTATCCATTTTCCATTGGATTTCTTGACCAAGAACGAATTTGATGCCCATTCAAGATACATTGCATTGTGGATAAAGCCATTCGTCATCAACTTTTCCACCTCTTATCATAGCACTGTGGAAAGTTCAGGTCCCAGGCAACGCTCTTCTATTTCACTAGTGTATACTTGGGATCAATATTAAGTGTGTGGCATGCAATCTCGACAATACTTCGCACATGTTGAAATGCGTTCAAGCGAATACATCCAAGTTAGCATAAAGAAATTTTATTAGTTCCTATCGCAAGTTATTTCCAAGATGTAGCTCAATTTTCAGGACCCGAGTTGGGACATCTATATCAATTGGGACAGGCACCGTCAATTATGCCGGTGCTGCCCGATCCTCCCATGAACTCTTCTTTCTAGGGTCCAAAGCCTTATTGAATCAGCTATGGTCTCCTAGCCAGGGGAGACTCTGTAGTTTCTGTTCGGTAGATTCACGAATGTGGAGAGTTCTTCCCAATTTCTTTTCTTCTCGACTCACGTAGTTCTGCTATGTAGCATTCTTTAGCGGCTCTTTGGTCTCCTTTGATCAACCCAACTCTATTCTTTGTTAGAAATTTCATAATTAGACACTACTAAGTTAAAGTAATCTTGAAATCAGCTAAAGCGGGTCGACATAAGAAAGCATTATAAGTGGATATTTCATCTACAGTCATAAAGGTCTTGATGAGAATGACTCTTCGGCAGCCTTCTTCAAGTTCTACGAGTCAATTATTCCGATAGGCTGCTTAGGTTCAATGGTGAGTCCTTGAATCTTCATTTGGCAAGTAGATACATCTTTCATACTAATCTTCATCATATCAAATGTATGTTTGAACATGATATTCATAGAGCTTCCACTGTCCACCAATAATCGTTGGACCACGACTGGTCGGATACCTACCGTCACAACCATGGAGTCGAGGGTCTGAACCTCTATTCCTTTAGTGCCTCGATTTTGGAATACTATGTCATCGTTCAATGTTCTCTTCTTCTTAGCAGGAGCTCCGTCTTCAACCACAAAGCATGAATCTTTCAGAGCATGTTTTAATGAGCTTACACATCGTTCCATTTCTTCCCAAATATTTTGCGCAGGATGAGATCCTCTAGATATCGTTCCAGGTTGGTTCCCCCGGTCTGTAGGAGCTTGGGGTGCTGTAGGCTCGTCATGATTCTGTGACTTCCTTACATATTTCTAAAGCTTGTTTTCCCAAATCAGCTCTTCGAACAGGTTCTTTAGGTGACATCACTCATTTGTGTTATGACCATGTGTTTCATGGAAGCGGCAGTTCTATCCAAAAAGCTTTTTTTGTTCGGTCGCTTCCTTTTAAGCGGCTTCTTGTACTCCTTCGTCCCTTGTGGTTCAAGGTAGATGTTTTCTAGAGTATCATTGAGCGAGGTGTAGTCTTCAGGCTTCAAGCCTTTAAGTTGCTTATTACCTCCGCTTCCCTCATTGGAAGTCTAGTTCCTTCTTTTCTAGTACCCATCCTCCCCTATATTTTCTACAGCGGTCCTAGAGGTATTCGCATCTTGTTGAGCTGCCATAACACTCTGGCTAGCGTTGGATGGTTGAAGGTTAATAGGCTTTCCTTCTATCTCCTCTACATCTTCCAATCTCAAGTACTAGCTTGCCTTTTGGTAAAAGTCCTTCCTAGTGGTAGGTTGTTTCATTTTGATCCATTTTCTGAACTCAGTGTCAGGACAGGTAGCGTGACCAGGGCCGGGAAAACCATATATTTCGTTTGGATTACTTACTTTAGCCACCACGGTGTTGAACAGACTCATGAAAGATTTCAAAGATTGATTTCATCACTGGAATAGGCCAGATAAGGACATCACGTCTTTTGGTTGTGCTGTGTGAAGCCTAAACTGATCAAGGAATTTTATTGCTAATCCATTGAAAGTGGAGATGGATTTTGGTGGGAGCCTGGTGAACCACATGGAAGAAATTCTGTCTAGAAAGATTGAAAAAAAAATCAACATCAAACAGCATTTGAAGAATTCACTCTGTCCATGTACCAACTGTACTTGTAAAAATGAGGTTTCGAGTCTCTAGTTCCATCGTAAGATGGAATATTCGACGTAGAAACTTTTTAGGGTACCATTCATTAAAAATGTCATCAGTAGAGGGAGTCTAGCTTTGAGAGGATCCCCATTCATTATCTCTCCAATCCTTAATTTTTTCCATCAAGCGCTTGATCATATCCGCGATATATGTCTTTGATATTTGGTAGTCCACCAGTAGGCTGCCAGTGACTACACCAAGTGTTTGATCTTGCAAACAATCTTGGTAAGTGAGATGAAGCCTAGGCACTCCTGTCTTTGGGAAAGCCATTCCCTCGGAGTTCCATTGGTTTCGGGTTGGTCGAGTAGGGGCAATTTGGACATCTCTGCTGGTACTGAGTGCATTAGTGTTTTCTTCCAACTCTTGGTCGTCAAATTGCTCACCATCTTCTCGTGGGGTTTTTGCCCCTAGATTCAAGTTCATGGTGGACTATTTTACAGTTGATGAAGTGCTTGCATTTCCTTCTATAGTTATTCCTACAACTCCACCCACCGCTCCATTTTTCTTCTGCCTTCCGTTTCTTCTGTTTAGGCCATAAATGGAAGAGTTTTCCTGCTCAGTGGTGCATGGTTCTTGAAGTAGATAGTGATTGCAAGGTCAGAAGAGCATTTAATTTGTCCATAAGAGCTTTCTGGCTATTCTCCATCCTTTAACCGATTTCATCAACCATCTTATTCAATTCACCTTTGGTGACGACTTCATGCTGGGTAGAAGGTCCGCGCACTTGATCTCCTATAGTGGATCTAAAATTTGCACCGATCAATGGATTATTGGCGCCATCGACCTCAACTTGCGGAGGTTAGTCTCTTCTCCAGCTATTACAGCTCCTATGGATCTTTCGGAAGCAGTTCTACTTCTCCCTGGCGTCATTGATTTTTAACGGCAAATATTCTAAGTAGAGATTGAGGATCTAACATCTAAACTTATCTGATCCAATGTAGATAGATAGATCTAAGCCTAAGTTGAAGCCCACTCAATGAAAGCATCAAAATATTAACCTAAAAAATGGACCAACGGCTTGGATTAAGTGTGAACGCACCAGCCTTATTCATTAAGGAAAATAAAAAGAAAACGCAATAGTAAATCGTAGAAAAAATAAAGAGACAAGAGATTTTTATAGTGGTTCGGCTGCTAACGAAGCCTATATTCACTTTATAGCTTTTATTGATCAACTGCTATTACAAAGTAGTTTTGGAGTACAATGTGATTCTTCTTTCCTAAGTCAGTTCAAGCCACCATTGTTAGGGACAGCAAAAAGGATCTCAATTTCCTTTAATGGCTGGTGTAAAGGAGAAGAAGGGTGAAGAAACAATGGTAGAGTTTCATTAGAGATTAGAGCAGACCCCTTTTCTGTTGCAGATGAGATGTTTAATGCTCTTGGGCCGAGAATTGCTCTGCAAGAAGCATATAGTCGTCATGTAGAGAGATATCAGAAAGTTTAAAGCCAAAATTGGCCATCCCTTTGGATCAGTATTGATCCAATCCAAGTGGACCAGTACCGATCCAAATCCTTCGCCAATTTTTGGCTCTAATTTGTTTTGTCAAGCTTCTTACTTCATAGTGATGCTCTCTATATAATTTCATAGCTTGTTGACTTGTTTTGATGATGATTCTCCTATTGGTTAGATTGAACTGTATTCTAAATCAGATGAACCTTCACTTTTTAACTCAGATGCTTGGAATGTTACCAAACTTGCCGGATGAGCTTGGTTTAGGCATAGAGTCACAATGCAAAAGGATTGGAGCCATCACGAACTACTAATTCAAACTGGTACGATCCAATTGAATTGGATCAGTGCCGATCCGAAAAGATAGCTTATTTTTCAATCAAACTTCCTGGAGTTTTTGCCTTGTATTTTTGGGCCATATTATCAAGTTTCGAGTCACTTTGACTTTGTTATTTTTCTAACTTTATGACATTTGACTGGTCCATGATTTGCTGGCAATCGATTGTGGTATTCTAGACTTTGATATGAAATTTTGACTTGACAAATTCTGATGAATTCGGCCTTGAATTGTTCCAATTTTTTTTGATGGCTGCATTCGAATGTGAGACAATATATTGACTTGTTGGAGGAAAAAACTTAGATTTTTTAAATTTCTTTTTTCGCTGATTGAAAATTTGTGACTACAGGTTTGCTTTGAAATTGAACTACTTCAATTGTATCCATGTTGTCATTTGATTCATGTGCATAGTGTGTGTGTGTGTGTGTGTGTGTGTATTACATGTGTTTGTGCATATTTGTGTATATATATGTATGTTTGTTGCACTATGTAGTTGTATATACATATGTTTGTGTGTTTGAAACTATTTGCACGTTTCCTTCAGTCTGGTTCTATGTGAAGTCTTTTTATGCATAGCATATATATGTATGCAGTGTTGCTTCTTTGTTATGCACTTTACCATCATATCTGATTTTGTATATTTTGTACTTGAGCACTTGTATTTCCATATAAACTTCAAGTCACTGAAGTTTAATGCAGTACCCATGTAGTCAGGTCTTGGTACATGATTTCATGCGTACTCAAGCCTGTCCTTACTGTACTGATGTGGGGAGCTGGTTTGTGTTGTAACAGGACTTGCCTTTGAGCTTCTCTGGTTGTGTTCATGGAGTCTGGCTGTATTCTCTGGTCTAGTTAAGTTTTGTACATGTAATGTTTGCACTTGATTCTCTGGCCTCTATTCAAATGTATAGAGCTAGTGTGGTTTTGCCTTTAATGTTATGATCTGGTTCAAGTGTATTTATGCTCCATTAAGTTCACCACCGTTTGATTTTGATCTGGTTCATCTTGAAGTCTACATGCGATTACCTTTTTTGGGTACTGATTTGTTGTTTTGGTCGAGACTGTATTGTGTGCCTTTGTGCCATGCCACTGAACTTTGTTTTCATGTTGCATTTGAAATTGTATAAGGTTGTAGTCTCTGTTGCAGCTCGATTGCTTGCATATGGTTGTTGCCTTTGAACTCATATGTGTGCATACATATATATGTGCATATATGTATATATGTTTATGTGGTCTTTGTGTAGCCTTCTCTGTCTTAATGTACATTGATTTGAAAAAACTGCCTTGTATTTGCATTCATTTGATGGTCTGACCATTTTTCTCTTTTGTTTGTTCTTGAAGTCACCACCGTTGGCATGTGCATTTTAGTTACTCTGACAAGTCTGGGTTCAAGTGTACATTTAATTTTTGGTCGAGGCTTGTCTTATGTTGTCTTTTGAATAATCCACAATTTTATGGTGTTTTTGTATTGCACCTGAGTTGAACCTAACTATGCCTCGGGTTTGACCTTATGCTCATGTCGTGGCTTTATTTGTATTGCACTTAAGTTGAACCTAGCTTTTGGTTGGGTTTTACCTTATGCTCACTTGTCCCTACCGTTTTATCAAGTGTATATCGGCATGCACGACCATGTAGCATGTATAATGATACATTGTGCATGTCACAGGTTATTCGTGTTTGATGAATTCAAAATTAAATGTTGAGGAACAACCCAAATAACTGAGGCAAACAACATTTTCAAAATACACATTTTATTTTGCACTGCAATGATATTTCTCTTTCAATTTTACTAGGTCAGTGTTTATTTTGCAGATAACTCAGATGCTGGATTCAATCTCGAATAGAGTTGAAGATTGAATGCGAGTGAATGAGTGATATGTAGTGAGGAGCAAACGTAAATGATAATTGTATAGTGAAAAATTGAGTTATAATTTGAAATTTTATTGTTTGAAAATTGTGTATATAGTGAGAGCACAAATTTATACTATTCAAATTTGTAATAAATATTGTTTGAATAAAATATTTATTTGAATTTAGATTCTATGTTATTTATTTTATTCAGCAAATGTTTATTTAATTATGTGAAAATAAAATTTTACAATAACAAATAAATTAAATGAATATATATATATATATAAATATATAAATATATATATATATATATGTTTATTATCATGAAACAAAAATCATATACTAGCATATTCACGAACATAACTTAAGTGATGTTGAATGAAGTTGAATTTGATATCAAAATGAATTAATAAAGTGAATTAATGAAATGAAGCAATTGAATGAATATGAACTTGAGTTATATAATGAAATTAAACTTTAATTGTAAAAGGTGAATTAGTGAACAAATACGGATTAGAAATGTCGTTGTTAAGAATTGAATAAAACCTAATTTAAGAAGCGATGATAAAATTAGCATTGGAAGTGTTATGTAAAAAATGTGAATATAGTGAATACTAGAATTCGATCTAAATTGAATATTAAACCAATTGAAAATGTGTCAAAACCAAATTGAATGTAAACGAAGTAAATATGAATGGTTGAGTGTAAATTAATTTTTGTTATGTTGGTTATACATTGGTTGTAAGATGGATGTTAGTTAATTGAATAGAGATTCATTAAATATTAAAGGAATTGAATTAATGAAGTTGGAAGCTAAATAATTGAATTCAAATTAGTAATAAGTAAATTTAAATAGAAGTGAGTTTGATTTGATTTGAAAGTGTAACATTCCCGGATTTTAGCCAAGTTTAAAATTGATAATTAATTTAATTTTTGAAATTAAATTGTGAAATTAATTGGTAAATTGATTTGAGTTTCTCCAAAAACAAATAAAAACATGTGTTTGTAAGAAGATTAAAAATAGAATTTGAGATTCAAGATTAAAATATTTTAGAAATAAAATTTGATTTATTTTTCTATGTTTTAAGAAAAAATATGTATGATTATTTATTAAGTACATAACTTGATTTTAATTCATTTTCCTTTAAAAATTTATGTAAGTATAGACAGTTTGTGAATGGAATAAAATATATACATTTATAAAAAGATATTTGTTTATTCATTTATAAATAAAATTGATTGTGTACTAATTTATGAATTTGAAATTTTAAAATAAATATTTTGAATAATATATTGAGTTTGTTAACTCTTTATTTTGAAAAAAAAAAGTATATATGTATTAAACATTAAAATATATAGGATAGAATTCATAAATTAATAAGACATGTTTCATAAATTAAATTGAAGTAGGGATATAAAACAAAGTTATAAATAAATTAGAAAAGAGCATTTAAACACAATTTTAACAATATAGGACATTTGTAAAATAAGTAACAATATGCATTAACAAGAGTAGGAAAATAAGTACAAGTGATAAAAAGTGTAAACATAATCAATCAAGTGGCAAATTTCTTTCTCTTAAAAATTTAAAATGTAAGATAATGTATAAGAGAAAATTTAGACTAATGCATGTCCTCAAAATTCTTTCATCTTTAAACTGAAACTACAAAACAGAAAGACAGAAAAATCTGGCCACTTCATTTATCAGCTCATAAATAACCCCTGCTAAATTCATTTCAAAAACAAGGCAAATCAAAACCATTTTCAAACTGAAACCAAAGTTACAAAACAAAGAAACTAGAAAAGAAAAATCAAACCTGGAATAAAATTAAAATTTGTTTCAAAGTCTTCAACCTGTGAAACCAAAATCTGAAAGCATGCAAGTTTATCTTAATCAAAGCAAAGATCGGATTCAACAGAAATGAAAATCAAAAGTCTAAACAATCTTCATCTTGAACCAGGCAACAACTTCGAACTATTTCAACCTGAAGATCAAGCAATTAAAAACAAGAATTAGGTCATTTAAATCAAATCTCAGGCTCAAAGAAAATCTGGTTCCAAGTTTCAAAAACATTTCCAGGTTTAAGCATTCAAATCTGTTCTCTGCATCGATGTCAGGTGAGCAAACTCTTAAACCCATAAATATATTTTGGTTTGCATGTGATGATCATTCATTGTGTAATAGAAATTATTCTTGCATGCATATGGGTTCCTGGATATATGAATGTGTTGAACTCTACAAGTATGATATGTTCACATTCACCTCTGTTTATAGTTACAGAGTTTAAACAGAGTTAACAAAAAATTAAAATCTCTTCATACAACCTCTTATAGGATGAAGGATTCAAACAAGTTATTTTTGTTTTAATTAAAATCAAAGTTTTAAAAATATAATTATGAGAAATGAGTTTGAAATTCCCTAGGAATGTAGATATTACATTAAGAAAATTTAAAACATGTTAAAATCAAATGTGGTAATTTACTGATTCAAGTATATAACTTGAATCGACTTTAAAAGAAATGATTTTTAAGAAGAAAATCATTATTTTTAGATTGGGATCGAGTTAATATTTTGTGGATGACCAGAAAATGGTTTTCGAGCTATGTCTGGCGATCGTTGGAGAATGAGGTCTCGGGTTCTTGGTCATAGCTAGCTCAGGGGTCAAGGATCACCAGAAAAATGTATAATGAGTTTTTAATCCATCATGGTGGCGAGGCAGTGATGATTTAGGGTTTCGTACTAGTTTTGGGTTGCCTAGATTTGCGAGGCCCCAGCGATATCTTTGGATGATCGGAGTGTATGGGACTTGGGGAAAAGCAGTGTGGAAGGTCAGTGGAGGTGTGTCCAAAGTTTCTTGATCGCTGGAAAATGGAGGCGTCGGAACGAGGGAAGTTTTTGGGTGATGGTTTCTGTATAGTTTCATTGCTTGTGTTCAATCTAGTTCGATTTTGATGCCGTGATCAATCTAGGATTCTGGGTGGTCAGATGGATTGGGGAAGTCGAAGACGACTTGTCAACGATGGTGGTAGCGACCAGATCAGCGGCGATGGGTGGTGTAGGTGCATGCATATCTATGTGTATCAGTATTTTGTTTTTGGAAGAAGAGGTTGAACTCGAAGTTGCGCCTGCAGAAATGTGGTGACAGCTCGAAGAAAACATCGGGTTGGTGTGTATGTTTTCATAGTTTTAAAATTTTAAAAATAAAACGAAGTTTAAAATAAAATGGCAGAAGTTTACTCGGGGTTGGATCCGAAGATTTTGGGTGTTTGGCTCGGGTTTTACTCGATTCGTCTTGGGTTTGAAAATTTTATAAGTTAAAATTTAAAATAAAATAAATTTTTGTTTAATTTTAATTAAATCAAGTTGTAAACTTTTTCTGATTCATCCTTGAAAAGTAATAAATGTTTTAATTTAGTTTTGGGATTGGATTAAAGTAAATTATTTTTAAAGTTAATTAAGTTTAAGCTTAATTAAGAAATTAATTTAAAAGAGGATGATGTTTAAAAATTTGTTGTTTGATTTTAGAGTCTTATGTTAATTTATGGATTAATATTAATTTTGTTTCGAAGATTTAAGATTTAAAGATTAAATGTTTTTAAAAGTTAATTGATGAACAATTACCTAGTGAAATGAAAATTAAGTTAATTACTTTGTAAGTTGATTTAAAGGCAAATTACTTTGTGTAATTAAATTAAAGCTATTTTTCTTTGTGAAATTTATTTAAGGCTAATTAATTATTGTAATTAAAGGGTAATTAATCACTTCAAGGTAATTATTTAATTTAAAGTAATTGATTAATGATTAAAGTGGATTAATCAAGTGATTAAAGAATAATTAATTTAAGGATGATTAATCTTTGTGATTAATTAAGCTGATTAATTTGAGGATAATTAATTAATATGATAACTCAATCAAGAAAATTAATTTGGGAATAATTAGTTAATGAAGATTAATTAATGATAAGTAATTGAAGAGTAATTAATTACTTAGGGATGATCACTTACTGTAACTAATAAAGGATAATTACTTAATTAAAAGTAATAAAATCGATGATTAAGGTTGATTAATTAAGTAATTAAAGGATAATTACTTGAAGTAATTAATTTGTGATTAAGGATAATCACTCATTATAATTAATTAAGGATAATTAATTAATGGTAATTAATTAAGGGCTAATTAATTAGCGTGATTAATTAAATGATTAAAGGTTAATTAATTATTGAATAAAGGTTAATTCTTCATTAAAGGATAACTGATTAAATGGGTTATGACTAATTTAATATTAGTTAACCAGGATTAGTGTTTATTCATAAGTAATTAGTCTGATTTAAGTTAATCAGATAATTAATTGATTTTGCTTATTGATGTATGAATTGTATGAATGCCTTATAATTAATTGATTTTGCTTATGGATGTATCAATTGTATGAATGCCTTGAGTTGATCTGTAATGATTCCATGATGTGGATTGTTTTGATTGAGCTGTATGTGTATATTATTTATCTGTAATGTATTTACACATTTATTTGTGATGCATTTATATATCTATCTGTGAATCTGTGAATGATGATAAGCGTTATAGGATTATACCGCTTATCAAAAATTACTGTGCTTGAATCTGTGATGATTGATGATGTTGCACTTTTGGGTAAAACCCCTGGATTACACTATACACACACAAATATGGATTGCACGAGGAAATTAGTTAAGTCATAATTTTTTTTTAAAATGGCTTTTAAAAATTGAATTTTGAATCCAAATGGTTTTGGAAATGGAATTGAATTAAATATGAAAAGTTTGAAAATAAGTTTAAAAAAAAGATAAAATTTATTTTGAATAACTTGATAAATTTATGAAATTTAAATAATTTGATTTGAATTTAAATTCAAGATTTGAAATTGAATTCTATGTCTGGAAATTATGTTTTAAAAAAGGTTATACAAGTTATAAATGTATTTATATGGTTTTAAAACATTTTAAAAGTATTGATTTGGGGAAATTGAAGTTAACCCAACGGCTTTAACTTGTACAAATGTAATTGGATATTTTCGAAATGAAAACCATTTGTTTTCAAATAACAATAGCTTTCATATAAATAAAGGATTCCAATTTTGTAACGACCCGATATTTTCAACCATTCGCATCCGCACATGTCGGACTTGAATTGCTCAAAATACTGCGTTGTAAATAAAATTTGACAAATCTCAGAATATACAGTAAATACATAATCACAGATCACAGACACAGAGTATTTAATAATGCAGCGGAATTTAAAAGAAATAGTAGTTCATGAAGCTACTATATAAAAATAAGATACATCAGAGTTAAACAAGATACAACAAAAGTAACAAGATACATCAGGTACAAATCAGAATACATCACTGAAATCACTGGATACAGAAAACAAAATAGATGGCTGGATCTTCAAGGAAAGCTCCAACTCCGAAGGTGAATCTTGAATGCTAACTCACTCAATCTGACTCGAGTGTAAAGCAAAATACAAAACACTCGAGTCAAGACATAAATACTTATGAACTGTAAATAAACTCAAGTGAACAGTAACAAAAATACAACACTAACTTAAAGGATGCTTGGGATCGCCCATCCTTTAAGGATCCGTTAAACTATTTACTATGTAGTAATATTGCGCTACTATAATAACGTCTACAGTAAAATAAACATACTTTTAAATAGCATTCCGGGCTACCCATATCACCCTACACACATAATAGTCCCAGTAGTCCATCCAATATCATGCCATCTCCACTCCGGGTGACTGTCAGAGGATACCACACGGGCTACGGGAGAAAAACAAACTCGTAGTAAAGGCTCAGTATGGTAGGTGACACGGCACACAAGGCAATGCCAGGGTAGATATACCAATTACGCACACGGGCTGGTGGTAACGCAGCAGCCACATACGCCCACCTCGAAACACACTCCCAATCAAAATCGGAGGATGGCCATCTAATCAATCACTAGTAAGAGTATAGTATCGAAGGAATGTGTCCGACCAGAGGTGCTACCTCCTTTGGCCCGAGATCGCTCCTGTTTTAGCCACCTTATGCCAACTCACGGGAGTTGGGTCCACGTAATATACCTCAAGAACGTCGCCACCATCCTACTTCATTCTGGAATCTCCACTGCGTACACGGTTGTTAAAGTGGTTTTCGTAGTTGGCAGAGAGTATGACAACTTCCGATCCCGGTCTCTTTAACAACCAAACGTTATTATAACGCCGTGGTCATTTCAAAATAGTTTATATTTCAAGAGGATCAAATCATTTCATTTCAAACTATATTTCTTTCAAAATAGTTTATACTTCGAAACCATAAACCATTTTTATTTCAAAACTATTTATTCAATCTAAATAGTTTATACTTCGAAACCAAAAACATTTCAAACATATATTCATTTCAAAATCATAATATTTTCAAAGTATAACTCTTTCGAAACCAAAATACTTGAAACAATTACACTTTGAAAATCATAACATTTCAAAATCATACATTTGAAATCATGGGATATTCATTTAATTCTTTACATTTTACAATTCATTCAATTAATAACAAATTTTCAATTTCTAACTTAATTCAATTCAAACCATTAGTTTCAATTAAATTTCCCAATAACCATTTCAAATCATATCAATTTCAAATATAGATTTGATCCACAAATTAAACTATTCAATTTTTAATATATTTCAAAGCTTTAATATCCCGCATTTCAAAAACTAAATTTTATAATTTCATATATCTCAAATCTAGTTTCATTATTACTTAGTTTTGAAATATTCATTTCATAAATCCAGTATTATTTAAATAAACTCAATTTACAATTAAACTAAATATCCTTTCATACCAATATAAACTTCAAATATTCATTTATCAAAAGTACATATCATTCCAATTCATATTCTTTATCAAAATAAAGATCAAATCATTTCCAAACTTTATTATCAAATCATTATTTGAATTCTAATTCAAATACTCAAATTTAAATATCATTTTTAAATCAAATAAGTCATTCATTTGTTATTTCAAGTATCATTACAAAATACACTAAAAATTCCATTCAAAAATTCATTTATCTCATTACACTTCATTCCATTTAACACATAATCAAGTAAACCTTATTTAAATTCAAATTCAAATTTAAATTCCTTAAAAATTCAAATTTAAATATTAAAATATATTCAAAACTTCTTAAATTTCACAATTAATCAATTTCCAAAAGTTAAATCATTTAACACTTTAAAATATAACTCAAACAATGTTAAAATCTATAACATTTCAAACATTGTCGAATTATAGCGACGACATCATTTATAAAGTGCTATCGTAGCTTAAAGCTTCCGAAAATGGTTTAGTTCAAGAATAACGAAATTTATAAAATATCGTAATAGATATTTGGTTATTTCAAACATTGTTAGATTCAAAACAATAGCATTTAAAAATGTTGTCAAAAGACTACAGCATTTTGAAAATGCTATAAAATTCCAGGTTTCATTTTAGCTTTTGAAAAATAATAATAAAACTCCAAATTTTTATTATTACAACTTAAAAATCATATTTGTAGACTTCAAAATTTTACATAAAAATCATTTTAACATATGATTTAACACAATAAATTTTAAGATCAAATATTCAATTTTACAAACTCCATTCATTTATTAAGTCAAAATTCACTGTTTATTTATTTATAAATTTAATGAACTTAACATTTTATTTCAAATATCATTTCAAAACTTTAAATTAAATTTCCATTATTTATTTACATCTTAAAATAAAATTTAAAGTCAAACGTCACATTTACTCCAAATTTACATACTTGAATTCACTTAAATTCACAATTTCAAGATTCAATATTTAACTTTCTTAAAACCATATTATATATATTTTAAATCAAAATTTCATACTTTTGAAAATACATATTTAACAAAAAATCATTTAAAAATATACCACGGGGTCTGTATATAATTTTCTAACCTAGGTCAAGTGATACGGATATATATCATTTCAATCCGTAATTTACAAAGAAAACCGGGTTTTATCATTTCAAACCCGCAATCACAAGCCAAATAAAATACAATAAAAATCGCTCAGGCCTATCATTTCAGCCCATAACAATTTTTCCCTATTCTAAAGTCCATTCGGGTATGTATCATTTCAACCCATAGTGATTCTATTCTAACAGGGAACTTGCAGTGTGAATATATGCATAGACAATATAAACAATGTCAATGTCACAATATAATGTCATATATCAGATGTCAGGTGATAATTAACAGTTTTAACATGGTAATAACATGGTATAGCATATCATATGATCAACATTAACTTGCATAACATTTTATATTACTAAACACTTGTCATCAATTCACTACTTCATAAGTATAAATGTCAGAGTGAGAAAGACTCCCCTTTTCAAGCTGAAGACCACTACGACATACAAACATGATTCCAAGGGCACGACAAGCACGACAATGGATTCAAATAAGTGGAGAGAGCCTAGATGATCATCTTGTAACAATCCAATAAACACAAACAAGACAATGCAACACATGAATATACAACACAAAACAATATTGAACAAGTTGAGATACAAAGCAACAAAGACAAGACGGCTTAACCTTGACTTAACCACTCCACTGCTCGACCATAGAGGATATTTTGCTTGGACATTGATGTGTGTTTGGGTCAGGTATGGTATTATATAGGTCAGATTTAGCACACCCATGCACGGCAACATGAAATGATGTGAAGGGGTAGTGGTGATAATATGAAGCATACATAGGTTCAAGTGCAAAATAGAGTGGTTTATGCAACATTTGGCTCGGTTATGCCAAGTTTTAGGCTCGGCCCTACATACTTCAGGTATGGTCAGATCTGAAATGATGTCTAGAGGTGGTGTAGGTAGGTGGTGGTTGAGCTAGAGGTGTGGCCAAGTCAAGATATGAAGGAGATAGTGAAGATAGACTTGGCTATGCAATGTTTTCAAGGAGTGTTGCAATGTTTTGTGGAGTTTTGTGGTGATGGCTTCATCCAATGGTCACGGCCTGATCTGGAGGAGGGGATAGGTAGTGGTTGCTGCTGTTGGTGATGGTAGAGAGTATGGTGGTGATGGTGGGTGGTAGAGGCCAAGCAAAGTTAGGTAGAGATCTAGGCAAAACAATGAAAAGAAGAAGGAAAAATAGGAAGAAGAAAGCCATTAGAATTTCTTTTTTTTTCTCTTCAAGAGAAGTAGCCATGAGTTTTGAGATGTGAGAAGGATTTCTCACGTGAAAATGAGGAAGAATTCATGGCAATACAAAAAAAATGGACGGCTGCTCAAAAACGAAAGGGCAAAAGCAAGTGAAAGGTCAAAGTAAATGAAAAGTCACAGGTAATATGAAAAGGATTGACTCTTTATATTTCTATTTCCTTTAAATTAAAATAAACCTTATATATTTAAGTAAATAAAATATAAAAATGAACAAAATAAATTTTAAAGAGGAAATAAATAAATATATTTTAGAAAAATATAAAATAATTATGAAAATAGCACAATAATAGAAACTAGGGTGAAAAATTGTAGAAAAAAATACAATAAGCTTTGGAACATTATAACATCACTCTAAAAATATTTTAAAAATGAAATTATATATATAACATGTCATATTACACTTATATTAAAATTAGAACAAACAAAAGTATTATTTATATAAACTAAAATAAACAATTTTGTTAAATAAAACAATGTACAGACAATATTGTAAAAAGCATAACTTTCACAATATTATTCGGATTTCAACGAAACGAAAAGCAGTGTTCTTGAAATCTTATTTACTTTCATAATAAAAGATAAAATTCAAAATTTCAAACTTTTAAAAATTTAAATTTAAAAGTAAAAAATTTGACCGGATTGACCAAAATTCACATTTTCTGGTAATATTCAATTTATGCATGTTTGAAATTCTAATCCACATCAAAATCAACATTTATATTTCAATTAACAAAATATATTAATTTTAATAAATAAAATAAAGAATTTAAATTAGGAATTTAAATTAAAATAATTAAAATATACGATTATAATAATCAGAAAATACAGGGTTGTTACACTCTCGCCCACTCAAAACTTTTCGTCCCCGAAAAGGAATGAGGTACGGGAAAGCACAGAAAAAGATAGAATGAAATAGTATTAAGGCAAGATGACAAGAAGATTAAAATTATACCTGAAAGCTGTTGCTATAGGTAAGTTTAACAATGTGGAGATGATCTTTCCAAGATCTTCCAGAATCAAGAACACAAGCATGAAAAAAAAAATCATTTAGAATCTGATTCACCCTTCCCGTTTGACCGAGGGTCTGTGGACGGCAAGCAGTGCTTAGATTCAAAGATGAGTACCAAAGATTATTAAAGATTATAGAAAGATTTCTAAACAGACTGGTATAGGCAATAGCCTCCCATTCTGTAGCAAGATAAGGGAAATTAGGACAACCAAAAGATAGTTTGAAAAACAAAATAAGATAATAAATTTGAAACCATGAAAATTTCAACTTAAATTGATTATAAATCTTACATAAGTTAAATAAATCTAAACTATCTCTAATTTCATTATCTTATCATCCAATTATCTTAAATTAACAATTTCAAAAATCATGGATTTGAAAAAAAATCATTTATTATATTCAAAATGTACTTAACAAATTTAATTCTTCCTTATTCCTAATTAAATTTTTTAATTTATTCCTCTCAATATATTTTATCACCTATGTTACATATATTTATAATTATTATAACTGCTTTATCTTATTCTTAGTTCCTTTATCATCATTTCATATTGTAAATTATTCCATTACCCCTTTTTCTATTTACCTCTGTTAATCTTTTTATAACTAAAATTTAAGCGTATAACATTTATTATAATCACTTAAATTTTATTTATAAAATCTTTTTTTTATATTGTATATTATTGAATTACATATTCAACTTCTGAAAATTAAGGTAAGTTATATTGGAATGAAATTGTGTATTATACAGATAAAATTTCCAATTCAATCATTTCAAACTTGAATATTTATCCAAATCTTGAAATTATACTTAAAAATTATCTTTCAAGATAAAATTTAGGAATTAAATTTTCAATAAATTCCAAACTATTTAGAGATAACTAAATACACATATACTATATATATATATATTCAACTTTAAATCATATATCAGCATATGTTATGAATCCAGTCTTATTTTAGAAATTAAAATCAATTAAATTTCGCAAAACAAAACTGTAGCAAGACTACAGAATGGTCTCTTCACTTCGAAACTCGAAAATGAATGTCGATGATGCTGTAGTCATCACCGAAGTTATTTTCCAGCGACAAAGAGAAGAGCACTAGTTTTAAACTTTAAAATTTCTTTAGAAACAAATTTCTATTCAAAAATACTTTAAATACTATATCCTTTAAAACTTTAAATACAAGGTTTGAAATCAATCGGAAATTGAATTCTCAAATTCTTGTTTAAGTTCATTTTAAATTTCCAAATAAATTTATAACCATGTTTGTAGTTCAATTATTTATATATGAAACAAGAGATAATGATACATAAAATCAATTATTATTTCTTAACAATGAATTCAATAAAATCTAGAAAAAGATTTATAATATAGTTACAAAAAAAAAAATTCACAAAATTTATTTCATTACTAAATTTTAAAAACATATTGTATCAGTTTGCTCTGTTCAAGTGTTTTGGAAATCTTATCGATAGCGTTGATCAGACGAATCGATTAGAAACCCAAATCAACATCAACAACTCAAACAACACAATATATAAAACATTTTAAATATTAGTTTACAAATACACTTCAAGAATGATTTGAAGATAAGTTAGAAACAAAGATGAGATGATTAAATAACAGAATAGGGAGATGGATGAGTTTATATAAATCGCGGGCAACCTTAACTGGGTCAACCGTGACTTAAAGAATAAGATCGATGTGGATTTCTTGGGTAAATCAACATTCGGTCTCAAGAGATAGAGTTCAGGATTATAAGGGGTACTAGCATCTAAACCGAGGATATAGAATCTCTGGTGAATCGATGCTGTTGTAAAGGAGTTTCCCCCTTTACAAATAAATTTGAGGTTGGCGAGACCGCCGACTCATTATGAAGATCTTTTGAAGTGGAGTTATGGGATACTCCCAAAACAAAAGAAGATAAATAGTGAGGGACACGAATGGATTTTGGAACCACAGGGAATGTTCCAAAATTCATAGGAATCGAGATAAAAAGGAAGAGGTTTAAACTCGAATGAAAGTGATTCTGTAAATACATTTACCCTTTATACTGAGTTTTTCCTAGAGCTACCAAAGCTCTGATACCAACTGTAACGACCCAATATTTTCAACCATTCGCATCCGCACATGTCGGACTTGAATTGCTCAAAATACCGCGTTGTAAATAAAATTTGACAAAACTCAGAATATACAGTAAATACATAATCACAGATCACAGACACAGTGTATTTAATAATGCAGCGGAATTTAAAAGAAATAGTAGTTCATGAAGCTACTATATAAAAATAAGATACATCAGAGTTAAACAAGATACAACAAAAGTAACAAGATATATCAGGTACAAATCAGAATACATCACTGAAATCACTGGATACAGAAAGCAAAATAGATGGCTGGATCTTCAAGGAAAGCTCCAACTCCGAAGGTGAATCTTGAATGCTATCTCACTCAATCTGACTCGAGCGTAAAGCAAAATACAAAACACTCGAGTCAGGACATAAATACTTATGAACTGTAAATAAACTCAAGTGAACAGTAACAAAAATGCAACAGTAACTTAAAGGATGCTTGGGATCGCCCATCCTTTAAGGATCCGTTAAACTATTTACTATGTAGTAATATTGCGCTACTATAATAACGTCTACAGTAAAATAAACATACTTTTAAATAGCGTTCCGGGCTACCCATATCACCCTTCACACATAATAGTCCCAGTAGTCCATCCAATATCATGCCATCTCCACTCTGGGTGACTGTCAGAGGATACCACACGGGCTACGGGAGAAAAACAAACTCGTAGTAAAGGCTCAGTATGGTAGGTGACACGGCACACAAGGCAATGCCAGGGTAGATATACCAATTAAGCACACGGGCTGGTGGTAACGCAGCAGCCACATACGCCCACCTCGGAACACACTCCCAATCAAAATCGAAGGATGGCCATCTAATCAATCACCAGTAAGAGTATAGTATCGAAGGAATGTGTCCGACCAGAGGTACTACCTCCTTTGGCCCGAGATCGCTCTTGTTTTAGCCACCTTATGCCAACTCACAGGAGTTGGGTCCACGTAATATACCTCAAGAACGTCGCCACCATCCTACTTCATTCTGGAATCTCCACCGCGTACACGGTTGTTAAAGTGGTTTTCGAAGTTGGCAGAGAGTATGACAACTTCCGATCCCGATCTCTTTAACAACCAAACGTTATTATAACGCCATGGTCATTTCAAAATAGTTTATATTTCAAGAGGATCAAATCATTTCATTTCAAACTATATTTCTTTCAAAATAGTTTATACTTCGAAACCATTAACCATTTCTATTTCAAAACTATTTATTCAATCAAAATAGTTTATACTTCGAAACCAAAAACATTTCAAACATATATTCATTTCAAAACATAATATTTTCAAAGTATAACTCTTTCGAAACCAAAATACTTGAAACAATTACACTTTGAAAATCATAACATTTCAAAATCATACATTTGAAATCATGGGATATTCATTTAATTCTTTACATTTTACAATTCATTCAATTAATACCAAATTTTCAATTTCCAACTTAATTCAATTCAAACCATCAGTTTCAATTAAATTTCCCAATAACCATTTCAAATCATATCAATTTCAAATATAGATTTGATCCACAAATTAAACTATTCAATTTTTAATATATTTCAAAGCTTTGATATCCCGCATTTCAAAAACTAAATTTTATAATTTCATATATCTCAAATCTAGTTTCATTATTACTTAGTTTTGAAATATTCGTTTCGTAAATCCAATATTATTTAAATAAACTCAATTTACAATTAAACTAAATATCCTTTCATACCAATATAAACTTCAAATATTCATTTATCAAAAGTACATATAATTCCAATTCATATTCTTTATCAAAATAAAGATCAAATCATTTCCAAACTTTATTATCAAATCATTATTTGAATTCTAATTCAAATACTCAAATTTAAATATCATTTTTAAATCAAATAAGTCATTCATTTGTTATTTCAAGTATCATTACAAAATACACTAAAAATTCCATTCAAAAATTCATTTATCTCATTACACTTCATTCCATTTAACACATAATCAAGTAAACCTTATTTAAATTCAAATTCAAATTTAAATTCCTTAAAAATTCAAATTTAAATATTAAAATATATTCAAAACTTCTAAAATTTCAAAATTAATCAATTTCCAAAAGTTAAATCATTTAACACTTTAAAATATAACTCAAACAATGTTAAAATCTATAACATTTCAAACATTGTCGAATTATAGCGACGACATCATTTATAAAGTGCTATCGTAGCTTATAGCTTCCGAAAATGGTTTAGTTCAAGAATAACGACATTTATAAAATGTCGTAATAGATATTTAGTTATTTCAAACATTGTTAGATTCAAAACAATAGCATTTAAAAATGCTGTCAAAAGACTACAGCATTTTGAAAATGCTATAAAATTCCAGGTTGCATTTTAGCTTTTCAAAAATAATAATAAAACTCCAAATTTTTTTTTACAACTTAAAAAACATATTTGTAGACTTCAAAATTTTACATAAAAGTCATTTTAACATATGATTTAACACAATAAAATTTTAAGATCAAATATTCAATTTTACAAACTCCATTCATTTATTAAGTCAAAATTCACTGTTTATTTATTTATAAATTTAATGAACTTAACATTTTACTTCAAATATCATTTCAAAACTTTAAATTAAATTTCCATTATTTATTTACATCTTAAAATAAAATTTAAAGTCAAGCGTCACATTTACTCCAAATTTACATACTTGAATTCACTTAAATTCACAATTTCAAGATTTAATATTTTACTTTCTTAAAACCATAATATATATATATATTTTAAATCAAAATTTCATACTTTTGAAAATACATATTTAAAAAAAATCATTTAAAAATATACCACGGGGTCTGTATATAATTTTCTAACCTAGGTCAAGTGATACGGATATATATCATTTCAATCCGTAATTTACAAAGAAAACCGGGTTTTATCATTTCAAACCCGCAATCCCAAGCCAAATAAAATACAATAAAAATCGCTCAGGCCTATCATTTCAGGCCATAACGATTTTTCCCTATTCTAAAGTCCATTCGGGTATGTATCATTTCAACCCATAGTGATTCTATTCTAACAGGGAACTTGCAGTGTGAATATATGCATAAACAATATAAACAATGTCAATGTCACTATATAATGTCATATATCAGATGTCAGGTGATAATTAACAGTTTTAACATGGTAATAACATGGTATAGCATATCATATGATCAACATTAACTTGCATAACATTTTATATTACTAAACACTTGTCATCAATTCACTACTTCATAAGTATAAATGTCAGAGTGAGAAAGACTCGCCTTTTCAAGCTGAAGACCACTACGACATACAAACATGATTCCAAGGGCACGACAAGCACGACAATGGATTCAAATAAGTGGAGAGAGCCTAGATGATCATCTTGTAACAATCCAATAAACACAAACAAGACAATGCAACACATGAATATACAACACAAAACAATATTTAACAAGTTGAGATACAAAGCAACAAAGACAAGATGGCTTAACCTTGCCTTAACCACTCCACTGCTCGACCATAGAGGATATTTTGCTTGGCCATTGATGTATGTTTGGGTCAGGTATGGTATCATATAGGTCAGATTTAGCACACCCATGCACGACAACATGAAGTGATGTGAAGGGGTAGTGGTGATAATATGAAGCATACATAGGTTCAAGTGCAAAATAGAGTGGTTTATGCAACATTTGGCTCGGTTATGCCAAGTTTTAGGCTCGGCCCTACATACTTCAGGTATGGTCAGATCTGAAATGATGTCTAGAGGTGGTGTAGGTAGGTGGTGGTTGAGCTAGGGGTGTGGCCAAGTCAAGATATGAAGGAGATAGTGAAGATAGACTTGGCTATGCAATGTTTTCAAGGAGTGTTGCAATGTTTTGTGGAGTTTTGTGGTGATGGCTTCATCCAATGGTCACGGCCTGATCTGGAGGAGGGGATAGGTGGTGGTTGCTGCTGCTGGTGATGGTAGAGAGTATGGTGGTGATGGTGGGTGGTAGAGGCCAAGCAAAGTTAGGTAGAGATCTAGGCAAAACAATGAAAAGAAGAAGGAAAAATAGGAAGAAGAAAGCCATTAGAATTTCTTTTTTTTCTCTTCAAGAGAAGCAGCCATGAGTTTTGAGATGTGAGAAGGATTTCTCACGTGAAAATGAGGAAGAATTCACGGCAATACAAAAAAAAATGGACGGCTACTCAAAAACGAAAGGGCAAAAGCAAGTGAAAGGTCAAAGTAATGAAAAGTCACAGGTAATATGAAAAGGTTTGACTCTTTATATTTCTATTTCCTTTAAATTAAAATAAACCATACATATTTAAATAAATAAAATATAAAACTGAAAAAAATAAATTTGAAAGAGAAAATAAATAAATATATTTTAGAAAAATATAAAATAATTATGAAAATAGCACAATAATAGAAACTAGGGTGAAAAATTGTAGAAAAAAATACAATAAGCTTTGGAACATTATAACATCACTCTAAAAATATTTTTAAAATGAAATTATATATATAACATGTCATATTACACTTATATTAAAATTATAACAAACAAAAGTATTATTTATATAAACTAAAATAAACAATTTTGTTAAATAAAACAATGTACAGACAATATTGTAAAAAGCATAACTTTCACAATATTATTCAGATTTCAACGAAACAAAAAGCAGTGTTCTTGAAATTTTATTTAATTTCATAATAAAAGATAAAATTCAAATTTTCAAACTTTTAAAACTTAAATTTAAAAGTAAAAAATTTGACCAGATTGACCAAAATTCACATTTTCTGGAAATATTCAATTTATGCATGTTTGAAATTCTAATCCACATCAAAATCAACATTTATATTTCAATTAACAAAATATATTAATTTTAATAAATAAAATAAAGAATTTAAATTAGGAATTTAAATTAAAATAATTAAAATATACAATTACAATAATCAGAAAATACAGGGTTGTTACAAATTTATGTTGAAAAGTTTTGAATTTGAAATGAAATTGTGAATTTTTTGAAAGCCATGAATGAACCTTTGTGAATGATTATTAAACCTTGTTTTGAAATCGAAGAGGATTCTAAATGGTGTATCTTTTATATAAAAGATTTGAATTGGAAACGGGTTTGAAAGCTATTAATTCCTTGATTTAAAGATTGAATGAGTTAATCCAAATTTTGAAATGGAAATTGTTTTGAAATCTGTGAATAAATCTTTGTGAACTGTAGATCAATAGATAATTTGAAATATAAATTCACTATGAAATTTATAAATGGAAAGGGAAAATTTGTCTCAAAATAAACGTTGTTTATTTTCAAAGTGTGGAAAATTATATATCTTGTAAAGATATTTTGGGAAATTAAATAATTTGGGAAATTATTTGGAATTTGATGATGTTGCGCATCTTTGTTGATAGTTAAATAACCGACTATCAATATTTACCCTTGAATGAGTATTTGTTGTGATTGCTTGAATTGAATGCCACACTTATTTTAAAATAAGCGCTCACTATTCGGGTTAACGGGGAAAGGACCATGGGGTCGTATAACCCATTCCGAATAGTGATACGTCGTTATGAATTGCATTTGAAGACCGGTGTTGAAGACCGGATAGTTGTGAAAACGGAAGGATTACCGTCGAGTTACTCTGCATCGGCTGATCTCCGGTACAGAGGTTTTATCACCCTTAGTGACGGGAAGTCCGGACGGGATTAATGAATATCCGGATTGCAAGGACTTCTTTGTAAGTGCCTTCGGTTCTGTTCGAGCCCGGAACAGACTTGTATGGATTGTATGTCTGACGTTACAATTTGAGATGTAAAGCTGGATTCTATCAAATATATTTCTATTGGTGGTGGAGAATTTATTCTCTTAGCTAACACCCTTCTCTGAGACGTACGAGCTCAGAGGTTATATAGTTGATGGTTACTAGTGATACATTCCCGAATTGGTAATGTGGCATACTGAGTGATGCTGTGAATTGATCATTGGTTGATCGTTTGTGATAGGATCATTTGTTTGATCGTCTATCTTGATGATCATTGCTTTGATCATTTGTTGACCCAAAGCACTGCTTTTGTAAAGCGTGGCTTTGATGACGAGACTTCGTCGGGCCTCACACCCCGAAATGGTCAAAACAGGAAAGATGCAGCAAGGTTATTAGGGGGTAGCGCCCCTTTAGTGTATGTCATTCCTTCTGGATAGAGGTGGTATCATGGTATGGAGCCCAGATACTTAACCTATGTGGTTACTGCAAATTTATTACTTTGTGGTTATTGGAAATCGGGGATCCTCGGATATAAATCGGTTACGATCGGGGAATGACATATTCGTGTCAGTTGTTACCCAGTTAGGGGTAACCCGGCCTTGTGTTGGCAGAGATCCGGTTAGGTTCTCGGGACGTCATTCCAGAGGCGTTTCCATGTGGTAATGGGAAGTTCCTTGGCCTGACCATTTGTTGGAAATCCAAAGAAACAATACGAGCCTTGTACGGTTTTAGTTGTAGAACCTATCATTTAATATGGTAGCTATAGCAGGCATAATATAATGGTACCTATGCTGGCTAAGATTTATATTCTACTTTCGAAATTGTTTTCTACACTATGCACTAATAATAATATCAAAAATGATTTGATTTTGCGTAGTAAGCATCTTTGACTATCATAAGGAGAAACCTCCTCCAAGTCTGCGTTTGCATTGTGTGTGTGGCGGGAGACCTTATGGTAGTTTCATTTTCAAAAAGCATTGCGAATTTTCTTTTAAAATTTCTCCTGTTCTTTGTTTAAAAGATAAATAACTGTTTTAAGTTCTCACACCAGTCACATGACTGACCTGGAGTTTATTGTTCCCTTCCTAAACTCTGGGTGCCCACCAATTTCCACACGGGCAGTCTAGAGTTTGGTTATCAGGTCATCCTGGATTCAGGTGTTGCTACAGATATCTGGAGGCGAGCTGGATGGCGTAGCATATTATCTATTGTATATGGTATTTCTTTTCCGCTGTTTGTTGTTGTACACTCTGATAATGAATGTAATGTGATGTAATGTATAAAATGTATAGTTCTTTTGTTTTAATGATTATTCATTTATCTATTATATGTTGTTCCGCTGCGATTGTGAGATTCTGATATTGTCTGTTGTTCTTTCCTGTTCTGGTATTTGTTTTTCTGTTTTTCTTTCTTTTTCTCTCTTCTTCTACCTCTTTCTTCTTCTTTAAACCCTAACATTTCGGTTTTTCGGCAATGAAAAATCGAAAACGTTACATTTGGTATCAGAGCTTATGGTTAAGCGACAACCATGGTTCTGTTGGGTGTTACTCATTAGAGATAGAGTAAGCAGTACTCTAGAATGAGTTTGAGTGTAATAATAGATATGAGTGCGTATTTGTTAGTGAATATAAAATTGTTTTATATTGTGATGATTGGTTTGTTGAGTGGTATATGAACCTTCATCGGCGCAGCCTCGAAACTGAATCGAAGGGGTTTCTAAACACTTGAATAGAACAATTCGACACAATATTGTTTTAAAATTGGGTAAATGAAATAATTTTACCTTGACTATATTTTATATATAAAAGAATAATTTTTCAGAAATTAGTAAAGTTTATATAAATTGATTGTTAGGTTGTTTGCATAAATTAAATCAAAACAACAATGGTAAAGGAAATGAATTGTATAAACAAATGAATTATAAGTATGAAATTATAATTAAAATGGTTTACAATTGTGAAATAATCTTGTATATAGAAGTGAAACTAAATGAAAAGATTTATAAAGGTGATTTATAAATAAAAAGAAAGATTTTAACTTTGGAAAAGTTGAAACAAATGTGAATAAGCACAATAAAATTTAACTATAGAAGTTAAATAAATAGAATTGGATTTCTAAGTGGAAACTTAAGTTAAGTTAAACAAATGATGTTTGAAAGAGAATATAACTTAAGTGAAGTTGAATAAAATTGATTTTGGTATCGAAGTAAAATAATCAAGTGAATTAAATGATATGAACTTGAGTTATATAAATAAAATTCAACTTGAATTGTTAAATGAATTAACAATTGAATTGATATGAAAAATTGAATGTAAATCGATTAAATGTAAAAGATTGAATAAATTGGAAGTAAATGAATTTGAATAGAATTGATTTGGATTGAATTCAAGTAAAATTAACTTGATAATTTATTTATTTGTGAAATAATTTCAAATGGAATGAATATGAATATGGAATGTAAATAAAATTGAATAAAGATGGTATGTGAGTTGGTCGTAAGCAATTTAATTTGTATTGAAACTTTATTAATTGCAAATGGAAGTAAATTGTGAATGGTTAAACAAAATTTGCAATTGCAAGTAATTAAAATAAAATATGAGATTGAATGTTGAAATTCATTTCAAATTTGTAAGCAATAAAATTGAATTGAATAATTGTAAATGAAAGATGAAATTAAATTCGTATGGGAATTAAAATGAGTTAGTAAATGAAACTAATTTAAAATAGTGATACGAATTAGTTGTAAATGAAGCTAATCAATAAAAGTTCAATATTCAGAGGAAATTAAATTTGAATAGAATTGAAATTGTGAATTGAATTCAAATGAAATTTGAAATGCAAAATTGATTGAAATGTAAAAATTGAATGAGAATAAATATGTAACTTCAATAGTGAAGTAAAAATGGTATAAGAAGTATATATTGAATATTTTGTAATGGAATGTGCAAAATGGTTTGAATGTTGGAATTGGATACTACTACTAGCAGGTTATACAGGTATATTAAAAGAAATGGAATTGGGATTTTGATTTCAAAGATAAAATTGAATTGCTCGACAAAAAGGTACGTATTTGAATTTCAGTATGAAATTTGGTGATTTTCTTCTCCAGCCACTTGGCTTTCTCTTTTCTTTTTGATTCTGAGGGGCCGTGGTGCCATTTTGTAGTCGTACCGATCGAGCCGCGCAAAGGAGACGCTGGCGAAATTTTTCGAAAATTTAGAGTGTTAGAAAATTTTTGAGAAAAAATTGAAAGTTTGAAATTTGAATTTGAATTTAAATTTAAATTTTCAAGTAAACAATGTTGTTGAAACCTATAATTGAAGTTGGAAAGCTAGTTGAAATGAAAAGGGATCTTTAGTAAAAAGGTTTAGGCTAGTAAGTTGATAAAACTATTTGGATTGTGAAAAATAGTAAACAAGTTAAGGACCATTTCTTCATAATTTGTAATTTCGGGACGAAATTCTTTTAAGGGGGGGAAGATTGTAACGACCCAGGATTTTGAACAATTTAAATTTGAAAATATTTAATTTATTTTAAATATTTGAATAATGATTTGAATTGAATTTTCAATATAACTATGAAATTGGCGATTAAATTTTTAAATTTAATCTATTGAAAGTTGAATAAAAATTTAAATCTTCAATTTTAAGCCGATTAAAATTATTTCAAAGGTTTGTAAATTTTTTATTGATAATACTAAAGATAATAGAAGCTTCAGATTTGAAATTAATAGTGAATTGTTCAGTTTTGAATTTATATCGTTTAAATCGATATTTAAAAATAGTCATTTTTCATACAGTCTCGGAATTCGACGAAACCAGTTCCATTGGGTCCGTAATATTGAATTATTACCGGATTTCAAATTTCGTATTTTTCGGAGTTGTTATGTGAGCACACGGTAAATAAACGCGTTGAAATTAATCGAGTTCAATTTAAATTTAAACTTTAAATTTTTGTCAACGCAGCCACCTTCCTTCCTGAATTTATGCCTAAAATCACGTTGCCTCTCCTTTAATCATGCCGAGAATCACGAAAGGATTGTGATGACCATGCCTCCCATTTTCTTTTAAAATACCGAAGCCCCCTTCAGTTTTCAAAAGGCAAATCAAAACAAAAATTAATGGCCGCTCCTCCTTCACGATTGAAAATCAGAGATTCACGAAAACAAAACCCTTTCTCTTCGTTAAATCAAATGGCCGAAGCCTAGGAAAAAAAAATGGTGGCCGAAGTTCTTCATTTAAAAAAGAAAAAGAAAAAAAAATGGAAATCGCGATGGGTGGCTACGAACGCGAGAGAAAGGAGGGCGTTCATCTGAGTGCGATCAACTCGCGACTGGGGAAGTCGACAGGGGTTGGTGGATCATCGCGAGCAGGGTAGTGGTCGACGCGAAGGAGTGTGAAGCCTAGGGCTTCTGGCAGGTCGCGAATTGCGACGGCATGAGGGCGACGGCAAGGGCTTCACGCGCATGTCAGATGGGGTCGCGGCTAGGGTTCGACGATCTGGAGTGGGCGAGGGTTTGGGGTAATCTCTTGTTCTTGGATAAAAAAATTTTTTTTGCTTAGTATGATACTTGTACTCTGTAGGGTTAGATGTTTGAATAAATATAAATATAAAAATAAAATGAAATGATGATGCCAGTAAAAATAAGAAAAGATGTATATGATATTTATAGTTAGGTATTGAATCTGTATTTTAAATTTTAAAATGTATTTAATTTATATGGATATAAATATATTTGAAAAATATTTATACAAACAGTGAAGTTTTACAGAAAGGAAAATTTTCGATTATGTGATTTATAGAATAGATGGTATTTTATTAAAAAGGAAGATAAATTTATTTAACTTACTTGTTTAATTTATTTTTAGGGAGGATTAAAGAAAATTTAGTTTTAAACTAAAATTTTAGTTAAACGAATTTATTAATGGAAATTGATTTGTTTGATAAGTTTATTTGATTTGGTTAGTTAAATAGAAATAAATATATTAAAGGAAATTTAGTTTTTTTTTAAATTTAATTTTTTTTTGTTAAATAATCTGTTAAAAGGAGAAATAGTTTAAATTTAAATTTAATTGTTTAAAATGAAATTATTTAAGAAGAATTGGTTTAAATAAAACTATTAATTTATTAAACAATTAAAAACGGGAATTTGTTATTTAATTTGATTCGAATATTAACAAATTGTGTAAAATATTTATACAAGGTATAAATCAAGGAAATCGAGTCAAGATTGGAAAACGGATTGCAAAATAAATAGCGAAGGTGAGAACTTCTCACACAAAAGGGTTTATTTAAATTTTAAATAGTTAGATTTAAAATTTGTTGATTGAATGATTGTTTGCTTGAATGATGATTGTTGTGTGTATATATATATATATGATTGAAATAGACCCTATGCGCCGTTAGTAAGCGGAGGTTATTTATTACACACATATACCGCGATATTCCACCTCGAAGTGGAATTGGTATTATATTAGTATATAGCAATATATATATTGGCATATGTATATATTGCAGTTGATTGATTTCCCGCCTTGTATAGCGGATGAGATCCTATTGCGCCGTTATTAAGCGGATATATATTTTATAAATCCCATATACCGCGATATTCCACCTCGAAGTGGAATGGTATTATGCTAACATCTTTGGATGCAGGGAAACAGGTTGGAGGGATCCAACTGGATTCCTCACAAATATTTATTTGATTATAGATATTGTGTGAATTGTGATTATCATATTGATATATGATATTTGTTGTTGTGATTGGCTATTGGATGTTGTTGCATCATCGGATTCATTTTTAAAGTTAAAAATAACGATTTTTATTTTTAAAAAGGATTTTTAAATTGATTTTCCAAGTACATGTTTTTATTTAAATTTTGAATTGATTCATTTTAGATAAATTTAAAATTTCAATTTTTAAAGTTATAGAATTCAGGATTTTTGGAAAATATAACCAAAATGTTATTTTTGAGATAAGTAGTTAATAAATTTATGAAATGGCTTAAATTGAGATTTTTGAATTATTATTATAAACGGTTTATATAAAAGAAATTTTTTGATATTTATGAATTTAAAATATTGGAATTATAAAACGAGTGTTATAAGTATTATAAAATGAATAGATGTTGTAAAATAAAGGATTTATAAGTAATTTACTTATAAACTGGATTTTGGCATTTAAATAGGATATTAATAGAAATTTTTAATAAAAAAGATTTTATAAGTTGAAGTTGTCCTAAAATATAAACGGAATCTTATAAGTAATAAGATTTAAAAATTGTGAAGTTTTAAAAGAACGATTTGGTAAATGAATGAATTATAAGTATTTAACTTATAATATGGACTGTTGGTATAAAATTGAGTTATATAATTCGAATTGGATTGATAAAGGAAATTTATAAATCGAAGTTTATAAATAGGAATAGAATTTACAAACATTTGTTTATAAATTCGTAATCAATTGAATATAAAAGTTTATTAAAGGAGTTATATTCACATTTTTGAACAGTGAATATATCGTTAAATAAAATGGATATCTTTTGGGAAAAGGATGTTTTAAATAGAATTTAAAACGATTTAAAGACGTTTTAAAATGCATTAAGTATCGAAAACATAGATTTCAACATTTATTGTTGAAATAGACGTTTTCGAGAAATAAAAAGGGAATGGAAACATAGATTTCAACATTCATTGTTGAAATAGACGTTTTCGAGAAAATAAGGAAATGATGGACTATAACACTGTTGTTATAGTAAATGATTTCCGAAAGGAAATATTTTGTATAGTATTGGGATTTACATATCTATTTTAAATTTCGAATCCCTATACTAGTGATTTTGGGTTGTCGTAACAATGTTTTATGCAACATTCGTTTTGACCCAAATGAATGTGAATAAAAGAATGATTTCCTTAAAGAATGAAATCTATACTTAATAGTGATTTAAGTATATTGAATATTTTCAAATTGTTGAAAATAAATAAGATTTATGAAATACTTATTATTAAATAAGTATGGAAATGCTTTTCCAATATGAAATGAAACGTTTTGAGAATTTATCTTCTTGAAGATAAATTGGAATTGAATAATTGAACCTTTTGAAAACTATAGATCAATAGATAATTTGAAATATAAATTCACTATGAAATTTATAAATGGAAAGGGAAAATTTGTCTCAAAATAAACGTTGTTTATTTTCAAAGTGTGGAAAATTATATATCTTGTAAAGATATTTTGGGAAATTAAATAATTTGGGAAATTATTTGGAATCTGATGATGTTGCGCATCTTTATTGATAGTTAAATAACTGACTATCAATATTTACCCTTGAATGAGTATTTGTTGTGATCGCTTGAATTGAATGCCACACTTATTTTAAAATAAGCGCTCACTATTTGGGTTAACCGGGAAAGGACCATGGGGTCGTATAACCCATTCCGAATAGTGATACATCGTTATGAATTGCATTTGAAGACCGGTGTTGAAGACCGGATAATTGTGAAAACGGAAGGATTACCATCAAGTTACTCTGCATCGGCTGATCTCCGGTACAGAGGTTTTATCACCCTTAGTGACGGGAAGTCCGGACGTGATTAATGAATATCCGGATTGCAAGGACTTCTTTGTAAGTGCCTTCGGTTCTGTTCGAGCCCGGAACAGACTTGTATGGATGGTATGTCTGACGTTACAATTTGAGATGTAAAGCTGGTTTCTATCAAATATATTTCTGTTGGTGGCGGAGAATTTATTCTCTTAGCTTAACACCCTTCTCTTAGACGTACGAGCTCAGAGGTTATATAGTTGATGGTTACTAGTGATACATTCCTGAATTGGTAATGTGGCATACTGAGTGATGCTGTGAATTGATCATTGGTTGATCGTTTGTGATAGGATCATTTGTTTGATCGTCTATCTTGATGATCATTGCTTTGATCATTTGTTGACCCAAAGCACTGCTTTTGTAAAGCGTGGCTTTGTGGACGAGACTTCGTCGGACCTCACACCCCGAAATGGTCAAAACAGGAAAGATGCAGCAAGGTTATTAAGGGGTAGCGCCCCTTTAGTGTATGTCATTCCTTCTGGATAGAGGTGGTATCATGGTATGGAGCCCAGATACTTAACCTATGTGGTTACTGCAAATTTATTACTTTGTGGTTGTTGGAAATCGGGGATCCTCGGATATAGATCGGTTATGATCGGGGAATGACATATTCGTGTCAGTTGTTACCCAGTTTGGGGTAACCCGGCCTTGTGTTGGCAGAGATCCGGTTAGGTTCTCGGGACGTCATTCCAGAGGCGTTTCCATGTGGCAATGGGAAGTTCCTTTGCCTGACCATTTGTTGGAAATCCAAAGAAACAATACGAGCCTTGTACGGTTTTAGTTGTAGAACCTGCCATTTAATATGGTAGCTATAGCGGACATAATATAATGGTACCTATGCTGGCTAAGATTTATATTCTACTTTCGAAATTGTTTTCTACACTATGCACTAATAATAATATCAAAAATGATTTGATTTTGCGTAGTAAGCATCTTTGACTATCATAAGGAGAAACCTCCTCCAAGTCTGCGTTTGCATTGTGTGTGTGGCGGGAGACCTTATGGTAGTTTCATTTTCAAAAAGCATTGCGAATTTTCTTTTAAAATTTCTCCTGTTCTTTGTTTAAAAGATAAATAACTGTTTTAAGTTCTCACACCAGTCACATGACTGACCTGGAGTTTATTGTTCCCTTCCTAAACTCTGGGTGCCCACCAATTTCCACACGGGCAGTCTAGAGTTTGGTTATCAGGTCATCCTGGATTCAGGTGTTGCTACAGATATCTGGAGGCGAGCTGGATGGCGTAGCATATTATCTATTGTATATAGTATTTCTTTTCCGCTGTTTGTTGTTGTACACTCTGATAATGAATGTAATGTGATGTAATGTATAAAATGTATAGTTCTTTTGTTTTAATGATTATTCATTTATCTATTATATATTGTTCCGCTGCGATTGTGAGATTCTGATATTGTCTGTTGTTCTTTCCTGTTCTGGTATTTGTTTTTCTGTTTTTCTTTCTTTTTCTCTCTTCTTCTACCTCTTTCTTCTTCTTTAAACCCTAACATTTCGGTTTTTCGGCAATGAAAAATCGAAAACGTTACAAATAGAAATTGAAAATTTATCGATTTAAATAACGTGTAAAATTAGTCATTTTTGACACTGTTCCAGATTTCGACGAAACTAGTTTCATTGGATCTGTAATGTTATATCATTATAGGATTTCAAATTTCGTGTCAGTCGAACTATGGTTTGGTCGTGCGAAGCTGAAATGCATAGAAATTTATTTAAGTAATTTTTAATTAAAATAATTCGATTCGAAAACCTATCTTCCAAATACGAAGGAATAAGCTCCCGATATATATTCCATTGTAATCCGAATAGGGGTAAAACATTATAAATGCCTGGCGGCACGCTTCGTTTGGAGTTCGGAAATATTTCGCATGAATAATGTTTGAATATTTTCTATAAAAGGACATAACTTTTCTATTTGCTAACCCTCTCCCTCTAAGAAACCCTAGCTGCAACTAAAAATTTAATGGCCAGAAATGTTTGATCTTTCTTCCCGCCGATCTCCACATCCACGCAATTTTAGGCAACGGCGTCAACTGGAAAGTCGAAGAGCTCGTCGAGCACTAGAAAATGAACGGTGGAAATCTTGAATTGTCGTCGATTAGAGACATAAATGTGCCGCGTTCATCCTTCATTCATTCATGTTTTTCAAGGAAAAGAGGTGACCGAGCTTCACAAGGCAAGGGGTAGTGGTGCTAGGCGTAGAGCTCTCGAATGGTGGAGCTCGATCGTGTTCACAGCGAAGAAGGAGGGAGCTACATCGAAAGGAATCGAAGGCGTATGGGTTGTTCGATCCTAGAGGTTGTCGTGATGGGGAAGAAACCAAAAACGTGCTGAGATATGATCAAGAGAGAATGAACAGCCATGATCTAAAGAAGGTTTCAAAATAAAAATAAAAAGTTGCAAATTATTTATTTAAATTCGTGTAAACTTATAAATTGCATAATTTATTCATATGAGGTCGAAATTGGACGAAACTAATTACATTGGGTTCATATTCGTGAATACTACGCGATGGAGCTGGTTTAGAATTGATTGGAGCTAGTAAAAAATTTAGGTAAAATTAAACGTCAGTTTAATTTTATTCGAAATAAAACGCTGCAACGTCTACTGGAATCAAACGAGTACAACTCACTCTCTCTGTCTCACTTATACTTTTATATAATTGAGAATAAATTTATTTTATATTTTTTGGTGATTGTTTAGATGTTATGCTATAGTAGTTAGTAGTTGGATAAGACCCTATACGTTCCTGTGTATGAGCGGATGACCCTTTGTACGTTACAGGTTAGAAGGATCCAATTGTGTTATTTATTTTATATGCAGATATATCTATATATGTTGTAACGTGTGATATTTGATGCAGGGGAATAGATTAAAGGGATCCAACTTGATTCCTCATTTTTGTTGATTATTTTTCATATATATGTGATATATGATATGTTTGGATGCCATATTTGTTGAATTGATTGTTTATCCCTTATTTAGTGCTTTAGCAGTACTAGGCCATATTTTCAGTATTTTGAAATACTATGGAAGTGATTTTGGTTTAATAGTGATTTTGAATGATTTAGAAGTATTTATGCTTATAATTATTTGTGAATTATGAAATGGAGCTCATTTAAATTTAAATGGAAAGCATGGTTTTTATTGGTTTTAAATTTACAGTTTTTATGAAATATTTGTAAGTTAGATTTGTAAGTTGATTTTTATATTAAGGATTTATAAAAGTAACATTTTTATAATCTAGGTAATTGATATTGGTAAATATCGTTTTATAGATATTTATGAAATCAAGATTAATAAAATTTGAATATATGAACATCTTATGATTAGAATCACGTAGTTTGACTATAAGATGTTTCATAAAAATAATTGATAAGTAAGGAATTAGCTGGAACCTGGTATTAAATTTAGGCAAGATAATTAAATCTGTATTTATAAATATTTATCAAGGAATGATATTGTTTATTTATTATCATTGATTGATTGAATTTATTGGATATTAAACTTGAAGTTCAAATACCTTATAAATTCATTTTCATGATTTGACTATAAGGTATTTGATAATAATAATAATTGTGTCAAGTTAAGAATTATTTATGAGCATGTTTTACAAATTCACGATTTTGGACAGTGAATAATCCTTTCAATTGAATGTGTACTAGCAATATATCTAAATGGAGTTCAAATGATTTATGAATATGCTTATTCTGCTGAGATAAGTATGTGAAACTGTTTTCCAATTATTGAATATTTATAAAGTTTATGAGTATCTTTTTATAAATATTTTGGAATATATATATATATATATATATACATATATATATATATATATATATGAAAAGTGATTTGGTTTATAAGAAATATAAAAGGGCCTAATAATTGCTTTATTATTAAATTATGCCTATTAGCAATGTTTCGATTCCATGACTTGGTGTGGAAACTGATTAGTCGCGCACTTAGCATGTAGCCAATTGTGTAGGTTTGCTTACCAGTTGTGTTGAGGATGTTGATTCATGTAGTGCAGAGTATTACTCCAATCGATCGAGCTTCCTTCTTTGCCGAAGGATAGAAAGTTAAAAATTGGAACTGTGATAAGCATACGAGACTTGGTTTAATATGTGGTTAAGAGACACTTTTCGATATTGGTGCGGAGAGACCGGGATCGGAGATATCCGAAAATCACTCCAGACCGATGTATGCGTTCGGAAGTGCAGGTTACTGCTGTTGATTTATGAAGACTGAGGATCTTCATAGCATGAGGATTACTTGTTGACATGCTCTAGGTGGCTCCCATTATAGAGTTATTTATAGTTGTGGTCTCCTTGTTGTGGAGATTTTTCGGTTGTAAGGACACTTGCTACTAGTGGTAGTAGGAGAGTACCTTCGGTTTCGTTCAGTCCCAGAACGAACTTGTATGGACGTTTTTCTAACATTGTATTCTAAATCACATTTGAGTGGTTTCTATAAACGTATATCAGTTGGTGGCAGAGAAGACAACTTCTCTTAGCTTGACACCCTTTCCCAAGACATAAGAGCTCGGAAAGTTATACTTTCCTAGAAATCAGTCTTGTGACATGGAATGACAATGTGGCATTCAAAGATGTGATATGTGAAAGGTAATCGTAGCCTCGCGAGCCTCACACCCCGCTTATGATGGATTCTATGTGGTTAGATGTATGCTCGCATTTCGGATAGTAGTGATTTGGGTTATCAGACGTTCACAGCACTAGGCACCAGATACCTCTGGGCCTCATGGCAGGGATGCAAGAAGTATGAGTCCTTGGATGTTATTCGTAGATTGTATCCCCTTTTAGCCATTTGTGTTATGGTATAACGGCGTTTGAGTCTTGGACGTAAGCCGTGGATACAGATTGATCTTTCCACTAATTATTTTATATCATATTGGAAATCCAATTTCAATATGTGCCTGCCATTTTGTTTTCTATAGCCTTAATGATTAGACACGGAATTTAATAATGGTAACAATTTCAGATATTTGCTATTATTTGTGAAACATACACTATTATAATATGGAATGATTTGATACAAAATGTTTTGGTTATCGTAGGGTAAAAACTTGTCCATGTTTATGTGTGCGCATATCTTATGAGATACCTTTGTTTTGAAAAAAAAAGTTTTGGTAATTTAATAAATTCAATGGAGTATGTTTTCTCATGCTGGTTTACCAGACTGATATGGACGTTCTCCCCTTTCAATGCTCGAGTCAGAACGAGTATATTTTCAGGTTTAGAGTTGGTGCTTTTGAGCTTCAGCAGGAGAGCTAGAAGTCTTCATGTCGTCTACACATATCATTTATTTTCCGCTGCTTTATTATTTAAATTATCGGCAAGGACAGGTTATTACAACTGTCCAGTTGATGATTAGTGATTGATTATTGAACTCTAATTGACGAATGTATGTATATGATATTATTGTTTCTCTTTTGTAAAGATTATACATCTATATTATATGTTATTCCGCTGCAATGTGAGATTCTGTATGTTATGTTTTGTTTTCTTCTTTTCTCCTTCTTCTTTTCTCTTTCTTCCATTCTCTTCTTCTCTCTTCTTTTCTTTCTCATAACTTTCCGTCATTCTAGGAATTTTGGGTTGGACATGTGTAGTTTTTGGTCGATTCAAAGGATACGTATTTGCGGGTCATCACATGTATTACTTACCGAAAACTATATTCGAATGAATTTCCCTAATCAATACCATTAGACAAATGTCTTTTTCAGGAAGGCTCACTTCAATCACAACCATATTGAATGTACCCAAGAAATTCTTTGGAGACTCGTCAGGGCCATGAAAAATGATGGATAAGGACATCACATTCTTGCATCAAGCAGGTAGCAGCCTGGACTGCTCTACAAACTTCATAGCCAACTGGTCAAATGTTGATATGGACCTCAACGAGAGCCATGTAAACCACATTATAGCCACTTCTTCAAGAAATATCAAGAAATATCTACATCTCACAGCATCTATTTCCCTAAACCATCCCTGTGCCACTGGTAATCTAGAAATTTTTCTCTCGGATCAATCATTCCGTTGTAAGACGGCATCATGGGCATTACAAATCTCCTAGGATACTTCTCCTGTAAAATCTCCTCAGTAAATGGGTTCCTATTGGGCGATGAACCCCAACCATGACTAATTCTATGTTGGTTTTCATTCACCGGCTTTCTCATCATATCAATAATATATTCTAGATCCGTATGATTGACCGAACGATGATTATCAAGGCATTCCCTTAGTATTTGGCTCTATAAACGATCTCGGTTAGTTTCATGACATAAGAATTACCCTATCTTTTGGAGAACCATTAGTCTAGTCGTTCATTTAATATGTTCTCTGTGTGATGGTTCAATAGCATTTATCTGAACACCACCGCTCTAACCACTAACTAACGGCTCAACATCAAGCACATCTCACAATACATCATCCTAATCATTAACATCACTTTGAGGCCTTAACTTGATGCCAAGTTATGGAGTCAACTCTATGCCGAGTTATGAGTTTTCTATCTAAGCTTTTCCCGCTCCAATGTTCAAGTCCTTGCTTCTTTCCTCTACATTTTCAATTTTCATCTTTGTGGTTTTTTTTCGATGAGGAAGAACTCTCTTCTTTGAATCAGAAGAATGATAACTCCTTTTCATTCCTCCTACATCTCTAGGATTAGCTGGGAGATCAAAATCATGTTCTCCTTCACCTACTTCGTCATAGCATTCTAGCTTTCTATTAATTTTTTGTCCATTTCCATCATTATCCTATCCAAATTAACCTTAGTTACCATTTCTGATGCACTTTGAGGTTATGCAATAGCAAGTTTACTGGTCTCTTCTCCGTGAGCATTCAGTTTCAAAATCATTGGTGGGTCTTGAAGTAGTTGACTTTTCTATAGGATTTTTGGGTCCTTAATCTTTCTTTGAAACAATGATAGACTTTATGGAAATCTAAGTAATCAAGGATCATCTAGTAACCATTTTTTAGATATAACTCATAAATTATAGTAATCCAAAGGTTCAAGGTACATCCAAATAGTGAGAATTTCAATACTTCTCAATGAAAGAACCAAAATGTTTGTGCTAAAAGTAGGGCTAATACTTGATCAAATTATAAGAAAATAAATAAATAAATGTAAAACGAAGTAAATAACACACAAGAACTTATAATAGTTCGCAATTACTTTGGCCTATATACACTTAAACATAGTTAATGATTTTTGAAGTTCTTTACAACTGTGATTTTCAACTCGATTACTTATAAGTTGGTAAGAATCCAATTGAGCCTCAGAGTAAAATCAATAAATTCAAAAAGTAAAGAAAACATCTCGTTTCGTACTATGTTCCTCATATTTATAGGCGTAGATCAATGAAATAAGCTCTGATATTTGCTACCTATGTTCTCTACATCTAGGAGTAGGTTTAGGAGGAAGATCGTGGCTAGATTAGCATCTCGATGGTAAACTCAGTACCGAATTGTGCTTCACAACTTGGTGCTGAGCCATAGATTTTCCAACTTTTCTAAGTATTTTGCCTTTGCTTCTTCGTTCTCTTGAATGGAATGCCCTTGGCCCATCGTCTTTAGTTCCATAGTATGCTTTGCCTTTGATTCGTTCTCTAGTCTTATTGAAGTAGTTGTGTAAACTAGGTTTTGTGACTCGGCACCAAGTTGAGGGGTTCAACTCAATGCCGAATTGACACTTTATCTGGCAACTTCTCCATTCACACTTAGTTCATTTGAAAAAATGGCTAGATACCTTCAAGATTCAAGCAAGGTTCTACAACAACTCTTAGGACTTCGATTGGATTCTAACCTCCAAAGTTAGGATTCAAGATTTTCGGTTCGCTTTCCAACCGTTCAATGGTTCAAACTCATCCAAATACGGATTTTTTCAAAAGCACGATAATAATTTTTACTAACGAAAAAATATACATAATTAAAATATATGTACATGCTAACAATTATTATGATAAAAAGATATAATTAACATATACATTTTTTAAAACATTAAGTATATTATTAAATATAGTAAAGTATGTATGTGTATATATATGTATATATGTATAAAATTATTTTGACCTAAAGTTTTTCTTCATAAAATCCGAAAACATTTTAATAATTTATATGTATATATAAAAGTTAAATCATTATATTTTAGAATATGAAGCTAGTTTTATAGTAATATTAAGTGGATAAAATTAATATGGTTTAAAAAATATTTCCGTCGAAAATAAAAAACTTACAATTATATTAATATTAGTTAATTTGAATCTAAATATGCATAGATATAAAAGTTAACTAATAATTATTACTTTGTAATATACTTTGCAACTTTAAAATTCATTTATTATAAATATAAAATTTAATATTATGGTCGAAATTTTTTATACATATACATATAAAAAATTCCTTTTCCTACAAACGAATTGTTATAATAGATTTAATGATCACAACTAATTAATAATTCGTAGATAAACAACTACGATATTGTATGACAAAGACCAACATTTACAAGCGATGATAAATTGAACACAAACAGACAATCAATTCCATACACACACATATATATCATATATATTCAATTATGTACTTATTGAGATGAAGCCTACAATCCACACTTTGATCTATACAGTTTCCTTTGATATTTAAGATCTGCACCCTACGTTACAAGAGATAGGAGTTTAAACACTGGACCTACATAATATATATTGATAGGAGTTAAATGAAGTTGAAATGGAGGTAGAGTCTTGTTCTACTAATTTTGACCAAGAGAGGTAGAAGAGGATGAAAAAAGTTAAAACAAAATGAGGTGCTTAATATTCGAATATATAATGGAGATTAGAGAAAAATATCCACATATTCTTCTCATGCCAATCAAAGACTTATGACTCCTTTGTTGCCCTCTTCTGCCAGGCCAAAATAGAATTCCTACACGAACGGAATAAAAAAAATCTGTTAGCAATTAATATCATTTAAATTCAATTTAAATTTACATTGAAATCATATATCGAAATGTACATATATAACTTTTATATACGCACCCAATGAATTACAAACAACACTCTGAACAATTCCATGTCCACTCCATTTTACTAAATACACCCTAAACAAAAATACAATAACAATTAATATTTCATAAATATTAATTAATTTAATCAATTTATAACTATTATAAATCAATTAAATCAACTGGTGTTTCTAAAATTGAATAGATTCGGTTATGCGACTCATAGGTGTGAATTTAGCTAGCAATTAATATTTGAACTATTCAGATACTAATGTTCACACATCATCTTAGCTAGCGGTATGACAGTTTGACTTAATTCATCACTTACAAATCTCATCGGTAAATAATAATTTTACAATTTGAGTGGTACCCTTTTTTAACGATTATTTATGCTAATTCTCTTTGTCAATACTATATCGCAATATGACTCATGGAATTTAGTTTTGGTCAAAATTCCGATATCGTACTTATTAACTCAGTTGTTCTATAAACAAAGTCTATGGTTCGATAATAACATTTATTTTTATTCATGGTACTCTTAAAAGAAAATTTTATTTTGTGTTGACTATAGTTGACCATTATACTAATTTCATACAACTAAGGTGATGAATTCTCTATAGTGTTTTACTTCTAATGTGTCAACTCACACTCAACTATAGTTGTTCGATAGACGTCATACTATGATTTAACCATAATTAAAGTGAAGTCTCCACATTAAAGTTCAATATTATTCTCAGATCAAGAGAACTATTTAATATCATTGCTCGACATTTCCTATTTGACCAACCAATATGAAACTCTCGGATGAGTCATTCCAAAATTACCTAGTAACCATCAGTACATAACCTCTTAGTTCCCTTAATATATTGTCCAACATCTGTAGAGCGTTACGTAATCTGGTCCCATCGGATATAATGATATCCTTCCTTGGAACATCTTGATTAGGCATATTTAAAATAATATGTCATTTAAAGTAGGGACTTTCTCATGATTTCAACTCATTGTAATTATTAACACATAACATATCATAAAATGGTTTTCCATTAAGTATATTTAAATTATTTATTTAATTAATATTTCACAATATAAGAAATATAAAATAGAAACAAAAACCTTTTATTTCGAACGAGTTTTTTTACATGGAATTCATAATGTACAGTAAATTACAGAATTATCCCTATAGAACACCCCCCCTTAACTCTATCACTCATTAGTTTTTACAATGGTTTCGATAATGTAGGTTACTTTACTAAAAGTTTTCTTTACTACCTATCCGTTAAAATGGCGGAAATTTTTATCTACATTAATGGATTAGTTCAAAACGTAGTCATTACGGCACGGATTATAATACACGTATTATTTTGCAAAGTCAATATTTGACAGGTTATCATCCATAAGACTTGTACAATATACGCGACTAATACATGATGTATTATCTCTACTTTGTGAACTAATATAAGGGGCATAGGTATCGATATTATTAATATGTTTTTAAGTTTTTCTTCCACTGTCTAGTATATTTTGGATAATATATTATCAATTTATGACTTGTCTTCTTTGTCACTTTGTGGTTACATATAATATATTATCATATATATCAACTATATTTTTACTATAATATAGTATCATATTATATGATACGTTGTTTACTACACAAATCAATTTTACACAAGTTTACACAAATATTTGTTTTTCTATCTTCATAACGAAATAAAGTGTTGGTTATGAAAATGCTAACTTCATTTTGTTGAGTTTGATCACTAAGTTTTTTCATGCTTAAATGTTTCTTATTATAGGAAATAAATTTTTGAAGAGAATACAATTAAATTTTCTACAACCATGACTGCTTTGACCTATCTTTTGCATGTAATGTCAATGGTGACATTATGTATGTTCTAAGCTTTGTATATGAAATATTATATTTTATTATTTATTTATGTTTGATTAAATGTTTTTTTATTGTAGGATGTTAAATCCTTGAAGAGAATGTGTGACGACCTACAAATCCGTACCCTTTGAATCGACAATAAACCACACATGTCCGACCAAAATGCACAGACCGACGGAAAGTCAAGAGAAAGAAAAGAAGAGAAGTAGAGAAGAGAAGAAAGAGAGAAGATAGAACCAAAAAGAATAATACAAAATCTCACATCGCAGCGGAAAACATATAATATCATATTAATGCTCTTTACAAAACAGAAACTGCATATATATACACATCAATCAGAGTTCAACAATCAATCAGAGTTATCAGCCAGAACAGTTATAATAACATGTCCTTACAAATGCCGATAATATGAAACAACAACTAAGCAATGCAACAGATAATCAATAATCAAAACAGATACGCGTATACGAAATGAAGATCTCAAGCTCTCCTGCTGAAGCTCCAAAAGTATCAAATCTAGACCTGTAAATATACTCGGTCTGACCCGAGCATTGAAAGGGAAGAACTCCCGGATCAGTCTGGTAAACCAGCGTGAGAAACACACTCAACTGATTTTATTAAATTACCAAACTTTTCCTTAGTTTTCAAAATAAAAGTATCTCGTAAGACAAGTCCACACATAAACACCGACATGTTTTTACCTTACGATAACTAAATCATTTCATATCAAACTCATATGATATTATACTAGTGTCTAGTATACAAATAATATTCAAAATAGCCGAAATTGTTACCATTATTAAATTCCAGCATACTAGGCTCTACAAATAAAATGGCAAGTATGTAGGGGAGTTTGGATTTCCATACAAATGACCAGGTGAAGGGACTACCTTCTGGCAGTACATCTCTAGAAGAATGTACCGAGAAACCATCACAAAGTTTCTCTACCAACACAAGACCGGCCCACCTCTATAACTAGATGGAACCGATTATGTCATCCTACGGTCGTTACCGACCTTTACCGAGGGCCCTCAAGCATACAAACCACAATAATCAGATACACGACGTCATAGCATGCAAAGATATATCTAGAAGAGGATGATCATATCCTACTTGGAAATGACCCACTTAGCCATGCCGCATCTAACCCTGTTTTGGTCATTTCCAATTATTGAGGCCTGATGAGGTAACGATTACCTTTTACAATCACATATCACATCACTTTGAATGCCACACGGCGATTTCCATTGACTACTAATTGCCTTCCGCAAAAATACAACCCTTAAGCTCATACGTCTCAAGGAGGATGTTAAGCTAAGAGAAGTTGCCTTCTCCACCACCACTGATGTACATTTGTAAAAACCAATGTACGTAATCTATAGAAATGCAATGTCAGACAAACATCCATACAAGTTGTCAAGGAATCGGACAAACCGAAGGTACTTTCCTACCACATCCTGTCGGGAAATCTCTAGGATTAGTAGCGAATAGTCCTCGCATTGGATATTTCATAATGAAGAAACCAATGCTACTGGATGTATATTGGGATTTTAACCCCAAACGATCAACAAGCAGTCCCCCACTATGAAAATCCGGAATATCAAAATCATCATAAGCAACCTGCACAATCATCGCATATACGTTGGTCCAAAGTGGTTTTCAGATAAATCAGATGCCGGTCTCTTCGCACCAACAACGCAAAAGCATTTCTCAACCTCACACAGAAACTAAGCCTCGTAGACTTATCACGTCTCTAACTTTCAACTTGCAATCCTTCGGGACAAGAAGGAAGCTCGATAGATTAGAGTAATACTCTGCACTATACGAATCAATATCCTCAACACAAACGATAATCAAGCCTACACAGAAGGTTACATATTAAGTGTACGACTAAATAGTCCCACATCAAGTCGAGGAACTAAAATTTTGGTCAAGTTTGATAGTCGGTTATTTAACTATCAAAGCAAACAAACAAATATTCAGCACCATATACAATCACTAGGCCCTTTTAATTAATCTTTTATTAATTAAATCATTTGCCAAATATTCACTTCAAATTATCTTTAAAAAGATATATTCTCAAACCATTTCAACTTTTCAATATTGGAAAACGTTCCCATGTGCTTATTTAATAATAACTAATTCACAATTCACTTAATTTTCAACACTTAGAAAATAGTGCATATACTTGAATCACAATTAAGTATATATTTTATTCTTTAAGGAAAACATTCTCTTTAAATATCTTTTATTTGGATCAAAACGAATGTTGCGTAAAACATCGTTACGACAACCCAAAATCACTAGTATAGGGATTCGAAAATAAGATAGATATAAAAATCCCAATGCTACACAAAATATTTCCTTTTGGAAATCATTTACTACAACAACAGTGTTATAGTCCAGCATTTCCTTATTTCTTGAAAATGTTTATTTCAACAATGAATGTTGAAATCTAGGGTTTTGATCCTTAACACATTTTAAAACATCTTTTAATCATTTTATTCCATTTAATAATATCACTTTCCAAAACATTTATTTAATTTAAAAGGTTATTCACTTTCCAAAGCATATCCATTTTATTCAATATATTATTCACTGTCCAAAATCGTGAATATAAATCTTTTACCAAATCCAATACTTCTACACATTTTATTTAAAGGATAATCCACTGTCCAAAATCGTGGATATAATTCCCAACCAAATTCTTTATTATTACAACATTTAATTTAAAGGATAATTCGCTGTCCAAAATCGCGAATATATCTCCTTTAATAAGCTTCATATTTACTTATCAAATTCAATTGAGTTCGGATTTATAAAAAATGTTTATAAATTCACATTTCTATTTTATAAAAACTTCAATATATAAAATCTCCTTTATTAACCAATTCCATTTATCTCATTTATATGCCAAATCAAATTTGTAAGTTAATTACTTCTAAATCTCTATTTATAAATTCATTTATTTTATAGCTTCACGAATTATATAAATCGTATTCACTTATAAAATCCACTTATAACTTCATTTTAACACTTATAAAACTCGTTTTATAATTCTAATATTTTAATTTATAAAATATCAATTTTATAAATCTTCTATATAAACCATTTTACAAAATAGTTAACTTCACATTCCAAAAATCACATTTCAATTATATTTCCCAAAACATCATAATTTTTATAACATAAAAAATTATAATGTTTATTTATTTAAAATGAATCAATTCCAAAATTCGATAAACCGTGTTCCTTAAAATCACTTTAAAATCCTTTTAAATTTGGAAATCATCACTTTATCTTCTTAAATTATCAAAAATAGGCCCAATGCTGCAACAGCACCAAATACATCGATCACAGCATCCAAAACATCATATATCAATTTGATAACAGAATAGATCACAATATCTGTAAATAAATCAATACTATTAAGGAATCCAGTTGGATCCCTCCAACCTGTCATATGCAACAAATATACATATTAGAATATGTGTACAATGTCCGCTTCGTGGCAGATGCGCGTACAAAGGGTCATCCGCTCATACACGGGAACGTATAGGGTCATCTACTCCACTAGGCAGGTATATATCCAAATACCAATCAATATATCATATATCATCTAAACAATCATCAATCATCATAAATTATATTTATTCTCACTTATATAAAAATATTAGTGAGTCATAAAGAGTGAGTTATACTCACTTTGATTCCAATCGCGGTTTCAGTGTATTATTCCGAATAAAATTAAACGACCGTTTAATTTTACCCAAAATTCACACTTGCTCCAATCAACCCCAAACCAGCTCCATCGTGTAGTGTTTGTCTATACGAATCCAACGCAAGCCGTTTCGTGCGAAACAGACCTCGTATCAAAAAGTTATGCATTTTTAAAGTTCGTACGAATTTAAATCAATCAATTTCAGTTTATATTTATTTTTTTAAACCTTTCTTTTCCCCCGGCCGTTCGATTCCTTTGATTGTATCAGGGCCGTAAACCCTTTCTTCCCTCATGTTATATAACGAACGAAGAAACCCATGAAGACGTCGTTTCCATCGAATTTTCACGCCACATCGGATCACCTAGCTGATGATCAGACAATGCCACGTCGAAGACCATGGCGCGTTGCACCTTCGATCGAGATCCGGTCATGCTCGACAGCCCCATCCCCTCGATAAACGTGTACAAAGTTCAGCCGTTCAAACCCCTTTTGCCGATGCCTCGCTTCGTTTTAAATGATCATGACCATTGAATGCGTAGCTCTTGATGAGCTTAACATTTCTCTATTTGCAACTTTTTCATAATTGTTTACGGATTAGAAGGAAAACAAGGATGAAGAAGTGAACATTTTCGGCCATTGAATGAAGAAGTGGCGGCTAGCCCTAACCTTTAGGGTTTTGTGAAAAATGAATATAGTTTTGACCTTTTATAGAAAACTCACGCGCACTATTCATCCGTAATTTTTCCGAACTCCAAACGAAGCGCTCCGCCTGGAATTTATAATGTTTTACCCCTATTCCGAATGCAATGGAAAATATATCGGGAACCAATTCAATCATATTTCAAAGATAGGTTTTTAAATCAAATTATTTAAACTTAAAATTCACTTAAACCGATTTCTAAGCGTTTTAGCTTGCCCCAGACAAACCGTAAATCCGATTGACACGAAATTTGAAATCTTACGATAATTTAATATTATGATCCGATGAAACTAGTTTCGTCGAAATACGAAACTGTTTGAAAAATGACTATTTTTACTCGTCAATTAACTATTATTATTTTTTTGAAATCGGGTTCAAAATTTCTATTTAAACTATTACCAAAAAAACAATACAAAGGTATATTGGCAATCAGTACAAAGCTGAGCCCAATTCAACAGTTACAATCATCAATAAAACAATTCCTGTTTTCCTTCCTAAAGTAAGCCCATCGAAATGAAGATTCGAGAGAAGTCTCGGGTCATTTTAGGAAAGCAAACACATCCGTTTGAGTTCATTTATTCATCTCACAAAATAAACTTTAGCGAGAAACTTTAATGGCGACCATCAGAAAAAATTCCATGTTACGTTTCTGTCTCGAAAAAAATTTGTTCTTCTACAACTTCTGCTAGGTCAAATCTTCTATCATAAGGAATTCCAACTGCTCGATTCTTCTCAAAATTCCAACTAGTGGCAGTAGATCCAGCAGCTAAGACCTTCTCAAGACAAATCGATGAAGATCTTTGCAAGATAAGTCTCCGTTGCCCAAAAGTTTAAGTTTTTAGCTTTATTTGTGAAATTAACAACTTATTTTGCTTGTAGGTTTTTCGAGGCTGTCACTTTGTCAGTTGCAACTAGTGCTTAGATTACCCAACCGGATCTGCAAAAATTTACACTTTCTATTGTATCATTAAATTAGTAATTGTAAATAATAATGTAATTAATTAAGAGAAAGAGAAAACCAATGTAATTAATACAGGGACCTGAGAACCTAAAGCCAGGAATCAGAAAAGCAAGAAGCTTTCAGACAAACAGTATCATATGAGAATGTAGATGCGCCCCAATTCAGCGTTGGGAGGTAAATCCCCATTTCTGTGCTATAGTATCATTCATGCCAGTGATGTTTTTAAAGTGTTTTGATTTTGTCATTCTGATGTTCATTGTTTGGTAAATGTTTTTGCATATCTGTGACCTTTCAGAAAACTGATTTTGGAAAATCCTTTCATTCCTTTCTTTCCAAATATGCCAAACACAGACAGATAGGGATAGTTGAAACAGATCTGAGTTGAGATTTTTTGAATTTGTAATGGAAACTATTTTCTGTAAATCTTTTTCCAGAGAGAAAGAAAATAGACTGTTTGGTGAACTGAAAATTTTTCTTGTGTTCCAAAGCCAAATGTTTCTAGTATAAATACACTGAAAGAATAGATGATCTATTGTTTCAGTGTGAATGGTACAAAACACACAATTAGAGTCCACAATTATCTGTTTTTGGAGTAACTTTTCTTTAGTCAGAAGATAATCGTTAATGGCTTTAAAAAGACATACTGCCATTTTTGGAACATGTATTTTGTTCCAAACCAAAGATGACCAATACTTAACTTCACAGCTAGATCTAATAATGTTCCAAACTTTTTTGAACTGGTATAACCCATCCTTTGAGCATTTCCAAGACCAAAAGTCTTTTTCACGTTCATAGTGTATTTTAACTCCTTCTATTTCTGCGTGTATTTGAAATAAAAAACTATATGCGTCCCATTTCCACTCTCCGTTCTTTAAAAAATTTGAGAGAGACAAATTCTCTGTTCCAGTTCTAAACGCTGTGTCTCTCCCAATTCGTTCCATAATAGTACTACCATTTAGCCATGGGTCATACCATAGAGAAATTGTTTTTCCATTAGCAATGTTAAGACATAAGAATTTTAAAGCTTCACGTCTATTTTTTAAAATAAATTTCCACACTCCCGAGTCATCCATTCGTTGATTAATTTCCCAGAAGCTTTTATGACCTATGTATTTACAGTTCATGAGCTTCGCCCAGATACCTACTGAGTTAATGACCTTCCATATTAATTTAATATATAGAGTTCGGTTCAATTCTTTTAGATTTCTCAATCCCATTCCACCTTCTTCTTTTTGTCTGCACAAAATCTCCCATGGAATTTTACTACTACGGCTTTTCCAAAGAAAATTGAGGATCAGATGTTTAATTTTGTGAATTGTAGCAGCTGGAAGGCAAAAACATTGCATCCAGAATTGAATAATAGGGTAAATGGTAGATTTGATGAGTTTTAGTCTCCCAGCTAGACTAAGCATTCTTATTTCCCATCCACTAATTCTTAGCTTGATCTTCTCTATCAATATAGTGCAATCTTTGTCCCTCAAATTAGCACTGGACAATGGGATACCCAAATATCTTATTGGAAGGTCTGCTTGTTGGATATTGAGGATCGTACTAATATTAGTACAGCAATCTACCTCTTTTCCAAAGTAAACATTGGATTTCTCACAATTTAATTCCAAACCAGTAACTTTCTTCATGATCTTAAAGACATCACTGATAGCATTTGCTGTTTGGGCATTGGCTTTAGTGAAAACAATAATGTCGTCAGCATATATGAGATGAGTCAACTTATTATTAAAATCAGAAATTGGAGAAATCATCCCTGTCCTAACTTTATCGTCCATTAGTAGAGTGAAATATTCCAAAACCAGGGTGAATAGAATTGGGGAAAGTGGGTCGCCTTGTCTAAGTCCGTTAGAACTTTTGAAATAACCATGCGATTCCCCATTTGCAATGATAGAAAAGACTGCGGTCGTTATAATGTTTTCTATAATTCTCACCCATTTTCCTGGGAATCCCATACTTTTTAACATGTGTATAACGAAAGACCTATTAATTGAATCATATGCTTTCTTTAAATCAACTTTGATACACATATATTTATTATCCTTTCTTCCAAGTCCCCTGATAATTTAATGAGCAAACAAATTTCCATCCCCTATAGATCTATCTTTTAGAAATGCCATTTGATTTGGGGACACTAACTTATCCATAAAAGGAGCCAGTCTGTTACAAAGTATTTTAGTGAAGACCTTGTATATAGTGTTACAACAGGCAATAGGTCTAAAATCCTGAATGCAAGTAGAATGATCTTTTTTGGGTATCAAGTGCAAGAACGTATGATTCCATTCTTTAATTATTAAAATCTTAAGAAAGATATCATTCAAGGCTTTGAAAATTAATTCCTTAGAAAGTTTCCAATGTATTTTGAAAAATTTCGAATTAAAACCGTCAGGACCAGGAGAAGTAGTGTCTTTAATATCCCATAATGCTGTCTTGATTTCTTCCAAGGATATACTATCGTTCAGAAATTAGCACCATACTCAGAAATGATCGTTTTGCATATAACTTATGGAAATTGGTTACACATAGGGAGGTTAAACATGTGTGAGTAGAATTCAATAGCTGTTTCCGCAAGCATATGTTCCGAGATCAACCATCCATTAACTTCAATTCTAGTCAAACGCCTTCTACTTCTTCTGTTAGACATTTTTGCATAGAAAAAATCAGTGGCCTCGTCACCCATCATCAACCAATCACACTTAGCTTTTTGTTTGGTATCTGGAAATTCTTTTTTAAGTGCCACTTCCAGCTTGATTTTGGCATTTTGAAACTCCATTACTAAGTTATGATCATTAGATGTTTCTAGATGTTTCTGAAGCCTGGAACAATTCTCTCTTTGAAAGTTAACCTCTTGTTTGGTATTACGTTGTTTCATACTCCATATCTTGAGCTCTGTCTTGATATTTTTAAGAGTGTGAATGAGTTGATATAAAGGTCTATCTGCAAGATTAGAAATTCATAATTTTTCAATCATAGGAAGATATTCCTCATTTAAAGGCCAATGATTCATATATCTGAAAGGTCTATTCTTATCCCTAGACTTAGAAACAATGGATACTAGGATTGCGTTATGATCACTCACTGAAGGAGGCAGATATTCAGCTGATAAATCTAGAAATACATTGATCCAGTCTAGATTTGTAAAGACCCTATCAATCTTAGAAAATATATTTCGACTTGGACCAGACCACCAAGAATATTCATAGCCTTTAATGATTATCTCATTAAGGCCTGTATACTTGGACATATCCTCTAGTTCAAACAAATTTCCAAACGTCACTGGGTCGCCTCCCTTCCTATCTGAGGGGCTACTTATGCAATTGAAATCTCCAAGAACCATCCATGATCTGAAAATGTTTATAGCATCCTCCTGTAAATTCTTCCATAATCTTTTCCTGAGGGTAGCATAATTTTGAGCATAGATAAAGGTTAAATTACATTTAAATTTTGAGGTATTGATCAGTTCTATGGTGATATGTTTGTGATGACCCGTAAATCCGTACTCCTTGAATATACACTAATCTCCATAGATTAACTCAAGATGAACAGAAATATGAATTATCAATGTTTTAAGAAAAAGAAAAGAGACAGAAGAAGAGAGAAAAAGATAGAAAAGATAGAGAGGGAAAAGAAAATAGAAAATAGAATGGAACAGAACACAACACAACAATAACAGAATCTCACAATTCGCAGCGGAACAACATATAATAATAAATGAATAATCTTTAAACAAAGAACTATATCAGTTATTACATTACATCACATTACATCATATCATCAGAGTGTACAACAACAACAATAAACAGTGCAGCGGAAAAAGAAATACTATATACTAGTAATACGCCATGCCATCCAGCTTGCCTCCAGCAACTCCTGAATATCCAGAATATCCTGATAAACCTAACTCTTGACTGCCCGTGTAGAAATTGGTGGGCACCCAGAGTTTAGGAAGGAAAACAATAAACTCCGAGTCATTCATGTGACTGGTGTGAGAACTCAGAACAGTTTATTTATCTATAAAATCAAAATAGAGGAATATTTTTTTAAGATAGATTCGCAATGCTTTTAAAAATGAGACTACCATAAGACCTCCCGCCACACACACAATGCAAACGCAGACTTGGAGGAGATTTCTCCTTATGATAGTCAAAGATGCTTGATACGCATTAAAAAGAAACATTTGATATTATTATTAGTGCATAGTGTAGGAAAAAATCATTTCGAAAGTAGAATATAAATCTTAGCCAGCATAGGTACCATTATATTATGCCTACTATAGCTACCATATTAGATGGCAGGTTCTACAACTAAAACCGTACAAGTCTCGTATTGTTTCTTTGGATTCTCAAGGAATGATCAGGCCAAGGAACTTCCCATTGCCACATGAGAATGCCTCTGGATGGACATCCCCGAGAACCAAACCGGATCTCTACCAACACAAGGCCGGGTTACCCCTAACTGAGTAACAACTGACCGAATATGCCATCCCCCGGTCCTTTGGGACCTTTATCCGAGCGCTCGCAATCAATTCACACAATCATAAAGTGTTTTCAACATGAGTAAGTATCTGGGCTCCATACCATGATACCACCCTTTTCCAGAAGGAAATGCACACATCCTAAAGGGCGCTACCCCTCATAACCTTGCTGCATCTTTCCTGTTTTGACCATTCCGGGGTGTGAGGCTCGACGAAGTCACATCCACAAAAACATACTTTATACAAAAGCCATGCTTTGGGTCAACAAATGATCATAGAAATGATCACCAAGATAGACGATCAAATAAATGATCCTATCACAAATAATCAACATAATGATCATTTACAGCAACACTCAGCATGTCACATTACCAAATTGGGAATATATCACTGATAACATTCAACTACATAACCTCTGAGCTCGTACGTCTCAGAGAAGGGTGTTAAGCTAAAAGAATAAATTCTCCGCCACCAACAAAAATATATTTGAATGAAATCGGCTTTATATCTCAATTTGTAATGTCAGACATACAATCCATACAAGTCTGTTCCGGGCTCGAACAAAACCGAAGGCACTTACAAGAAGTCCTTGCAATCCGGATAATCTCTAATCACGTCCGGACTTCCCATCACATATGGAGTCTCTATACCGTAGCTACTCGGTGCAAAGAAAATCGACGAGTTGTCCTTTCGCTTTCAAAAAGATCCGGTCTTCAACACCGGTCTTCAAATGCAATTCACAACGACGTATCACATATTCGGAATGGGTTATACGACCCCATGGTCCTTTCCCGGTTAACCCGAATAGTGAGCGCTTATTCAAAAATAAGTGTGGCATTCAAATTCAAACAGATCACATCAAATACCCATTCAAAGGGAAATATTGATAGTCGGTTATTGAACTATCAATGGATATGCACAACATCACCAGATTCCAAATAATTTTCCAAATTATTTATTTTCCAAAATAACTTTACTAGATATATAATTTTCACACTTCAAAAATAAATCAATATTTATTTTTAAACAAATTCTTCTTTTCATTTATAAATTCCATAGTGAATTTTCATTCCCAAATATCCATGCATATACGATTTCAATTATTCATTTCAATTTATCTTCAAAAAGATAAATTCTCAAAATATTCACTTTATATTGGAAAACATTTCCATACTTATTTATTCATAAGTAACTCACAAATTTTATTTATTTTCAACACTTGGGAAATATTCAATATACTTCAATCGAAATTAAGTATATATTTCATTCTTTAAGGAAATCATTCCCTTAAACATATTTATTTGGGCCAAAACGAATGTTGCGTAAAACATCGTTACGACAACCCAAAATCACTAGTATAGGGATTCGAAATTAAAATAGATATATAAATCCCAATACTATACAAAACATTTCCTTTCGGAAATCATTTACTATAACAACAGTGTTATAGTCCATTATTTCCTTCTATTTCTCGAAAACGTCTATTTCAACAATGAATGTTGAAATCTATGGTTTCGAATCTCAACACATTTTAAAACATCGTTAGATCGTTTTAGTTTCTATTTAAAATATCAAATCTAAACATTTTCTTTAACATATTATTCACTATTCAAAAACGTGAATATAACTCCATTAATAGGTTTCAACAATTTACTTATCAAAATAAGTTGTTTGCGAATTTTATAAAACAATGTTTATGAATTCCATTTCTATTTATTTTATAACATCTTTCTTTATAAACTTTCTTTATTAACCTATTCACTTTATATCTCACTTTATGGATCCCTCCAACCTGTTTTCCTGCATCCAAAAAACATTAGCACAATACCAATTCCGCTCCAGTACGAAATTATCGCGGTATATGGGATTTAAAATATTATCCGCTTAATAGACGGCGCAATAGGGTCTCATCCGCTATACAAATGCGGGAAATCAATAACTCCAATATATACATATGCCAATATATATATATATTGCTATCATATATAATACCAATTTCACCGTTTATGAAGTATTCGCGGTATATGTTTTTAATAAATAACATCCGCTTACTAACGGCGCATAATGTCTATTTTAAAAATCAATAGATAACAATCATCATTCAAACATGCATTCAAATATTTTCATTTAACTATTTAAAATAAAATCGAAACCGATTCGATTGAGTGAGAAGTTCTCACCTTGATTTCAATTTCGTTTTAGCGATTTATTTCAAATAAAATTAAACGGACGTTTAATTTTACCCAAAATTTTCACCAACTCCAAACGACTCCAATCCAATTCCATCGCGTAGTGCTCGTCCATACGATTCCAACGCAACTGGTTTCGCGCGTTTTCGACCTCGTATGAAAAAGATATGCATTTTTGAAGTTTATACGAATTTTTATAACTAAATTACAACATAAAATCCCTTTTTAAACCTAACTTTTATTCATAGCCGTAGGATCCACTGCCCCCCCCCCCCCATCATCACCGTGCATTCCCTCCATCTCCCTCTCGTTCCATCTCCAGTAAATCACGAAGCAAGGCCAAACCCAACATACAAACTAGGTTTAGATATCGCCACTTCCTCGCTCGACGAAAACACGATCAGCAACTTGCAACACGAAGCTCGTCACGCGCTCCACCTTCGGCATAAAGGGCTTCGAGCTCGGTGGTCCCCAGCGCCTTGATTTGCATGCTAAAGTTAGCACGAACGCGACCATAAATCTCGATCTATGCTGCTTCATTCGCGATCAACCCCGTATAGATTTGTAGCTCTTGATACGCTCTACAAAACTCATGTTGAAAGTTTGTTGTAACGAGGCTTGGATTTGAAGAAATTTGAGAAGAAAGGAAGTGAATTTTCGGCCGTGCATTCCTATGGTGGCGGCTGAGCAAATAAATTAGGGTTTTGTTTTTTTATTATTATTTTTTATTTGTGAGGATTGTTGGTTATTTATAGGAAAAAAATCGAACACTATTCATTTCGATTTTCCAAACTCCGATTTACGTGCCGTAACCAGCGTTTCTAGGTTTTACCCCACGTTCCGGACACAATGGAACAGGTTTCGGAAGCTAGTTCGGACATCTGTGCGAGTTATGGCTATAAACGTTCAATTTAAATTAAACCGATTTAAACGATTTTCTAGGCGTTTTAATTTGTACCGGACAAACGGTAAATCCAATTGACACGAAATTTGAAACCTTACAATAATATCACATTACGGATCCGATGAAACTGGTTTCGTCGAAATTCGAGAGTTTTTGAAAAATGGCTATTTTAACTCGCCAAATTAAAATTAAAAACAATTCGATGTGTTTCGAGTTGCCACGATCAAACGATAACTCCGATTGCTACGAAAATTGAAATCCGATAATAACTAACTATTACGGATCCAATGGAACTGGTCTCGTTCAATTCTGAGACTGTTCAAAAATTGACTATTTTCACTAGTCGATTTTAATATTAAAATATTCAATTTTCACAAATTTACTTTTAGTTCGATTTTAAAAGTTCTAAAACATCGTTCTAACTTCAACATGATAAAATAAAATTTTACAAATCATTTTCAATCATATTTAACTCAATTTTCAATTATTTCCATAATTTCACATATTAAATTATCGATTTAATTATTCAATTAAATCCAATAATTTAAAAAATAAAATTTATTCGACTTATAAATTTCACTTATTAATATATAAAATTAATTAAATATTCGAATTTTAATTACTAAAAATCCTGGGTCGTTACAATCTTCCCCCCTTAAAAGAATTTCGTCCTCGAAATTACTAAGTAAGAAAAGTTACAGAATCTATTAACTTTCCCAAAATCCATAGTTAAACTTCTTACAATAAATTTACTAAGTTTTCAAATCATACCTAGTTATCTTTTTCAAAATCAACTACTATTGTTTAACTTTCAATTCTAAATCAAAGTTAAAGTTTTCAAAATTTTCCAATTTTTCTCAAATTTTTCTAACGCCTTAAATTTTCGGAAAAATTCGCCATAGTCTCCTTTGCGCGGCTCGATCCAAAAAAAAATGACAATATATATATCACAAATATACATCTCATCAAGTAATGAGGCATCCCGAAGGGAAAAAAGTATAAAAGTACGGTATGTAATCCGAGATATGTACCTTATATTTTATTAGCGAGCATATACGGCTAATATAGCACGAAAGCGAGCTCCAAATGCGAAGCAAACGCGATCCGCACCTACTAAACACTCAACAAACAACATGAGAATCATGTATATAGACAATAGTATCGATATACAACATATAGCAACAAAATAACTATACATGCCAACATAGCAAATGAAACTAAAGCAATATATGCAACCATCAACCAACTAGCATCCATAACAAATAAATATTCATTCATATTCTCATTAATATTCAATGAAATAGAGTTTTCAATTTAATTCACATTTGATTCATTAATAGTGGATGTTTTTTACTAACATTCATTCTCAATTAGTTTATGTTCACTAATTTATATTCAAGTTGGTTCACTTCCAAATCAAATTCAATTCTATTTAAGATTCACTTAACTTCCAATTGGATTTTAATTACTTTAGCTTCCAATTTCATTAACTTAATGAATTATATACAATCAATCAACAATCAAATAACAACCAATGTATATTAATCACAACCAAATTCCTTTGCTTATATTCATTCAATTTGGTTTAACACCATCACTTTCAATTGGTTTAATTAAATTGATTTTCATTCAATTATTCAACTTCCAATAACATTAGATTTTAATGAATTAACACTTACATTCATTATTTCATATCAATTTAATTTACATTCAATTGATTAACATTCAATCCATTCATTCAATTCAATTACAAAGTAGAATTTCATTACATAACTCAAGTTTATATTTATCACTTACCTTTGTTATTTTACTTTGATACTATTATCAACTTTATTCAACAACTCTTAAGTTATATTTCCTTTAACTTTAAATTCATTTTTATTTACCACTCATATTCATTAATATTTCCATATAGTTTCACTTCTTATATATATAAGTTTATTTCACAATTGTAAATTACTTTAATTATAATTCAATTCTTATAATTCATTTGCTTATACAATTATTCTTCAATTTAGATTATTCAAACAACCTAACAATCAACTTATATTCACTTTAATAATTCTGAAAAATTATTCCTTTATATATAATATATACTCAAGTAAAATTATTTCATTTACCCAATTTAAAACAATATTGTGTCGAATTGTTCTATTCAAGTGTTTAGAGATCCCTATCAACAACGTTAATTACTCGTATTAACCAGAATCTATATACCACTCAACAAACCAATCATCACAATATAAAACAATTTTATATATTCACTAACAAATACGCTCTCATAGCTATTATTACACTCAACTCATTCTATAGTACTACTGACTCTATCTCTAATGAGTAATACCCAATAGAACCATGGTTGTCGCTTAACCATAAGCTCTGATACCACCTGTGATGACCCGTAAATCCGTACTCCTTGAATATACACTAATCTCCATAGATTAACTCAAGATGAACAGAAATACGAATTATCAATGTTTTAAGAAAAAGAAAAGAGACAGAAGAAGAGAGAAAAAGATAGAAAAGATAGAGAGGGAAAAGAAAATAGAAAATAGAATGGAACAGAACACAACACAACAATAACAGAATCTCACAATTCGCAGCGGAACAACATATAATAATAAATGAATAATCTTTAAACAAAGAACTATATCAGTTATTACATTACATCACATTACATCATATCATCAGAGTGTACAACAACAACAATAAATAGTGCAGCGGAAAAAGAAATACTATATACTAGTAATACGCCATGCCATCCAGCTTGCCTCCAGCAACTCCTGAATATCCAGAATATCCTGATAAACCTAACTCTTGACTTCCCGTGTAGAAATTGGTGGGCACCCAGAGTTTAGGAAGGAAAACAATAAACTCCGAGTCAGTCATGTGACTGGTGTGAGAACTCACAACAGTTTATTTATCTTTAAAATCAAAATAGAGGAATATTTTTTTAAGATAGATTCGCAATGCTTTTAAAAATGAGACTACCATAAGACCTCTCGCCACACACATAATGCAAACGCAGACTTGGAGGAGATTTCTCCTTATGATAGTCAAAGATGCTTGATACGCATTAAAAAGAAACATTTGATATTATTATTAGTGCATAGTGTAGGAAAAAATCATTTCGAAAGTAGAATATAAATCTTAGCCAGCATAGGTACCATTATATTATGCCTACTATAGCTACCATATTAGATGGCAGGTTCTACAACTAAAACCGTACAAGTCTCGTATTGTTTCTTTGGATTTCCAACGAATGATCAGGCGAAGGAACTTCCCATTGCCACATGAGAATGCCTCTGGATGCACATCCCCGAGAACCTAACCGGATCTCTACCAACACAAGGCCGGGTTACCCCTAACTGAGTAACAACTGACCGAATATGCCATCCCCCGGTCCTTTGGGACCTTTATCCGAGCGCTCGCAATCAATTCACACAATCATAAAGTGTTTTCAACATGAGTAAGTATCTGGGATCCATACCATGATACCACCCTTTTCCAGAAGGAAATGCACACATCCTAAAGGGTGCTACCCCTCATAACCTTGCTGCATCTTTCCTGTTTTGACCATTCCGGGGTGTGAGGCTCGACGAAGTCACGTCCACAAAAACATACTTTATACAAAAGCCATGCTTTGGGTCAACAAATGATCATAGAAATGATCACCAAGATAGACGATCAAATAAATGATCCTATCACAAATAATCAACACAATGATCATTTACAGCAACACTCAGCATGTCACATTACCAAATTGGGAATATATCGCTGATAACATTCAACTACATAACCTCTGAGCTCGTACGTCTCAGTGAAGGGTGTTAAGCTAAAAGAATAAATTCCCCGCCACCAACAGAAATATATTTGAATGAAATCGGCTTTATATCTCAATTTGTAATGTCAGACATACAATCCATACAAGTCTGTTCCGGGCTCGAACAAAACCGAAGGCACTTACAAAGAAGTCCTTGCAATCCGGATAATCTCTAATCACGTCCGGACTTCCCATCACATATGGAGTCTCTATACCGTAGCTACTCGGTGCAAAGAAAATCGACGAGTTGTCCTTTCGCTTTCAAAAAGATCCGGTCTTCAACACCGGTCTTCAAATGCAATTCACAACGACGTATCACATATTCGGAATGGGTTATACGACCCCATGGTCCTTTCCCGGTTAACCCGAATAGTGAGCGCTTATTCAAAAATAAGTGTGGCATTCAAATTCAAACAGATCACATCAAATACCCATTCAAAGGGAAATATTGATAGTCGGTTATTGAACTATCAATGGATATGCACAACATCACCAGATTCCAAATAATTTTCCAAATTATTTATTTTCCAAAATATCTTTACTAGATATATAATTTTCACACTTCAAAAACAAATCAATATTTATTTTTAAACAAATTCTTCTTTTCATTTATAAATTCCATAGTGAATTTTCATTCCCAAATATCCATGCATATATGATTTCAATTATTCATTTCAAAAAGATAAATTCTCAAAATATTCACTTTATATTGGAAAACATTTCCATACTTATTTATTCATAAGTAATTCACAAATTTTATTTATTTTAAACACTTGGAAAATATTCAATATACTTCAATCGAAATTAAGTATATATTTCATTCTTTAAGGAAATCATTCCCTTAAACATATTTATTTGGGCCAAAACGAATGTTGCGTAAAACATCGTTACGACAACCCAAAATCACTAGTATAGGGATTCGAAATTAAAATAGATATATAAATCCCAATACTATACAAAATATTTCCTTTCGGAAATCATTTACTATAACAACAGTGTTATAGTCCATTATTTCCTTCTATTTCTCGAAAACGTCTATTTCAACAATGAATGTTGAAATCTATGGTTTCGAATCTCAACACATTTTAAAACATCGTTAGATCGTTTTAGTTTCTATTTAAAATATCAAATCTAAACATTTTCTTTAACATATTATTCACTATTCAAAAACGTGAATATAACTCCATTAATAGGTTTCAACAATTTACTTATCAAAATAAGTTGTTTGCGAATTTTATAAAACAATGTTGATGAATTCCATTTCTATTTATTTTATAACATCTTTCTTTATAAATTTTCTTTATTAACCTATTCACTTTATATCTCAATTATGAACCAAAAGTCCATATTATAAGTTAAATACTTATAAAACGATTATTTACAAAATCGTTCTTTTGAACTTCATAATTATAAATCCTATAACTTATAAGATTCAATGATTTATTCAAAACTATTCTTTTAATAACTTTATAAAATTTATAAATCTTACTATTTATAAATTTCATTTATAACTTCACCATTTATAATTCTATAAATTCAATTCACTTATGCAATCCATTTTCACTTCATTCAAACACTTATAAAAACTCGCTTTATAATTCAAATGTTTTAATTTATAAATATCAATTTATAAATCTCTTATATAAATCAATTTATACTATTATTTTAAAACATCTTTAATCTCCTTTATAATTTCACCATTCTCTTGATTTATAAATAATCAAATTTTATAAATCCTATTTTTATACTTTTTATAATAAATTCAAAAATCCAATTTAATTATTTTATAAAAACATTAACCCATATTTCTCAAAAATCAATCTTTAACCGTATTTCTCAAAATCATAATTTTTATAACTTTAAAAATTATATCGTTTATTTATTTAAAATGGATCAATTCCAAAAATATTTTATAAACGTATACTTTCAAAAATAACTTTAAAATCCATTTTAAATTTGGTTCAATGATGCTACACACCAAATAGTCAATCACGACTACAACGATATCATATATCGTGTATGATAATCAACGAATATCAAAATATCCATAATCAAATAAATACTGTTGAGGAATCCAGTTGGATCCCTCCAACCTGTTTTCCTGCATCCAAAAAACATTAGCACAATACCAATTCCGCTCCAGTACGAAATTATCACGGTGTATGGGATTTAAAATATTATCCGCTTAATAGACGGCGCAATAGGGTCTCATCCGCTATACAAATGCGGGAAATCAATAACTCCAATATATACATATGCCAATATATATATATTGCTATCATATATAATACCAATTTCACTGTTTATGAAGTATTCGCGGTATATGTTTTTAATAAATAACATCCGCTTACTAATGGCGCATAATGTCTATTTTAAAAATCAATAGATAAAAATCATCATTGAAACATGCATTCAAATATTTTCATTTAACTATTTAAAATAAAATCGAAACCGATTCGATTGAGTGAGAAGTTCTCACCTTGATTTCAATTTCGTTTTAGCGATTTATTTCGAATAAAATTAAACGGACGTTTAATTTTACCCAAAATTTTCACTAACTCCAAACGACTCCAATCCATTTCCATCGCGTAGTGCTCGTTCATACGATTCCAACGCAACTGGTTTCGCGCGTTTTTGACCTCGTATGAAAAAGATATGCATTTTTGAAGTTTATACGAATTTTTATAACTAAATTACAACATAAAATCCCTTTTAAAACCTAACTTTTATTCATAGCCGTAGGATCCACTGCCCCCCCCCCCATCATCACCGTGCATTCCCTCCATCTCCCTCTCGTTCCATCTCCAGTAAATCACGAAGCAAGGCCGAACCCAACATACAAACTAGGTTTAGAAATCGCCACTTCCTCGCTCGACGAAAACACGATCAGCAACTTGCAACACGAAGCTCGTCACGCGCTCCACCTTCGGCATAAAGGGCTTCGAGCTCGGTGGTCCCCAGTGCCTTGATTTGCGTGCGAAAGTTAGCACGAACGCGACCTTAAATCTCGATCTATGCTGCTTCATTCGCGATCAACCCCGTATAGATTTGTAGCTCTTGATACGCTCTACAAAACTCATGTTGAAAGTTTGTTGTAACGAGGCTTGGATTTGAAGAAATTTGAGAAGAAAGGAAGTGAATTTTCGGCCGTGCATTCCTATGGTGGCGGCTGAGCAAATAGATTAGGGTTTTGTTTTATTATTATTTTTTTTTATTTGTGAGGGTTGTTGGTTTATTTATAGGAAAAAAATCGAACACTATTCATTTCGATTTTCCAAACTCCGATTTACGCGCCGTAACCAGCGTTTCTAGGGTTTACCCCGCGTTCCGGACACAATGGAACAGGTTTCGGAAGCTAATTCGGACATCTGTGCGAGTTATGGCTATAAACGTTCAATTTAAATTAAACCGATTTAAACGATTTTCTAGGCGTTTTAATTTGTACCGGACAAACGGTAAATCCAATTGACACGAAATTTGAAACCTTACAATAATATCACATTACGGATCCGATGAAACTGGTTTCGTCAAAATCCGAGACTTTTTGAAAAATGGTTATTTTAACTCGCCAAATTAAAATTAAAAACAATTCGATGCGTTTCGAGTTGCCACGATCAAACGATAACTCCGATTGCTACGAAAATTGAAATCCGATAATAACTAACTATTATGGATCCAATGGAACTGGTCTCATTCAATTCTGAGACTGTTTAAAAATTGACTATTTTCACTAGTCGATTTTAATATTAAAATATTCAATTTTCACAAATTAACTTTTAATTCGATTTTAAAAGTTCTAAAACATTGTTCTAACTTCAACATGATAAAATAAAATTTTAAAAATCATTTTCAATCATATTTAACTCAATTTTCAATTATTTCCATAATTTCACATATTAAATTATCGATTTAATTATTCAATTAAATCCAATAATTCAAAAAATAAAATTTATTCGACTTATAAATTTCACTTATTAATATATAAAATTAATTAAATATTCGAATTTTAGTTACTAAAAATCCTGGGTCGTTACAATGTTGATCGCTCATACTGGTGTAGTTAAAATCCCATATATTTCGGTCTATTAGGACGAGGATTCTGCATTTAAAATAACAAGAAACATTACTCATTATTTTCCATCTTTCATCCAATGCTTTTTCCAACTTCAGGATATCCAGATACAGCAACTTATTTTCCAAAACACCAAAACAGCTTATATTATACTTGTCAATAAGTTTTCTCACTTCTCCCATTCTGTTAGGGTTGTGAAATCCTCTAACATTCCAGCATGCAATTGACATTAAGTTATCTTATTGCGTCGAGTCCTCAACATCCTGGAGGTTTCTCCTATGCCTTCCGAAGCAATGCCTTGCTTCTGTACCCAATTAGGATTCTTACGAACAAGCTTTTCCTTTTGTATGTTCTCAAATTCTATTTCTTGAGGTTTAGGCAATAGATCTTCCTCTTGAGTTGTATCTACATTATCATATGTGTTCTGTTCCTCTAAGACTTCTGTTATTCCTGATTCCTGACCCTGATTTTCTTGTACCTGTATATCATAACAAGGTTCAGTTCCTCTACTATAATTAACATTATTAGTTAAACAATCATCAATACAAATATCATTAGAAAGTGTGGTTTTGAAAATGAAAGAGTATCTGATGTAGTCAAAGGGCGTTTGAGAATAGAATATAGGTCGAAGGTGACTTCGGAGATGTTATGCTTTGATCTCTAGTTGTCGGTTTGGAAATTATCTCAAAGGAGTGTGAAACGCAGTTTGTTATATTAGGTGAGACGTCAGACCTTGCCAAATCTTCTGTCTCCAACGAAATAATTACTACCTGATTTTTGTCCAGCGACCCATCGATAGGAGGACAATTGGCATTTATGTTTTGATAATCTAGGCATGATTGTTGTGCAGTTTCTGTCATACTATCACCACTTGGAACCTCCGCCTCGTAATTCTTGGTTTCTTCTTTGGAATAGTCATCTTGCATTGCTTCAGAATTAGGGGAATCATTGGAACGGTCATTTTCCAATGGTTTCTCCAGTTCATTAGTACTATCTTTTACTCCTTCCTCCCTTACCAATTCTAGACTGTCGGCAGAGCTTGGAACCTTAGGACTTTCCTTATCTGATTCATTAACTTGATTCAGTATAGGAACCCAAGTCTTAGTCAATGGGAATTCATCTGTTACGTGTCCAAAACACACGCACTTGCTACAGATGGGCGAGGGATTCTCGTATTCCACTTCCTGAGTAAAGCTCCTCCCTTTATCGTCCATACCTTCAATGATTTTAGGCAAACCATAGGCTGCGTTAACCTCAGTCATAACTCTAGCATAGGCTAATCTAGTTGTGTTTTTTGTAGCCTCGTCCATCTTTATAGGAACTCCTATGGTGCTTGTTAAAGCACTAATTGCCTATTACCCCACAACTTGAAACTTAAACCAGGAAGTCTAACCCACATAGGTAAAGATGTAAGCAGATCTCTATCTGTTTTCATGTTTGGGGTCAGTCTCTTCATTATGATCAGGTTATGATCCATGAACCAAGGTCCTGACTTCAAAATATTATTACAATCCTCCTCGAAACCAAATCTAACCACAAAGAAGCCATTATTCCTTGTGTGTACAGAAAACGGCTTCTACGTTGACCATACCCTGTTAGCGTATCCTTCAAAACTTTTAAACCATGGTTTGTAACCAACCACATATAGTAATATGCATAAATCCCATCCTCCCTCTGCTTTTTTGATGGCTTCAGGCGAAAGGTTGCCAATCCTTTTACCATCGGCTATTTTTGGTTCAATAAATTCCAGATCTAGGTTACCTAAATCTACAACTGCCCCTATTTTAACTGCCTTGCTATATGAAATTTTTTTAGCATTTTCTAGGACCGTAAATTTGATTTGATTTCTTCCAGATTGGGAGGCAAACTGTTTTGGAATTTTCATAGATTTAATAGAGGTTCTTCCAACTTTAGATTCTTGCGCCCTTCTTCCTGAGATCCGATCTGAATTGGTCTCGGCTCTGCTCAAATTGTTCCCTCCCAGATGCAGCCTAGGTTTTGGTCTCGATATTGGGGCCTTGCCCTTTTTACTTCTAACCTCCTCCCAGCCTTCCTCATCCCGCAAAGTCCCCATGATGACATTCCAGATGTGAAGAGTAAGAATTGAAGAAAGAGTGAAGAACTAGAAAAACTATAGGAAAATTGGGGATGAACCCTAATCCCGACGTTCCAGATGTGAAGAGATAGAATTGAAGAAAGAGAATAGATTAGGAGAAGAAGGGAGAAACCCTAATCTCCAGATCTAAATTCGGGGGCATCCGATAAAATTCACTCGTCAATTAAATATTAAAATATTAAATTTCTACAATTTAACTTTTAATTCAATTTTAAAAGTTCTCTAACATCATTCTAATTCAACTAGGATTTAAAACAACTTTATAAATCATTTTTATTCATTTTAAATCCAATTTTAAATTATTTCTGCAATTTCAAATATTAAATTAACAATTTACTTATCTAATTAAATCACTATATTCAAATATAATTTATTCAGCCTATAGAATTAGCTTGCGCATATTCAAAATCAATTATATATCTGAATTTTAAATGACTAAAATTCTGGGTCGTTACGTTCTCCCCTACTTAAAAGAATTTCGTCCTCGAAATTACCAAGTAAGAAAAAGTTAAAAAAATCCATTAACCTTTCAAAACAATTCATTCAAACTAGATTTACCAAAATCACTTAAATGTTTAACTTCCCCAAAATCATTTAGTTGAACTTCTTCCAAAAACTTTACTAAGTTTTCAAATCATACATAGTTATCTTTTAAAACCAACTAATATTATTTAACTTTATAACTCAATATCAAAATTTTAGTTTTCACAAATTTTTCCAACTTTCCCAAAAAATTTCTAACACCCTAAATTTTCAAAAAAATTCGCCAGGGTCTCCTTTGCGCGGTTTGATCCAAGAAAATAGCAATATATATATCACAAATATACATCTCATCATCAAGGATGAGGCATCCCGAAGGAAAAAAAGTGTAAAAGTACGATATGTAATCCGAGATATGTACCTTATATATTATTAGCGAGCATATACGGCTAATATAGCACGAAAGCGAGCTCCAAATACGAAGCAAGCGCCATCCGCACCTACTATACACTCAAGAACAAATGAGAACATGTATATATATAAGTAATATCAATATACAACATATATCAACACAACTACTACATATGCCAATATAGCAAATGCCATCAGAAGGCAACAAATCCAACCATCAAACAACTATCATCCAACTAATCCATATCTATCCAATTAATCCATAACCAAATCAATATACATTCACTTCTTATTAATATTCATTGAATTAGTTTTCAATTTAATAACTTTTGATTCACTGCCATTGGATTTAACTAACATTCATTCATTCATATTCAATTAGTTTACATTCACTAATTTATATTCATGTCTGTTTACTTCCAAATCAAATCAATTTCATTTCTATTTATTCTTACTTCACTTTTAATTTGAATTCAATTATTTTACTTTCAATTTCATTAATTCAATTTCATATGGATTTCCTATACAATCAATTAACATCCATCTAACAATCAATGCTTAACCAGCATTACTAAATTAATTCACTTTACTTATTTTACATTCAATTTGGTTTAACACATTAAATTAGCTTTAATGAATTAACTCTTACGTCCACTATTCCACATTAATTCATTTAAATTCGATTGATTAACATTCAATCCATATTTGATTATTTCAATTGCTATTTCATTCTACAAATAAAGTTGAATTTCTTTATATAACTCAAATTCACATCATCACTTCATTTTATTAATTCACTTTATTAATTTACTTCGATACCAAAATCAACTTGATTCAAAATTACTTACGTTATATTTTATTTCGTTCTCACTTGCATTTACTTTCACTATACAACTTAAGTTCACTACTAATTTTAATTCAGCTTCTATCTTATTTAACTTTTACTTAAGTCAATTTCATTACTTATTCAAATTAAGATTTTTTTTTTCCTTAACAAATCTGTTTAACCATTTTAACAATTGGTTTTACTTACTTTTTCTCATTTTATAAGTTATACAACTTAATTATCTAAACTTCCAAATTCATATTATAATCACTTACCTAATCTAATTAAAATTCAATTCAATTTATTTAACTTCACTTTAGTTAAGTTTCAAATCATATATTTTATTATGTTAACTCACATTTATTTCAACTTTACCAAAGCTAAAATTTTATTATCTCATATATTGTAAGTCCAAAACTTATTTTACTAATATTTATCAATTACAACTTGGATTTTAAATCAAATTTGTTTATCAAAACAAAACTTCAATTTCAATTTACTATTGGTAGCAAATCCATCACATAGAAACTCGAAAATGATACTGATGATGCTGCAGTCATCACCCTTATTATTTCCCAAAAACAGTAGTGATTTCAGTGCTTTATATTCTTTTTTATAAAAAATTCTTTTATTTATAAATCACATTTACAAATCTTACTTATATATAATTTCACTATTTCACTTTACATATATAAGATCTATTCCAAATTTATTTGTCTTGTTTAGAGTTATAACAATATAATCTCTTTAACTTTTGAAAAACAACTTTCAAAATCAACGGGATTCAAATTTCCAAATAATTGGTTTAATTTCATTTTTATTTGCAACTCATATTTATAAATATACTTAGGTTGTTCCATTTCTTATATAAAAGATTATTTCACAATTGTGAATCATATTAATTATAATTCCATACTTTATAATTCATTTGCTTATATAATTTATTCTTTGACAATTGTTGCTTGTATTTAGAATATTTAAACATCTTTTATTAACTTATATATATTTACATTTTCAAACAACCAAACAATCAACTTATATACACTTTAATAATTTTTGAAAAATTATTATTCCTTTATATATAAAATATAATCGAGGTAAAATTATTTCATTTACCCAATTTAAAATGATATTATGTCGACTTGCCTCGTTTAAGTGTTTGGAAATCCCTATCGATAACATGGCATCCCACATAGCGACCAGAATTCACAAACATCTCAACGGATAAGCAAACACAACATAAAACATTTTATATTCACTAACAAATGCATGCTCATATATATAATACACTCAACTCAATCTAGGGTGCTACTGTCTCTATCGATACTGAGTACACATCAAAGCTTAGGAATATACAAAATCTAAGCTCTGATACCAAATGTGACGACCCACAAATCCATACCCTTTGAATCGACAATAAACCACACATATCCGACCCAAAATGCACAGACCGACGAAAAGTCAAGAGAAAGAAAAGAAGAGAGAAGAAGAGAAGAGAAGAAAGAGAGAAGATAGAACCAAACAGAACAATACAGAATCTCACATCGCAGCGGAAAACATATAACATCATATCAATGCTCTTTACAAAACAGAAACTGTATATATATACACATCAATCAGGGTTCAACAATTAATCAAAGGTATTAGCCTGAACAGTTATAATAACCTATCCTTACAAATGCCGGTAATATAAAACAACAACTAAGCAATGCAGCGGATAATCAATAATCAAAATAGATATGCGTATACAAAATGAAGATCTCCAGCTCTCCTGTTGAAGCCCCAAAAGCATCAAACCTAGACCTGTAAATGTACTCGGTCTGACCTGAGCATTGAAAGGGAAGAACGCCCGGATCAGTCTGGTAAACCAGCGTGAGAAACACACTCAACTGAATTTATTAAATTACCAAACTTTTCCTTAGTTTTCAAAACAAAAGTATCTCGTAAGACAAGTCCACACATAAACATGGACATGTTTTTACCTTACGATAACTAAATCATTTCATATCAAGCTCATATGATATTATACTAGTGTCTAGTATACAAATAATATTCAAAATAGCCGAAATTATTACCATTATTAAATTCCAACATACTAGGCTCTACAAATAAAACGGCAGGTACGTAATGGAGTTTGGATTTCCATAGAAATGACCAGGTGAAGGGACTACCTTTCGGCAGTACATCTCAAGAAAAATGTATCGAGTAACCATCACAAAGTTTCTCTACCAACACAAGACCGGCCCACCTCTATAACTAGGTGGTATCGAATATGTCATCCTCCGGTCGTTGCCGACCTTTACCGAGGGCCCTCTAGCATACAAACCACAATAATCAGATACATGACGTCATAGCATGCAAAGATATATCTAGAAGAGAATGATCATATCCTACTTGGGAGTGACCCACTTAGCATTGCCGCATCTAACCCTGTTTTGGTCATTTTCGGTTAATGAGGCCTGATGAGGTAACGATTGCCTTTTACAATCACATATCACATCACTTTGAATGCCACGCGGCCATTTCCGTTAACTACTAATTACCTTTCACAAAAATACAACATTTAAGCTCATATGTCCCAAGGAGGGTGTTAAGCTAAGAGAAATTGCCTTCTCCACCACCACTAATGTACGTTTGTAAAAACCAATGTACGTAATCTATAGAAATGCAATGTCAGACAAACATCCATACAAGTTGTCCTGGAACAGGACAAATCGAAGGTACATTCCTACCACATCATGTAGGGAAATCCCTAGGATTAGTAGCGAATAGTCCTCGCATTGGATATTTCATAATGAGGAGACCACTGCTACTGGATGGATATTGGGATTTTAACCCCAAACGATCAACAAGCAGTCCCCCACTATGAAAATCCGGAATATCAATATCATCATAAGCAACCTGCACGATCGTCGCATATACATTGGTCCGAAGTGGTTTTCAGATAAATCTGATCCCGGTCTCTTCGCTCCAACAACGCAAAAGCATTTCTCAACCTCACATAGAAACTAAGTCTCGTAGACTTATTACATCTCCAACTTTCAACTTGTTATCCTTCGGACCAAGAAGGAAGCTTGATAGATTAGAGTAATACTCCGCACTATACGAATCAACATCCTCGGCACAAACGATAATCAAGCCTACACAGAAGGCTACGTACTAAGTGCACGACTAAATAGTTCCCACATCAAGTCGAGGAACTAAATTTTTTGCTAAGTTTGATAGTTGGTTTTTTAACTATCAAAGCAAACAAACAAATATTCAGCACCATATACAATCACTAGGCCCTTTTAATTAATATTTTATTAATTGAATCATTTGTCAAATATTCACTTCAAATTATCTTTAAAAATATATATTCTCAAACCAATTCAACTTTTCAATATTGGAAAAAATTCCCATGTACTTATTTAATAATAAGTAATTCACAATTCACTTAATTTTCAACACTTAGAAAATATTGCATATACTTGAATCACGATTAAACATATATTTTATTCTTTAAGGAAAACGTTCTCTTTAAATATCTTTTGTTTGGGTCAAAACGAATGTTGCGTAAAACATCGTTACGACAACGCAAAATCACTAGTATAGGGATTCGAAAATAAGATAAATATATAAATCCCAATACTATACAAAATATTTCCTTTCGGAAATCATCTACTACAACAACAGTGTTATAGTCCATTTCCTTATTTCTCGAAAACGTCTATTTCAATAATGAATGTTGAAATCTAGGGTTTCGATCCTTAATACATTTTAAAACATCTTTTAATCATTTTATTCCATTTAATAATATCACTTTCCAAAACATTTATTTAATTCAAAAGGTTATTCACTTTCCAAAGCATATCCATTTTATTCAATATATTATTCACTGTCAAAAATCGTGAATATAAATCGTTTACCAAATCCAATACTTCTACACATTTTATTTAAAGGATAATCCACTGTCCAAAATCGTGGATATAATTCCCAACCAAATTCTTTATTATTACAACATTTAATTTAAAGGATAATTCGCTGTCCAAAATCGCGAATATACCTCTTCTAATAAGCTTCAAATTTACTTATCAAATTAAATTGATTTCGGATTTATAAACAATGTTTATAAATTCACATTTCTATTTTATAAGAACTTCAATATATAAAATCTCCTTTATTAACCAATTACATTTATCTCATTTATATGCCAAATTCAATTTATAAGTTAAATACTTGTAAATCTCTATTTACAAATTCATTCATTTTATAACTTCACAAATTATATAAATCGTATTCACTTATAAAATCCATTTATAACTTCATTTAAACACTTATAAAACTCGTTTTATAATTCTAATATTTTAATTTATAAAATATCAATTTTATAAATCTTCTATATAAACCATTTTACAAAATAGTTAACTTCACATTCCAAAAATCACATTTCAATTATATTTCCCTAAACATCATAATTTTTATAACATAAAAAATTATAACGTTTATTTATTTAAAATGAATCAATTCCAAAATTCAATAAATTGTATACTTTCAAAAACCACATTAAATTCCTTTTAAATTTGGAAATCATCACTTTAACATTTTTAAATTATCAAAAATAGGCTCAATGCTGCAACAGCACCAAATACATCAATCACAGCATCCAAAACATCATATATCGATATGATAACATAATACATCACAATATCTGTAAATAAATCAATACTATTGAGGAATCCTGTTGGATCCCTCCAACCCATCATCTACAACAAATATACATATTAGAATATGTGTACAATGCCCGCTTTAAGGCAGATGCGCGTACAAAGGGTCATCCGCTCATACACGGGAACGTATAGGGTCATCTGCTCCGCTAGACAGGTATATATTCAAATACCAATCAATATATCATATATCATCCAAACAATCATCAATCGTCATAAATAATATTTATTCTCACTTATATAAAAATATTAGTTAGTCAGAAAGAGTGAGTTACACTCACTTTGATTCCAAACGCAGTTTCAATGTTTTTTTTCGAATATAATTAAAGGACCATTTAATTTTACCCAAAATTTACGCTAGCTCCAATAAACCCCAAACCAGCTCCATCACGTAGTGTTTGTCCATACAAATCCAACGCAAGTCGTTTCGTGTGAAACGGACCTCGTATCAAAAAGTTACGCATTTTTAAAGTTTGTACGAATTTAAATAAATCAATTTCAGTTTATATTTTTTTAACCTTTCTTTTCCCCTGGTCGTTCTATTGTTTTGATTGTATCAGGGCCGTAAACCCTTTCTTCCCTCATGTTACATATCAAACGAAGAAACCCATGAAGCCGTCGTTTCCATCGAATTTTCGCGCCACATCGGATCACCTAGCCGATGATCAGACAATGCCACGTCGAAGACCATGGCGCGTTGCACTTTCGATCGAGATCCAGTCATGCTCCGCAGCCCCATCCCCTCAATAAACGTGCACAAAGTTCAGTCATTCAAACACCTTTTGCCAACGCCTCGCTTCGTTTTAAATTATCATGACCGTTGAATGCGTAGCTCTTGATGAGCTTAACATTTTTCTAGTTGGGACTTTTTCATAGTTGTTTACGGATTAGAAGAAAAATGAGGAGGAAGAAGTGAACATTTTCGGCCATTGAATGAAGAAGTGGCAGCCAGCCCTAACCCTTAGGATTTTGTGAAAAATGAATATAGTTTTGGCCTTTTATAGAAAATTCGCGCGCACTATTCATCCGTAATTTTTTAGAACTCCAAACAGAGCGTGCCGCCTTGCGTTTATAATGTTTTACCCCTATTTCGAACGCAATGGAATATATATCGAGTGCCAATTTGATCATATTTGAAAGATAGGTTTTCAAATTGAATTATTTAAATTTAAAACTCACTTAAACTAGATTCGACGCGTTTTAGCTTGCCCCGGACAAACCGTAAGTCCGATTGACTCGAAATTTGAAATCTTACAAAAATTTAACATTACAGATCTGATGAAACTAGTTTCATCAAAATCCGAGACTATTTGAGAAATGACTATTTTTACTCGTTAATTAAATGTTAAAATATTCAATTTCTACAATTTAACTTTTAATTCAATTTTAAAAGTTCTCTAACATCTTTCTAATTTAACTACGATTTAAAACAACTTTATAAATCATTTTTATTCATTTTAAATCCAATTTTCAATTATTTCTGCAATTTCAAATATTAAATTAACAATTTAATTATCTAATTAAATCACTGTATTCGAAATATAATTTATTCAGCCTATAAAACTAACTTGTGCATATTTAAAATCAATTATATATATGAATTTTAAATGGCTAAAATTCTGGGTCATTACAGAATACATCTAAGCATTCAACAATCATGGCTATTATAACCTTTTTGTGTGGAATGTTAATGGTGACGTTATGTGTCTTCAAAGCTTATATATGAAATACTATACATTTTTAGTGTCATTTATTTTTGTTTGAGTAAGTTCAATAGATTAGATTAAATATTAGTTGAACTTTTATATTTTTTTTGCATGTGACCATAAATATTTAAATACTTTATTTTTGTTTCCAATAGTCCTATTATTTACTATAAAGTTAATCAACCGTCAAACTAAAAAATTTCTAAAAATCAGTTTTACTACCATTATAATATCTATTTTTGTTATAGAATAAAGAAAGTAGAAGCCATTGGAGAGAGAGACAAAAGATATATTATTTATTTCTGAGAATAGATATATATTTACATTACATAGCCTCCTTTATATAAAGGCTTCAAAGCAAAGGACTTAACCAATTCCACGATGTGGGACTAAACAAAACAACATAAAAGCATATTCACTTATATATTTACATATATTATTACACTCCCCCTTGAATATGCGTCTTCGAAATCTTGGATGCTCGTATTGCTGCTAGAAATTGTTTCTTTTAAAATGTCCATGACAATTTCTCCCCCTCATTATTATCTTGCTTTCATACATCCATTCAGTCGTTATAAATATTGTCTGTTGCCTCATTAAAAACCTCTATTAGAAAAACCCAGCGGGAAAAAACCTTGAATGAGAAAAAGAGTGCAACTTGTAAAATCATATTAAAAATGATATTCTTTCTAAAGGGTTTGATACTTCGGGATCAAAACAATGCCTCAATAAAATCTTACTAAGAAAAACCAAATGGGAAAAACTTAGTGAAGGAAAAAGATACAATATAGTATTACATATTTCAATAATTTACAGAGTCAAATAGAGTTTGATACTTCTGGATCAATACAATACTTCATTAAAAACTTTACAAAGGAAAACCCGATGGGAAAAACCTTAGTCAAGGATAAAAATACAATTTAACTTAAATAACATATTTGAGATGTTATTTCTTGAAAATACGTTTGATTCTTCTAGATCAAGACAATGCCTCGTTAAAACCTTAGTAAGAAAAACCCATGGGAAAAATCTTAAATAAGGGAAAAGAGCACATTGTAACTTATTTTCAAATGTTACTAGGGAGTTGATACTTCTAAATCAAGATAATGCCTCATTAAAACCTTACTAATAAAAACCCAGTGGGAAAAATCTTAGTTAAGGAAAAAGAGTGCATTATAAAATACTTATAGATGCTCCCCCTGATTTAAAGTTTCCTCTGAATTCATATTCGTCTTTCAATAACTCAAATTGGTCATAGGTACTTCTGGATCCATAAATATGTATCTCATTAATAATAAAATTTATCAATATTTTCCTTCGATACAATCGAATTTTCTATGATTGTTTCTTCCAAATATGGTTTGCATTTTATGCATTTTGTATGCTACTTTTATGAAAAACACATCATGTGTTTTCATTTTTATGCTTCAAATCAGTTTTGCATATTGCAACTACATCTTTGATGAATATTAAAAGTTCTATTACAACAATACATAAAAGCAGGAGTAATCTACTCATCTTGAAGTGCATCAAGAATTTCATTACAACAATACTTAGAAGAAATTTGTAATCTACACTTCATGTCTTTTGCTTTCTTTATAACTACAAAAGTTATATATATTCTTCAAAAATTTGTAAACTTTAATAAGTATTTGCATACCGCAACTATCACCTCAATGGATATTAAGAGTTTCATTACAATGATACTTAAAAATAGGAAGTAATCTACTCATCATGAATTATATCAAGACTTTCATTACAACAATACTTAAAGGTAGGTTGTAACCTATGCTCCTTATTCTTTGCCTTCTTTATAACCACCAAAGTTATCTATATTCTTCAGGAATTTGTATACTTTCATCATTTAATATGATTTAAACCACATTTATACCTTCATGGTATATTAAGCATTTCAAGTACTTTCAGTACTTTGGGGACTACATGTCGATATTTCTCTACTATTAAAGGATTCATGATGGCCAGTCATGTTTTCCCCAAATTCAAGATCTTTAATCTGTTTATAAATATAAGCGCTTTATTATTTTCAAATTTATCATCGATGATTATTTCTTGTCAGTTCTAGATATGATTTATTGAGATCTCTTTAATCATGTTTTAGGTACCTAAACCACTTCTGGGTAATTTGACAATCATTTCATTAGTCTCTTCAAGAGCACCCTTAAGTGTTTCTTCAAGAATACTCACCTCCATTATTTGGCATCTTTATTACTTACTCCAAAAATATTTTGAACTGACTTTTGAACCATATTTCAGACGTGGCTTGCAAATTTTGATCCTTCGGGGATTCAAATCTATATTAGAGAAAGTCTACTATGGATAATATTGATAATATTTTGCATCATTGTATATTTTAATAAATATTTAACACTGATGATCAAAATGAACTTGTATCCCTTTATCCTCCCCCTTAATGATGATAATTGTCACATTAAATAATAATCCTCTTTGGATTTTCATCTTAATCCACTATCACATTGCTACTAGCAAATATATTATGTGTATATCAGTTATATAAGGATAACCATTTTATTAGTTAGTAAGATGCATTCAATTGATATTGCTTAGTAGAGTTTGTTCTCATTCATTGATCTAAGCTATTGGAGGAATTTATTTATTGCGTAGATCATTTGAATACATATATGACTTCAGGTCATTAAACATTTATGTTGATTGAATTGTAAATCACTAAATAATATATATGCATAATCACTAAATAATAGCTTATAACAAACTTCAGGTTGTTAGCTAAATATTTACATATATGGATGTATACGTGCGTCCACGTATCACATATATATTATAAAATTTTCATATTCTTTCTCATTTGAATTAGTGATTTTTAGAACAATCTATTACAAGGATCCAAACTATTAATTTTTATTTATAAATCAATGTCAATGCAAACCTGTCAAAACCGTATGATAATGTTCAAAACATTTGGTTTGAAACCATCTCGAACTTCCACTACGCCATAGATGGCCTTCTGTAACATATTTGCAAGGTGTTGCCAGGTAAAATGTTGCGATAACTACACAATTTTGGTCCTACTGCAACGTTGAATTTTTGGTGTTGCCTTAGCCATAAAAATGTGTTGCTCTAGCTAAACAAGTGTAATTGATGCAACATTTTTTTATAGTGTTGCTATAGCAGACCTTTGCATATCTTTCGCACCGATCCGCGCCAATCTACCAAGGCAAATCCTACGTTGGAGAACATGACACCTCATCAATCCGAACACCACTCCTTGATCTTTTAGAGCCGCGAAGAAAAAATTCCTCGCAAATAACTTTTTATTTTCATTCTTCTCTGCCTTCTCACAAAGGTTCAAGCAAACATTCTTAATTTGGGTTCAGCGATTTCGGTTCGATTAGGGCTTTGATTTGGGGGTTCAAGCTTTGTTTAGCGATTTCGCTTCGATTTGGGGGTTCAAGCATTGTTCACATCAGTTTAGGTCTTCAATTTCGATTTTGAGGTATAACACTCTCTCCCATCACTTTAGGGTTTCGATTTAAACTACTTATAAATTCTTAATTCGGCCTGAATTAACAATTCGACTTGTCTAGATTTCCTCTTGTTGGACACATACACAAATTTTATCTTTTTATGTTAAAATACTCATATTCATAATTGTAGTGATGGACAGCGAAAACATTTGGATAGAACTTCCAAAGTTTAGTGAAGGATATATTAGCGGGATAAGAGCCTTTATACAAAACGGTTTTTCTAAATTGGCCGTAGGCGATGAAATGACGTGCCCATGCAAGAGTTGTAAAAATAGCAAGTGGCGTCGTCCATATATAATTTATGATCATCTCATCTGCAATGGTCCATCTCCATTGTATGTGAAATGGATTTGTGAGGTTTCTCACCCAAATTTGGAAGGAGTGATCAAGATATGGACTGTGATGCTGGTGATTTTGGAGATAATCTAGGTGAAGTGTTGCACCGTACTCGTGGAAATATGCAGAACTGTGAAGATGAGAATTCTGATGCACCAAATGCCGATGCTAAAAGATTTTATCGCCTTGTCGAAGATGGAAAGCATCCATTATATCATGGCTGTTCAAAATTTTCGAGATTAAGTTTTATCATCATGCTTTATTCTTTAAAATGTGTACAGGAATTACAGAGTCTGCAGTTGGGGATATACTAGAGTTGATGAGAGAGGCTTTTCCACAGGCCCACATACCTTTATCTTTTAGAGCCGCGAAGAAAATCATTAAAGATTTAGGTCTTGATTACAAAAAAATACACGCATGTCCAAACGATTGCATGCTCTATTGTGCAGAAAATGAAGATAAAGATGTCTGTAACTCTTCTGGTATTTCGAGGTGGGAAGAGGAAAAGAAAGACACCCGTGACAATGATCTAGAGAAGTTGATTCACAAAGTCCCGGCAAAAGTAATGCGTTACTTTCCGCTAAAACCAAGGCTGCAAAGGCTGTTTATATGCAAGGAGTATTCACAACTTATGAGATGGCATTCTATGGGCCAAAAAAAGACGGAAAACTTAGACATCCAGCTGATAGCGAGACTTGGAAGGCGATTGATGCTATGTATCCTGATTTTTCATCAGAAAGTAGAAATATCAGATTGGGTGTAGCCTCTGATGGATTCAATCCTTTTCGTACAATGAATACAACTTATAGTACATGGACAATTGTATTAGTTAACTACAACCTTCCACCTTGGTTGTGCATGAAGCCCAAAAATCTAATTCTTTCAACACTCATCTCCGGTCCAGAGTCTCCAAAGAATAAAATTGATGTATATATGCAGCCTCTAATTGAAGAGTTGAAAGAATTATGGGATCTAGGCATAGAAACTTATGATGCCTTTACTGATCAAAAATTCATGTTACGTGCAAATGTTTTGTGGACCATTAGCGATTTTCCAAGGTATGCAATGTTATCCGGTTGGAGCACAAAGGGTAAATTGGGCTGTCCTGTATGCCATTATGAGACTTCTTCAATGTACTTGAAACATAGTAAAAAAATGTGCTACATGAATCATAGAAAATTTCTGGATCCGAAACACAAGTGGAGGTTTGATAAGAGGAGATTCCATGGTGAAGTTGAAATAGGACAAATTCCGGGAAATTTATCAGGAACAGACATTGAAGAACTGTTGCGTGACTTTGAAAATAATTTTGGGAAGAAAAAGGATTCCCCTTTCAAAAAGAAGTCAATATTTTTCAATTTACCGCATTGGAGCCACAATTTATTGCGACATAACCTTGATGTTATGCATATAGAGAAAAACATATGCGACAATATACTCGGTACTTTGCTAAAAATTAGTGGCAAGTCAAAAGACCATTTGAATGCTCGTTTTGATTTACAGGAAATGGGCATCAGGAAGGTCCTGCATCCCGTTTTATCAAATGACGGCGAACACTTTGAGATTAGGGCTGCCATATTTGACATGACGAATAAATAAAAAGAAATATTTTGCTCAGTACTGGAGAATGTTAAATTGCCATACGGTTGTGCAGCCAATATCAGTCGGTATGTTCACACGAAGGAACGGAAAATCTCAGGGTACAAGACCCATGATGCTCATTTTCTACTTCACTACTTGTTGCAATTTGCTGTGAAAAAAACACTGAAGCCTGAGGTTGCATTGCCTCTGATAAGATTTGGTGTATTCTTAAGAGGTCTTTGGGGCAAAGTAATTGATTTGGAAGATGTGAAGAGGCAACAACAAGAAATTGTCGAAATTCTTTGCCAATTTGAGATGATATTTCCACCGGCTTTCTTTGACATAATGGTTCACATGACGGTTCACTTGTGCAAGGAAGTTGAATACGGTGGACCTGTGCACGTTCGATGTATGTTTCTGATTGAGCGTTATCTAGCTAAACTCAAATCTTATGTTCTTAAGCGGTGGTGATGCAGTACCTAAATTTGAAAGTTGTCCACAAAATATGGAATATGCTATTGGTACAAGAAGAAATAAAGATGGAAAAGCTATTCATCTAAAAGAATCTGAGTGGATGGCATGTCATCGGTACATTCTATTCAATTGTGGTAACGAGAAAATATATAATTTAAAAGAGTAATTTTTTATGTTCTAATTTTATTCTAGCAAGTACTAAAGAATTAGAATATTTCTTTATTGATATTAATACCATCATAATTATTATAGGGAACATCAAGCTTTAATTGATGGTCATGCAATATCGAGAAGATATAAAAGAGAGAGTGAGAGAGAGAGAGAGCACATGCTGAAGAATTCTAGAAATGGCTGAAGGATGAGGTTGGGAAAAAAGAGGACGTTTCGAAAGAGCTAGAAGTGCTTGCAATGGGCCCTAATCGGACAGCTAGAAAATTTAGTGGATATGTTATTAATGGATACAGATTCCATACAAAATATAGAGATGCTAAGTGTAAAACACAGAATAGTGGTGTATTCTTGACTGCCTTGACCACTAGCTTTGCAAGTTCAAAAGATCAAAATCCATTGGTTGGTAATGTTAGTTACTACAGAGCAATTGAAGAAATACTAGAAATTGATTATTGGGGAGAAATTTCAGTGGTTTTATTTAAGTGTTGCTGGTACCAAGAAGACAAAGATTTGTATGGGATGACTTGAGTTAATTTTAATTGATTGTGTCAGAAATCTGATCCGTATGTTATGGCTTCACAAGTACAACAAGTATTTTATGTACAAGATCCAACTGATACGGCACTTTATAATGTTGTCAAGAAATTGCCGAGGGACTGGTATGAAGTCGAAAATGAAAATGGAAATGAAGATGATCCAGTTTTACATGATATTCAATGTGGTAATGGAATAGGAAATCAAGTTAGTGATGTTAGGTGGTATAGAGATGACGTCCCGGCAACACAAATCCTCATCCCGCCTAGCATAGAGGAAACTTCCTCTTAATTTCTATGTAGCAATATCAAGTGACTTCTATTTATGTATTGGTTCTTAATTAAGGGACGACTTCTGTATCTGTTGATTTTCATAATTAATTTACTACTTTTTAATTACTTGACTGCTTGTAAGATATTCTGATTTTATGTGTTCCCTTGTTGTTTCTAGTGCTTTATATACCTGCATACACATATGTACTTAATATACCTGCCCATTTTATTATTTCATATCTTGCTTCCAATGTAAACTCACCATTCTGTATCCATTTTGTATAGGATGGGGGAACTCATGCAGCTCACATTTCATCACAAGGGTGCATTTCAGAAGGCACAATATGTTGGTGGAACCGATACTGTGGTAAAGAGGGTTGATCCCGACTACTTCTCGTACATAGTGCTCATGGAGTTTGTGAAGGATGACCTTCAATACACCGAAATAGGAGGAATTTATATCAGAAATGGTGAGAAGGGTGGGTGGAAGTCAGTGACAAATGATGCGGACCTCTTTGAATTAGTCAAAGGAGTTAACAGTGTGGCAACTTCGATTTTTATATCTACAACGTTGTCAATATTGCAATTGAGCCACTGAAGCAAATGCAGCCGCATGTAATCATGCGGCCAAGGCAGAATCTGGTTACAGGTATATATAAATGGATAGTTAATATCATTTACAGATTGTGATATTTTGATATAGGAAAAAAAATTATTGTGATATTTTGATTATAACATTTAAAGATTGTGATTATAATATCATTGTATTGTTACAGCTACAAAACCAGTGAAACGACAGTACATGACGGCTCATCAGCTACAACAGAACCAAAAAAAACGAGAAGTTAGCTGAAGTCAACAGTCCTTGGAAGTCAGCACGGCTGAATAGCAATGCAACTGTGAATCTAAAGTTAGGTGAGGTGAACAGTCCTCGGCAGTCGACATGGCTGAATAATCCAGAACCCAACGATGCAACCGTGAATCTAAAGTTAGCTAAGGTGAAAAGTACTCGAAAGTCGGCACGGCTGAATAATCCAGAACCCAGCAATCAACCGAGAATCTAAAGTTAGCTGAGGTGAGGAGTCCTCGGAAGTCGACACGGCTGAATAATCCAGAACCCAACAATGCAACCGTGAAACTAATGTTAGCTGATCAGATAAATCCTCAGAAGATGACACTGAAAAAAAAAACAAAAATCGTCGATTCAACAGTGAATCTGAACTCATCAAGTGTTAAGAGGAAGTTGGAATCACGATTACCAACATCGGAAGAGAGAGATATGGATGAAAATGGCATGCAGGTTTGAAGAATTCTTATTATGATGATCTTATTGTAATTTGAATATTTTGTACCACTCTTGCAGCATACTTACTTTGATGTTCCTGTTTATTATATACTTGCAGGATGTTTATCTACCACCTCCACCACCTCCAAATGAGTATTCCACCCCTCCACTATCTCTAAAAGATTATGAAGTACAGAGAGCTGCTAAGTTGATGATGAATCTAAAAGATTATGAAGTAGATAGAGCTGTTAATGTGATGAGGAGCAATGTAGTTCTTGCTTCTCTAGGTGTGCCTGCAGTTTCAGCTGAACTGAGAAATGCAAACCAAAAAAAAGATAAAGGAAAAGAAAAGATGCAAGAGGATGTGGATAGTGATCAGGAATATAATCCGGACCATGAGGAGCATGGTGAAGATGATACTTCACAAAGTCCAAGAAAGGTGTGTGATAGCTACATATCTTATTTTTTCTGCTTATGAAGATAATAACTATAAAATCCAATCTTATTTCCTACTTATATATACAATTTAGAGAACTAAAAAAGTTGAGAAGCCCAAGCCTGTTAGTGGACCACAAACTCGTTCAGCTAGTGGTATCACAAAGGAAAAGGAAAAGTTGAGAAGCACAAGCCCAAGCCCAAGCCTGGTAGTAAGTTCAACTGAGAAGGATGTTGAAGGAAAAGGAACAATGGATGATTATTTGGCTCTGCGGGAACGACAAAAGAAAAATGCTGCAAAAGCTAGTGCAAGCGGTATGGCAAATAAGTATGTTGCGGAGAATGTCTTGCCAGACATTGAAAATGAAGAAGTTGAAGCAGGTACGGAATTAATGTGATAATAATATTTAATATTACAGTAGGATGAATATTTAAGTACCGAATTTACATTATGATTTATGTTATTATTTTATGGGACTTTTCATTTTAATTAAAGGTGAAGTTCCTAAAAGACTCAGAGGTCACACAAAGATGTTTAATGTTCATACAAGGGCGAATGACAAAAGAGTTGTAATTATGATCTGAACTGAGCAACTTTATAGGAACATTAAAAAGGTCTGTGCCGCTTACGTATAAATCTTGGTCGGATGTTCCTGAAAAGTTGAAAAAATCTCTATGGGATTATGTTAAGGTAATCTATTATTAACTATAATGTTGCTGAATTTTACTTTAATAAGTAATATCGATCTATTAACTATAATGTAGCTGAATTTTGATTTATTTATTCTTTTTTATCTTTGATTTATATTTAAGCAACGGTATATTATTCCGGATGAATATGAAAACTGGGTGTTGAAGTCTATTCGTGACTGTTGAAGGGGGTACAAGAGTCGCATAAAAACAGTTCATTATAAAGCTTATAAGACTGATGAGGAGAGGCTAGAAAACAAGCCGGACAACATCCCAGTGGAGGATATTAAAGTGATCTTGAGGTATTGGGCAGATGATGAGATTCAGGTATACGTACATATTATTTATTTCGCAAGATAAACGAGTACATTTTTTTGTGAGATAAACAAGTACTTTGTTTTTTGTGTATTTTTTAGCAAAAAGCCCTGAAAAATTCTATTAGTCGTAAATCGTATCAAGACACACACACTGCTGGTCCAAAGTCGTTCGCCCAGCTTCGTCATAAGATGGTATGTGATACATTACATTTTTGACTGAAGAGAGTATATGCTAAACTATTTATTGAACTTGTATCAGGAGACACCATCCGATGCAGCACTTTTTCTTAAAAGTCGTAAGAGAACAGATGGACGTAAGTATGTGTCTAATCCTCAAGTAATGAATTACAAACTTGTAAGTAATAATTCTGTTTTGTAATAATTTTGTTCTATTTTGCACATGCTGCACATTGTTCATGTCTTGCTCATGTGCAAGTATGCTCATGTCCTTGAAACTGTCCTTGAAACACTTGTTGAACCTGAGTTTCGCAAACGTACTAATGTCATAGATGTTTGCTTTGGAAATTGTAATTGAGTATATTGTGAGATTAAGAATTTTGATCCCTCAGCCATTTTTTACCTTTTCTAGTCGAATGAAGAGGACTTGCTTTTGCGTTTGGCTAGAAATGACACAAAAACTGGAAACGAAGAAATGAATTTGATTAAAGGGATTACTGACTTGGTTTATATAAAAATATATGTCTACAGTAATACACATATGTGCATAAATAAAATGAATGGCCTTTTGAAGCCTTAGAATCTAGATGATGAAGCCGTAGCTAGCCGTTGACGGAATTGTTTTCCAGTTTTTACTAATATATATGTTACAAATTGTTTTCCAAAATATGGCTTTCTCTGCATTTGCTGTACACAATCCATATGTAAGCATTTGCTGCATTCTCTGCATTTACTGTAGGGTAATTTTTATGTGGCTTTATTTTGTAGGACTTAGTTCAAAAGCCAATGGTCGATGGAGAAGGAGGGAATACTGTTGAAACACTAATTTCGAATGGAAAATCACAGGGTTGTCCTTTGCTTATAGGGAGGCGTGCAAAGTGTGCAAAACAATCAACCGAAGCTCTAACAAATGCTTACGTACATGACTTAAGGCAAAGGCTTTGTCGAAGAAATTGAAGCACAGCTAGAATCCAAGGTAAATCAGAAGGTACAAGAAAATTTGGCTAGGGTGCTTAAGAAATTAGGTGATGCCAACCCGAAGATGAACATCAATATAGAGGATCTAACTTCTACAACCATGTCCAGTGAGACTGATAATTTGACTGGAGGCACCAGCTCTTAAGTTTCATTTATGAATTGTTATGTGTACCGGATATTTTGGGGTAGCTTTGTAGTATTTTGGGGTAACTGGATATTTTAGGGTAACTGACATGAATTGTGATGTGTACTGTTGTATGAATTGTTATCTGTACTGTGTATTATGCTGTGTATTATGCAAGTGTTTTATGTGATATTGTACTGTGTATTATGCAAGTGTTCTATGTGATATTGTACTGTTCTTTGTGCTCTTAGTGTCTCTTCAGTATAGTGTTGCAGTAGCTTCAGTATAGTGTTGCAGTAGCTTCAGAATAGTGTTGCAGTAGCTTCAGAATAGTGTTGCAGTAGCTTCAGAATAGTGTTGCCATCGGGTTATAAATGTTGCTTAAAATAATGTTGCAATAGTCATTCAAGGTGTTGCCATAGGAATGGACCCAGTTGGGTCGTGGGCCCCACATTGTGGGCCACACAAGATGTGGGCCCCACAACTTCAGAAAGTTAATATCTATAACAACATTTTTGGAATGTTGCTACAGATACCTATGGGTGTTGCCATAGACCCAAATAGGGTTCTATTGCAACAATATTACTTATGTTGCCTTAGATAGTCAAAATGTTGCCTTTGAGGTCTAAGGCAACGACAAAAATTGCATCACCCTAAAAGTGTTGCCATAGACCTATGGCAACATTTTTCGAGCCTGAGCCAACATTTTTTTTTGTGTTGCAGAAGGCCATTTATGGCGTAGTGTTCTGGTTCGATCAAAATATACACACAACTTCAAATTGTTAAGTTTTATAACTCAATTATATCTCAAATATCAGTTTTGAACGCTAGTTATGATTACTTATCAAGGAATAATTTTTAATTGCATATAGACATTTCTACACATCTCTATTGAGAGTTCTGCAAAAAAAATTACAGCAAAAATAATAATAGTATCTTCTGGATACTTGGAATGTTACAGATACAGATTTCCTCAGGACCGTGTTTATAGCTTGCATGAAAATTATGATATGAAATATAGACTATCTCTTCAGAAAAATATTTAAAGATATATCTTCAAGAATTGATTATACGTGTAATATTTCTCACGTTTGACATAATTATAATGAAATATGTGATACATGTTGCATAGCTCTCAAACTTTTAGGATCTAATCTAAACTAAATTAGGATCCTTTATAATCAAATTTATATGCATTTATTTGGTTTAATAAAATTACCAAATATATAAGCAATCTCTTTTAGAGATAGGTTATCATTTCCTAATTTATTAGTCTCTTTTAGGGATATTTTATTATCACTACTTCTGGAGTGAATTTATCTCTTCTAGATATATATATATATATCTGTGTGTGTGTACTATTGAAATGTCATATCAATGTACAATGTTTATTTTGTAGAAATTACATAATTCCTACCTTTACAATAGCATAAAACATCCCTACTGGAGATTTGTATTGTAAATACCTTTGAAATGACATATCAAATTTTGAATACAGTAACAAAATTAGATGCACCAAATGAAAGTAAGATGCGAAGAGATAAAACCACTACTTCTGGAGTATAACATTGGTATACAATATCATTTTTTTGGATAAATTATTGTTATTACTCAAAAAAAATCACTATTCCTTCAAGGAATATAGTATTTCCTTTTAAGGAATTGCAATGTAACAAAAATAAAATTCCTATAACATCTTTTCTAGGATGTTAGATTTTGCAATATAAATATTAATAAATCTCTAAAACATCTTTTCAAGAGATTAATATATACACACACATCCAATGATGTTTGAAATATCATATAACATAATATCTTCAGGATATTTGGTTAATATAGTGTAAATGTTAAGATATAAGGTAAGGTATAACTCATTTGGAGATTTTTGTAATCTCTTGAATGCAGCATCATTTTCTCATATGATTATTTATTAATTTTCTTTAACTTCTTCAGGAGTACAACCTTATCATTTTACATAATTTCAATAGAGCTTCGGACTTCTAATTCATGAACTTCAAGTTCATTAATTTGTTATGAACTTCAGGTTCTTAAATTTTGTGTAAACTTCTCCCCTTTTTTGTACCATGTTTTTACAAAATAAAAGTCTATTAGAATTCGAGCTTGTAAAGTTTATCAGAAATCTTTTCATAATTCAAGACTTCAGGTTTTGGACTTTGAGTTATACAACTTCTGGTTGGAAAAAAAATCTTTGCCCAACTTCAGGTTGTTGTTCAAACTTATTTTTTTCAGTATATCGAGCATTGTTTGCCAAAAAGAATACACCATATAATAAACCATATGTCTAATCTTATTCCAAACATAAAAATATAACATCATTTAATTTACTATAGCCAGTGCATTTATGATGATATGGTAATTTAATTTATTACCATGATGACAACATTTAATGCATTTATGATTAAAAAATGAATACAATTTACCATTATTGTGGTATGATTAGGAAAAAAATGACATGACTTGTACCATACAATAAAATAGAAACCTGATGAAACTTTGTTTCTTGTGTTGCTTAATTTCATTGATCAAATAGTGGACTAACCATTTTTTTACTTCAATGAATGTCAAGTACCAAATAAAACAAGATGGTATGGTAATTATTACCATTAGCCTTATAATTCAAATCAAATGCTAGAAATGGAATATAATGTCCATAATATATGCATAGCTTTTATAAAGAATGAAGAATCAATTTAATAGAACTTTGTAAACTGAACATAATGGAATACCTCATCTGAATATGGTTAATTCCATCGATTCGATTCCCATTACTGGAGTCATTGGAAAATAATCTGTTTGCTTCTCCTGCAACTCAAACCTCTCTGTATTATTAAATCAGCAATAATATATATAATTATACATGCTACAAATATCAAAACTATTTCATGTAGATATTTGATAATCAACATTAATTTGGTAGAAATTTCTATATACAATCCTTCATAACAAAGAATATCAATTAAAAATAATGAAAGATCGATGAGATCTAAAATCAATTTTTATACCATATCAAGGCTGTGGATCGAAAAGAAAAAGCAACAGTATATAAAATATAAAATGTTATAGATCTATAAAATTAGATCTATAATAGAATTAGATCAGAAAAATCAGACCATATTGAGATCAACATAATAACATCTACAAATAAAATTAATTTAATAAGTCTACAAACGAGATCTGAAAAATGAAGTCTACAAAGTTAGATCTATACAAATAAATAGTATTAGATTCACATAATTAGATCAACATCATAAGATATACAAAATGAGATCCAGGAAAAAGAAATGAGATCAAAACAAATGTTTACAAAACGAAATTTGATCTATGAAATAAAATTAGATCCCAAGAGAAAAGAAATAGATCTTAAATGCATAAAAAAATCTTAAAAATAAAACATCGTGCTGATAACGTGTGATAGAATAAAGAAAGTAGAAGCCATTGGAGAGAGAGACAGAAGATATATTTTTTATTCTGAGAACATATATATATTTACATTACATAGCCTCCTTTATATAAAGGCTTCAGAGCAAAGGACTTAACCAATTCCACGATGTGGGACTAAACAAAATAACATAAAAGCATGTTCACTTATATATTTACATATATTATAACAATTTTCTATTATTTAACAAAAATTCTTGAGATCTTGGAAATCAAGTCGGGGAAGCAAGTAAGAATGATTTTGATCATTGAATAATATAGTAGCCTCCTACCTTTTGCCCCCGATTAGCAGATCCTCACTTTGCTACGCGTTTTCTTTTGGGCTCTCTAGCACCGCTTCAAAAACATGAAAATAGAAAGAAGTGACACCTTTGTTAATCCCTTGCATTTCGTCCTTTTTCACAAATTCTTATGAACTTAAAAAGAACTCTACCCAAAAGTGAGGAGATCAACTTTATGGTTTAAATCATAAGAGACTACTCATATTTTTTGGTGCAACTCTTGTTGTGCATCTTAAAGTTGCTCCAAAGAATGATTTGTCTTTTCATTAATTTGTTCTTATCTTTGCCATAGATCTTCTTCAATTCTGGTTGGTGTAGTCAACTGGCTACGGTCAGCATTACTGGTCCAGGAAGTCTGGAGGATTGTTGTTGCATTTGAACCGAAGATCCAATCTCGCTCTGTACCAATTTGTTGTGCCCATGTTCCTTTGTTTGACTTCGAGTGATCGTCTTTACAAGAGGAAAAAAGAAATGCTGCTAAATAAAGGAAGAAAGATGTTAAAGTAGAGTGCTGTGTAGGCTTTAGGCAAGATCGAAGAAGACAAAGTGATTTCAGAGTGTATTAATAGTTGTATAAAAGAAATAGACTGTGTGAATTAGAGAGAACCGATTTCTTTTTGTAAGAAGAGCAATAGTAGAAACACTACAAGAAACAGTACATGTTTCGGGCTTAAAACCATCAGCGGCCATAAAAAACGTAGCAAAAAAATCTGTCGCTGTACAGGATTTTCGACGGCTTCCGCCATACACCGTCGGCGTATTTCCGATGGCTACTGACGACCGTCGGAAGACACGTGGATGATCATAGGGGTGCCAAAAACCGTTGGAAGCCATCGTTTCTCATCCATCGCTGTCCGTTGAACGCCATTGAAAATTTTTGGCCTACAGGTCGTCGAGAGCCGTTGGAAAACCTGAACCTTTTTTTGCTTTTTTCTACTGCATTTTTGCCTCCTATCCACAATCCATAAACACAATATATTCCACCACACAAGCACGTATCCAGTTTAGGTATTAATTATAAAATCAAACCATACAAATATAATCAAGTCACATAAAGTAATAAACCAATCATAATTCGTATAAAATCAAACCAACACTTTACAAACATAATTTACTACATCTCATTATACAAAATATACATCAATCCTTCATCAACTCCCTACCATCAACTTTCAAATGTCAAAATTACTATCGCCAAATGTATCATCAAACAACATGCATAACATTTCAAATCCAACTCCACCAGCTCAATGTATCATCAAAAAATTACTAAATAATGACGCAAAAAAAACATACCTATCACTCCGGTCAATCACCTGTAGAACCTTGAGAACCAGTTGAAGTTGAAAAGCAGCCACCATATGGCAACATGTACTCAGCAATATGTTAGTCCAGAAGATGTGTCATCTCTATGGCCTGCTGATGGTTCTGCTCTTCCAGCTGCGCCACCCTAGCTCTCAACTCTTCGATCTCTCCTAGATCGATTGAGCTTTGGCCGTTTGGTTGGCTCTCCTTTGTCTGTTGGCCTGCAATAATTTTTTAATTGTCTATAATCTTACAATCAAAGCTACAGCATAATGTGTTAATTGTTATATCTATAAACTTATTAATGAAATTAAAACGATGTGAAGTTCTTTAGAACTAAAAGTTTACTAAATTGTTATATCTTAATATATTATTCATTACCACCTGATTGTCAAAGCCGTAGCGCCTATTCAGCAAAGGTGGATCAATGACTGACTCAAAAATAACGTTCTCCTCGTTCGTCATCAGTTGCTCTCGACTAATTTCCTCCAAGAATTTCTGCTGCTATTCCATAAACGTTACCTGCATGAACAAATAAAAATACAGATAAATTATTATGATATCTTAATTCATTATACTTTAATAATTAAAATAGTTACTTATAATATATAAACTAAAATATGCTCACACGGCTCTTTCTAAATTTATCTTCATGCCATGTATATGAAACTGTTCCATCTGGATTTATATGCTTGATGGCATGAGTATAGGTAAATACATCCATGTACGATACGGGACCCTACGCCTTAGGTTCTTGAAATTGATTATTATGTACTATTATTGTATATTTAAAATTATACGGCACAACAACTATATACAATTCATACTTAATAGATTAACTAACTCTTGGCGATATTGTTGGAACGACTTGGACCCTCTTAGATGTCAAGATTTATGTTCCTATTTGGAGAGTTTCTTTCCGAATTTGCCTGTACATTTGAATTTAATATATTCTTTACTTACCAAATACTTTTTGATATTTACATATCAATCAAAAAATTAATAAAAGTTTAGTACACTTACCTTCGCTTCGTCACTATCCCAATATGCCAGCCACCCTTTCCACACACTCGCTCTCATCTAGTTCGCCTTTTGCCCTTTATGCTTCACAGCCGATATAGAATTCCTATAGTTCTTCCTCATCTTTTGCATCCAATAGGATCGTACTAGCTGTAGGTCATCTAGTTTTAAGTAAACTACGACCTGCATTTTATGATATACAAGCGACAAAAAAATTAAACAATAAAAGTTGAACATTAAATAAACGACAAAAAAATTAAGAATGGAAAATAGCAGATTATGCTTACAATGAAATCCTGTCATATACACTCCAGGATGTGGAGGGATATTATCCCACTTCAGCTAACCATCCTACTCTTGTAGGTATCTCTCGAAACTGATAGATCTATAGCTGACGGTTGTAGGTTAAACCCCCTGTGTTAAATATGATACGGATTATTATATCGTACAAAAAATATTTAAGACATTGAAAAAAGTTTAACACTTACCCCTCCACTCTAGGTACTAGATATACAGTGGGACGCTGTGACGGCTGCGATGGACCGCTGCCATCGCCTCCTAAAAAATGAAAGAACTCCTTCTGGATGACATAATATCTGTCACACACACATCATTTTAAAAGACAATAATAGCATAATAATGAAATATATTTTATAGTTAAATGACATAAATGAGATAAAGTATACAAAATGCAAAGTATACCTGATTCACATTGGGTCTCAATTCCAACAATAAGAAGAATACTTTGCATTTTTAATATAAATTGCTAATAATCAACTCTAATGGTAATGACATAGATGATGTAAATAATGTAATGACATAAATGAGTTAATGACATATATGATGCAAAATAAATCTTATCAATTACATAAACTGCATAATATATAAAAATTGAACATAATATTTATATCAATCCTCATCATCTTCTGATTCAGATTCAGTCTCGTATTCTACGTTATTTTCCTCCCTACTCTTGAATGCTTTCACCAAAACGTTTGATTCATCGTTCAAAGGTCCAAAATCAGTATGATCGCCAGTTATTATTATTTCGTTGTTTTGCTCAAGATCTGCTTGATAAGCTTATTTATTTGGAATATTTTTCCCATCAAACGTAAATCTTATATTTGTTTAAAAAACTACCGACTAATCTGCTTTATATCTTTTTAGAGACGGATAAGGAGCGTAAAAACTTGCAATGCTTGTTTGGCTAATACAAAAGGATCATACTTGTAATAATGCGGTATGTGCTTTATTATAGGATTATAATCCTTATGCACATTCATTTCAAAACCTGAAATATTGATAAACAAACAGAAATACCTCCTCCGTGGGTCGTGAGAAATATGTCGGTTACAAAATTTGAGTTAAAACACCATAAAAATCATTTATATGATTGTTTGAATCATCACTGCCTTTAAGACGTACACCTGTATTATTAGCTAATTTTTCTGCACGTATTCTTTTATGTTCAATTTATATCCATTGACGAAATATATTAGATATATCTTGACATATTTTTTTGGTCCCAATGCAAGAAGTCTCAACCCTTCGTCAACCATACAATTTCTTGGTTCATAAACGTACTTTGAAAACCAATCGGAAAATTCTTTATTGAGATCTGCATACGGATGTTCACTTTCCTTAATACTACATATATGACTAAAATATTGCATCTACATGTGCATGCATTATGGAAATGAATAAATCATAAATTATTATTTCAGACCTGACAAATGGTGCAACCTCAACACAATTAAGAAGAATATAAGTATGCGCTATATGAAGATCTCTACCGTATAACCATACTTCTATACATTTTCCAGAAGGTCGATCATGTTGTCTAAAAATAGATAAATTGTTTGAGAGGACTCTTGTTCGTCGCCTTCATCATTACGAGGAACACTTTCAAATGATATGTTCATGTGGTCACTGAAAAAGAGAGAGAGAGAGAGAATGAAGCTACTTCTTTGATGTAAGTTTACATATCGAACCTTCAACTTGTACTTTTTGTCTCACTTTTTTCTTTAGATGATTTAAGTATCTATACAAAATTAATTTACATTACCTTTAACTACCGAATGTAATTAAATCAATAGGTAACATATTTCATACCTATCGAATGGATACATCTATCCATATTGCACGGGACCTCGAAATCATGCTTCAGATGGAAGATGAACAAGTAAATGTTCCATCACATTAAGAAACCTGGCAGAAATATTTTCTCTAATTTGCAGAGCAATATAGGAATATCTTCTCTAAATTTACGTAAACGTTGCACTTTTAAAGTAGTCGAACAAAGATCTTTGTAAAATAGACTAAGCTCCGTTATTACCTTCCAAACTTTTGAGGGCAATAGTTCCTTGAATAGAACGGGTAATAAATTTTCCATCATTATGTGACAGTCATGGATTTTTATTCCGCTCAATCTATCATTTTTAAAGTCAACACATCTACGAAGATTTGATGAAATCCCATTAGAAAATCTTAATCCTTCCAACCATTTTAAAATAACTTTAACTAGATTATTATCTAACTCGTAACACGCTTTGGATTTTTTACTTTAATTTATTTCATATGAAACTCGAGACATTTACATATTTCTTATATATCGCGTATTGATTTAAAATCATCCTTAGTCTTCCCCTTGACATCCAAAATTGTGTTAAAAAAATATCAAATACATTTTCCTCATTGTGCATCACATCAATATTATGACAAAGCAGAAGATCTTTCCAGAAAGGAAACTTCCAAAATAAACTTTCTTTGCACCATTTATGAAAAGTCAATTTGTTTGCAATTTCTATCTGCACTCCGGTTTCAAATATCTTTGGATAGTCCCTTATATGTTCATATATGTCTTCGCTTGACCATATCGTTGGTAGTTGTCTGGTTTCTACTCAATTAGCTAAAAAGTTTTTCCTATCTCCTCTGAAGGAATGATTGACATGGAGAAAGCATCGATGGCATTCAAAACATGAAATTTTCTTACCATTTGATAAAAAATGCCCATGTTTCTTCCATGTAATACGGACAAGCTAGACACGGATGTACTTTATCCTAAAAGCATTGCATAGGTAGGAAAATCACTTATAGTCTACGAAAAATAAGCAAACATATGAAATTTTTTTCTTTGAAACGTCGTATGTTTCTACTCCTTTGCTATAAGTGTTTTTCACTCTCATTCAACGATTGTACATAAAAAGTGATTTTTTGTTTCGGATCGTCGGGGCAAGAAATGACAACAGCAAGGAACACATATTGCGTTTTCATGCACATCCACAGTAAATTTAGCACCAAATTGAGAAAATGTTGAAAATCCATCTGTACATTATCCGTCTAACATTATGACTCTCCGCTGCAAAATTGGGATAAATTTTGTCGAAATGCTTCCATGCTTCTCCATCTGCTGGATGTGTCAACGTACTTTCTTCCTCTATTCTCACACTATGTCGTCTCATATGAGGTGCAGTTGTAGAAAATTCGTATAATCTTTGAAGCCTATGAGTGATAGACAAGTAATGCATACGTTTGTATGGAACTTCCTTTCATTTTTTTTCTTGATTTGTACCTTCCCTCGTTACATATTCTACACTTCCTAAGAGTGATGTCCTATTTTCAAAACAACATGCAGCCATTTAAGCATGTATCTATTTTTTGATAAAGTAAATCAAAAACCGACATAAGTTTTTTAACTTCATTGTGATTTTCACGCATTAAATTATCGCTCGGCATATGTCTTTTTGCAGCTTGTACAACGACTATACATCCGACTTCGGTGATATTGTATTTTGACTTCATCACAATGTATGTGGTTACTGATAGCTGGGTGCCACTTTTACAACCATCACAAAGAGGTTTCTTAGCTGCATCTAGTAAATTATTAAAAAAATTCTTCAATATTTGGTTCTTCAACATTTACATCATCGTCAACTTCAACCGTAGAGAACATTGAACGTGCTGCATCTTCAACCATATTTTCTATATGATTTGTCATAACAATTTCGTTACTAGAAATCTCTAATTCAGACTCTGTAGAAATATGTGCTACAACTTATCCATGACGATCCCAAACATAGTACTCCAGCACGAAACCGTTTTTGCACAAATGGACTTTCATAATATTGGGTAACAAATACTTCAATGTTTATACCTACTACACAAACAACGAATTTCTATATCATTTTTGTTATTACTTAAAGTGAATTCAACAAATATGTTTATACCATTATAAAAATCTTCTTTTATTGAGTCTCTCAATCCCCTACTTTGATACATCCATCTCCTCGGATCAAGAAAATAATCGATTATTTTTTCTATTTGAAAAAATATGTCACGAATTCAAAAATAAATATTGGTCATTTTACAAATTCACATTTTATTTTTCAATGTATTGATACAAAAACTTTTACGCGTCAATTTTACCACACTTAAGAATACAATATAGAAATGTTGGTTTATGATTATCTATTTTTCCTGGTCAGTCATCCTACTTTCCATTACAAACATAGTAAACACTTACATTTTGTATATTATTTCATTTTAAATGATTCAACAAAATTTCGGCAGCATTTCCTTTTCGTTTCCGGCGTTGTGCACAAATGTGTGTACACAAGAAATAAAAAAGTAAAGTAGCGGCAAAATTTTGTGAACCGTTTGAAATGAAATAATGTACGAAATGTAATTGTTTACTGGATTTATAACTTGTCCAATACATGGAAAAATCCAACAAGTATTGTATGAGATGAATATAAATAAACGTTTTGTGACAAAAACGAATATGTATTTAACGATTATGTACAACACCACTCGGATGGGTCCAAAAATTCTCTAAGGAACGTAAAAAAAGTAGTTTATACAAAAGAATATTTACTAATTTTATATATTTCAAAAAATTATTAATTTATCACAATTGTTCCGTGTATTTTATCGAATAAATTTGCTTCAATATTGTTGTCATTTTCCAATGCAATTAAATTTATTTTGAGACTGAAAACAATAGAGTTTGATTAGGCATCCATGGAGGATCCGGAAGCTTGAAATTGGAGGTTGGAATGTTGAAATAGGGATTTAGGGGTTTTAATTTGGGTTTGGACATACTGAAAAATGAGGAAGAAAGTGCTCGGTTGGAGACTGTAATTCATGAATTTCCGACGGTTTCCAACGGCCGCTGGCGGCCTGTCGAAAGCCGTCAGAAATACGCCGTCGAAAGCCGTTTCTAGTGTTCGTCGGTATTTGAGCCTTTTCTAGTAGCGAAATGAACTGTAAAAGCATGCCCAAGTTAAGAATGAAAGAGAATAGAATCAAGTTTTCTTTTACACGTTTGATTTGCTTCACAGTAGTATACTTTTAGCACTGGGTACAATAGCTAGTTTGAATTGTTCGATCAGAAACCTTAAACTAAAACAACTAATATAAAAGAAAGCTCTCCCATCAACTCGTGCATGCGCACATGAGCACACACATGAACTGCCCTATTTCTCACCCATCCAATTCTTAGCAGCAGTGTTGATTACGTCTTCCAACTGAACAGCCTTGCCACCACCTCTGGTCAAGCTGGAACCCTGCTTTGATAATCTCTAGTCGAAATCTGATGAAATGAAGTCAGTAGCCTCTTTGCAAGATTTTTGATCATAACAATTTTTCACTTATTTTTTTGATATGCGATGTTGTTAATCAATTTATTATGTCTGACTGACAGTCTTCATTCTAAACTTCGTATACGTTGTTGGAACTAGTATAATCTTACTATGTTGATTTGTTTATTCTCTGACCAAATTTTGGATTGATGGACCATTTTCTGAGTTGTATAGTTTGTTCAAACTCTAAAAGTTTTTTTAATATATTAAATTTCGATATACTATAATGTTGTTGTTGGTATATATTCGTGCAGTCTATGTATTGTATTCAATTCTTCATGAAAATTATTATTTTCAACTGTTAGCTTATTTCACCTATTTGAGCACTGCTTCATTAGTAAAAAAAAATTTCCATGTGTTGCTGCTGTTTTTGTGGATCATAGATTACTGTTTTAAAATCATTCCAGTCTGAACTGTGCAAAAAAAGGTAAGCTATTGGTAAGCTATTTTGAATTAGCTAAAAGTTGTGTAATATAATGGTTGCAGTTAGTTCCATTGTTGAATGGTGACATCATAAGGTGTAATTTAAAAAAGAGTATTATTATATTGTTGTTTGCTCATGTAAATAGGGTTAGCTTAGAAGTGATAGTAAATCGATGTGTGTGATCATATTTACTTACAAAATATATTGAGGGCAGTCAAGTTGGTTATGCTATGTATGGTTAACGCTTTTTTGGTTGCAGCAGTGTGTATGATACTACATCACTCCTTTGCTACTAGCATGAGTAGGTTCTACTTTGTACACAACCTCAATAATAAGTGGATAGTGTTCTATTTGATCGAAGCTCTATGACATTCTGATATATTAAAACATGAGATTATTTACACCATATTTGAATTACAGTCTTCTTCTATCATCACATGCACAATGTTTTGTGACTGATATTGTGTTTTATTTTATTTGAATATGAAGTCTTCTGCCCAGTAATTATAGATTATAACGTGGTTATGTTACTTACTAGAATTTCAATAATATTAATCATCTGGTTATATATCAATGATTTAGAATATTATCATGTTTTCTTATAGCTTTTTTTATGAATAAGATCATTTACTAAAATATGGGGTAAATCGGTAAATCTTAATACCAATATATGTCAAACTGTAAATTTTATGCGTTTAAAATTTTAAATGAGAATCTCTAATCGTCTAATCTGTATTTTTAAGTTGCACTTATCATTTTACTAATATGGTCGCATTATGGCATGTAGTGACATCATAGTTCATGCATATTACAATGATCTTACTATATGTTTATTTAGTTATTGAAATTGGGGTTGTTATCTGCGGTAGTACTTATTATTATTTTTACACATAATTTTTGTAAATAAGAATATGTGATGTTTAATGGTGTGATGCTGCTTGAAATTTACTATGTTTTTATGTTTTTCAAACTCCCTGATGTCATGTCATCGATTTCGCTAGCAAAATCGAGATATTTTGAACATCGTTATAATAGCATCACTTTTTGGATAACATTTAAAATAGTACAGTTTGAACAACGAAATTCTTTGGCAGAACGGTATTTATTTGAAATAGTAGCTGATATTAAAAAACTAAATCTAGGGTTTTTCTCAGCCATAGGATAAATTCACTCCCCTCGCAAAAATCAATCTCATCTTTCATTTTCAAGACATCAAAATAGACCATCTGAATCTCACATCAGAAAATCGAATGATGGTGTCATCATAGACGACAATGGCTTTCAATTGGTTTAATCAAGATTATAAAGTAAACGTCAGCCCAGCAATAATCAGGAATTGCCACGGGCCAGTGATGGTGAAATGAAGAAAAAAAGGTCAGAAACCAACCTTCACCCATCAAATGAATGGAAATCAACTGTTGTAATCTAGAAAACCGGTAACTTTTTCTCTGAATAAAGAACAGGAACAAAAATCATAGGCTGATATCGTTTCTGAGCAATCTAAGGAACCAAAATTAGATGAATGTAATTTGTAAACTTTCGCTCCTATTAAAATTAATAACAAGAAATATGGTATGATAAAGGAAAACGTTTGCAAAAGGGCAGTTGAATGATGGAATAATTCGATCTTGGTTTATGTTGTGGGCACCAGACCATATTATATGTTTTTCAAAGCTTATATTCAACATATTTGGAAAACAATTGGAGAGTTTGAAATATTTACCAGAGAAAATGGATTCTTTCTTCTTAAATTCAAAGAGTTTCAAGATTGCAATTCAGTTATTCAGAATGGACCATACATTTACAATGGAAAATTCATCATAATGAGAAGATGGTCTGAATCCCATGGACAGAGACCTTCTTACTACGATGCCGATATGGGTTAAGTTACCCAACGTCAATCTTAAATTGTGGGACCACGAGGCTTTTAAAGTGATGGCCGGCATTATTGGAAAACCCATAAAAATGGATGCAGCTACAACTACGAAGACGAGATTGAATTACACTCGTCTTCTTGTGGAGGTATCTGCAAATGATGAACTTCCTCAAGAAATCAATCTTACACTCTACAATGGTGAAAATATTACTCAAAATATTGAATATGAATGGATTCCACCAAAGTGTAGTATCCGTAAATGCTTCGGACACACTAGAAAATAATGTAATCCGAAACAAATGTAGATACCTAAAGCCAATTACAAAAATAGAGAAGTCTCTGTAGTCTAAGAAAATAATTCAGTTGTGACATCTCAAGAACAAATCTCAATGAAGAGGCCAAAAATCAGTCAAGAATCCAAAAGAGCAAGGATTGAATCAACCGCGAAGATATCATCTTCAATCGAGAAACAATATAAAATTCGCTCACCGATCAAAATGACCAGATCCTTGCTGTGGAAGTTCATCATTTAGACGGTTAGAAAGAAAATTCAAATGATATAATATAACACAGTACAAAAGAGGGAAATAATAATAAAAAGGTCTTTAACTCTGAAATCCCTCCCATTTTAGAGCCATGCTTAATTACAGACAATTATGTAGTTATAAACAAAATCCCTGATCAAAGAGCCAACCAGAGTTAGAAAAATAACATGGAGAGTGAACCTCCATCAGTAAATGCTGCAAAAGTTTAGGACTGTGTTGGCATCCACTCAACTTTTCCATGAATGCTGAGGGGTTTGACATCTCTCTTATCCAAATTCCGAACAATGCTACTGTACCAACTTCTGATTATGTTATGAATGAATCTGAAAAACAATTTGATATATCAAAATTACATATTGCCAAGGTTAAAGCAATTGGCAAGAATAAGAGCAAAATTAAAGAGAAGATAGCTTTTAGGCAAAAATACATATCAGTTAATCCAGATTGGAATGAAATGACTACAAGGCTAAAGGCTAAAAGCACTAAGAAAAAGAAGAAGGGTAAGGGTATCAGTGCATCAGGTTCAATCTGAAACCCTTTTTGTTTCATATATTTTCATATATAACATTAATATATTTTACTATATCGATCATAGCTTGGAATGTCAGGGATATGAATTCCCCTACAAAGAAAACTGATATTATGAATATGGTTAGGATTTATAAACCATCTTTGTTTGCCCTCATTGAAAATAAGATGGATGCTGCTATTATTGAGAAATTCTGTTTTAGACTTTCCAATAATTGGAAATCTGTCAACAATAATGACTGTGGTAGCAAGGGTATAATTTTAGTTATTTGGGACTCAAATGTTTGGGATATGGTTAATTATAATTAGGATATCCAATTTATTGATTGCAATTTAAGAAATGTTAGTGGTTTCCATTACAAATCACTAATATCTATGGTAGAAATTTTGAAAATGAAAGAAATAGTTTATGGTATAGGTTAAAAGCCTTCAGTCAAAACTATGAGTTTTCCTTAGCTTATTATGGGAGATTTTAATATTGTTTTTCATGCATATGAGAAATTTGTCGTTAATAAAATCCCCCATAGTAAATTAGAAAAAATTAATAAATTTTTACTTAAAACTGGTCTTATAGAACCTAATATAAGTGGAAATAAATACATTTGGAAATCTGGTAAAGAAAAGAATATACATTGTAAACTTGATAAGGTGTTAATTAATAAAAACTTCTGCGATGTTTTTCCATATTTTAGTTGTTTCTCTATTGAGCAAAACACTAGTGATCATACCCCTTTACTTATAATTTTTTTTCATAATTAGAATAATAATAGTAAACCTGCTCCCTTTAGGTTTAAAAATGGATGGGTGGCTAACAATGAATACAATGAGATAATTAAAGAATGTTTCAGTTTCTCTTATACTGGTTCTTACCAATTCCAGTTTAAAATATTTTTAAAAAATACAAAAAATAAAATTAAAAACTGGAATAAGGATAACTGTAATAAGAATGATATTCTAAACAAACTGAGAGAGGAAGGAAATTTTTTGCAAAAACTAGCTGATGATAACCCGGGTAGTTTTAACATTATTGATAAATTCTTTTCTAACCAAGAAAAACTTTCTCATGAGCTTTATATTGACACAGTTAACTATAACCAAAAAGCTAAAGTGGACTGGCTTACTATGGGATATGTTTGCACTAAATTTTTTCATGCTAAAATGAGTAGCAGAAAACACACTAATAATATAAGGAAGATTATTGATAGTAGGAGTGATTGCGTTAATGACTACGATAGGATTGTTAGTGAAGCTATTAATTTTTATTCTCATTTATATTACTCAGACTCTACTGAAACTGGTTTTCTTGATATTATTTGTAAAAATGTGTTGAATGATAATGCAACAAAAATTTTACTGGCTCTTATATACCAGAATGAAATTAAATCCATTATTTTTAGTGCTGGTGATAATGAAAGTCCTAGTCCAGATGGTTTTAAAGCAAAAAAATTTAAAACTCAATTGTAAAATATTAAGGAACGGATTATTAGAGTTGTCAACAAAATTTTGGACAAAGGAAAGTCGCATAAAAGTTTTAATTATACCTTCATTACATTAATTCTCAAAAACAAAAATCCAACTTGTATTGGAGATTATAAACCAATTTCTTGCTATAATTTTGTTTACAAAATCATTGCTACCATTTTGAGCAATAGGATAAAACCGTTTCTTCCCTTTTTAATCTCATAAAATCAAAGTGCTTATATTCCTGGTAGACTTATCTATGAAAATTCTTAGTTGGCCCATGAAAGATCAGGAATTTTAATAATAAAAGTAGTGATAATATGTGTCTTAAAGTTGACTTACAGAAAGTCTATGATTAAGCGAACAGAAATTTCATAACTTGTATCATGAAATGTATGAAGTTTCCTACTAAGTTCTGTAAGTTATTTTGAGTGTATTAATACACCCACCTTCTCTATTTTATTCCAAGGTAAACCTGAGGGTTTTGTCAACAGTAATAGGGGTATTAGACATGGTGGTCTACATTCTCCCTATCTTTTTACTATGGCTATGGAATATTTTTCTCTTCTTATTGATATAGATACAATTAAAAATAATATTTGTCCAATCAATAGAGTTCAACCATCTATTGCTCAACTTATTTATGCTTATGATCTTATGTTGTTTTCTAAGGCCAATAAAAATAACGCAGATGTTATTAGTCAAGTTTTTGAGAATATGTACAAATATGCAGGACTTCAAATTAGTGAAATTAAAATCAAGGCATATTTCAGTAAGCATTGCAGGCATAAAAAGGTATTGGATGTTCGTAATGTGGGTGAGGGTAATCTTCTTATCAAATGTTTAGGTCTCCCTTTATCAGTCAACCAGATTGAGGATGGTGATTGTTCTAATCTGATTGAGAAAGTTCAAGGCAGAATGGAGACATGGTCTTGTAAGCTTCCATCTATTAATGCTAGAATTGAACTTTTAAAGACTGTTGTGTATGCCATCATTCTATACTGGTTTCAAACATATCATATCCATGTGGCTATAATCAAAAAAATTGAGATTAGATGTGCTGACTTTCTATGGAGGTGTAGATACCGTAAAATTGGTTGGGATAAAGTGTGCAGACCCTAAAACGAAGGTGGCCTTGGTATTAGAAATCTAAATAGCCTTAGTTTAAAATGTCAATTTAATTTTTTTTGGAGATTTGTTAGTGGTGACTCTTTGGACTAAATGGATGACATGCAAGTATCTTTAAAAGGTAATTTTTGGACAGCTTTACCAAAAAATAATCAATCCAATGCTTGGAGTCAAATCATAAAATGTAGAGATTTAGGAAAATATTTAATTTAAAGAAAATTCAAATATGGTAATGAAATCAATCTATGATTTGACCCTTGGTTTCAAAATGATTCTTTTATTAATAGGGTGGGTTGGGATAATCTAGTTATTTGCGGTGGTGCTAATGCTAATGTGTATGCCACTATTAAATAATCAATGGCAAACTCATCTACATCCAATTACTCATCCACATAAAGACATTATTACTAATATTCCTTTAGATCCTAATGCATAATGAGATTATGGGGAATGATTAGCCACCAATAAAGGTAAGTTTTCATTTGAAAAACTTGGGAACATATTAGAAGTAAACAGCCTACTGTTGATTGGCATAAATGCATTTGGGACAAGGTGAATAATTCTATGATGGCTATATATACATATTTCACAATTAATAATAGATTGCCAATTTTAGATAATCAATAAATGGGGGAGAAATATTTATTCATACTGTTCCCTATGCAACTTAGCTAATGAAAGTGCTAATCATCTATTCTTTGAATGTAACTGCAATTATTTCATATGGAGCCAGATTAGAACTACACTGAGCATAAACAATAAAAGCAGCATGGATCTTAAACATATTAGATATGAACAACAAATTCAGAAGCAAATCATTGGAAAGAGATCTTGCACATGTATTAGTGACAATAGCTGTATACCATATATCGAAAGAGAAAAATAATCGTACTCATAACAAGTCGAAACTTTACAAAGACAAAAGATGGCCTATTATCAAATGTGACACCGGAGTTATTCTCCATAAGTCAAAGAAAAAGGTTAAAAGACCAAAACAGTTTTGATTTCCTTGTGGATTTTTGGGGTAAAAAGGCTGGTAGTAAGTATATCGAACATTATCTCTACAATCTGAAGGCCTACCAAACTTATTTGAGCATTCATCGGCGATTTGATTAAGGCTTTAAGGAGCTTCAGACCAAAAGTCAGCCCGAAACTAACAAAATTAGCTACAGATCTACAGACCTGAGTCGCGATGACATAAGATCTGTAAATCTAGCTTTGAAGAACTATAACTTAGCTTCGAAGAGCTACTCCCGCACAATCAAAGCCGATAAAAGTATGAGAAGCAAATTTAATAGGTGTCTTTCTTATTGGGAAATGGAAGAAAGTAGCGAAAAGAGGCAGGTAAACGAGATTTGAAGTCTCGCATTTGAGAATAACTCACCGCCATTATTTCGTTTGTATATTGTTTACATTTGTGGCGGCAACCCTAATTTAGTTAGGGTTTTGTAAGAAGCATTTCAGGTTTTTACCCGTTTTTGTATATCGAGCTTGGCCCTTTTACCATTGTTCAAAAAAAATTATTTGAAACAATGTTATTGTGATGACCCAAATTTTTGGACATCTGTTAATTGGTAGTTAACCGATTTTAACTATTGAAACATGAATTTTTACTGGTTGAACAAATAAAATTCTGATAAGTAAAATATTTGGATATATAAATGGATTTGAAACTATAATAAAAGTAGAAGTTGAAATATTCAGAAATGATAAATCTTATAAAACAATAATATATATATATATATATATATATATATATATATATATATATTTATGCAAACCTTATAATATTGAAAAATTTAAGTGTATATATATTGTGATTAGAATACAATGTAATATATATATATATATATATATATATATATATTATAATGGACAGGTTATTGTTTGAATTTAATATAATGATTTTCAAAAGCTATTTCAAGTTAAATTTTATATATTTTAAAAACCCTAAAGATAAATATTTATTAGTGAAAGTATGATAGCCTAAAATAAGATTTAACAATGGTTTAAATACACTTTCTTTATACTTGAAATTATGTACTTTGTATATATATAAAGAAAAGTTTAAAAACATAATACATATTAATATAAATACATATAAAACATAAGAGATATTTAAATATAAGTTTTAAACATTTGTAAACATTTATTTCTTGCATTTAAACATTTGTAAGAAAATAATTACATACATTGACATTTGTAAGCTTAGTATTACAGGTGGCATACTAAATTTTCTTTTAGAGTTTATTTATGAATAAATGTAGAGAAACCTGACTATGGGATTTTCAGTTCAAAACTTCTCTCATCTTCTTTTATCTTCAAAGTAAAATCAAAAGAGAAAAATCAAAACTAAAAGAAAATTTTAATCAAACTGCAACAGCTTTTCTTCAACCTGAGCAAAGGTCAAGAATTCGGATTCAAATCAACATTAGCCTCAGTTTCAATTTTTTTGGTGAGTAAACATTTCTTTTTAAAACTTAAATTTGTTTATCCTTGTGCGTATGATAAATTGAATATGTTATGTTGTGAAAATATGTTTGCGTGGATGTAGTTTACTTGGATTATAATTTAACTTCTCTGTTTATAGATATGCATGATTGTGTATATGTATATCAGGCTCTGTTATGTTCTTCAGGCTCAAGAATTTGTTTTAAAATTCATATCTCAATTTACAAACAGTTTTAGGTTAGGATCTTTAATGGAGAATTGTTTGTAATAGCAAAATTTGATTTTTAAAAATATCATTAAGTATACCTAACATGTAGGATTACTAGAAATTGAAAACTACAGTAAAAATTAAATTATGTTCAAAAATTAGATGTTTAGACCTTGGGTTTTGATTACATCATATGATTTGTTGTCGAAAACTATGATTTTTAAAAGTAATTTCATGACTATTAAGTTTGCAAATGATGAGATTTCACGAGATGAACAGATTTGGGTTTCCAGTCAACCACCAGCGATCGAGAAGGAGACGGTCGTCGTGGTCGAGGCTGGAGGAGACTTAAGAGTTGGGGATCATTGGAAAAATAGTTGGGAATTTTATTGATCGCCGGAGTGACCTGGCGACGGCGAACTAGGGCTTTGGAGCCAGGTTTGGTCGTCGAAGTTTTCAAGTGTTCGTTAGACGTCATGGGAGCATCAAAGATGATCGGAGTGCAAGGGAATGCTGCGTGAGTCTTCGGTGGAGTTTCGGTCGAGGTGACAAACTTCTTGGTGGTCGGTGGTGGCGTGATGAGGTGAATTTGGGTGACTAGTTTCTTTCCTGTAGGTCTTGTTCTTCTTGATTTTGTTTTACGGTGAAATCGTTGATGTTGGGCAGTCGATTGGGTAAAGATGGTCAACTATGACCTGCTAGTGGTAGCGACCATGGTCAGAGGGAGGTCGATCATCTGTGTACGTGCACAAGTTATCAAGCATGTCTGGGTTTGAGGCTTTGGGGAAGAAGGGGTTTGCTCAGGAGTGGGCTCGAGTAAATTGAGGGTTGTCTCGAAGATGTGGAATTCGTGATTCTGCTCGGGTTTTGGTTCGTGAAGTCTGGGCTTTGGGTCGGGTTTCTAAAACCTTAACAAAAGCAAACCTTATAAACAAGTTTTCAAAGCTTAGAAAAAGAATAAAAAGTGATCAGGTTTTGAAGCAAAGTATTTTTGTTAACTTGTTTTAAAAATAAAGTTTTTATTAACAAGTTCAAAGCTAATTTTTAAACAAGTTTCAGATTTAATTTTTAAATAGAATGTTTTTGAATTTAATTTGTTTGGTTTTGAATATTTATATTAGTTTAATCAATTAAGTTAAATCCCTAAGTATTTTAAATATAACATAATAATAGAATTAAGTAAGTGTTTAAGATTAGAGTATTTAACTTTAATCAATTAAGTTCTCAAGTGATTAATTTCAAGCATTAAATTTAAGTATGATATAAATGATAAGTAAGTAATTAATTAAGGTAAATAGATTGTCTTCATTAATTAAGGTCTCATTATAATTAATTAAGGATCATTTATTAATTAAAGGATAAATTTAAGATCAATTAATTACTTTATGTAATTAAAGGTTAATTAATTAATGTGGATAATTAAGGGATGATTAATTAATTTCATTAATTAATTTGATGAAGGGTTTATAATTAATTAATGTTAATCAAGTAGGATCTAAAAGAAATTAATTCAGTTTATTTGGTGATTAAATTTAGGTAATTAGAAATGATGATAAATTGGTCTTGCTTATGGATGATTGAGTTGTATTGAATGATTAGACTAATATCTAGTCTGATAATTGTGATGTACTGTGATATGATATGTTTGGATTGAACAATGATAATGTGGGTTATCTATCGATGATGAATTGCTGTGTAAATATGACACCTGTATTTTAAAATTGTATTGTATTCACTTAAACAACTTGAATTAAGGATCGTACAGGATTAGAAGAGACTAGGGTCGGGTATTAGAAAATACCCGAAACCACTTCGATTAGAAATCTACAATAGTTCTTTATAAATTTGGTTTTAGAATCAATCGGGCTGGAATGATTTAAATCAAATATCATGGCATTTAAACCTAGTAATGGTACTTAGATATTGACTTATGAAATAAGTGTTGGTTATAACAAGTTAAGAACTCGTAGTAATGAATGTTACCCCGGGATTTTGAATAAATTTTATACCTTAGTATTTCATATTATATGGGTTTACTCACACTGGTTTCCAGCCTGACCCGGATGTTGCTTTATTATAATGCTCGGGTCAGATCGAGTATTACAGATTTTTAGGTTAGGACCTTCTGGTGCTCAGGTGGCGAGCTGGATGGCAGAAATGTATGGAGTTTATTCCGCTGTGTATTGAAGTTATATTGTTGTTGAATGAGACAATTTAATTATAACGGTCCAGTTTATTTGTAAATAGTTGGCTCTGATGTCTTGATGTAAAGTGACAAATACATTTTTTTACTTTGTATAAATACTATTATATGACATTATATTTTGATCCGCTGAGAATGTAAGATTCTGTGTTTTGTTTCCTGTTTCTTCTTCTACCTCTTTTCTTCTTAACCCTAACAATCTGGAATTTTCGGCATTCGGATACTCGGCATTTCTACAGTGAATGTATTAGTGTCGAACTTTTGGGGTCGAAAATTTCAGGTTGTTACAGTTGGTATCAGAGCCAGGTTAAGCGAGAATCTTGGCTCTGGTAGGTTAACTCATTAAGGATAGGGACAGTAATACCCTAGAATGAGTTGATTGTATGATATAAGAGAGCCTACTTATTATTTTCTTATATAAAGGTTTTAAAATGGTTTTAAAAATAAATGTTTTTTGTATAAGTTTATATTTTGATATATAAAGCAATAATTTTTCTAATTATTATATATATTAAGAAATTGGTTGTTGGTAATTGAAATTGAATAAGCATTTAAGTGGTATATATATATATATATATATATATATCCAAATTGGAATTGAATAATATGAACTAAATAAATAAGTAAGCTTGAAATAGATTCAAACCAGAAAATAAAATCCTGAAATTTATAGAAGTGTTATCATAATGACAAATCAAGTTACCCTGATTATATTTTCCAATAAATTATGAGATAATATACAATGAATTGGTTTCCAGATATGATAATTCTGGTTATTATCATAAATGGTTGTTGTATCTTAATAAGGGATGCTTTTTTTAAAAATATATAATGATAAAGCAGAATGAAATGTTTTAAGGAAGTAAACATTTAGATAAGTATGACTTATAAATTGAAAAGGATTTAAATTATGGAGTTTTAAAATCTATGTCTTGAAAACTTGAAATTGTATTAAGGGAATTTGTTTTAAATTGAAACCAAGGATGATTTAAAATTTAAGGTATGACTTGGTGTGCTACAAAAATAAATATGTATATATATTTGGGATATACATAATATCAAAGGTGATTTGGAAGTAAACACTAAGTGTTGAGTTTTGAGATTTCCTCCGGAATTGTGATTTAAAAAGCCAAAGAGAAATAAGTTTTGAACTTATAAGTGGTAAAGAGTATTGATAGAAATTTAAAATGGAGAATTCAAATTGAGTAAGGTTGACTGTATTAAATGAATTGAATTTAACTTAGGGAAGGTAAATGGGTTGAATTGGAATAGGAGTTATGTGTCATCTCAAAACAAGTTTGAGTTCTGCAAACTGGTAATGGATGCTATTGATGAATGTTTTAAATAATTTGGATGTCTATTTACTTTGACTTAACCAGATATCGTCCTGTTGTTATTAATGATCTGTTAAACCGTGAATTGGATTATTTAAATGAATTAAGAAATGGATTGAGATAATGTACATCCATTACTGAATTTAAATGGAAATAAGACCTTATTTAAAACTATTTAAAAGATTTTTACCTTTGAAGTAAAATTGGAATTAAATAAATGGAATCACTTTGAACTTAAAATTTAGATGTTAAAAATGAACTTCCAAATTGAAATTTTAAAGAATTGGTTTCTAGATTAGAAGTTAAAATTTGGTAATAAATTGAATTTTGAAGATTAAATTGTTTTTGAACTCTTATTTGAACCTTGAAATAAGTTAAAAAATGAAATTTAAAATCAGTATTTGAAATTTGGGCTCAAAAATAAATTGGTTAAAACTTAGACTGTTAAAGTAAAAGTAAAGGTTGATTTGATTTAAAGGATTAAATCAACATTTAAAAATTTAACTCGAATTTATATAATTTGAGATGGTTTAAAGTTGAGATTGGAATTGAAATTAGCTCAAATTGAATTTGATTTGAATTAATTGGAAGTGAGATTGAGGTTGAATAAGTTAAATTCAAATGGGAATTGATTTGAGTTTGGGATAGGAATTGAAGTTAATATAACTTGAATTGAAATTGAATCAATTTAATGGGATGGGAAGTTGAATCAGTTTGACTCTGAAATTATTTTCGAATAAATTGTTTAAAAGTAAACTGTGTAAATCTATTTTTCAAGCTATTTACTATATAACCTTTATTTTTAAAATCCAAACTATTTTATACTTATTTTACAATTATTTGAAAACTAATTATTATTTTACATTTATTTTACGAATTAATCATTATTTTGCAACTACTTATAACTAATTACTATTTTATAACTATTTTGCAACTATCGAACTATTCTACAAACTATTTAACTATTTTACAACTATTTTATAATTACTTAACTATTCTACAGCTATTTTTACAAATAATAACTATTTTACAACTACTTATCTATTTTAAACTTTTCAAATTATTTTCTAAATTCAAGTGGTCTGAGTGCAAACTGTTTATAATTGAAATGTTTAACCCAGATGGAAATTCAAGCAATTGAGAATACGTGAATAGAATTCAAAATGAATGTGAAGTAAGAGAAAATTAATTTAGCTAGTAATCAATGAAGATAAATATATAAGATGTATGTACATTATTCTATTTGTATAATGATTTGATCCATATTTCGAGCATAGAATTTCGAGATAGTATATCGATCCGAGTTGGGATTTTTCACTCGATTTTCAACAGCGAACCCTGGATATGGATTTTTGATTGACTCTGGAAATTCTCTATCATAGTTAGAGCTATGCTAGGAGAATGGTAGTTTGTGATCAAGAAACCAGATTTGAGTCCACACTAGCAAGTCCGGTGGACGATACTAGTTCGAAAGTGGAATTGTGTGATCGAGTGAGCGATCGAATTTGATATTGCGTACGGATAGTATACTACATCATACGTGTTTGAAAGAAATAGATATTGAACATTTTGAAAAGAAATGTAAAATGATTTTTGAAATGAAAAAGTATACTTTGTGAAATATTTGATGATTAAAAGTGGAAGTTGGATATCTCTATTATTGAAATTCACTTTTTGAAGAGTAAGTAAGGTAGTAAATAACTTTATAAAGGAAACCAAACTTGATATTTAATTCTGCATAACTAAAGTTATATATATTTGTTTCATATGATAAACTCCCCTTTGTTGAATCTATAGCCAGAAGAAAAGATTTTTGAAAAGATTTGAAGTATAAAAAGAGAATTTATATAAGTATGAAGTGATACAAGATTTTTCAAGATTTTATATATATATATATATATAAATGATTTTATGAGAATGATTTTGGAAAAAGGTTTTTGAACCTATAGATTTTGAAAAGGCTTTTGATTTTTAGGAAAAATCAACTTTGGGAATTTGGAAGACCCAGTTTGGAACTATCGATTTTGTGTAAAGAAGATTTATATGTGATACATATAAAGCGTATGATTTGGAAGATACTATTTGCGTATAATATAAAATGCTTGAGATTGGCTTTGGGGAAAAAGGCGCTCCCATGAAATGAACTTCATAAGAGATCCATGGGGTGGTTCTGCCTTGAGCCCTAAGGGAAAGGCTCTAAATTTGATCTTGGGAGGAAGTCTGGAAAAACCGTAGTTCCTGAGGATTGGGATGGGTAGCGAAAGTCGAGGGCACTGATGTGTACAGAAACATTTGGGTTATGCTGTGACGACAGTGTAACTCAATGTCACTGCGATCTACTGTGGACCATAGCGGAAGTCGTGTGGCAATGAGAGCCAATGGTCTACATTTGATTTTGCCGTGATGGCAACGTAACATCGTTAGACTGCGATCTATGAAGACATAGCGAAAGTCGTGTGGCAGTGAGTGCCTGCAGGATACATTGGGACTCGACTGATGTAGTCCGCAATCTATGTAGGAATGGTGAAATTTCATTTGGCAGCGAAATTCTAGGGCGTTGATGCCTACATTTAAGTGAGTTTTTGCAGTGATGGCGACGTAAAACCCGAGTGTAGCTGCGATCTATGGCGGGTTCCATGGCGCAATCGAAGGGCGTGGAGTGTCTGTAGTTTTCTATTGATTTTACCGGAATGGCAACGTAACTATCGGGTTAACTGCGACCATGGAGGGGGTGATGATTTCCAAAGCATTCTCACCAAAAATGTTTTCGATATTTTCATTAAAATATTTCCCAAGTATTTTCACTGTGTGTTGAAAACAGGTTTATAAGTACTTATAGATTTTCAGTCCTGCGCCTGATCAGCGTATGATCGAATTTCTGTAAGAACAAGGATGGACTTATTGAGACATCGAGTTATAAAAAGTATCTTTATAAAGCTATTTTGGCAATATTATGTAGATTTTAAAGGTGTTTTAAAAAATTTAAATGGAAATTAAGATTCAAAATGTTTAAAGGATAATTTAATTGATACTTACCAGTATAATTAAAATTCTGGCTTTGTTCCTTTTCGGGGACGAAAAGACTTAAAGTGCGAGGAATGTGATGACCTGGATTTTTGGACATCTCTTAATTGGTAAGTAACTGATTTTAACTATTGGAACACTGATTTTTACTAGTTTAATAAATAAAATTCTGATAACTAAAATATCTGGATATATAAATGGATTTGAAACTATAATAAAAGATGAATTAGAAATATCTAGAAATGATAAATCTTATAAAAAATAATATATATATATATATATATATATATATATATATATATGCAAACCTTATAATATTGAGAATTTTAAGTGTATATATATTATGATTAGAATAGAATGTAATATATATATATATATATATATATATATTATAATGGGGAGGTTATGTTTTGAATTTAATATAATGATTTTCAAAAGCTGTTTCAAGTTAAATTTTATATATTTTAAAAACCCTAAAGATAAATATTTATTAATTAAAGTATGATGGCCTAAAATAAGATTTAACAAAGGTTCAAATACGCTTTCTTTTATATTGAAATTTGTGTACTTTATATATATATATATATATATATATAAAGAAAAGTTTAAAAACATAATACATATTAATATAAATACATATAAAACATAAGAGGTATTTAAATATAAGTTTTAAACATTTGTAAACATTTATTTCTTGCATTTAAACATTTGTAAGAAAATAATTACATACATTGACATTTGTAAGCTTAGTATTATAAGTGGCATACTAAATTTTCTTTTGGAATTTAATTATGAATAAATGTAGAGAAATCCGACTATGGGATTTTCAGTTCAAAACTTCTCACGTCTTCTTTTATATTCAAAGTAAAATCAAAAGAGAAAAATCAGAAATAAAAGAAAATTTTGATCAAACTGCAACAGATTCTCTTCAACCGGAGCAAAGATCAAGATTTCAGATTCAAATCAACATTAGCCTCGGTTTCAACTTCCCAGATCGTCTAAAAACATTAATAAGAAGATCAAATCAAATACAAAGTTCCAGATCATAAGAAGAAAAGAAAAATTGTTCCTCCATTCCATTTTTTTGTGAGTAAACATTTCTTTTAAAACTTAAATTTGTTTATCCTAGTGCATATGATAAATTGAATATGTTATGGTGTGAAAATATGTTTGCACAGATGTTGTTTACTAGGATTACAATTTAACTACTCTGTTTATTGATATGCATGACTATATGTGTATATATATGTATATATATAGGCTCTGTTATGTTCTTCAAGCTCAAGAATTCATTTTAAAATTCATATCACATTTTAAAAATAGTTTTAGGTTAGGATCTTTAAAGGAGAATTGTTTGTAATTTCAAATTTTGATTTTTAAAAATATCATTAAGTATATTTAACATGTGGGATTATTGGAAATTTGAAAATTGTAGTAAAAATTAAATTATGTTCAAAAATTAGATGTTTAAACCATGGGTTTCAATTACATCATATGATTCGTTGTCGAAAACTATGATTTCTAAAAGTAATATTATGATTTTTAAGTTTGTAAATGATGAAATTTCGCGAGATTAATAGATTTGGGTTTCCTGTCAATTGCCGACGATCGGGTATGAGATGGTCGTCGTGGTCAAGGCTGGAGGGGACTTGAGAGGTGGGGATCATTGAAAAAATAGTCGGGAATTTTGTTGATCGCCGGAGTAACCTGACGATGGCGTACTAGGGTTTTGGAGCTAGGTTTGGTCGTCGAAGTTTCAATTGTTTCGTGTGACGTCATGGGCGCGACGGAGATGATCGGAATGAGGGGGAATGGTGCGTGAGTCTTCGATGAAGTTTCGGCCGAGGTGTCTATAACGTCCCGCCTTTTTTTACATTTTAAATCGATGATAAACCACACACGTCAAACTTAAACCATACAGAAGGGTGGATTGTTATGGGGTAAATAAGAAAAAGCAGAGAAAGAGAAAAACAAAACAGAATCTTGCAACGGAACGATAAAATATAATAATCTAATATACAGTTCATGAAGCTATTTTATAAAACATTTTGATTATACTTATACAATATATATCAGAGTTACACATATCAGATAATATTAATAATGTAGCGGAATACGATAGTGTAGTGGAATAATGTAATAGATAATAGTAATACACTCTTCGTCTTCGTCCTTCAGAAATAAAGTCTTTGAATCCTGAAATGCTCAGACTGACCCGAGCGAATTGAAAAGACAAAACACTCGAGTCAGAACTAAAAGATCTTATGTAAGTTAAATCAACTGAAATAAATATGAGTGGAACGGCGTCAGAGATGTTTACGGAATTTGACATCTCCTATCCAGTGTCAAACGTGAGTGTAGTAACTTAAAATATGCTCGGGATTCACATCCTCTTAGGATCCGTTAAACTATTTACTATGTAGTAATATTTCGCTATTATAATAATGTCTATAGTAAAATAAACATACATTTAAATAGCATTAAGGGATTACCCATATAGCCCTTAACACGTAATAGTCCTAGTAGTCCATCCAGTATCAGCGCATCTCCAGATCAGGAGACTACCCTAAATACTCCACGGGCTACGGAAGAAAACCAAACTCGTACAAGGCGTGCTAGGGTAGGTCACACGACACAGCCAGGCAATGCCAGGGTAGATATACCAATTAGGCTTCCTAGCCGGTGGTAACGCGTAGCGCGCAGCTACCGCCCACCTCGAGCCATACCTCCAAATCAAAAAAATCAAAAGTGGTCACCGAACCAATCCAAAAGTCAGAGTATAATATCGAAGGGATGTGTTCGATAAAAGGTGCTACCTTCTTAGCCCGTCAATCGCTCCTGCTTTAGCCACCTTATGCCAACTCACGGGAGTCAGGTCCACGTATATACCTCAAAGGAACCGCCGCCACCATCCTACTTCATTCTGGAATCTCCACCACATACACGGTTGTCAAAGTGGTTTACGGTATCGACAGAGAGTATGCCAATATCCGATCCCGGTCTCTTTGCCAACCAATCGTTATTATAACACCGCGGTCATTTCAAAATAATTGTACTTCAAAACCAGGATATAATAATTATTTCAAAACCATATAAATACGATATCATTTTCGTTTAAAAAAACCAAATCAATATGATATCTTTTATAAAACCCAAATCAATATAATATCATTTTTATTTCAAATATATCTTTTTCCCAAAAATCAGAGCATTTTCAAAACATAATACCTTGAAACCCATAACTTTGAAACATAACTTCCAATACTTAAATGGTTTGATATTAAATTTCTTTATATAATAAATAAGCTTCTTTAATTTCACAAATCAATTCCAAATATAGATTTGAATCCCCAAATAAACCATTTCAATTTCCATCTATTCCAAAGCTTTAAATATTCCACCATTTCAAAACTAATTCTTTGACAATCTCATGTACATCAAATTCAATTACTATTATATAGATTTGAAATTTTTGCGTAATAAATCCAATATCATTTAAGAAAACATTTAACTTCAAATAACTTGATATTCTTTCAATTTATTTAACTTGAAATATTCATTTAAATCAACTTTATATTCATTTAAATCACTCTAAACCAAATCAAGTTATAAGAATCATACCCTTTAAAATCTCAATTTTATTTAAATTTCAAATCAAATTTATTTGAGTATAAATCTTAAATAATTTAATTCAAACCAATTTCATATTTATCTTCCAACATAATTTTTATTTAAGTCGTTAAAAATCTATATATACAATATCTTAAACAGGTACTTAAACATATAATATAAAACAATCAAATTCCATTATTAAGCTTATTTTTATTAAACAAATTTATACATAGCTTAAATTCAAGAATTTGACTATATATATATATAATAATATTTACATAATATCAAAATTTAATATTTATTAAACCGTATATTTCTTTCCAAAACCATAGAAATCATTTCAAATATTTTTATATATAGACCACGGTGTCTATATATAATTTTCTACCCTATGGTCAAGTGATACAGATATTTATCATTTCAATCCGTAATTTAAAATAAATATACAGTTATATATCATTTCAAACCGCAATCCCGAATGAAATCAAAAGCATAACAACTTGCAGTCTATAACAACATAAAATACAGCGTCCATTCACCCAATATCAATCATCAACCTTTTATCACAATCATCATCCAATTTAAATAATCACATCAATATAAAATAGAAATAAATAACAAGTAATTACTGGAAGTTTATATTCAATAGTAAATTAGTTTAACTGACGTTTATATGCAATAATAAATTAAATACCAATTTAATTTAATAAATTCAATTTTAAATGGATTGATGATAAAAATATACCAAATAGCAATAAATAAATTTCTAATCACATTAGAAATTAATTTAACACACATAAGAAATTTTAGAAATTGTGAGTGGGTTAAAACACTCACCTTTTGAATTTAAATTGAATTTAAATCTAATTTAAACTCAAAATTCCAACAGTCTCAGAATTCGTCCAAATAAACGCCAAAATGTTCGGATTCCAATACGAACCTAGCGGAGAAAACCAGGCGTAAAACGGACCTCGTATGTGAGAGCTATATGTGTTAGAACATTCAAAAATGAAAATTAAATAAAATAAAATAAACAACACAAAAATACTCACTCACCGTACACGTCACCCTTCTCCCCGGAAATTAACACACGCACGCTACACCATATTCAAACGAAACAAAATCCTTGCACCTACGGACTGAATCGTGTGCGATGAACGACCGCCGCCTCCAAACCGATGCCGCGCTGCCTCCAGGTGAAGTTCCGACCCATCTCCCTCGACCACGACCTCCACGCAAATCACCAAGGAGCATCCGCCACCGGCGTTTACTTGACCTAATCAAATTACTGCGGCCGATCTGGCCGTTGAAACTTCATGCGACGCGCCTAGGTGAGCTCTCCTCGGCATCCTCTACCCAACAATACCAACGAATCAACAATCAATCGATGTTGATCGACGACCAATGAACGACCTAGAATTGTCCGAGGATTTGTGATCAAACGATGAATCAAAACAAAAAATGAATTCCAGTTCTGAAATGCGCTCGTCGAGAGCTTCAGATTGATATAAAATTTGGCATAGTTTGTGGAATTTGAAATTTTGGCTTTGGATTTGATTTGGAATTGCATTTGGGAATTAGGGTTTGCAGCCATTGGAAAGAGGAGCTAATAGAATGTACAGAAATGAGGAATTAGAAATGAATTAGGGTTTATAACAGGGTATATATAGGCGAAGTTGAAATAGAATAGATGGACCCGATTTATAAACGTGCTGAACGATAAATGGCCCGAAAAGCCCGTTCTGACTCCGGAACAAAATTGGGTCAACCCATATACCAAAATAAATGTTTTAAAATATTTTACACGCAATGGAAAAGGTTTCAAGTCGAAATTCCATCGTATGAAGAAGTTATGCTAAAATCAATTTTTTTCAAATTGATTTCAATTTCATTGGTTTCACGGCGTCTCGAGTCTGTACGATCAAACGACAAATCCGATCGCTACGAAACTTGAAATCCTATAATAATTCACCATTACGGATCCGATGAAACTAGTTTCATCGAAATCCAAATCAGTGTCCAAAATGGCCATTTTTACATTAATTAAATAAATTAATAATTAATTAGTTAAATCAAATTTTCAATTTCAATTCGATAATTAAAAAACTTCACCGTTTTTGATTCCTCAATCATTTACAATGATTTAAACAAATTTAATTATCAATTTAGAGTCGATTCATTTATCAATTTCATTTTTCACCTAAATTTAATTAATTCAAAAATTATAAATTTAATTTCCAATAATTCTATTTAATTTACTTTTCATTTTATTATTCAATTCATTATTATCAAATGGATGAAATTAACATTGGATTCATAATCTATTACTTTAATATTCTCACATTCTATCTTAATTTTAAATAACTTAATATTTAGATATTTTAATTTCATTTAGTTGCAATTAATCCAATTATTAAATTTAAATTCCAATAAATTAATAAATCTTTATTCCCATTCTTATAATTCAACAAATTGTTCAATTATGAATAACATTAACATTAATTTTGAATAGTACCTTAATTAACATTAACGTAGTATTAAATTATAATTATTGTAACTGATTTCCAATCTAAATTCACAAGCAACAAAAATAGGTAACATATACTAATCGTTACGTTAACCTTTAGTCGCATAAATAAGCTTTTATTACTTACAAAATCAATGTTGCCATTTATTTTCATACTATAATTCATTCACTTATGTTCAAATTATAGCCAAACATAACATTTAAATTATTTTATATAATTCGAATTTCAAGTTCATTAATTATTAACTTTAATTAGCATTGTTTACCTTACATTATCGTTATTATTTCATAAATATGATTCTCAATTATTTCTTTAACTTATACTAACGTTGATTCTATCAAATTGCACTTATTACGTATTATTTTATCAATTAATTATAACTTTGAATCTATTTCCCAATTTACAAATTTCAATCAAATAAAACCTTACAATTTTAATAAATTCATTAATTGTCAATTGTCGTTCCAATAAAACCATTTATTTAATTTTTATCTTATTATGAATCAATTATAAACTTACCATCTTAAAGGTGATGTCAACATGGGTACTTATCTATTACACTAATATTCCCAATTTCATCTTAATTCAAATTCACTGTAGTATCAAATTTCAATTTCTTATAATAAACCCATTTATTATAAATTGAATACCAATTAATTAGTTTCAAATAAATGGACTGATTAAATTCAACTCTTTTATTAAGTCTATTATTAATCAATATAATATTTCATTGGTTAATTCAATACTTAACTTTTATTCACTTATTTTAAATTTTATAACTATGTGCAACAATTTATATTATTTCATTTAATTGCAACTTCATTTTAAATTGTTAATTTTAATTACAATTGCTACACTTAATTTCTAACATTCGCTCCAATATAAATTATAAAATTTTTATTTCTTTCTAAATTTAATTCAAAATCTTATTAATTTAACCAATTTTAATTATTGAAATTTACGGACCGTTACACTCTCCCCCACTCAAAATTTTTCGTCCTCAAAAAGGAAAAAGGAGGGAAAGAAGGAATTAAGTAAACAATATATCTTATTCAAAAATACTAACTTTATGAACAAGTAAATTTAAAATTTTTATAAATTTTAATAAAATATAGCAATTAATAACCACTAATTCTTTTTATGCTCAAATTAATAAAGATTGGAAAACATTTTCAAAAAATTTCTAAGTCCAAAATTTACGGGAAAAATTCGACAGAGTCTCCTTTGTACGGAGAAGCTTGGGAGAAAATACAATATCAGTTATAACAACATATAACATATATCTTTCAAATAATACATATCCCAACCCAGGAAAAATGATATAATAACGCTATAAACCTAATTCAAAAACGTACTATTTGTCGGGCAATTTACGCTTAATTATGAAACCAAAAGTAGTAGCAATTGTTTCCATAACCTTCATTTATCTCATATAATATAAAGAGTTAATAATTATATAAAATGGAACGTTTAAAGTTGTTTTAAACAATCCAATATAAAACAACAATCATTACAACCAACAACATACACATCATATACAAATCAACCATTCAAGCAAAATAAAACAATTGGTTGGTTCGGGTTAAGACACATAGAATGACAAATAACTATGAAATATTCTATTTACTCAACGGTCTTAGACAAATTCAATAGATTATTCATACATCTAAGCAAATTTAAAGTATTCTTGCCCAAACAACCATAATCCAAAACAACCAACAATTTCAAAAAGAAATAGATTAAGTTCATTCTTATTAATTTCATTTCATAATTTATTGTCTGATTTCCTTTTCATTCACATAATGTTTTATCTTTTTAATTTACCTTTAATTCTTACAAATTTTTATTTCCATTCATTTATTTTAATTTATTACTTAAGTTTATAATCTTTTATTTATAATACTTACCTTTCTATTATATTCAATCAGTAATATTTTCAATTATACTTAAGTTTATAACAACTACAACAAATAAATCCTTATCTATTAAAGAATGTATTGAATACTTTCATTACTTTCAGGTTTACTTGAAAATTTTCCTATTACATTTTCTTATTAACATCTCAACTTTTATAATCGGTAAGTCATATATATGTTTTTAAGAATGTAACCTAAAGTTCTACGAGTTTGTTCTATTTCCTTTAATTGATTTAATGTTCAATAATAATTTCCTTTGTCTTACAGGTTACCCATTTCAAATTTCTTTTAATTTCATTCATAACCTAGCACTAAATCTCTTATTTTAATTAAAGGCTCCAATTATTAATTAGTTACATTCCATTTCACTATAATAACTGAAACTATTAATCAATGGAAACTTAAGAACTAAATATCGGGTTATATTTCAAATCATTTTAAAATAATAGATAAACGTATTTATATGTCCAATTATATTTAAAACAATTAAAATTTTATATTTGGTTATCAAAATAAATTCGTAGTAAAACTACTACAGTGGCCATCCCACTTCGAAACTCGAAAATGAATGTCGATGATGCGTGCACTCATCACAGAAATTATTTTCTAGCGACGGAGAGGGAAGTACAGAGCTTATTTCTCTTCAAAATTTCCTTAAACAATTCTTTCAAATTATATTGAAATATTTATATCAGAAAATACTTATAAACAATATTATTATATTCCAAAATTATTCGAAAGAAATTTTTAAAACACCGGGGTTAAGTTCTAAATTCCCAATTTTCCTTTATTTTATTTTCAATCTCATTTCAACTATTATTTATAAATTTCATTACCTAACAACCAATATATTGCAACCAAGTATAATCTTTATAAAAAATTTATTTTATATATAGAAAATATAATAGGAAAAATTATTTCATTCACCTATATTCAAAACAAATATTTTGTTGGTCTGTCCTATTAAGTGTTTAGAAATCCCTATTGATGTCATAGCGTCCTATGCACCAACCAGAATTTATAAATACAAAACGAAACAAATTAACACAATATTAAAACCTTTTATAATACTAACAAATACGCTCTCTCATATACAGTCAGCGACTCATCACAGGGTATTACTACCCTATTGATAAGAGCCAAACCCCACAAAGCTAAGGTTTACCACTAAACCAAAGCTCTGATACCAGATGTAACGTTCTGCCTTTTTGTACGTTTTAAATAGACGATAAACCACACACGTCAGACTTAAACCATACAGAAGGGCGGATTGTTATGGGGTAAATAAGAAAAACAGAGAAAGAAAAAACAAAACAGAATCTTGCAGCGGAACGATAAAATATAATAATCAAATATACAATTCAAGAAGCCGTTTTACAAAACATTTGATTATACTTATACAATACATATCAGAGTTACACATACCAGAGAATACTAATAATGCAGCGGAATACAATAGTGTAGTGGAATAATATAATAGGTAATACACTCTTCGCCTTCGTCCTCCATAAATAAAGTCTTCGAATCCTGAAATGCTCAGACTGACCCAAGCTAATTGAAAAGACAAAACATTCGAGTCAGAACTAAAAGATCTTATATAAGTTAAATCAACTGAAATAAATATGAGTGGAATGGCATCAGAGATGTTTACGGGATTTGACATCGTCTATCCAGTGTCAATCGTGAGTGTAGTAATGTAATATCTCGGAAATTTGGACAATATAAATTTAATAATCTATGTTTAAATTTAATTTATTTGATAATAAATTTGATTTGATTTAATAATTTTCTTTATTAAATATTTAGTTCGTGAATTTATCTTTTAATAAGCTAATAAATCTGTTTTCTATTTATAATGTGTATATGTATTTATATATATTTTAAATAGATAAGTTTGGTTTTAAATTTAATTAGTATAGCATATTTTCTAATATTTTGAATTTGGAAAATTATGATTTACCTAAATTAAGCTTTTCAAAATTATTTTATAAAATAACTAAATGATTTTAAATATATAAGACAAATGTTTTATTTGTTTAAATTATATTTTGACTTAAGTTTGTATATTAAAACAAGTTATAAAAATGTTTGTTTTATTCTTTTTAAAATTGATAAATAAATATGATTTGTAGAATAAGTATGAGAATTTAAAATACAATTTAAAATATGAATCATGTATTCATTTAAATAACAATTAAGTTACAATCTCTTTATAAATTTATTTTAAATGATTTAAAATATTATTTTCAAATAATTGATTTGTATATTGTTTTTATTTATAATAATACTTTGTTTATTCTTTAAAAATTATTTATATACATAACTAAGTACTAAAACTAACTAACTAAGTGAAACTTTCATTAACAGTTAACTAACAATATTAATTAATTAAAGATACATGTGTAAACATCTTAGATTTTAATATAACAAATGTAAACTAAATATCATTTTAAGATGACAAGTGTAAAATTTGAGACATGTGTCATGTTTAATTTTATTTTTCTTTGTTTTTAAAAAAATAAATCATAAATATGGTTATTTAAACTTGCATCTTCACCTTTCTTTTTCTTTCTTCATTTTCATTCTAAATCTAAGAATTCTTTCAGTTGAGAAAAACCCTTTTCCATCTCTTCAAAAATCAAATGCATGCAAATCTATAACACATGCAAAATCAAATCCCTGATCCATATTCAAAAACCCTGAATTTCATTTCAAAGACCTGCATTCTTTAATCTGCAAACCTGCGTGCAACAATCAAAGCATGCATTCAATCTTTCTATATATATGGAAATAATCCAAACAAAGGCCTGCATTTTTCTGGAAATCAAGGGAAGCTTGCATTCATTACAAATCTGAAGTTAAGCAACCTGCATTTCTTCTAAAATCTGGAGAGTGGTCTTTGCATGCATGTTAGAACATCAAACAAATGAAGCTCAAGTTTTAAAAGCATTTCAAACAAGTTTGCAAAAGAAGTTTCATACAGGATTTTTAAAAAAAATTCAGAGCTTTCAACTGTGCTCTGTATTTTAAAACAGGTGAGTAACTTTTCTTAAAAAAATTTAAAGGTTAAAAATTGGTTGCATGCTAGTATACTAAAATACATGAATATTGCTTTTGTTTATAATTAACTGTCTGATGTGTGATTGTCACTACACCATTATAAGCTATTAACAACGGGTAAAAACCGTTGTTAAGGAAAAAAGCAACGGGTAAAGACCTTCTTCAAAAGAGGAGTGGTTGAATTACGCGACGGGAAAAAACCGTTGCTTTATGTCCAAAAGGCAACGGGTAAAAACCGTTGCAAATGAAGGAAAGGCAACGGGTAGTAACCGTTGCAAACTTGAACAAAGACAACGGTTACAAACCGTTGCAAACAGAGACAAACGCAACGGGTATTAACCGTTGTTTTATTTGCAATAGGCAACGGGTGTAAACCGTTGCTTACTGTACATTAAGCAACGGTTACAAACCGTTGCTTAATGGGCAAAATATCAACGGACATAAACCGTTGCTTTCTGCCAAGTAAAAAAGGGTTAAAAACCGTTGCTTTATGACCAACGTCACACATAAAGCAACGGTTAACACCCGTTGCACATAATGTTTGCTCCTGCTCCGTAACTCACTACTGCGTTACACGCATATCTCAGTATACATACCAGAATATCAATATATATCAAAATATGCCAGAATATCAAAATATTGGTACATAAGCACTATAAACATATTGCACATATACCATACATATAAAATTATCAAACTTATAATTACGCTCATTGTTTTGCAAACAGAATGCTGCCGTGCCGAAATATCATACTTATTACACTACATTGTTTATTATCACTACAGTACAAAGATTTCATTAATTACACTACATTGTTTTGCAAGCTAAAAAGTCTTTCAGCTGAGAGGAAAATAAAATCAAAAGGGCAAAGCATTCCAGTTTTCAGACTTCAATGTTCAACCTGGTTCATGCGCAACTCGAAGATTAAATTCAGAGGCAGTTTAACTTCGTAAATCTGGAAAGAATATTCCAGTTCAAAAACAAACAGCATCTACCTGATTCAAAAATTCTAAAACAAATTAAAACAAAGTAGAACCCAAGCAAAGAGAAAATCAAATAATGCAAAGCAATTCAAAGCAAACAACGGTTAGGATAAAGCAAATTTGATCAAGCCTCAATTTCCAGATTTTGAAATCTTTTTCAGGTTCTCTTTCATCTCTGTCAAACTATCCAGGTGAGCAAACCACCCTTATAAATTCTTAAAACTTGATATATCTATTTTGCATGTGATAAGTCTTGAATGTAAATTGTGAAAGGTGCGTGCATGCTTGTATTTACGTATGCATGACTGTGTGTACGATTGTGTACAGGCAACATGCATGACTGTGTGTACGATTGTGTACTGGTAATCACTTTACATGGCGAGGAGGCTATACATGTTTTATGGGATAGGATTGAAGATATGGCAGTAAATATGAAGGTTCTGAATGTATCAGTCGAGGAAACAAGGGTTTGGAATCTTGTTCAGTTACTCCATTTTGTATATTGTGATGTAGTGATACAAATAAATGTGCAGGAAACTTTGATGGATTGTAGAGTCTTGGAAAGCTGTTTGAATATTGATGTAAGTATTGGTACTGGTTGTAGTAATGTTAATATTTCTGATGAGGGTGTTGATGCCTTGTTGTGTGATATCGTTAACGTGCACATGATCAGAGATGTAAACATGCATAGTGATAAATCCTTTGTTTTTACTTTGAAATCATTGAAACTACCTAAAATTCATATATATGTGACAATTAGCCCAAATTTACTGTTATCTATATGCGGATTTGGGTGTTTGCTGCTGGTAGCAGCAGTTTGCAATATGAAGGCAGTAGTGTTTGCATGTGATGGATAGTGGGTGGATGGAAGAGTGATTGAAGATGAATGATCAGTGTATGATCAGTGAATGATCAGGCAGGGAGGTCAAAGGTCAGATGTCAAAGGCAGTGGAGAGTAGGGGGATGTTTGATATGCTGATGTGTTTGTAGTGGCTATCTTGTTGAATGCATTGTGAGCAGAAAAGTAGGTTAGAAGATGATATATTGGTGTTGAACTGCAGTGTGCAACAGTGCAAGAAGGCATTGGGTATGTAGTTTGACAGAAGTGGATAGAAGATGATATGAGTGCATAAAACTGAAGTGGATATGAGGTGTTAAAATGTAGAAGGCAGTGGAAGGAGCAAGTATCAGTGATGTTGTAGTTTTGTGGTGGTCTGTAGAAGAATGGTGAAGACAGGTATGAAACTGTGAAGACTAGTGATGCAACGGAGTTGTAATGGAGTTGTAATGAATGGTGGTGAACGAGTGGTTTGATGAGCAGTGAAGTATGGTTGTTGTTAATGGTCAGGTGGAAATTTTGATGAGGAGGAAGGTGGTTTGAATGGCCGAGAACCGTGGTTGACAATGGATGTGGTGTGTGGCAGATGTCTGTTTGTATGATTTTGAAGAGGGTGGTGATGGTGTGAATTAGATGACAGTAGAGGCAGTGAATGGTATGAAGTTTATGCAGAGATTGTCAGAGATAGGAAGTGGACAGTTTTGCATGGTGGTTGATGGAGGAATGGTTTCAGGGAGTGGAATGGTTTCAGTTAGAGTGTGAAGTGGGAGGAAAGTATGAAGTTTGTATTGTATTTGGTGACAGGCTTGTGTTGAGGCAGGAATTTCATGTTGAACTGTATGCAGGGGGAGGGGATATGTTGGCAGTTGTTAGCAGTTTTGGTGACAGGATGAGGAGTTTGGAGTTATGGTAGTATGGTGAAGTAGTTTGCGGGTAGTGTGGTAGAAGCACTGGCAGGTTGCTGTTGAACTGCAGAGCTCAGTTTTGAGTGAAGTTTGATGATGAAGTTTGTCGAGGCTAGAGGAGTGCAGAGATGTGACTGTGATATGGTGTGTTGGTGTTTGGGAAGGGGCAGAGTGATGAAATTAGGTGGTTGAGGACAGTGAGTCAATGTATGATCGCTGTAGAAGTTTGACAGAGGAGAGTTTGAAGTGGCTGTCAATGAAAGTGGCAAGCGGTAAGATGTATTGTTGATGGCACGGTGTGGTAACTACACAGTTAGATGAAGAAGCAGTTATTTTGTTGACTGGAGACTACATAGTTAGATGATGATGATATCTTCTTTGGAAGTGGTGGTTGATTTTAATGTTAGGCCTAGTTACTTTGATGGGGTGATGGTAGGTGTGGTTGATAATAGGACTACTGGTTTTCATGATTGGATTTCATGATAGAGATGATGGTGAATTGTTCTGTAACTATGCCGACGAGTACATAATATCTCATAACCGTGTGTATTCATATGTCTTAAACATATATAGAAAAGTTATCAAGGCAGATATGAGGCTGAGTTTCATGAATGAGTTTGCAATTTTCTTTGCTCCTGGTTTGAATTTCTTAAACCGGATTGAACAATATAGATTAAAAATAGATCAGGTTCAAGATATGATGAGAAAAATAGCAACTGAAACTGATCAACGAATGAAGTTAAACTGGCTAACCATCAAATAAACCGGTGAATGAAGCTGTTAATTATTTCACTGAATTGGTTTCTTTATATCAGCCCACACATCAATTTCCAGGCATTATTTGTAAAAAATCTTATCTCAGAAGGAAAGGCAAAGCCTATGTCAGCCTTTCCAAATAGAAGAAGTCAAAACTGTTGTCTTTCAAATTGATGACGACAGTTCAAATTGATGACGACAGTTCAAATTGTAAACAAGACAGACCAAGACAAAATACACATGCATTTCCATATGCAAATTTCATATACAGCAAACAAAAGAAAATCAGCAATATATGCAAAGAACAAGTCAGAAATATCAATACCTCCGACTAAAGATATCGTATCAAACCCTTTTGATGGCTCACATAACCTCTGGCTCCAACATCCCCAAAGGTCTCGGTAAATTGTCGACATATTTTGGCGGTTAGCTCATCCGGCAATAAAATTTTGTCCAACAACACTTTTTCATAGGTGGGTGGTACTGGTTTTCCATGAATTACTAATGCTGTGGAATCTCGGCATATAGTGCCTATTATATAAGCATTTCTGGAGTGAATATATGGAATCACATTTACAGAACACACGCAAGAATAAAAGTTTTAAATCTTGAAACCATTTGCCTTTAGAAATTATACATGCAATATATATCAAGCATGCAACAATTTCCACACAAAAATCAAAGTAAAACACACGTATAAAGCATGTAATTTGCAAAAATAACACACGCAGGTAACAAAGAAATAAACTTGCATGGTTCAGGGGCAGTGCATAAGCAGGTACAAAAGGTTTTACTCGCATGCATCGGGGACAGTGCACCAGATTTTTTTAGCATGAAAACTTATATAAACAAAAAACAAAACTCATGCTAGGTCACGCAGATGATGCATTACTGTAGTACCGGACTTGGCACGACCATGCCAGGTCATCGCTTCTGCTATCCATGGTACAGTATACAGTCTTCTCAATCTAGAAATTAAAGGAAAATGTCTTAAGGTCTTTCGAGGTACTGTGGTAGCTTTTCTCTCTTCGTCGAATGATGTCTTATATCTTGGTGCGTTGCAATTTGTACATGAAACTTTGTTCGCATTATCTTTCCAGTACAAGATGCAGTCATTAATGCATGCATCATAAGTTATGTAATTCATCCCAACTTGCTTAATGATCTTCTTCACGTTGGGGTACTTTGACGGTAGCGTGTTACCTTCGGGGAGTAACTCCTTTATGAATTCGAGTAGGGCAGTCACACCATTGTCTGAAAATCCGTATTAGGTCTTCAGGCTATTCAGTTTGACAATGGCATACAACTTTGTAATCTCTTTTGGACAAGAAGGATACAATGTCTCTGTTGCAGTTGCACTATCAAAAAATGATTTATCCGTAAACTGCTCACCAATATTAGCATTATCATGCAACTGACTTGTAGGTTGAAAGTGATGGAATCTATCTGCATCATTGATCAAATCCTCCATCCTAATATGTTCGGACTCATCAGTATTTGTGGCATGACTAACCGGTTGTTATTTTGGCTTCTCCGGTATTCTTTCCCCGTGAAAACACCACAAGGTATATGATTGAACAATACCATATCTAAGCAAATGAAAATGAATGTCATTTAATTTGAATGTATCTTCATTTTTGCACCGTGTGCAAGGGCACGAATACTTTTCCTTATTTCCACCGTTTTCAGCAATAAATTTAAAGAAATTTCTCACACCTTCCACATATTCTGTATTTCTTCGTTTAGATTGATTCATCCATTGTTTGTCTATACTAAAAGACATACTGAAAGAAAATAACAAAAGCTAATAAGAAATCATGGGTAACAATATCTTATGGCTTTCCACCAAGTTCAACTCTGATATTAACTAAACAGATGTCTATTCTTCTGATTTCACTTGAAATTTAACATTAGCATCAAACTGTTTCCAAAAAATTTGCCATTACAACGGTGCCATTTTGTAGCACCAGAGTAATGTCTATGCATAACCCCTCTCCTGATACTTGGCTTGCGCCATTAACAACAATTTTATCCACTTACTAAATATGGTCTCATATTTAGTAAAACAAAATTCATTGCATCAACTTATACCCTAGCAGTCACTATAAGCAGCTATGTCTAACTAGCATGCAGTGCAGTACAGTACTATACATTGCAATTTGTAAAATCACATATAAAACTATAACATAACAAAGTACCAACTTTTTATACAAAAGTTGCCACATTAAGTGGGCTGCACTGCTTATAGTCTCAAATAGTTTACAAAACATTGTATTTAATTTTGAACGAAATGTATCAAGTTTACAAACTAGTGTATCTCGTTAAGTGTACAGGCAAATCATATTGGGTTCTGCCTAAATGTTTGCGGGTAGACATACACACACTGTAGGAAAAAGTACATCAATGTAAATATCAGTTCCTAAATAATTATTAGTTTGTTAGCTTCAGCTTTCAAATTTCAATTCCTAAACGATTATTTACAGAAAACTAGTTGTTTGTAACTAAATACTAATAAGTTATTAGCTTCAGATGTTTTCAAGGTTAATGAAATCGAAAGCAGTAAAAGGGCGACTCAATTTTAGAAAATTAGGCAACTCAAAACAAGAAATTCGCATACTTAATTAGCAGTGGCAGTATAGAGACCGTAGCAAGACTTCAAATCAGCAGTTGAAAATATCGCGTAGGGGGCAAGCAAGAGCCGACGACGGCTGATGGCTATAAAATAAAGTAAATAAATTAATCTTTTTTTACCTTAATGAAATTTATTTACCGTTTTAGCAAAACAAAATCGGAACACGACAAATTAAGCAAAAGAAATTCGCATACTTAATTAGCAGTGGCAGTATAGAGACTGTAGCAGGACTTCAAATCAGCAGTAGAAAATATAGCGTAGGAGGCAAGCAAGACGCGACGATGGCTGATGGAATAGCCGAGTATGCAGCGATGATTATTTAGAAAGCGTTGATTTTTGAAACCCTAGTTTTTTGGGTTCGAGCATCGCCGACATGGAGATTGCTATTGAGCTGTAACTTTGAAGTAAAACAGATTTTTGGTGTTGCCCGGTTCAGTTGGTTGCCCCATCCCAGGGGCTTGATGGGCTTGCCCCTGGGCCGGCCCAAGCTAAAAGATTTACAACGGTTACTAACCGTTGCTACTTAACCACGGTTCAAAACCGTTGTTAATTGTAACGAAGCGCGCCAATAAGTATGGCGCGAAAGGATGAAATTCACCGCGCCAATTTGTCTCCAAAGAAGCTACGGTTAATAACCGTTCCCAATTAGCAACGATTAAAAACCGTTGCTAATTTAACCAAGACGGTTACTAACCGTTGCTAAATGGCAACGGTTATTAACCGTTGCTAAATGAGCGGATGGTTAGTGGCAAATCACAGTATTTGGTGTAGTGTGTATTTATATGCATGCTGTTAAAATTTGCTATGTTCTGTTTTTGTTTTCCTGGTACAAGTTTTTAATTAAAATCCTTATTTCTTTAACTAGTTTCTGTTAGAATGAAGGATTTAAACAAGACATCTTTATTGACTTAAAAGATTAAGACTTAGAATTTTATTTAAATTAAAATTAAAAGGAAATGTACTGGAAAACAGAAGAGAAAATAGGATGGATTGAATTTATGGAAAATTCAAGTATGAAAATTTAACAAAACAGTAACATAAATTAAAACCCTATATTAAATCATGATTTTTAAGATCAAAATCTCAATTTTAAAAAGGGAATTGGAAGTGCAGTTTATGTTTGCAATGGAAATGGAAATTGGGGAAGTTCTGATGATCTATAGGGTTGTGTGGGTTGGAATCTCTTATGGAGATAGATGAGTGATCAGTAAAGACAAGAAAATTATTGGTTTGAGGTGAAATTTGATTTTGATGTTGTGATTGGGTTTTATGGATTTGAACCATAATTTTTACTGGGTTATAGTATTTGTTTGTGTTCGATCTCCTATATTGTTCGAGTGGCTTGGGTTCTTGGTTTCTGAAAGAGGATGGATTGATGAAGTCGTCGCCGGAGTTTCAAAGGTGACGGTGGCCGGAGACGTGAGGAATTGCCGTTGACAGTTTTGAAGGAGTTTATTGTCTGATGTTTTCAGGTTTGGGAAATTGGGTCGAAATCTTGAATTTGAGTATATGTCGATCGAATTGTGGTTTGGTTGGCCTGAGGGGATGAAAGGCGACTGTGGGAGGGTCGTGGTGGTGATCAGCGGTGACCGACATCGTTGTACATGTGCATAGTGTGGAGATGATGGTGAATGTGGGTGATTGCAGGTTTTTAGAAGCTCGAGTTTGTCTAGGGTAAATCTTAATTTAACTCGAAGCTGTAAGACTTGTGACTCAAAGTATTTGTAGGGGAGGCTCGAGTTAATTTTAGTCTCAGGTTTTGTAAAATAAACTGTGTTTCAGGTCTTCAAATGATAACAGAACCTGTTACAGTTTTTATAAATTAGAAGTAGAGTTTAAAATGTAAACTAAATTTGAACTGAGTTTAGACTTGAAATTTGAATGTGATTTCAATTAGTTTAAATTTTGGGTTTGAAATAATTTGAATTTAGAAAATTCAAGTTTGGTTTGAATAAAAATAGAAACCTGTTTTCTGTTTTTAAATTTAAAAGTAAAGTTTAAAATGCAGGTTGAAATTTAAACTGGGGTTTTTTTTTATAATCTGAAATTTGAATATGAATTTAAATTAGATTGTCTGAGATTTGAAATCATTTATGTTTTTAAATTTAAATTTGATTTTAAAACTCATAAGTGCAAAAGCATATGTGTGCTTTGGGTTTGAATTGGAAGTTTAAAGTTTTAAATTAGAAATTTAAAATGAGTTTAAATCTGGGTTTTTGAATCTGGAATTAAATTTGAACTTCAGTTTTTAAAATAAAATAAGTTTAAATTTAAATCTTTTAATTTCATTGGAAGGTTAAATGATTTGAAGATTTATGTAAGTAAGCTTTCAAGGATTTAAGTTTAAATCTGTAATTAAGGTCCAGGCTGTATTTCAGTTTTGAATGTAAAAATAATTTTTAAATTGAATTTAACAAAAATAATAACTTGGAAATGTTTAGGTGTGTTTTAAAATTGATTTGAATTTAAACTGGGATTTAAATTCTTTTAAACTTATTTATAAAGTAGATGTTTTTTTAGCATATGAGATAAAGGTTTGAATTGTTTTTAAAACCTTGTTAAAGTTAAAAAATTTATTCATTTTTAAATGTTAACTTTAAAATGAAGTTTAAATTTGAATATAAAGTAGATTAAAAACAATTTGTTTTTAAATGTTTAAATAAGAAGAAATGTTTATCTTAAAAATAAATAAAATTTGAGAATTTGGGATTCTTTTAAATTATTAAGTTAATTTAAATGTGTAATTAATTATTTAATTAATTGATAATGTGAATGATTAATTAAGTAATTAATAATTGTTAAATTGATTAATTAAGACTTAAGATTAATTAATTAAGGTTAATTAATATATAATTAAGGATTGTTAATTAAATTTTAATTAATGATTAAGATTTATTAATCAAGTGATTAAGGAATAATTAATTTGTAGTTAATACTTAATTAATTTAATAATTAGAGATTAATTGATTGGTAATTAAATATCAATTAATTTGTAATTAATAATGGTTAATCTAAGTAAATTTCTTAATTAAGTAATTAAGAATAGTTAATGAAGATCATTAACTTAAGATTATTTAACAATTAATTAATTAATTGTAATCTTTTTGAAATTATTTAAGTTTAATTACTTAATGGAAGTAATTAATGAATTAACTACTTGATGTAATTAATTGGTTTAATGCGATTAGTTTATATTAATTAATTAAGTTTAATTAATTTAAACACTTGAGGATTGATTAATAATTACTTTATGTAATTAATGGGATTGTAATTACTTAGGGAAGTAATTAATTGATAATTATTGAATGTAATTGAAGATGTTTAATGATGGAAGTAATTTAGATTAAATTACTTTGAAATTAATCAAGGGATTAATTGGGATAATTAATTAAGAGTAATTAATTTATGGAATGAGTAATTGAGGGAAGATAATTACCGGATTGTTATTAATCAAGGGTGATTAATATATATGTGATTTAATTGCAAGATTAATTACTTAAGGTAATTGATTTATAGTAAGAGATTGATTAAAATGTAATTAGAAATCATTAATTAATTAATGAGTTAATTTAGAATTAATTAAGGAACAATCAATAAATGAGGTAATTAATTAATAAAGGTTTAATGTAATTAATTTTAGTTAATTAATTGATTAAGTAATTACAAGTTAATTACTTGTAAAGTTAAAAGTATAATTAACTTGTGTAATTAATTTAAAAGCTAATTACTTATTGTAGTTAGGGAATTATTAATCAGAAATGATTAATTGAAAGAATAATGAGGTGATGATTTATTAATTGATTTGAAATCAATTTATGGTTAAGTTAAGTAGGATTAATGATGAAGTAATTAATTTAATTTATTTTAAATTAATTAGAGATTAAGTAATTAGTTTAATTCATTTTAAATTAATTATAGATGGTGTGATCATTATATCATTGCTCATGTTTGATGGATGATATTGGTTGCCTTGTATGGGTTGTAATCTCAGTTATGAGATGAGTAATGTTGTATGATATGGATGCATTGGTTGCATTGTGATGAAGATATGGATTATCTGTTTATGATGTGAATTGTCTGATAATGTTAATAGTAATGTTGATTATCCATTATTATGATGTGAATTATCTATCTGTGTGTATGTAGATAATGAATTGAAATTGTTTTAAACTTTAAAACAACTTGGCCTTAAAAGATACGTTTTGGATTTCGATGAGACCGGGATCGGGTTTCCATATTAGGATACCCGAAAACGACATCGATCCAAAGTAACGTTTGGTCGTGAATCTGAAGTGAAGATGAAGATTCAGAGTGCAAGGGTTATCGTCGTTAACTCTGAAGGTGATTCCAAAATAAGTGTAACGAGATAATGCCTTCGGTTTCGTTTGAACTCGGAACGAACTTGTATGGATTGAATGCTTTCAGAACATCGTCAGGTGGACGATGAGAATTCTAAGATAGATGTGTTCTATAAAGGTAATCGTAGCCTCAAGCCTCATCAACCGGGAATGGCTAAAACAGGGGAGGTGCAGCAAGGCTAAGTGGTCATGCCCAAGTAGGACGAGATTTACACCTGTCTAGATGTCCCTTTATTTTGGCTTAGTGGTGCGATTGCTGATCACAACTGCGGGGTGGTCTTGTTCGAAACTGTTCAGTAAGGAATGGTTCTGGCTTTGTGTTGCAGGGGAGCGGGCGTACTCCTCGGTACGGTGATCTAGGCCACGTACAATGACGGGCGGTACCCCAGTAACCCTGCCATTGTATGGAATCCAAAATCCAATAAGTGCCAACGATTTTGATTGTATTACCCACTTTTGTGGCTAGTAGCTGGAATTTAATAGATGTAACAATTTCGGCTATTTCATATTTACTTGAAAACCCTAGACCTATTATAATATCACTGGATTTCCTATCAACTGTTTTGGTTAGCGTAAGGTAAAAACTTTTCCATGTTTATGTGTGGGAAGTCATACGTGATACCTTCTCTTTTCAAAGGTCTTTCAAAGCACTACACCAAATACTGAGATTTGCAACTAATCATCCGCGCATTTGGCAACGGTTATTAACCGTTGCCATTTAAAAACGGTTAATCACCGTCTTGGTTCAGTTAGCAACGGTTTTTTATCGTTGCTAATTGGGAATGGTTATTAACCGTAGCTTCTTTGGAGACAAATGATGGTGGTGAATTTCATCCTTTCGCGCCATAATTTTTGGCGCACTTCGTTCCAACTAGCAACGGTTTTCAATCGTGGCTAATTAGCAACGGTTTGTAAACGTCGTAAATGTTGTGGCAAATAATGGCGCTAATTTTGTGCCAAATATTCGCTGGGAGCCAAAAAGAATCGGCCCGTCACTTTTCCTTCCCTCCTTTCCTTTGATATTCGTTTCGTCCTCTTTCAACGAAAAGAAAACCTAAATAAAAAAAACCCAATTCCACCAAAACGCCTTCTAAATAATCATCGCTGTCGTCGGTTCATCCTTGCCTCCTACGCAATATTTTCTACTGCTGATTTGAAGTTCTGCTACAGTCTCTTTATACTGCCACTGCTAATTAAGTATGCGAATTTCCTTTTTTGAGTTGTCTAATTTTCTAAAGTTGAGTCGCCCTTTTACTGCTTTAGATTTCATTAACATTGAAAACGCCTGAAGCTAATAACTTATTAGTATTTAGTTATAAACAACTAGTTTTCTGTAAATAATCGTTTAGGAATTGAAATTTGAAAGCCGAAGCTAAAAAACTAACAATTATTTAGGAACTGACACTTACATCGATGTACTATTTTTCCTACAGTGTGTGTATGTCTACCAGCAAACATTTAGGCAGAACCCAATATGATTTGCCTGTACACTTAACTAGATACACTAGTTTGTAAACTTGATACATTTAGTTAAAAATTAAATACACTGTTTTGTAAACTATTTGAGACTATAAGTATTGCAGCCCACTTAATGTGGCAACTTTTGTATAAAAAGTTGGTACTTTGTTATTTTATAGTTTTATATGTGATTTTATGCTTATATATATTAAAAAAAATTAAAAAAATTGACATATTATATAGCAAGGGGCAAAAAAATTCACATTGGGCTTGGGCAACCGATTCTTTAGGCCGCCCCTGGTTATATCACAGTACTTATGTGTAGAATTAAAAGAACCTTTAACTTCATACGTTGCTCGGCTAAGTCTTGAAGAACCTGGTTCAAATTTAACGTGAATATCTTCATGGTGATAAGATAAACTTTTAACTATGTACCAAGGATTTTCTGATTCTTCTCGGCCAAAAATTTGCCACCTTTTGCTTGTTCCATGTCGCTGAAAAGAGATTTAGGACGAATGTTACAGTCACCTTGAAAATTGACTTATCACAACTTAGTTAAAAGATTGTCAAATGCAATGATAAAAAATTAATCTGTAATCCACACATGATTAATAGAAATCAGTAAATTATTTGGAAAACAAGCATGTGTGTTTCTACTCAGTGCTTTATATGTATTATCGACGACCGGCTGTCTGTACACGGTGAATCCATTCGTTTCTATGGTTGAATAATAGGAAAATATTACATGCTTATATTTGTAGTTTAGAATGATAAAGAAAGGGATGCAACACAAGTTAAGGAACAGTTTACTTCCTATAATGCTTGCTTATGGGTTTGTTTAGTGTTACCATATAAGCTGTCATTTGAGTTCCATCATTATCTTCATCTTTTAGGATTGATGTTTCATTAAGTTTTTGGGGATTGATTATAGTCAATATCTACTACTCTTTAACAGTTTGCCAAAGTAGAGATGCACCTTCTAATCTGAACCATCAGAATACATATTTGATGTTTTAAGTGTACAGTGTTAGAGAACCAAGAAACAATTGGTTATGCAAAGGATGATCTTTTTACATTTATATATGATTTGTTTTACAAATTGTACAATGTGAGATAATCTAACACGTCCCCATACGTGTTGTGTATCATCAGCCAAACATTGCAACATGGAAGAGAAGTAGTGTTGTAGTGTGCATTCTCATATTTACTAAAGCCTAAATGTTGTACTGTACTGCATGCTAGTTAGACATAGCTGCTTATAGCAACTGCTAGGGTATAAGTTAATGCAATGAATTTTGTTTTACTAAATATGAGACCATATTTAGTAAGTGGATAAAATTGTTGTTAATGGCACAAGCCAAGTATCAGGAGAGGGGTAATGCATAGACATTATTCTGGTGCTACAAAATGGCGCCGTTGTAATGGCAATTTTTTTGGAAACAGTTTGATGCTAATGTTAAATTTCAAGTGAAATCAGAAGAATATACATCTGTTTAGTTAATATAAGAGTTGAATTTGGTGGAAAGCCATAAGATATTGTTACCCATGATTTCTTATTAGCTCTTGTTATTTTCCTTCAGTGTGTCTTTTAGTATAGACAAACAATGGATGAATCAATCTAATCGAAGAAATACAGAATATGTGGAAGGTGTGAGAAATTTCGTTAAATTTGTTGCTGAAAACGGTGGTAATAAGGAAAAGTATTCGTTCCCTTGCACGCGGTGCAAAAATGAAGATACATTCAAATTAAATGACATTCATTTTCATTTGCTTAGATATGGTATTGTTCAATCATATACCGTGTGGTGTTTTCACGGGGAAAGAATACCGGAGAAGCCAAAACAACAACCGGTTAGTCATGCCACAAGTACTGATGAGTCCGAACATATTAGGATGGAGGATTTGATCAATGATGCAGATAGATTCCATCATTTTCAACCTACAAGTCAGTTACATGATAATGCTAATATTGGTGAGCAGTTTACGGATAAATCATTTTTTGATAGTGCAACTGCAACAGAGCCATTGTATCCTTCTTGTCCAAAAGAGATTACAAAGTTGTATGCCATTGTGAAACTGAATAGCTTGAAGACCCAATACGGCTTTTCAAACAATGGTGTCACTGCACTACTCGAATTCATAAAGGAGTTACTCCCCAAGGTAACACGCTACCGTCAAAATACCCCGACGTGAAGAAGATCAATAAGCAAGTTGGGATGAATTACATAACTTATGATGCATGCATTAATGACTGCATCTTGTACTGGAAAGATAATGCGAACAAAGTTTCATGTACAAATTGCAACGCACCAAGATATAAGACATCATTCGACGAAGAGAGAAAAGCTACCACAGTACCTCAAAAGACCTTAAGACATTTTCCTTTAGTTTCTTGATTGAGAAGACTGTATACTGTACCATGGATAGCAGAAGCGATGACCTGGCATGGTCGTGCCAAGTCCGGTACAACCATGAAATATCATGCTTGGAATAGCAACAGATGGTTTCTGTCCGAATTCTTCTTTAACTAACCCTTACAGTTGTTGGCCAGTAATTGTAGTACCATATAACCTTCATCCGTCTTTGTGCATGAAAAGAGAGTTCTCAATGTTAACACTGTTGATTTCTGCGCCAAAACAACCGGGGAAGGATATTGATGTTTATTTAGAACCTTTGATAGACGAGTTAAAGCAGTTATGGGAAGGAGTCGTTACATTTGATTCATTTAAGAAATCTGAGCTCATAATGAGAGCTAGAGTGTTGTGGGCAATCCATGTTCATCCCGCTCTTGGGACTTTATCGGGATGTACAACTCACGGCTACTTTGCATGTCCTATTTGTGGAGAAGAAACTACATCTGTTTATCTCCCTGAAAATAAGAAGATTTGTTACATGGGACATCGTAGATTTCTTCCGTCCGGACACAAGTTTCGATACTATAAGACAAATTTCAACAACGAGCAAGAACTTAAGCGTCCTCCAAAACCAGTGACTGGTTATCAAGTTGAAAAAAAGGTAGCGAATATAAAAATGAAAGTTGGTAAAATCATACCGGAAATTGGTCGAAAACGGAAAAAGACAATCGATGAAGAAGTTCCTGCATGGTATAGGAGGTCGAAGTTCTTTGATTTGCCATATTGGAAAACAAATTTGACCCGACATAATATTGATGTTATGCATACGGAGATGAATGTCATGAAACATTTGATCAACACAATTATGAACCATAAAGACATGTCAAAAGATGGGATCAATGCACGGAAGGATTTGAAAATCATGGGTATAAAACAAAAGTTGTGGGTGATAGAAGATCCTGAAACAAGTAAAGTAACCATACCAAATGCGACTTTCATTTTGAGCAAAGAAGAAAAGATACGGTTTTGCACCGTTTTGAAAAATTCGAAAGTGCCGAGCAAATCCTCTTCGAACTTCCATAACAATGTGAGCATCAACCCTCCTGAACTAAAAAATATGAAGTCACATGATTACCACGTCATAATGCAACATTTACTTCCGGTATTGCTTCAGCATTGTTTTCGGCAACATAAGGATCTACGGAATGCTATTCACCGCATTAGTCTCTTTTATAACATTTTCTGCTCAAAGATGATCAACAGGGAACATCTTCTAAAAGCAAAGGCTAGTTTGGTAGAAGCAATGTGTGTTATTGAAAAACATTTTCCTCCTGCATTTTTTGATAACAGTATTCACCTTATGGTTCATTTAGCCGATGAAGCATTGATTTCTGGTCCTGTTAGATATAGGTGGATGTACCCATTTGAACGGTAAATTACTAATTTTAGTTATGTACATAATTATTCGATTTAAATAGCTATTGATGTCCACATTTTACAATTATTCATCTTCATAAGTTGATGAAAACATATAAAGGATATGTGCGCAACAAAAGATATATTGAAGGGTGTATTTCAGAAGGATATATTGTACAAGAAGCTAGTCTTTACTGCATGGAGTATATGCCAAAAGGAGGTGCTGGCACTCATAAACATACCTGTGAAGCGTTTTTAGACGAGGATGATGAGTTTGCTGATGAAATAGCACTAGATAATGGTAAAGATATAACGTTAACTCAAGTGCAATTTCAACAAGTGCGTAAATGGGTCCTTGATAAGTACGACAGATTGGATGAATGGAAGAAGTAAATTCATGAATTTGTTCTGAATTCTTATTATTGTAAATCAATTCATATATATAGTATTTATTGTGTGTTTTTCGTAGGAGGTATAACTCCTATGTTCAAAGCACCAAATCTCAAACTCGAGGCGGGGGTACATCTGGGGAAGCTATTAAAAATTTCACTTTTTGGTTACGTGAGGAGGTATATGTATTAAATATTTAACGTATTTTCAAGTTGACCATACACCTCCTTGACAATGTTTTTTTACGTATTGTGTTTGTTGTAGTTGTTAAAGACCGTCGACGTTGACTTGACTCTTTGGCGGTTAGTTAACGGGCCGAAGTTTGATGCCCGTAGTTATATGAAGTACCAAGTGAATGGGTTTTTATTTTCTCCGAAGAGTTATGAAGAGCGAAAGCTAACACAGGATAATGGTGTATGCATGAGAGCAATTACACAATTTAGAGCGAGTGGGAAGGATAAAAATTTTAAGGAAGCAGAAACAACTTATTACGGAGTCATTCAACAGATAATTGAGTTGGATTACATTGACTTCAAACAAACAGTTTTTTATTGTGACTGGGTAAAGGTCGAAGATAAGATCAATGGTTGTAAAATAGATTCTGTTTCAAGCTTGATCACAGTTAACTTGGGAAAATTAAAGAATAAAGATAGCGTGAATGATGATCCATTTATTCTTGCATCGGAAGCGAGTCAAGTGTTCTACTCAAAAGATTTAGAAAATAACGGATGGTTTGTGGTTTTGCATACACCAAAACGGTTGACCATAAATGTGGATGACACTGAGTTTCCCACCGTTTATCAATCATCTTTTGAAGACAATGAAAAATTAGAAGATCTTATCAAATGCATATGTTAACTTTGTATTTCAGAGCAGTTATTATACCTTAACAAAATATTTATTTAAAATGGTGTAAAATGTAAAATGGTGTGTTATATGATAGTAATAGATGCATTATATTTTTTATTAGTGCCATTATAATATCCTGATGGATCCATAAGGATGGATATATTGCAAGAGTTCATTTTGTGTTTGTAGTTGTAGGTACTTACATATGATCACATACATACACACATGTACACATACATACATATGATCAGCTTGACTATTCTTTCTTTCTTTGAGTTTGTAGGTAGACAGGCAGTTCAAGATATTGTATTTGCACCCTTTAGTTCAGCAGTGCTAAGGTAATATATTTTTGTATTTTCATCCTTTATTTCAGTCAGTATTTTAGATATTGTTGTGAATCCGCTTAAGTTTAAAATTCTGGTGATGTAGGAAGACTTTATCACTGCCGCATAAAAGTGAATGTTCCCCTTCCCGCCATCCCTGTGATGCCCGATTGCTGTTAGCCAAATTATTGCACGGATTCCCCTCCATAGCAAGATCAAACGCATTATATGACTTAATAAAATTGCTCCAAGAAATTACTGGTAAGCTGTTGTACATCTAATATAGTAAACAACGTCCCCTTCTGATTTGTCTGATCCCACCAGTTTCTCATCATATTACGATTATTGTCAGTCGGACTGATAAAAATCGTAATGTGGTGAGAAGTTGGTGGGATCAGACAAATCAATAAGGGTACGTTGGTTCATATATCAGATGTACAGCAGCTTAACAGTGATCGCTTGGAGCAAATTTTATTAAGACATATAAGGCGTTTGATCCTGTTATGGAGGGGACTCCGTGCAATAATTTGGCCGACGACAATCGGGCATCACAGGGATGGGCTGGAAGGGGAAGAAATGTACGTTATAATGTTGTTGGGATTATTTTAGGATTTTAGACTTTGCAGGACATAATGTCACAAGATGCCACACCACCGTCAAATGATACAACTTCACAATCATCCACTTTAAAACGGAAGAAAATTGATATAGACAACTACGATTCTCCAGTCGAAAAAAATGGTTCAAAGGTCGCTACGAAGATTGGTAAACTAGTAAGAAATCATGTGCCAATCTCATATCCAAGTTGGAAAAAAGTTCTGCCAAATTACAAGGAAGACGTGTGGAATCAATTGGAGGTAAGTTCTCCAATCTCATAACCATTTTTATGTACTGTTTCTGTTTGTAAAATATAGTCGTCTGATTGTAATATGCACCCTTTTTATGTACTGTTTCTGTTTCTGTACTGTTTCTGTTTCTGATTATAAAATAGGCCTGAATGAGCGAGGGTTCATATGAGACCATATTTATGTACTGTTTCTGTTTCAAGATATATTCTTTTATGATATTTATAGGATATTTAGATTGATCACTTTATTCATAGAGACTGATGAAACTATATATGTTGAAATGTAAAAATCCATATAGTTTGAAATGTAAACTGTGTACATGAACTTAGATGGTTTAAATTCATTTATAATGCTTTCAATACATAAATAAAAAATGGTTTACATGCATTTTTTGTTATGCAGAAATATTATGAGCTCGATCCTCTATCAAAGGACCTTATTATGAAAAAATGTCCGAGGCTTTTAGGAGACACAAGAATGATTTGCGCAAGAATCATTATGACCATTTCATCACTGACGAAGAAAGAATGAGAAATTGTCCACTGAAAATTGCTCAAGATGATTGGGATGAGTTCATAAGAAACGAATCAAAACCCAAGGCAAAAGAAAAAAGGAAGCGAGGCAAACAAAATAGATCAATGCTCGAATATGGTCATCATTCGGGACGTAAGAGTCACGCTATGATTACTCAAGAAATGGTATGTGTCATTGAATTGGTGCATCACATTGCATATACCATTAGTTCCAAATATAATTTTAGGTCATTGTATGCAGGTCGATTCAAGTAGTCCGGGAACAGAAGTATCACGTCTTCAAGTATGGGAGGAAACGCATAAGAAAAAAGATGGCAGCACGTCAGATGCGACATCTTCCTGCTTTGTAAGTTAAACAAATAATAACGCCTCTAAATTAAATTTTCATTATTCATATACATGTATTTACTTTTTAGGACAAAATTGAAAAAGAAAAGGAAACGACGAGTGGTGGTGATGAAGCCGTCTTAATATCGGTGTTTGGTAAAGATGTAAAGGGCAGGAGCCAAAGTATTGGGACCAATATAGCTCCTAGCCAAGTTAAGAGTGTTGCCATTCCATGCAAACGGCTCAAACAGGCCCAAGGAGTATATGAGCAGCGACTGCAAAATATGGAGCAAAAATTGATGAAGCTGGACAATATGGATGATAAACTGCAGCGTCTTCTCAGCATAGCCCAAGATAATCGTCAAGTAGGCAGTGAAATTGCATCTTCTCAGTTTGCCACTCCGAACAATCAGTTAATTGCCAAAGATGTGAAATCCTGAACTTCGAGGACGAAGTAATTGCAACAGGTACTATTTTAATCGACCAATCAGTCTTTTTATGCTTCAACCGAGTTTACTGCTCTCTGTTATTGTGCATATAAACAAATTAATGAGTATTAGTGCATGTGTATTTATAGATTCCAAATTATCTTTTGTTATAGAAAAAGAGGTTAGGCAACAAAGGTTCACGTTTGACATGTATGTCATAATTAGGTTCACAAGAGGTGTATATGACATTTTCAAATCCAAATTAACATAATCATAAGATATAAGAGAATATTTAGCAATATTTATAATGCTATAACTATAGGTAGAGCAAATTAAGCAGTTTTAAGTAGTTTTAGCAAATCAATAACAATGATCACATGGATAAGTTCTGGTGGGAACAACCTTCACTAAATTCTTACTTGGCTGAAAGTACAGTGTTATTTAAAAAAAGGTTGTGTTCATGATTAGATTTGAGAAACAGTGAGAAATAGCAAGAAATGATGAAGAATCGCGTAAAAGTTCAAAATGCTATTGCGGAGTTGGAGTTTGAGACAGCGAATGAATGACAGAGATGAGAAGGAATTCATTGTCAATAGCGATCTAGTTTGTATACTTATACTCATCGTAGTCTTTATCTTATATCTGTTTTGGTTTCAATTTTCATTGACATTCACAATAGCCATTACGTCCAAAAATAAATCAGTAAACTCCAAAACAAAAAAGGATATAGAAAGATCATAAAAGTTTACACCTTCCATTCCAATCTTGCATGATTTTAAAGATCGAAATCGCATACACAATGGGTCTAGGACTTGTGTAGCTCTGCACAATGGTCTTAAATATTTGGGAGCTTGTTAGTTCTGTAAATGTGATTTCATATATTGACTCCAGAAATGCTTATATAACAAGTACTATATGCCGAGATTCCACAGCATTAGTAATTCATGGAAAACCAGTACCACCCATATATGAAAAAGTGTTGTTGGACAAAATTTTATTGCCGGATGAGCTAACCGCCAAAATATGTCGACAATTTACCGAGACCTTTGGGAATGTTGGAGCCGGAGGTTATGTGAGCCATCAAAAGGGTTTGATAAGATATCTTTAGTCGGAGATATTGATATTTCTGACTTGTTCTTTGCATATATTGCTGATTTTCTTTTGTTTGTTGTATATGAAATTTTATATGCAAATGCATGTGTATTTTGTCCTGGTCTGTCTTGTTTACAAGATAATCGACAGTTTATCAAATACTAGGAAGTAAAGTCAAAATTCAAGGACAAAATCAAAAAACAAAAAACATGATCAATGTGCCTGAACGATGAATGGAGGTCCAATAAACTAAAATTGATTAGCTAAAAAAATTTATGTGTGTACCGTACTAATTGGGTTTAATGGGTGGTAAAATAATTTGGTTATGATGTAGGGGAGGGGACTGAAATGGTAGGGGACTCGAATGTTTGGTATGGAACTGGAGCGGTTACTGGAGTGTTTACTGGTGGTTGGAGTGGTTGATACTGGTGGTTTGTGGTAGAGTTGATTAATAGGAAGTGGGAGGCAGTTTGTAATGCTGGAGTTCATTGCAGAATGTGGAGTTAGAGAGGTTGGTCGGGATAGTTGAATTATGCTGACAGTGTTATGGTTGTGATTTGGTTTGAAGAGGAAATGAAATGTGTAGTGATTGGTTTGAATAGGAAATATGGAAATGTTGTTGGAGTGCAGGCAGGTTTGTAGTTTGTGTTTGATGGCTTACTGGTACCAAGGGAACCAGGTTGGAAGTGTAAATGGTGGATGAAAGGGAAGTTGAAGGCTGCGGAGCAGTCAGAAGAAGACTGTTACAGTTTTTGTGATGTGATGTGAATGTGTGCAGTTGACAGGGGATTAGTTTTGAAGTAGACAATAAAAGGAATTACAGTTGTTAGAATGCATATAATTGATTTAAAAGTTATAACAGTTAGAATGCATATAATTAACTCGTTTAATCAATGTTGGATTACCAGCAGAAACACTCGCCGCATTCGCAGGCATCTCTTTTGCCTGAGTACTGAGTAGAACCAAACCTGTACTTGGCTTATTTATGATAACGAGGCTATGTGAAATATCCTTTTGTTTTCATATATTCTAGGTGAAATCAATCGTAGATTAAGCATACATAATGTACACCTACCGATGAGGTAATAACTTAAAGGTATACTGCAATATAGCTTTTGTTGGATATTAATGGTGCAAAATTGGTACATACTATTAACATCAAGCAATATTTATTGACAAAACCATTATAAAATGTTTGGATTTAACTTGATAGGTGTGTGCACGTACAAACATTAAAGATTATGGATTTAACAATACCCGAATGAGATAATTAAGAAAAATAGTAGAATCATATGCATTCGGAGGAGGTGGACATTTAAGGTTAGATATGTCCGAGCAACTTGTTCATATTACTTGATTTCTGGCTCAGTACAAACGGTGCAACATTGGACAAAAACCCAAAAATAGTGTAGTACTTAAGTGTAGTACTTGACCAAGCTAATGGTGTATGTTGTTGACAGGCAATAGGCAGTAGGGGGTGTGATGTAGTACTTAAGTGTGGATGAGATGAAAACAGAGAAAATGAGGAAATGCTGTAGTGTGTAGGAGTGTGGTTGTGAGTGGAAGTGTATAGCAGAGGGGATGGGATGAAGTTGAAAGGCAGTTTTTTTGTTAGTGTTGTTATAGTTGTTTAAATGTTTGCTGCCACTTGTACTTGTGCATTATTATTGCTTACACAGGAATTCCGTTGCTCTATTAACTGAACTTGACCAAGATAAAATTCACTGTATGACTTGAGTTTAAAACCTGTTTTTACTTTTGCACAGGAATTGGATAGAATACTGTATGCACCACAGCATGAGCCAAAGAAATATCAGCTTTGGCTAACCTACTCAGCATCCTTTTAATGTGTTTATTATATGTAGATTTCACTGCTTGCAAAACAATGTAGTGTAATTAATGAAATCTTTGTAGTGTAGTGTAATAAACAATGCAGTGTAATAAGTATGATATTCCGGCACGGTAGCATTCTGTTTGCAAAACAATGAGTGTAAATATAAGGTTGATAATTTTATATGTATGGTATATGTGCGATATGTTTATAGTGCTTGTGTACCAATATTTTGATATTCTGGCATATTTTGATATATATTGATATTCTGGTATATATACTGAGATATGCGTGTAACGCAGTAGTAAGTTACAGATGTGATTTTGTAGGAGCAGGAGCAAACACTATGTGCAACGGGTGTTAACCGTTGCTTTATGTGTGACTTTGGGCATAAAGCAACGGTTTTTAACCGTTTTTTACTGGACATAAAGCAACGTTTTTTGGCCATAAAGCAACGCTTGCACCCGTTGCTTTTTGGACAGAAAGCAACGGTTTATATCCGTTGATTTTTTGCCCATTAAGCAACGATTTGTAACCGTTGCCTTTTGTACATTAAGCAACGGTTTATAGCCGTTGCCTATTGTCCATAAAGCAACGGTTTATACCCGTTGCCTTTGGCCCAATTTGCAACGGTTTACACCCGTTGCCTTTGGCCCAATTTGCAACGGGTAATACCCGTTGCCTTTGGACCAGTTTGCAATGGTTTATACCCGTTGCCTTTGAAACTTGCAACGGTTTATACCCGTTGCCTTTTGGACATAAAGCAACAGTTTTCTTCCGTCGCTAAATTCGACCACTCCTGTGTTGAAGACGGTTTTCACCTTTCTTTTTCTTTCTTCATTTTCATTCTAAATCTAAGAATTCTTTCAGCTGAGAAAAACCCTTTTCCATCTCTTCAAAAATCAAATGCATGCAAATCTATAAAACATGCAAAATCAAATCCCTGATCCATATTCGAAAACCCTGAATTTCATTTCAAAGACCTGCATTCTTTAATCTGCAAACCTACATGCAACAATTAAAGCATGCATTCAATTTTTCTAAATATCTGGAAATAATGCAAACAAAGGCCTGCATTTTTCGAGAAATCAAGGGAAGCTTGCATTCATTACAAATCTGAAGTTAAGCAACCTGCATTTCTTCTAAAATCTGGAGAGTGGTCTCTGCATTGATGTTAGAACATCAAACAAGTGAAGCTCAAGTTTTAAAAGCATTTCAAACAAGTTTGCAAAAGAAGTTTCAAACAGGATTTTTAAAAAAAATTCAGAGCTTTCAACTGTGATCTGCATTTTAAAACAGGTGAGTAACTTTTCTTAAAAAAATTTGAAGGTTAAAAATTTGTTGCATGCTAGTATACTAAAATACATGAATATTGCTTATGTTTATAATTAACTGTCTGATGTGTGATTGTATTTATATGCATGCTGTTAAAATTTGCTATGTTCTGTTTTTGTTTTCCTGGTACAAGTTTTTAATTAAAATCCTTATTTCTTTAACTAGTTTCTGTTAGAATGAAGGATTTAAAAAAGACAACTTTGTTGACTTAAAAGATTAAGACTTAGAATTTTATTTAAATTAAAATTAAAAGGAAATGTACTGGAAAACAGAAGAGAAAATAGGATGGATTGAATTTATGGAAAATTCAAGTATGAAAATTTAACAAAACAGTAATATAAATTAAAACCCTATACTAAATCATGATTTTTAAGATCAAAATCTCAATTTTTAAAAGGGACTTGGAAGTGCAGTTTATGTTTGCACTGGAAATGGAAATTGGGGAAGTTCTGATGATCTATAGGGTTGTGTGGGTTGGAATCACTTATGGAGATAGATGAGTGATCAGTAAAGACAAGAAAATTATTGGTTTGAGGTGAAATTTGATTTTGATGTTGTGATTGGGTTTTAAGGATTTTAACCATAATTTTTACTGGGTTATAGTATTTGTTTGTGTTCGATCTCCTTGATTGTTCGAGTGGCTTGGGTTCTTGATTTCTGAAAGAGGATGGATTGATGAAGTCGTCGCCGGAGTTTCAAAGGTGACGGTGGCCGGAGACGTGAGGAATTTCCGTTGACAGGTTTGGAGGAGTTTACTGTCTGATGTTTCCAGGTTTGGGAAATTGGGTCGAAATCTTGAATTAGAGTATACGTCGATCGAATTGTGGTTTGGTTAGCCTAAGGGGATGAACGGCGACTGTGGGAAGGTCGCGGTGGTGGTCAGCGGTGACCGGCATCGTTGTACATGTGCACAGTGTGGAGATGATGGTGAATGTGGGTGGTTGCAGGTTTTTAGAAGCTCGGGTTTGTCTAGGGTAAATCTTAATTTAACTCGAAGCTGTAAGACTTGTGACTCGAAGTATTTGTAGGGGAGGCTCGAGTTAATTTTTGTTTCAGGTTTTATAAAATAAACCGTGTTTCAGGTCATTAAATGATAACAGAACCTATTACGGTTTTTATAAATTAGAAGTAGAGTTTAAAATGTAAACTAAATTTGAACTGAGTTTAAACTTGAAATTTGAATGTGATTTCAATTAGTTTAAATTTTAGGTTTGAAATAATTTGAATTCAGAAAATTCAAGTTTGGTTTGAATGAAAACAGAAACCTGTTTTCTGTTTTTTAAATTTAAAAGTAAAGTTTAAAATGCAGGTTGAAATTTAAACTGGTTTTTTTTTTTATAATCTGAAATTTGAATATGAATTTAAATTAGATTGTCTGAGATTTGAAATCATTTATGTTTTTAAATTTAAATTTGATTTTAAAACTCATAAGTGTAAAAGCATATGTATGCTTTGGGTTTGAATTGGAAGTTTAAATTTTTAAATTAGAAATTTAAAATGAGTTTAAATCTGGGTTTTTAAATCTGGAATTAAATTTGAACTTCAGTTTTAAAAATAAAATAAGTTTAAATTTAAATCATTTAATTTCATTGGAAGGTTAAATGATTTGAAGATTTATGTAAGTAACTTTCAAGGATTTAAGTTTTAATCCGTAATTAAGGTTCAGACTGTATTTTAGTTTTGAATTTAAAAATAATTTTTAAATTGAATTTTAAAAAATAATAGCCTGGAAATGTTTAGGTGTGTTTTAAAATTGATTTGAATATAAATTGGGATTTAAATTCTTTTAAACTTATTTATAAAGTAGATGTTTTTTTAGCATATGAGATAAAGGTTTGAATTGTTTTTAGAACTTTGTTAAAGTTAAAATTTGTATTCATTTTTGAATGTTAACTTTAAAATGAAGTTTAAAATGGAATATAACGTAGATTTAAAACAATTTGTTTTTAAATGTTTAAATAAGAAGAAATGTTTATCTTAAAAATAAATAAAATTTGAGAATTTGGGATTCATTTAAATTATTAAGTTAATTTAAATGTGTAATTAATTATTTAATTAATTGATAATGTGAATGATTAATTAAGTAATTAATAATTGTTAAATTGATTAATTAAGACTTAAGATTAATTAATTAAGGTTAATTAATCTACAATTAAGGATTGTTAATTAAATTTTAATTAATGATTAAGATTTATTAATCAAGTGATTAAGGAATAATTAATTTGTAGTTAATATTTAATTAATTTAATAATTAGAGATTAATTGATTGGTAATTAAATATCAATTAATTATAATTAATAATGGTTAATCTAAGTAAATTTCTTAATTAAGTAATTAAGAATAGTTAATGAAGGTCATTAACTTAAGATTATTTAACAATTAATGTGATTAATATTGGTAATTAATTAGATTAATTAATAAATAATAATCATTTTGAAGTTGTTTAAGTTTAATTACTTAATGGAAGTAATTGATGAATTAATTACTTGATGTAATTAATTAGTTTAATGTGATTAGTTTATATTAATTAATTACGTTTAATTAATTTAAACACTTGAGGATTGATTAATAATTACTTTATGTAATAATGGGATTGTAATTACTTAGGGAAGTAATTAATTGATAATTACTGAATGTAATTAAAGATGTTTAATGATGGAAGTAATTTAGATTAAAATACTTTGAAATTAATCAAGGTATTAATTGGGATAATTAATTAAGAGTAATTAATTTATGGAATGAGTATTTAAGGGAAGTTAATTACTGGATTGTTATTAATCAAGGGTGATTAATATATATGTGATTTAATTTCAAGATTAATTACTTAAGGTAATTGATTTATAGTAAGAGATTGATTAAAATGTAATTAGAAATCATTAATTAATGTGGTAATTTAGAATTAATTAAGGAATAATCAATAAATGAGGTAATTAATTAATAAAGGTTTAATGTAATTAATTTTAGTTAATTAATCGATTAAGTAATTACAAGTTAATTATTTATAAAGTGTTAAGTATAATTAACTTGTGTAATTAATTTAAAAGCTAATTACTTATTGTAGTTAGGGAATTATTAATCAGAAATGATTAATTGAAAGAATAATGAGGCGATGATTTATTAATTGATTTGAAATCAATTTATGGTTAAGTTAAGCAGGATTAATGATGATGTAATTAATTTAATTTATTTTAAATTAATTAGAGATTAAGTAATTAATTTAATTCATTTTAAATTAATTATAGATGGTGTGATCATTAGATCATTGCTTATGTTTGATGGATGATATTGGTTGCCTTGTATGGGTTGTAATCTCAGTTATGAGATGAGTAATGTTGCATGATATGGATGCATTGGTTGAATTATGATGAAGATATGGATTATCTGTTTATGATGTGAATTGTCTGATAATGTTAATAATAATGTTGATTATCCATTGTTATGATGTGAATTATCTATCTGTGTGCATATAGATAATGAATTGAAATTGTTTTAAACTTTAAAACAACTTGGCTTTAAAGACACGTTTTGGATTTCGATGAGACCGGGATCAGGTTTCCATATTGGGATATCCGAAAACCACATCAATCCAAAGTAACGTTAGGTCGTGAATATGAAGTGAAGGTGAAGATTCAGAGTGCAAGGGTTATCGTCGTTAACTCTGAGGGTGATTCCAAAATGAGTGTAACGAGATAATGCCTTCGGTTTCATTCGAACCCGGAACGAACTTGTATGGATTGAATGCTTTCAGAACATCGTCAGGTAGACGATGAGCATTCTACGATAGATGTGTTCTATAAAGGTAATCGTAGCCGCAAGCCTCATCAACCGGGAATGGCTAAAACAAGGGAGGTGCAGCAAGGCTAAGTGGATCATGCCAAGGTAGGACGAGATTTACCCCTGTCTAGATGTCCCTTTATTTTGGCTTAGTGGTGCGGTTGCTGATCACAACTGCGGGGTGGTCTTGTTCGGAACTGTTCAGTAAGGAATGGTTCCGGCTTTGTGTTGCAGGGGAGCGGGCGTATTCCTCGGTACGGTGATCTAGGCCACGTATTGTGACGGGCGGTACCCCAGTAGCCCTGCCATTGTATGGAATCCAAAATCCAATAAGTGCCAACGGTTTTGATTGTATTACCCACTTTTGTGGCTAGTGGCTGGAATTTAATAGATGTAACAATTTCGGCTATTTCATATTTACTTGAAAACCCTAGACCTATTATAATATCACTGGATTTCCTATCAAATGTTTTGGTTAGCGTAAGTTAAAAACTTTTCCATGTTATGTGTGGGAAGTCTTACGTGATACCTTTTCTTTTCAAAGGTTTTTCAAAGTTAAGCAACTTTAACCTGTTACTCACACCAGACCTATGTCTGACTCAGAGTTATTTCTGTTTTTCTTTAACTCTTGGGTACTCAAATTTTTACGAGTAGCCAAGGGATTCAGGTTAGATTTGATGATTTATAGAGTAGCAATGGAGTAGGAGGCTTCTGCGTATAGATATATAGTTTTCCGCTGTGTTAGTATCTCTGCGTATTTTTCTGTAATGTATTGAGTTGTAATAACTAGACAGGTGTCTATAACTGTCTAGTATGTGTTGTATTGTCTGTGTAATTCTGATAGTTGTTGTATACTATGTAATATTTATGTTATTAATATAATTTATTAGTTCCGCTGTTGAGATTCTAGTGTTGTTTCTTCTTTCTCATCTTTCTTTCCTCTTTTCTATCCCTTTCTTTCTTTAGGATGATACGACTTTTTGTGGAGAAAAAGTCGGGCCGTCTCAAGTAACTTTAAAGATGCTCGGTATTCACATATCCTAAGGATCCGTTAAACTATTTAGTATGTAGTAATATTTCGCTATTATAATAATGTCTATAGTAAAATAAACTTACTTTTTAATAGCATTAAGGGGTTACCCATATAGCCCTTAACATGTAATAGTCCCAGTAGTCCATCCAGTATTAACGCATCTCTAGATCAGGAGACTACCCTAAATACTCCATGGGCCACGGGAGAAAATCAAACTCGTACAAGGCGCGCTAGGGTAGGTGACATGGCACAACTAGGCAATGCCAGGGTAGATATAATAATTACGCTTCCGAGCCGGTGGTAACGCGTAGCGCGCAGCAACCGCCCACCTCGAGCCACACCACCAAATAAAAAAATCAAAAGTGGCCACCGAATCAATCCAAAAGTCAGAGTATAATATCGAAGGGATGTGTCCAATAAAAGGTGCTACCTTCTTAGCCCGTCAATCGCTCATGTTTTAGCCACCTTATGCCAACTCACGGGAGTCGTGTGACGACCCGGAATTTTCGAGCACTTAAAATTGGAATATTTAATTGATTTTAAGTATTCGATAGAGTAATTTTAACTTGAATTGCGAATATCACAATTTATTTGATAATTAAATTTATTGAATTAAATAATTTAAAGTTGGGTAAAATGTTAAATCTAGAGTTCTAAGCCTGTTAAAATTAATTTGAAGGCTTGTAAATTTTTTGAGAATGCTGAGGATAATAGAAGTTTTAAAACTGAATGTAACAGTGATTTTTTCAGTTTTGAAATTTTATAGTTTAAATTGAATTTAAAAATAGCCTTCCGAGACACAGTCTTGGAATTCGACGAAACCAATTCCATTGGGTCCGTAATATTATTATGGGATTTCAATTTTCGCAGGGTTTGGAGCTACCGTGTGGTCGTACGATTGGTAAATACCTAGGATAATCCAATTGGATTTAAAATTCATAATCAAACCTTCTCTTATATGCCACTTTCCTCAATCTAACTTCGTTCCACCCTTATCTTCCTTAGACGAAAAAATTAAAAAAATATATAATAAAAATACAATATACATATAAAAGATAAATTACATACTTTATTAGTTTCAACTCTAGGCAGTGATTGATACACGCGTGCTTCCTTCTTCTGAAAGCCAAGCCGAGACTTCTAATTAAAGTCTCGCAATCCCTTTTTTCTTCTCTTCAAATCGATCAAATAACAGACAAAAAATGGGAAAAAAAGTTATTTCGTTCAAAGTGAAGATTAATGGCCGAACCACCCTCCTTCATAAATCTCGAACGACAGCTAAAAATTAATGGGGACACTCGGGTTTCAACTTATTCGATTTCAAGCCTCTTCGTTGGAGGCAAGAGCTCGAATGGTCTAGAGTTCGCGAGCCATCGGTCGAGTCGTGCTAGCACAATTGCGTACCTCGATTCGAACTCGACGTTGGGGTTTCCGCGATTGTCGATGGCGCCGCTCTCGTGCATCAGCTAGGGTTAGAGTTTCTCTGGAGTTTGGCCTTCGATTCTGGGTATTGATGGTGGATCCGTTCGCATGGGCTTGGGGGGCGCCCGTTTGGCGCGAGGCGGCGGAAAACGAAGAGTGGTGGCGACTCGTGCGTGGGTAGCTGGAAAGCTCGTACTCGAGTTACAACTGGAAAATCACCTTGGAGGCTGCGGGGTTTCGCGATTCGAGCGAGGTGGTTTGTCTAAGCTTGTTTTTCTAGCAAGGTATAATTTTACAACCGGTTAATTTACAATTTACATTTCAGTTTAGACTAGGATAATTAGAAGTCAGGAAACAAAAGATTTTACAGTAAATGATTATAAATTTATTCTGTTTTATAAAAATAAATAAAAATAAAATTTGGGTTGTTTGATTTAAATTTTATATAGGAAAATTTTCGATTATAGGATGATAATAAAAATGATTATTGAATTTTAGAGTTCATTGTAATCAGATAAATTATTTTTATATACAATTTGGATGGGAAATTATCAGTTTAAACTAAATTTTCTAGTCACTTAAATTAATAAAAGATAATAAAATTATTTGGTTATTCTAATTACTAAGATAAGTGATTAATGGAATTTAGTTAAAATTATTTTATTAGTTTAAAACCAAATGTTTAGTTTAAATTAAATTGTTGGCCAATTTAATTTGTTAAATAATCATTGTAGAATATCTCGAATATCGATAAGAATTATTAATATTTATACAAGGTCAAAACATTGAGAAAAACCAAGGCAATATGGAAGTGGATTGCAAATGAAAAGCAAAGGTGAGTTAATCTCACTCAGTAAAATTTAATTCTTAATGATTAAATTTAAATAACTGTTTGATTGAATTGATTTATGTGCTATAGTGTGGTATATATTTGGAATTGGCATTTTATATTGTGCTAACATCTGTGGATGCAGGGAAAACAGGTTGGAGGGATCCAACTAGACCCCTCACATTTATTTAAATTATTTAGTACCCCCTGTTCTGATTATTTTATATTCTGTCATGAATATTACTGATAATTGGAATATTGGATGTTATGGTTTACCTGAATATATTCTGGTGCACTCAGTTATCAAGATATATATAGAATTGGATTTTGGAAATAAAAAGAAGTGAATTTGTAAGAAAAATAATTATAGAAATTTGAATAACTTTAAGAATGAATTGGAAAAGAGATAAAGTGCCCTTTAAAATTCTAATAAATAAATCTTAAGTTTAATAAGGGAAATTTGAATAATCAGAAGATTAATGAATTTTAAATTTTAGTGTTATTATTTTAAAGAATAAAACATTTATTTAAAATTTAAAATTCAATTTATTGGAAAGAATAAAGAAGAAATTTGGAAGAAGCTGAAATTTGTATATTCCAGTTAAAAGATTTAAAAATCAAATAGAAACTAATAATAACAGTAAAGTCCATAATAAATGAATTTTGAAATGAATTGAGTAAGTAAAGAAATTTAATTCAAAGGGAATAAATTGGGAATCAATTTGGAGAATTGATTTAAGTGATTGAGATTGGAAATTCTCCATGAATAACCAAGTACGTTTTTAAAGTAAATTTTTAAATATAAATTAAATGTTTTAGAGTTGTTTTTAAAGGAAGCAAGTTTTGTAAAATTTATTATTTCTAATATTTAAAGTCTAAAGTAAGTATTTTATTTTAATATATTTTAGTAGTAATTATTAAGAAGTAACTTAGTATTTTGTTTTTAAAAGAAGAAATCTAGTTTTATATTTTATTAAGTAATTTCATTTTCAAATATTCATATAGTATGGTATTTTTAATAAATTATTGATGTAGATTTAACTTATATGTTTTAAAGAATATTTCAAAGTAAAGTGTTTTTAAATTATTTTTAAAAATCTAGTTTTGTGCTTGGTAATTTCAGAGGAGATAGAAAATATTTGCGAAGGTTTATTCTGAAAGGAAGATGGTTTTGAAACTATTTTTAAAGGATTGAAAATAGAAAAATATCTTGTGAAGATATTTTGAGATAAATAAATAATGTGGAAAATTATTTATTGTGTGATGGATGTTTGTGAATATAAGTTAATAGTTAAATCACCCACTATCAATATTGGACAAATGCGTTGATCGTTTCGAAGAGACCGGGATGGAGATTAATTTCTCGAAAACCACTTCGATCCGGTTTGTACGTTGCGTGAAACATGTTCGAAGTCGAAGATGGAGTAGTGAAGTGCAAGGGCTAGTCGCTACTAATCTTGAGGATATTTCCAAAATGGATGTAGCAGGAGTAGTGCCTTCGGTTCCGTTCGAACCCGGGACGGACTTGTATGGATGAATGCTTGCGAAACATCGTCAGGTGGACGATGGGCACTATAAGTGAAACGTTCTAAAGGTAATGCTTAGCCTCAAGCCTCATCAACCGGGAATGACTGAAAATCAGGGGATATGCAGCAAGGCTTCGTGAGTAGCCCCCACTTGAGAGTAAGGTCATCCCTATCTAGATGTCCCTTTTATTTCGGCTTAGTGGTGTGGTTGCCGATCCCAACCGTGGGGTGATCTTATTCGGAACTGTCCAGTAAGGGATGGTTCTGGCCTTGTGTTGCAGGGGAGGGGGCGTACTCCTCGGTACGGTTATCTAGGCCCCGTAGTGTGATAGGTGGTACCCCAATTCCTAGTCATTGGTTGGAAATCCATTCTCCCTACGAGCCTTGTACGAGTTTTGTTTGTATTACCCACTTTTGTGGCTAGTAGCTGGATTTTAATAGATGTAACAATTTCGGCTATTTTATAAGTATTTGTATATAGACCCTATTATAATATCAGAGGATTTCTATAAAAATTGTTTTAGCTATCGTAAGGTAAAAACCCGACATGTTTATTTGTGGCGTGGTCTTACGAGATGCTTTTGTTTTCAAAGGATTTTGAAACTTTAATAATCAATTGGGTGTGATTTTCTCACGCTGGTATTCCAGACTGACTCGGGTGTTATTTAACTGTAATGCTCGGGTTAGACCGAGTATTATAGGATACAGGATTGATGCTGTGGAGCTCAGGAGACGAGCTGGATGACAATACGTACTTACGTACTTGTTTATATATATATTCCGCTGTGTTGAGTAGCCGTGTACCCAGTTGTATGTTATTGGTGTGTATCTGTGATTGATGTACTCTGATGATGTAATATATAAATAGATATATTTGATTTTGAGTAAAGATCATTATTATCTATTATATTTTATTCCGCTGCGATGGTTAGATTCTGATGTTGTTTTTGTTCTCTCTTCTTCTACCTCTCCTTCTTTAACCAAATGGTTCGTAATTCTGTACAACTTGAGTTGATTTAGGTAGAATAGTGTTGACTCAAGGGGTAGGGATTTGCGGGTCGTTACAGTTGGTATCAGAGCTTAGGTTGGAGATAACCTTGGCTCTGGTGGGAATTACTCATTTAAAATAGAGTCCGAAGTACTCTAGAATGAGTTTGAGCGTATTAAGAAATATGAGTGCGTATTTGTTAGTGAATATAAATTGTTTTAGTATTGTGTTGATTGATATTTTGAGTGGCATATGAACCTTCGTCGGCATAGTCTGTACAACTGTATCGAAGGGGTTTCTAAACACTTGAATAGAACAATTGACACAATATTGTTTTAAATGTGGGTGAATGAAATAATTTTACCCAAAAACATATTTTGATATAAAGAATAGTTTTTGAAAACTATTTAGCTATTATATGGTTGCTTGGATGTTAGAAATGATAATATTAAAGTATTATCATTGTCAAGTGAAAATTTAACTAGAAATTGAAAATATAACCAAAGTTTGAAGGAATAAATTCATTATAAAATGAAATTCATAAATATGGATTATAAACGAAAATTATAAATGGAAATATAATTAAATGGGAATTTGTATAAGCATAAACTGTACAAATGCATTATAGTTAAAATTTGAATTAAAACAGAATTTGAAACTTTAAACCCGGAGATTTTAAAGTATTTTGAAGATAATTGATAGCATGGTTGTTTTGGGTTATTTCTGAAAGGAAATTGTTTCAAATAAATTTTGAAAAGAGATATAGCATTGAATTCACTTCAGTAGCTGGAAAATAACTTCGGTGATGACTACAGCATCATCGATGTTCATTTTCGAGTTTCTAAGTGATGGATGCTGCCAAATTGTTTTGTTCAGAAAAGTTAGTTGTTTTTGAAAATCTCAAAGGAAATTTGTTGGGAATAAAACCAAGATTGGTTTAATTTTTGAGAAATATGATTTGAGATGTTGGAGATTTCAAAACAATTTGAAACCAAAGTTGGGTGTTTAAAAATCCGGATAAGATAAGTTGTAAGCTTATAAATGGAAATGATTTGTAAATCAGGAAGAAATATAAGCTTTGAATAATGGAATTTAAATTTAAAAGGACAAAATGAGGTTAACTTGGATTGGAAAATAAAAACTTAACTGGATTGAAATTAATTAATTAATTAGGCTGAAAAATAATATCCAGTAGTTTTTCGAATTAAGTTGAACTCGAATTGAGTTAAATAAAACTGAGTTAAAATAAAATTGAATTGGAATAAGAATTCAATTGAATTAATGAATTGAATTAAATTCTTACCTGGATAAATGAAAAATAATTGGATAAGAAATGAGAATTTAAATAAATAAACCAGAATAACTTATAAGAGAATTAAAAATCCATAGAAATAAAATATGTTTGGGCTACAAATAAATAGCAGGCTTGAGTTAAAAAAAAGGATGAATATATTCAAGCCTAGAATGAGTGTGATTGTATGAAATATAAGTTGTGACTTATAAAATTTAAAATGGAATGCAAAGCCCAAAAAAATTAATATTGTTTGATGAATTGAAAAATAAAATGAAGATCAAAACTTGAATTATAAACTAAATTGAACTAAGAAAGTTAAATGGAGTGATATTTGGGGTTAAAAATTCAAGTGTTGGATTATAGATAAGGGAAGAACTAATTGATAATAAATTAGTTAATGAAATGTGTAAATGGAGTTCAATGTAGTTAAATAGAAGTTGTATTGTAAGCTAATAATGAAGTTTGGAAATAAAACTCAAGTTATAAATCAAATTCGACTTGAATCATTAGTGAAGAAAATATAATTGAAGTGGCCTTGTAATTAATTAAATGATTTGTGAATGAAATTGCAATGTAAGTTAATAAAATTGAATGGTAATTTTAAAAGTGAATGGTAGAATCAATTCTTGAGTTATAAATTAAAATTTAACTTGGAGTGTTAACAAATTAAATATAATTGGGAATATATCGAATAAAAATGTGATTTGATTAAAATAGTAATGGGATGGTTTGTATTGTGAATAAAATCCAAATATGTGGAAATAAATTGGATATGGCCTTGTAATCAATTGAGTTAAGCTGAGTATAAAAGAGAAAATTTACTTGTAAAATGAAAATGAGCTTAAGTGTAAAATTTGAATAAATTGAAGTAAATTGACTTAAGCTGAATAAATCGAAGAGAATTGAATTTAGTTCAACTTAAACTAAGTTTAATGATATTGGATTAAATTTGAATCAAGTAAAAATAAACATGGATTGAAATAGAACTTGGTGGGTTGTAATAATATTTAAGAAAATGGAAAATTCGAAATGGATTGAGTGGATAAGTTAATTTTATTGAATAAGTGAATAGATGGGATAAATAAGAACCAAAGGAAGTATGGTTTAAATAAGTTGAGAAATGATTATTGAATGAAATAGCTTGGATTGTCTTCGAGCTAAATAAAATAGTTTGGAACAAACAAATATGGAATGAAATGTAAATAAATGGATTGTAAATGAAATTAAATGGAATGTGTCGAGTTAAATAAATGGTCGTGAATGAACTAAAAAAAAAGGAAATTTAATTGGTAATGAAGATGTACCTAAATTGTTAATGGTTTTGAATGAACTAATTTGGTTAATAAAACTGAAATGCAATGAAACTGAGAATATATGGATTGTGAATAAATTTTCAAATGGAATAGAATTAAGAATAAATTGAGTTGAAATTCATTTAAATTGGTTATAAAACATAAATATTTGTTTGTTCACATAGATCTTGTCAAATTTGCATAAAATAAATATCATTGGATGTAAATGGAGGTAACTAAAATTCTATGAATTAATAGGAGTGAAATAAATTGATTTTGAAAGCAATGGAATTAAATATGGATTGAGTTTGCTTAAGAATAAATTGAATGTAAGCGATTGAGTTTTAAACCATTCAAATTTGAATGAAAATGGTTTGTAAATTAATTGAAATAGTTGTATTGCTATGAAAGCTGTGAAAAATTGCTTAAGGAAAATGTTGGATGTGCATTTCTTTAGAATTCATATGTTTTAACCATTGCAACTAAGTGAAATATAGTTAAATTGCATATATTAGGCACTTACATGTTTAAATTGAGTAAGTACAGGTACCTGGAAGCCGTATGGCTGGATGTGGATTGCATTAACTGCTAAATAAATGAGCTACTTGCTTAAAAATGCTAAATAAGGTACGCCTACGCAATAAAAATAGGAAATATGAACTGTTTTTGGTTTTTCCGACCGTGTGGGTCGATGTATATATATTTATCTCTTTTGTCAAAATTGCAAAAGCTCCTCCGTACAAAGGGGACTCTGCCAAAAAAATTCGGAAATTTTGGGAGTTAGAAATTTTTTGGAAATTTTGGAAAATTTTGTTAACGACAAACGAATTCAAATTGGAAACTAAAATAAGTTAGTAAATGGAACCAATTTAAAGTTATGACATGAATAAGTAATAAACGACAAATAAAATTTATATATGCAGAGTTAAAGATAAATTGAATTCATATGGAAATGAAAGAATCGATTTGAATAGAAATGGATATTAACTAATGTAGTAAAATGAAAATAAATATAAGAAACGTATAAAATGTTTATGTTAACTTAAATAAAGAATGGTCAATTCTTAATTGGGAATTGAATAGTGTAAATATATTCTGAATTGATATTTGAATGAATAAATATGGACATTTTGTAAGGAAATCGACAAAATGTTTTTGGAATGCTGTAATTGGATATTAGTGCTAAGCAGGATATGCAGGTAATATAAAGGGAGAAAAGAGAATTGATTTTGATTTCAGAAGATAAATTTGAAATGCTCGACAAAAAGATATGTATTTAAATTTTGATATGAAATTGGATTGGATTTTTGGATATAGCCACTTGGCTTTTTGTTTTCTTTTTGAGATTTGGGAGGCCGTAGAGCCATTTTGTAGTAGTACCAAGCTAGCCGCGCAAAGGAGACGCTGGCGAAATTTTTCGAAAATTTAGGGAGTTAGAAAAATTTTGAGAAAATTTTTGATAATTCAAATTGGTTTTAAATTTACAATTTGAATTGACAAGCAAATTATATGGTGAGACTTATGGATAAGCTTGGAAAGTTAAAAGGAGGTATTAGCGTGTCTTTAATAAAAAGATTTGTTTGGTAAGTTGTTAAAAACTGTTTGGGTTTGGGAAAATAGTTAATGGGTTATGGATCATTCTTCCTAAGTGGTAATTTTGGGGACGAAATTCTTTTAAGGGGGAAGGAATGTGACGACCCGGAATTTTCGAGCACTTAAAATTGGAATATTTAATTGATTTTAAGTATTCAATAGAGTAATTTTAACTTGAATTGCGAATATCACAATTTATTTGATAATTAAATTTATTGAATTAAATAATTTAAAGTTGGGTAAAATGTTAAATCTAGAGTTCTAAGCCTGTTAAAATTAATTTGAAGGCTTGTCAAATTTTTGAGAATGATGAGGATAATAGAAGTTTTAAAACTGAATGTAACAGTGATTTGTTCAGTTTTGAAATTTTATAGTTTAAATTGAATTTAAAAATAGCCTTCCGAGACACAGTCTTGGAATTCGACGAAACCAGTTCCATTGGGTCCGTAATATTATTATGGGATTTCAATTTTCGTAGGGTTTGGAGCTACCGTGTGGTCGTACGATTGGTAAATACCTAGGATAATCCAATTGGATTTAAAATTCATAATCAAACCTTCTCTTATACGCCACTTTCCTCAATCTAAATTCGTTCCACCCTTATCTTCCTAAGACGAGAAAATTAAAAAAATATATAATAAAAATACAATATACATATAAAAGATAAATTACATACTTTATTAGTTTCAACTCTAGGCAGTGATTGGTACACGCGTGCTTCCTTCTTCTGAAAGCCAAGCCGAGACTTCTAATTAAAGTCTCGCAACCCCTTTTTTCTTCTCTTCAAATCGATCAAATAACAGACAAAAAAAAGGGAAAAAAAGTTATTTCGTTCAAAGTGAAGATTAATGGCCGAACCACCCTCCTTCATAAATCTCGAACGACAGCTAAAAATTAATGGGGACACTCGGGTTTCAACTTATTCGATTTCGAGCCACGTCGTTGGAGGCAGGACCTCGAATGGTCTAGAGTTCGCGAGCCATCAGTCGAGTCGTGCTAGCACAATCGCGTACCTCGATTCGAACTCGACGTTGGGGTTTCCGCGATTGTCGATGGCGCCGCTTCTCGTGCATCAGCTAGGGTTAGAGTTTCTCTGGAGTTTGGACTTCGATTTTGGGTATTGATGGTGGATCCGTTCGCATGGGCTTGGGGGCGCCCGTTTGGCGCGAGGCGGCGGCAAACGAAGAGTGGTGGCGACTCGTGCGTGGGTAGCTGGAAAGCTCGTACTCGAGTTACAACTGGAAAATCACCTTGGAGGCTGCGGGGTTTCGCGATTCGAGCGAGGTGGTTTGTCTAAGCTTGTTTTTCTAGCAAGGTATAATTTTACAACTGGTTAATTTACAATTTACATTTCAGTTTAGACTAGGATAATTAGAAGTCAGGAAACAAAAGATTTTACAGTAAATGATTATAAATTTATTCTGTTTTATAAAAATAAATAAAAATAAAATTTGGATTGTTTGATTTAAATTTTATATAGGAAAATTTTCGATTATAGGATGATAATAAAAATGATTATTGAATTTTAGAGTTCACTGTAATCGGATAAATTATTTTTATATACAATTTGGATGGGAAATTATCATTTTAACTAAATTTTCTAGCCACTTAAATTAATAAATGATAATAAAATTATTTGGCTATTCTAATTACTAAGATAAGTGATTAATGGAATTTAGTTAAAATTAATTTATTAGTTTAAAACCAAATGTTTAGTTTAAATTAAATTGTTGACCAATTTAATTTATTAAATAATCATTGTAGAATATCTCGAATATTGATAAGAATTATTAATATTTATACAAGGTCAAAACATTGAGAAAAACCAAGGCAATATGGAAGTGGATTGCAAATGAAAAGCAAAGATGAGTTAATCTCACTCAGTAAAATTTAATTCTTAATGATTAAATTTAAATAATTGTTTGAAATGGTTGAATTGATTTATGTGCTGTAGTGTGGTATATATTTGGAATTGGCATTTTATATTATGCTAACATCTGTGGATGCAGGGAAAACAGGTTGGAGGGATCCAACTAGACCCCTCACATTTATTTAAATTATTTAGTACCCCCTGTTGTGATTATTTTATATTCTGTCATGAATGTTACTGATAATTGGAATATTGGATGTTATGGTTTACCTGAATATATTCCGGTGCACTCAGTTATTAAGATATGTATAGAATTGGATTTTGGAAATAAAAAGAAGTGAATTTGTAAGAAAAATAATTATAGAAATTTGAATAACTTTAAGAATGAATTGGAAAAGAGATAAAGTGCCCTTTAAAATTCTAATAAATAAATCTTAAGTTTAATAAGGGAAATTTGAATAATCGGAAGATTAATGAATTTTAAATTTTAGTGTTATTATTTTAAAGAATAAAACATTTATTTAAAATTTAAGATTCAATTTATTGGAAAGAATAAAGAAGAAATTTGGAAGAAGCTGAAATTTGTATATTCCAGTTAAAAGATTTAAAAATCAAATAAAAACTAATAATAACAATAAAGTCCATAATAAATGAATTTTGAAATGAATTGAGTAAGTAAAGAAATTTATTTCATAGGGAATAAATTGGGAATCAATTTGGAGAATTGATTTAAGTGATTGAGATTGGAAATTCTCCCTGAATAACCAAGTACATTTTTAAAGTAAATTTTTAAATATAAATTAAATGTTTTAGAGTTGTTTTTAAAGGAAGCAAGTTTTGTAAAATTTATTATTTCTAATATTTAAAGTCTAAAGTAAGTATTTTCTTTTAATCTATTTTAGTAGTAATTAATAAGAAGTAACTTAGTATTTTGTTTTTAAAAGAAGAAATCTAGTTTTATATTTTATTAAGTAACTTCATTTTCAAATATTCATATAGTATGGTATTTTTAATAAATTATTGATGTAGTTCTAACTTAAATGTTTTAAAGAATATTTCAAAGTAAAGTGTTTTTAAATTATTTTTAAAAATCTAGTTTTGTGCTTGGTAATTTCAGAGGAGATAGAAAATATTTGCGAAGGTTTATTCTGAAAGGAAGATGGTTTTGAAACTGTTTTCAAAGGATTGAAAATAGAAAAATATCTTGTGAAGATATTTTGAGATAAATAAATAATGTGGAAAATTATTTATTGTGTGATGGATGTTTGTGAATATAAGTTGATAGTTAAATCACCGACTATCAATATTGGACAAATGCGTTGATCGTTTCGAAGAGATCGAGATCGAGATTAATTTCTCGAAAACCACTTCGATCCGGTTTGTACGTTGCATGAAACGTGTTTGGAGTCGAAGATGGAGCAGTGAAGTGCAAGGGCTAGTCGCTACTAATCCTGAGGATATTTCCAAAATGGATGTAGTAGGAGTAGTGCCTTCGGTTCCGTTCGAAACCGGGACGGACTTGTATGGATGAATGCTTGCGAAACATCGTCAGGTGGACGATGGGCATTCTAAGTGAAACGTTCTAAAGGTAACGCTTAGCCTCAAGCCTCATCAACCGAGAATGACTGAAAATCAGGGGATATGCAGCAAGGCTTCGTGGGTATTCCCCACTTGAGAGTAAGGTCATCCCTGTCTAGATGTCCCTTTTATTTCGGCTTAGTGGTGCGGTTGCTGATCCCAACCGTGGGGTAATCTTATTCGGAACAGTCCAGTAAGGGATGGTTCCGGCCTTGTGTTGCAGGAGAGCGGGCATACTCCTTGGTACGGTGATCTAGGCCCCGTACTGTGACAGGTGGTACCCCAGTGCCTAGTCATTGGTTGGAAATCCATTCTCCCTACGAGCCTTGTACGAGTTTTGTTTGTATTACCCACTTTTGTGGCTAGTAGCTGGAATTTAATAGATGTAACAATTTCGGCTATTTTATAAGTATTTGTATATAGACCCTATTATAATATCAGAGGATTTCTATAAAAATTGTTTTAGCTATCGTAAGGTAAAAACCCGACATGTTTATTTGTGGCGTGGTCTTACGAGATGCTTTTGTTTTCAAAGGATTTTGAAACTTTAATAAGCAATTGGGTGTGATTTTCTCACGCTTATATTCCAGACTGACTCGGGTGTTATTTAACTGTAATGCTCGGGTCAGACCGAGTATTATAGGATACAGGATTGATGCTGTGGAGCTCAGAAGACAAGCTGGATGACGATACGTACTTACGTACTTGTTTATATATATATTCCGCTGTGTTGAGTAGCCTTGTATCCAGTTGTATGTTATTGGTGTGTATCTGTGATTGATGTACTCTGATGATGTAATATATAAACAGATATATTTGATTTTGAGTAAAGATCATTGTTATCTATCATATTTTATTCCGCTGCGATGGTTAGATTCTGATGTTGTTTTTGTTCTCTCATCTTCTACCTCTCCTTCTTTAACCAAATGGTTCGTAATTCTGTACAACTTGAGTTGATTTAGGTAGAATAGTGTTGACTCAAGGGGTAGGGATTTGCGGGTCGTTACAAGTCGGGTCCATGTATATACCTCAAAGGAACCGCCGCCGCCATCCTACTTCATTCTGGAATCTCCACCGCGTACACGGTTGTTAAAGTGGCTTTCGGTATCGACAGAGAGTATGCCCATATCTGATCTTGGTCTCTTTTCCAACCAATCTTTATTATAACACCGCGGTCATTTCAAAATAATTGTACTTCAAAACCAGGATATAATAATCATTTCAAAACCATATAAATACGATATCATTTTCGTTTAAGAAAAAATCAAATCAATATGATATGATTTATAAAACCCAAATCAATATAATATCATTTTTATTTCAAATATATCCTTTTCCCAAAAATCATAGCATTTTCAAAACATAATACCTTGAAACCCATAACTTTAAACCATAACTTCCAATACTTAAATAGTTTAATATTAAATTTCTTTATATAATAAATTAGCTTCTTTAATTTCACGAATCAATTCCAAATACAGATTTGGATCCCCAAATAAACCATTTCAATTTCCATATAAGCTTTAAATATTCCACCATTTCAAAACTAATTTTTTAATAATCTCATATACATCAAATTCAATTACTATTATTTAGATTTGAAATGTTTGTGTAATAAATCCAATATCATTTAAGAAAACTTTTAACTTCACATAACTGGATATTCTTTCAATTTATTTAACTTGACATATTCATTTAAATCAACTTTATATTCATTTCAATCACTCTAAACCAAATCAACTTATAAGAATCATACCCTTTAAAATCTCAATTTTATTTAAATTTCAAATCAAATTTATTTGAGTATAAATCTTAAATAATCCAATTCAAACCAATTTCATATTTATCTTCCAATTTAATTTTTATTTAAGTCATTAAAACTCTATATATGCAATATCTTAAACAGGTGCTTAAACATATAATATAAAACAATCAAACTCCATTATTAAGCTTATTTTTATTAAATGAATTTATACATAGCTTAAACTCAAGAATTTGACTATATCTATATATAAAATAATATTGATATAATATCAAAAATTAATATTTATTAATTCCAAAACAATAGAAATCATTTCAAATATTTTTATATATAGACCACGGTGTCTGTGTATAATTTTCTACCCTATGGTCAAGTGATACAGATATTTATCATTTCAATCCGTAATTTAAAATAAAAATATGGTTATATATCATTTCAAACCGCAATCCCGAATGACATAAAATGCATAACAACTTGTTGTCTATAACAACATAAAATACAACCTAATATCAATCATTAACCATTTATCACAATCATCATCCAATTTAAACAATCACATCAATATAGAATAGAAATAAATAACAAGTAATTGGTGGCAGTTTATATTCAATAATAAATTAATTTAACTGGCAGTTTATATGCAATAATAAATTGAATACCAATTTAATTTAATAAATTCAATTTTAACTGGAATGATGATAAAAATATACCAAATAGTAATAAATAAACTTTAAATCACATCAGAAATTAATTTAACACACGTAATAAATTTTAGAAATTGTGGGTGGGTTAAAACACTCACATTTTGAATTTAAATTGGATTTAAATCCAATTTAAACTCAAAATTCAGCAGTCTCAGAATTCGTCCAAACTTGCGCCTAAATGTCTGGAATTGCAATACGAACCTAGCAAAGAAAACCGCGCGTAAAACGGACCTTGTATGTGAGAGTTATATGTGTTAGAACATTCAAAAATCAAAATTAAATAAAATAAAATAAACAAAACAAAAGTACTCACTCACCGTACACGTCACCCTTCTCCCCAGAAACTAATGCACGCACGCTGCTCCATTTTCGAATGAAACAAAACCCTAGCACCTACGCACTGAATCGCGAGCGACGAACGGCCGCCGCGTCCAAACCGATGCCACGCTGCCTCCAGGTGAAGCTCTGACCCATCTCCCTCGACGACGACCTCCACGCAAATCACCAAGAAGCAGCCACCGCTGGCGGCGTTTACATGGCCTAATCTAATTACTAAGGCCGATCTGGCCGTTGAAACTTCGTGCGACACGCCTAAATGAGCTCTCCTCGGCCTCCTCTACCCAACGGTACCAACGAATCAACAATCAGTTGATGTTGATCGACGACCAATGAACGATCGAGAATTGTCCGAGGATTTCTGATCAAATGATGAATCAAAATGATAAATGAATTGTGGTTCTGAAATGCGCTCATCGAGAGCTTTAGATTGATATAAAATTTGGCATAGTTTGTGTAGTTTGAAATTTTGGCTCTGGATTTGATTTGGAATTGTATTTGGGAATTAGGGTTTGCATCCATTGAAAAGAGAAGGTAATAGAATGTATAGAAATAAGGAATAAGAAATAAATTAGAATTTATAACAGGGTATATATAGGCAAAGTTGAAATAGAATAGGTGGACCCGATTTATAAACGTGATGAACGATAAATGGCCCGAAAAGCCTGTTCTGACTTCGGAACGAAATTGGGTCAACCCATATATCAAATTAGATGTTTTAAAATATTTTAAATGCAATGGAAAAGGTTTCAAGTCCAAATTCCATCGTACGAAGATGTTATGCTGAAAACAATATTTTTCAAATTGATTTCAATTGATTTCAATTTCATTGATTTCAAGGCGTTTCGAGCCTGTACGATCAAACTACAAGTCTGATCGCTACGAAATTTGAAATCCTACAATAATTCACCGTTATGGATCCGATGATATTGGTTTCATCGAAATCCAAGTCAGTGGCCAAAATGTCTATTTTTACATTAATTAAATAAATTAATAGTTAATTAGTTAAATCAAAATTTCAATTTTAATTCGATAATTGAAATTTTTCACCATTTTTGATTCCACCATCATTTACAATGATTTAAACAAATTTAATTGTCAATTTAGAGCCGATTCATTTATCATTTTCAGTTTTCACCTAAATTTCATTAATTCAAAAATTATAAATTTAATTTCCGATAATTCTATTTAATTTACTTTTCATTCTATTATTCAATTCATTATTATCAAATGGATGAAATTAACATTGGGTTCATAATCTATTACTTTAATATTCTCACATACCATCTTAATTTCAAATAACGTAATATTTTGATATTTTAATTTCATTTAGTTGCAAAATCCAATTATTAAATTTAAATTCCAATAAATTAACAAATCTTTATTCCCATTCTTATAAGTCAACAAATTGTCCAATTATGAATAACATTAACATTAATTCTGAATAGTACTTAATTAACATTAACGCAATATTAAATTATAATTATTGTAACTGATTTCCAATCTAAATTCACAAGCTACAAAAATAGGTAACATACACTGATCGTTACGTTAACCTTTAGTCACATAAATAAGCTCTTATTACTTACAAAATCAATGTTGCCATTTATTTTCATACTACTAATTTCATTCACTTATGTTCAAATTATAGCCAAACATAACATTTAAATTATTTTATATGATTGGAATTTCATTCACGTTCATTGATTATTAACTTTAATTAGCATTGTTTACCTTACATTCTCATTATTATTTCATAAATATGATTCTCAATTATTTCTTTAACTTATACTAACGTTGATTCTATCAAATTGCACTTATTACGTATTATTTCATCAATTAATTATAACTTTGAATCTATTTCCCAATTTACAAATTTCAATAAAATAAAACCTTAAAATTTTAATAAATTCATTAACTATCAATTGTCGTTCCAATAAAACCATTTATTTGATTTTTATCTTATTATGAATCAATTATAAACTTACCATCTTAAAGGTGATGTCAACATGGGTACTTATCTATTACACTAATATTCCCAATTTCATCTTAATTCAAATTCACTGTAGTATCAAATTTCAATTTTTTATAATAAACCCATTTATTCTAAATTGAATACCAATTAATTAGTTTCAAATAAATGGACTGATTCAATTCAACTCTTTTATAAAGTCTATTATTAATCAACATAATATTTCATTGGTTAATTCAATACTTACTTTTTATTTACTTATTTTAAATTTTATAACTAAGTGCAACAATTTACATTATTTCATTTAATCGCAACTTCATTTTAAATTGTTAATTTTAATTACAATTGCTACACTTAATTTCTAACATTCACTCCAATATAATTTATAAGATTTTTATTTCTTTCTAAATTTAATTACAAAATCTTATTAATTTAAACAATTTTAATTATTGAAATTTACGGGTCTTTACAGTGTCAAAATTCTTGGTGGTCGGTGGTAGCGTGGCGAGGTGATTTTGGGTGATCAGTTTCTTTCCTACAGGTCTCGTTCTTCTCAATTTTGTTTTATGGTGAAATCGTTGATGTTGCATAATCGACTAGGTAAAGATGGTCGATGATGACCTGCTGGTGGTAGCGACGATGGTCGAAGAAAAGTCAATCATCTGTGCACGTGCACAAGTTATCAAGCGTGTCTGGGCTTGTTGAGGCTTTGGGGAAGAAGGGTTTTGCTCGGGTGCGGGCTCGAGTAAATTGAGGGTTGTCTCGAAGATATGGAGTTCGTGATTTTGCTCGGGGTTTGGTTCGTGGAGTCTGGCCTTTGGCTTCAGTTTCTAAAACCTTAATAAAAGTAAACCTTATAAACAAGATTTCAAAGCTAAGAAAAAGGAAAAAAAAATTGGTCAGGTTTTGAAGCAAAGTAATTTTGTTAACTTGTTTTAAAAATAAAATTTTTAGTTTCAAAGCTAATTTTTAAACAAGTTTCAAATTTATTTTTTAAATAGAATGTTTTTGAATTTAATTTGTTTGGTTTTAAATAATTATATTAGGTTAGTCAATTAAATTAAATCTCTAAGTATTTTAAATATAACATAATAATGGAATTAAGTAAGTGTTTAAGATTAGAGTATAATACTTTAAGTCAATTAAGTTCTCAAGTGATTAATTTCAAGCATTAAATTTAAGTAAGATATAAACGACGAGTAAGTAATTAATTAGGGCAAATAGATTATCTTGATTAATTAAGGTCTCATTATAATTAATTAAGGATCATTAATTCATTAAAGGATAAATTTAAGATCAATTAATTACTTTATGTAATTAAAGGATAATTAATTAATGTGGATAATTAAGGGATGATTAATTAATTTCATAAATTAATTAAGATAATGATGAAGGGTTTATAATTAATTAATGTTAATCAAGCAGGATCTAAAAGAAATTTATTCAATTTATTTGGTGATTAAATTTAGCTAATTATAAATGGTGATAAATTAATCTTTCTTATGAATGATTGAGTTATATCGAATGATTAGATTAATATTTAGTCTAATAATTGTGATGTACTGTGATATGATATGTTTGGGTTGAACTATGATAATGTGGGTTATCTATCGATGATGAATTGTTGTGTAAATATGACACCTGTATTTCAAAATTGTATTGTATTCACTTAAATAACTTGAATTAAGGATGGTATAGGACGCGAAGAGACCGGGGTCGGGTATTAGCAAATACCTGAAACCACTTTGATTAGAAATCTACAATAGTTCTTTATAAATTTGGTTTTAAAATCAATCGGGCTTGAATGAAATAAATGAAGTATCATGGCATTTAAACCTAGTAATGGTACTTAGATACCGACTTATGAAAGTTTTGACTATAACAAGTTAAGAACTCATAGTAATGAACAAGTTACTCTGGGATTTTAAATAAATTTTATACCTTAGTATTTCATGTTATATGGGTTTACACATGCTGGTTTCCAGCCTGACCCAGGTGTTACTTTATTGTAATGGTCGGTCAGACCAAGTATTACAGATTTTTAGGTTGGGACATTCTTGAGATCAGGTGGCGAGCTTGATGGCAGGAATGTATGGAGTTTATTTCATTGTGTATTGAAGTTATATTGTTGTTGACTGGGACAAGTTAATTATAACTATCTAGTTTATTTGTAAATAGTTGGCTCTGATGTCTTGGATGTAAATTGACAGATACAGTTTTTTTCCTTTGTATAAATACTATTATGTGATATTATATTTTGATCCGCTGCGAATGTAAGATTCTGTGTTTTGTTTCCTATTTCTTCTTCTACCTATTTTCTTCTTAACCTAACAATCTAGAATTTTTGGCATTCAGATGCTCAGCACTTCTATAGTGAACGTATTAGTGTCGAATTTTCGGGTTCGAAAATTTCGGGTTGTTACAGTTATTATTAAAACTGTTTTTTGAGACCAATTATGGTGATGATCTGCATTAACAGTTCGAACACGGTTTTAAAATTGTATCCGGTCAGCCTTAATTTTAAACTACTGAATGGATTTGTGTTATATATTCTTACCTCCTAGTTTGTATCACCCTAATTTTAGGTTGATAGACTGTTGTTTCTGATTCTAATTTCATTGTTTCATTTCTCTTTAAAATACAAATGATTAGTATATTAATACTTATTGATCTGTGATCAGTGTTTCAATGGTAAACTTTGTCATTGTTATACTTACTTGCATCTTTAATTTTAATATATATGAGTGTATATGCACGTTCAGGTGGACTTGTATCTAACCACAATGTTCATGCATTAATTCAAGAATACACTTTTGTATGAGATTTAGAGTAAATGTATATGAGTTTTTGGTGCATAGAAGGTAATTCTATACTATGCAATCAATGTCATATAAATAACATGTGGATAGTAAAGTTATGATTACTTTATAGAACGATTTTTATAACATAGAAATATCAAATTTACACACTGGAAAATCTTTTTTTATATGATAATGCACTAGATTCACGCGCTGCTAGTTTCCATTGTATGCTTCATTCTACTATGCTTTTGGGTTTGCTGTTCCTCCCTACCCCTTTTTATGGTGATTGCCCTTCCTTCTTGGACATAGACATGTACTATATCACTAACTACAACACCTACCATACGATTTTTTTCATGTTGCAGCTCGCATATCTCCTGCATTTTCTTGCCTTAATCCAGCATGTCACATGTTGCTTCAATCCATACCTCCAGTTTCATGTATTTAAATGATTCCTCATAAAATAGCTTAGAACTTTCCCTCATACGATAGTCTTGAATTTTCTTCCGATTAATTTTTAATATGTCTGCGCTGCATTTCTTATGCACTTATGAAGTATTATATTGATATTACATTGGCCATTGGACTACATATCTCTTTATTCAAGTGCACTTGCTTTGCGCTTCTTCTTTTGTGCTTGTAGCAGCATTAACGTCCTACTCGCGTGTACTTGATTGGATGCTATCCTTGCTAGGCCCACACACCTGACCTTATTTTATGCACCTTCCAAAATTGATTTTGTCCTTTTCTATGGAAATTTTTTTAGAGTATTAATAGGTCTTTCCGTCATGTTCTAACTTTATAGCCTTGGTTGTAAAAATTATCATTAATGCACCATAGAAAAACGCAGTTGTAATGCTTGACCATGCAACATTTAAAGCAACATGCATATACAACATAATTTTACTAACTTTTGGGGCGTTATAATTTTACGTAAGTTTCATGATTATCAATCACCCGGTGATTTTAACTATATATATTTTGGTTAAATTCGTTTTTATTCTACAAACTACGGAAAAATCATTAATTTCAGTGATGGAAATTTTTGTTGTTTATCAAGTAATTAAAAGGTAAGCGTAATATCAATTATATGATTTATATCGCCCCTTCATTTCTTTAAAATATAATTTTCCCAACCATTTAAATAATTACATGTTTAGGAATATGCACTTATATCTTCTCTCGTTATATTACGTTTCATTTAGTTGGAGTAATTTTTTCTAGTACCCGACATTAAATTTTTGTGGAAATAATTTATTTCCAGTTTATGTTGTACATGTTATATTGTATTATGGTCCATTTTCTTTTTGCACTTTTGTGGTGTATCAAATTTTGTATCAGATGTTAAGACCATTAAATTTAGAAATCTCTTAGAGGCTACTACAATTAGTACATCTTCATTGTCGGTTTTGGTACGCTCTTACAGGCTAGGCTCCTCTAGAGGTTTACCTGTCTATATAAAATAAGCTTACAGAAATTACCCATGACATATTCCTATTATTTGCATGGATTTCTTCAGCAGAGGAGGAGAAATAATGGAGTTTAGGATCTCTAGCTGTTAGTGTGAAGTATAGTATAAAATTATTGAAAATAGTTCCAATTATTCAACTTGCACTTTGCATTGTCAATACACAATAGTCCACTGTAAATATACAAAACATCCATGTCTGTTAGCTTATAATGAAAAAGTTTAGGGGATATTTATTTTATATTCCTTTTCTAACAGTGAGAGCGAGAGTACAAAAAAGCTAATATATACACTAGAGTGAGTCCATATTAGCGGTGGACTTTCATATATATATATATATATATATATATATGTTTATATATATGTTTATTGAGCATAAACGCAGGAAAGTGTATAGAAAGCACATTGTCCATGATGGGCAATATTAGCCTACTATCACTATTAAAAAAGACTCTAATTTCGATAACAAGGGGCAACGGCTTCCGACGGCTGATTTCCGACAGCTTTCGACAGGCCGTCGGCGGCCATCGAAAGCCATAGGAATGTCGCGAGTTATAGGGCTCGGCCAAGCCTTCTTCTTCCTCAGTATTACGTGTGAAATTTTTTACCAAAAAACACCAATTCCATTCTCCAAGCTTTCAATCTCTAATTTCAAGCTTCAGGATTCTCCACGGTTGTCTAATCAACCTGTATTGCTCTCAATCTCAGATAAAATATCTTATTTTCGTCAAAAATCAAATTTTTACCCTAAATCTAAATTTGCATAAGTTGATAAATTAGGATTAATTAGTAATTGCAATTGTTTCCAATAGCGTAATAACGGTTTATAGCATCACATGGTATACATATTTCATCTTTTATCGTGAAATTATGAAAAACATGTATAATTTGTGGTTGTTCATGTATATGTAAATCGTTGTGTATGCCTTGATTCTACGATTGTATATGTGTGTAACGCTACTATCATTGTATTGTGTTAGTTGGAATAAGATAAAATGAATGAACGAGCTAGGAGTGGTATACTGTGCACGTTTTGACTTATGAAACAAAAAAATACACGAGTCTAAATTATAATTGTGTGTATTGAAAAATGACAAAAATGTTAAACCAGCCTTAATTTGATGTAATACGTTGAATAAATGTGTTAAATTAAAATATATTTTTGTAAATGTGAACGGTTAGTAAAACTGTATTTTTTCGTAAAGTGCGCACACTTAATTAACTAATATCCCTTAGACAGTTTTTGGCCCCGTTTGACGAGTGGTGTACATGATCGCTATATAAATAGTCGTTTTTTTTCAAAAAATGACCATTTATATTTATCTCGTACAATGTTTGTTGGATTTATCCTTGTAGTGGACAAGTTATGAACACAGTATGTACACTTTGTATACTATTTCGTCTCAAACGGTTTATAAAATTTCAACCTAACTTTTCTTTTTTGTTTCCTGCGTACACGCATTTGTGTACAATGCAGGGAATAAAAGGGAAATACGGCCGAAATTTTGTTGAATCGTTTGAGACGAAGTAATATACGAAATGTAAATGCTTATTGTGTTTGTAATGGGAAGTAGGATGCCTAATCATGGAAAAAATTCATACAATTTTTTATATCGATACGTTAAAAAATAAAATGTGCCATATTTGAAAATATTTTTAAATTTGTGAAGTAGTTCTTTAAATTCAAATATTATACGACCATGAAAATAATCTTTTTCGAATTTTTATTCTTGAAAAAAACTATTAAATTTTTAACTTCTCATTTTGTTAAATAGGAAAAATGATTGATTATTTTGTTGATCGGAGGAGATGGATGTACCAAAAGAAAGGACTGAGGGGCTCAACAAAAGAAGATTTTAATAATGGTATAAACATGTTTATTGAATTTGCTTTAAGTAACAACGGAAACGATCTAGAAATTCATTGTCCGTGTAGTAGGTGTAGACATTTGAAGTATTTGTTATCAGATATTGTGAAAGTTCATTTGTGCCAAAACGGTTACATACCCGAGTATTATGTTTGGGATCGACATGGAGAAGTTGTAGCAAATACTCCTGTAGAGTCTGAAAGTATCGTTAACGAAATAGTTATGACGATCCGTACAGAAAATATGGTCGAAGATGTAGCACGATCAATGTCTCCTGTGGTTGAAGTTGATGACGATGATGGAAATGTTGAAGAACCAAATATTGAAGCAATTTTTTTTTATGATTTACTAGATGCTGCTAAGAAATCTATTTGGGATGGTTGTAAAAGCAGCACTCAACTGCCAGTAATCGCAGAATACATTGCGATGAAGTCAAAATACAACATCACTGAAGCTGGGTTTACGGCTGTTGTACAAGCTGCAAAAAGACATATGCCACCCGATAATCTAATGTGTGAAAATCGCTATGAAGTTAAAAAACTTATGTCGGCTTTTGGTTTACCTTATGAGAAAATAGATACATGTTTAAAAGGCTGCATGTTGTTTTGGAAAGAAGAAGCAAACTTAGAAATTGTAAAATTTGTAACCAGGAGAGATACAAACCAAGAAAAAAGAAGGGGAAGGAAGTTCCATACAAGCGTATGCATTACTTGCCTATAACTCCAAGACTTCAAAGATTATATGCATCTTCTGTAACTGCATCTAATATGAGATGGCATAGCGTGAGAATGAAGGAAGAGGGTACGTTGACACATCCAGCCGATGGAGAAGCATGGAAGCATTTCGATAAAACATATCCAAATTTTGTAGCGGAGAGTCAAAATGTTAGATTAGGATTATGTACGGACGGTTTTTCTCCATTTTCTCAATTTGGTTCTAAATATTCATCCTGGCCCATTATCATCACACCGTATAATTTACCTCCATGGATGTGTATGAAAACGCAATATATGTTTCTTACTGTTGTCGTTCTTGGCCCCGACGATCCGACACAAGGAATCGATGTATATTTACAACCGTTGATTGAGGAGTTAAAAATACTATAGAACGAAAGAGTAGAAACATACGACGTGTCCAAGAAGAAAAAATTTCGTATGTTTGCTTCTTGTTGTGGACTATAAGTGATTTTCCTGCCTATGCAATGCTTTCAGAATGAAGTACTGTCGGTCGTCTAGCATGTCCATATTACATGGATAAAACACGAGCGTTTTCTTTACCTCATGGTATGAAAATTTCATGATTTGACTGTCATTGATGTTTTCTCCATGTAAATCATCCCTTCAGAGGAGACAAGAAAAACTTTTTAGATAAAAGAGTAGAAACCAGACAACCACCGACGATATGGTCAAGCAAAGACATATATGAACTTGTTAGGGACTATCCAAAGATATATGAAACTAGAGAGAAAACATAAATTGAAGGCAAATCAGTTGTTCATAACTGGTGCAAACAAACTATTTTTTGGGAGTTGCCGTATTGGAAACATCTTCTGCTTCGTTATAATATAGATGTGATGCACAATGAGAAAAATGTATTTGATAATGTTTTTAACACAATTTTGAATGTGAAAGGAAAGATGAAGAATGATTTGAAATTTGTTTTATTCAGCATCTTATTTTTTGTATGATATACGTACGTACTTATCTATATCGTATTTAAAAACAGGGGGTTCGACCTACTTCCCTCGAAGGTTGTGCTGGATGTCTATAGAGCTTCTTATCGCAGTAGGATGAGTACTTGCTGGCTGAAGTGGGATAACATCCCTCCTCACATTATAGAGTGTATATGGCAGGATGTCCTAGTATGTATATTTTTCTGTTTTCCCTTTTTAATTCGTTTTTGTCGTTTTTCTACTATTTATCATTTACAGTGGATTTTTTTTTTTACTTTTTATCATGAAACACAGGCTGAGATAGGTATCCAGACAGACGATGTGCTGTTGGCACGAGGATACTGGATGGAAAAGATGCGCAAGAACTACAGGGACCTGATATATGAGATTAACAAATCTGGTAAGAAACCACAGTGGATGGGAGAGAGCGTACGACAAGTTTGGTTGAGATACTGGAAGACGTACGAGGCGAAGCCAAGTATACTATTAATTTGACGTGATCGAAAAATAATGTATCAAATTTTGAATGTACAAGCAGAGTCGGATAGAAACTCTACAAACAGAAATAAAAATCTCGTCACTCATCGCGGACGATCTAAGTCATTTTAGCAGTATCGGCAGGAGTTGGTAAATTTACCGAATGATAATTGTAAATAGTTTATGCTGTATAATTTTAAATGTATAATAATTATATGTAAAAATTAACTTTAGGAAGCTGGGGCGCATGGTTCCGTGGGCTATATGGACGTTTTCACTCGTACGCATGTTGTTGAGAATGTAAATCCTGATGGGACTGTTTCGTATACATGGCAGGACGATAATCCCCCAAGAGCTATGTAAGCATATTTCAATTTATGCAGTATTAGCAATTGTTCTGCTTGTTAAACTATATTGAAATAAGATATGATGTTATTAATTTGTTAATGCAGAAAAAGTTTATGGAGCAGCGCCAGAAACTCCTTGGTGATACGGGTCGAGATCAGCTGACGACTGATGAGGAAGACGCTATTTTTGAGTCCGTTATGGATCAAGCAGAGCATGGCAGACGATACGGATTCGGCGATCAAGTGGTAAATAATTTATTTTACTGCTGATATATAAGTCATAATTCTATGTTGGATTATATAATATTATCTTAAAATACTTCAAATATGCTATTTTGACCTTTTCAAAACAACAAACTTGAATTTTATTCATTTTTCCATTATTTAAAAAATATTTGAACCTTGAAAAATCCTCCATATTGAATTTGAATTCGAACCAACCAAATAAATTTATCACACCAGTAAAGCACAAGAAGGCAGAAGATATGAACGTTATGTTACTTACTAGCTTACATAGATATGCACATACACTTACAGAGATCACACAGCTAAACTAAATATTTATTGCAGTCAGCAGTCAGAGACGGGGTCGGCGGAATAGAGCTTAGAGCGATCTAGCAGATATAGGAGAATTGCGGGCTAGAGTGTCCCAGCTGGAGGAGCAGATCCGCCAACATGCCATGCAGACCACACAGTTGCTAGAGTACATGCAATAGTATTGTGGCCGCTTCCCTTGGTCGGCTGACTCTGGATCCGGAGGAGATTGATTCATTGCTTGCTTGCTTTTTCAGGTATGTTCTTCTAGTTTTGAATGATTTGTTAAACGGTGGAGGTAGTTGTTGATTTTTGTATGATTATATTTGATACATGTGGTTGTGTGGTTGTAAAAAGATGTGGATGTTGATGATTTTGTGTTATGTTGTGTATGTATGACATGGTATAACACTTGTTGTTGGGGTTGTTGTGAATGTTGGAATAATTATGTATATTAAGTATTTTATTTTGATGTAATTTGATGTATTTGTGTGTTTTATGAATTTTGTATAGTTTGGGTTTTGATATTTGGTTGGAATATTGTATATTGGATTATGCAGTATTAGTGTAATAGTGTTTGAATGGGAAATGTGGATGGAAGCCTATATTGCAGCAGTTATAAAAAAAATACAGCAGATTTCCGACGGCTCCCGACAGCTTCTAGGTGATCATTTTCCGACGGCTTCCGACAGCCTGTAGGTCATATTTTCCGATGGTTTCCGACGGATTCCGACACTTGTCGGAATCCGTCGGAAGCCGTCGGAAACTGTCGGAAATATGTTCGGCGCCCTGTATCGGAAGCCGTCGGAAAAACTGCTGCCTGACGCCTTATTTTCCGACGGCCATTTCCGACGGCCGCCGACGGTTTTCTGCCGTCCGTAATCACTGTTCACCTTGTAGTGTATTTGCCACGTTTGGATTTGTTTTCCACCTGCATATATAGTCGGCCACGATATATGTATGTGTAACGGATTAGTCGGTTAGCATGCCACTATCGTTCTCTTTTCTACGATGCCTAGCTTGGGTATAAAATCCAAACATATATAACCCACATATGTATATTCTCTGTCAATGAATATTTCTTACATTTTCATTTTTGTTTATAGTCCTATCATATGTAATTTTTGGGATTGCTTTTCCCAAATTTAAAGATAGCACGTAGTTCAAATTCTGTTTTTCTAGTGTCCATGTATAGAGGCCACAACCTCTTTTCCAAGTAGGCCTTTTATACTTGTCTAGTTATAACTGATTTTGAAGAAAATGCCCATTCGCACTGACTAATGAAATACCGAAACAGGTGTATTATTGCTAGATTTTTCAGTTCATACAATCTCTTTTCTTTTCGATGCTATGTTTGTAAGGTTTATCGTATGGTACATCATATCAGTAGTAATAGATCTTTCAGTCGTGCCATATTTTATCTTTTTATCTTTGTCCTACTCGGCAATGGATGTTTTTTGTCACATAGATTGTAATTTAAATGGACAATGAGCAACAACATTAAACACATTCTAATAGTTTTAATTAGTCCCACATCTTTTAAAATATATTAATTGTTGTTGTATATAAGTTAAGAGATGAAAAATGAAGTTGTTTCAATAACATCTAATTGAGTTAAGATGATGCAGTGAGGGAAGTTTAATAGTACGTCTCATGAATAGTTGCCATTGCAAATTGAGTGTGAGTTTAGCTCAAATACTGATATATGTTCTCCTACCAAATTTGGGGCACGTTTCCTTAAACAACATAGTTGTATAATAGTCTTCCCATATCTATATTTAATTCACAACAATAGTCGAGGCTTATTTATTGCACTCTTGTTTGCAGTTTAACAAAGTTTTTTTTTTTTCCCTTTAATGTTTTGATTGTAAACCGGGTTTGGTAGTAACACTCAACTCAGTATTTATATTTGCATAAGTGTATCGTTTAACCGAACTAATTCTACTGCGCTACCATGTATTTTTAATTTGTTAAAAACAGCAACACTTAATAAATCATTTGTTGACTAGCTATTTGAAGTTGCATGATAATTCACTCTGTCAACTCTGAACATAAGTTACAAGCTAATGTTATTTGTTTGTGGAACCACAGGGGCTTGCATCATAAAAAAGGTGGTGTCCCGGTTGATGAAACAGTGGAGCAACGGTTTCTCCCCGATAACCATGCAGATGAAGTAGAGAATAATGCAGCGGTCTGAAGGTAAAAATACAGTGCTGCCATTCAGCTGTTGTTTGCTAATGTATATGAAATGTCAGAATATTATATTGCCACTTCAAACCGAAATAGTGATTTACTTCATCTGTATATCTTACTGTCATATTTTAGCTCATGGTTTATATCAAATACACACGTAAATGACCAAGTAATGGATATCCCTTTGTTCGTGGAGTACAAGACTTTTTGGTTAAATTATCAGTTCGCATTTGTTATATATGACTTATACATCCAAATGTTAATAATTCTTTTGCACTATAGATTTTTTTAAATCGGTTTGAAATTTCAGTTTCATAATCGCTGATCGCTCAGGCATTTTTTTTTCTTTCCATCTCTTTCGTGCTTACGTAAAGTTTGTTTAAAAATTATTTTACTTTTCCTTTGCCGTCCCTGTTCTTTTCATTTTTTTCATTATGAAATATTAGTATGTCCATAACTACATGTAATTGTTTTGTAACGATTTGTTTTTGTCAGTTAAAGACCTAAACCCTTCTAACTGAAACATGAAAAATAATGCCACAAAATCAACTATTACCAGCAACGTTATGCTACTGTTATCCGACTTTTTGACCTAGCAGGTTCTCATTGGAATCGGAATGTCAAGATGAAGACGAAACAATTCACAGACTTAGAAACACGCTTAGAAGGGCAATAGAAATACACTTAAGAAATTCCAAAAGCACTGGAGCAAAGAGGATCGCTCACTACCGAGTCGTACGATTCGATACCGACCACTTTTTATTGCACATGGCCCTCCAAAACTCTTGTATGTGGAGATCTAGCTCGATTGATTGTCATGAAGTACATTTCTTGAGAAATAGGCAGACAACTCTAAAGAAATTCTAAAAGAAAGCAAAAAAAGTAGACAAGAACAGGCGGAATCGAAACCTATTTGAAATAATTCAATCTGAAAGAAAAGCATGCAGAGCACACAATAGATTGGAGATAGAAAGCCAATAAGGAGAAGAATGTGAGATTTTCCTCCATAAAAACCAATCGATACATATTTTGGTCATCTAGCTTGCTATTTTGGATTTGAAGATATTCGATGGTCAGATCCGGAAGGTTTGCTTAACGAATTTGGAAGTTTGTTCATAAGAATCAATGGCACCTAGGAGATCCAGAAAATCAGCAGGAGAAGTAGCTGGTTGAGATGAAGGAACTACTCACCACATGGAAGTTAACAACTAGCAGGAAGTATCATGGTCATCTGCTTCCTAGGAGATGGTTTCTACGATTGAATTTGACAAGATGAAGCAGGAGTTGAATCAAAAGTTGGTCGACAGTCAAAAATTCTACTGAATAGGATGGATGCAAGCATAGCTCTGACCAACAAGCGCAAAGGCTAAGGAGGAGCGGAAGGGAAGTTTCTCCTGCTTGATCTGAGGAAGAGAATGCAACTGTTTCTGGCCAGAATAGACGAAATGATAAGCAAAACAAAAGGAAAGAGTTGTTGGGCAAGTAGATGGAATTGTTGGAGGAAGCCGAAGTGTTGCCCCTAGAAATAATCAACTAGGTACCGACCAGAATCGGGCCGGTATCGAGAAGAATTTTGGAGGACTGAGGGGATAGGGAGCTAAGATTGTCGACATGTTTGAATTGGAGGATGATCTATAGCGTAATGATTTGAGCTTGATGTTGTTGTTTGCGATGCTGGAGTACAAACAACCACTGTAGAACTAACCGTACGTCAACTGAAGACCAGAGGAGTGGTTCATCCAAAGTCTGGAGAATCTATACATCAACGGGCAAACCGAGATTGTTTGAAGAGCCAAACATTCAACATAGCCCCTGATAGTCAGCCTTCGTAATACCATGCTAGCGAGGAGTGTAGAGCAGATATGGTTAAACGGTTGGCAGAGGAAACCAAAGGCAGAAAGAATGAGGATTGGGGTTCAGCACCAAGCAGGACTCCACTCACGGCGAATATATTAAGGAGGAGTATACCAGGAAGTGTACAATGCCAACAATGCCAATGTATAATAGGAATATTGATCCTAAGTAGCATTTATTCAAATATGAATAACATATGGATGGTGCCAGAGCAACGGATGCAAAGCATTGTAGGTGTTTTTCTATCTTCTTGGAGGTTGTTGCATCAATGTGGTTCACCCAGCTCGTGCCGAGATCTTGTAACGGCTCGTGATTTTTGATAATTAAAAAAATAAAATTAAGTAAGATTTTGGTATTTAATAGTGGAAGAAGTTAAAATTTGCGATTTATTAATGAGAACAATAACTAGAATGTAACTTAACAATGTTGATTCAATTTAATTTAACTATTTTAATGTAATTGAAATAACTGTAAAGTTAAATTGGTTATAAATTGTAAATAAGAAAATAAATTAAATGTTATAATAAATGGTGAGATAATATGTAATTAACTAAAATTGAATATAACCAGTGCCATGTAAATAGTCACAACATTTATTTGTAGATACTAAACTTATAAATGTGATTAAATTAAGTAAAAGGTAACAATTGTTATTTATCACTTATTTATTTAATCCGTTGAAATTAAATAGAAAATCAATTGCAATTAATCTACATAAATATGTCGATTAATATGAATTCAAATGGTAACTGTAGATTATTGATGTAATAAGATGTAAACTTACGTTAGTTATGTTCATAAGTAATAATTGATTGAATAATAATAGATAAATTGGAATAAATGAATTTATTAGAATTTTAATTTTAATTAATGAATTTATTTCAATTGCAATTGAACGTTGTAGTTAGTGCAACATTTAATATTGAATTTGATATGGAAAATTGTTTTAAAAGATTGTAAAGCTATATGTAATCTATAATGATGGAAAATTGTTAACTTTTGAAATTGAATTTTTAAGGTGACTAATTTAATAACAATTTATTTAATTAACGTAAAAATAGTCATTTTGGTCACTGTCTTGGATTTCGATGAAATCAGTTTCATCGGATCTGTAACGGTGAATTATTATAAAGTTTTAAGTTTCATAGCCATCGGATTTATTGTTTGATTGTGCGGGCTCGAAACGCGTAGAAATCAATTTAACGAATTCAATTAAAATAAGCTAATTTTAAAAGCTAACTTCTGTATACAATGGAATATGGGTTTGAAACTTTTTCCACTGAGTTTAAAAATATCAAAATATTTATTTTGATATATGGGATGACCTACTTTCGTTTCGAAAACAGAATGGGCTTTTCGGATCGTTATTGTCATTTCAAACCAATTCGATATGTTATTCATTCTTATCTGTTCGTATCCATATAAATAGACTTGGTTTCTCAACCCTAGCATTGTTTTAGTTTATTATGTACATACATTAACTTCTGTCTGTTCCTTTCTTCAATTGCAGAAACCAAATTCCAATTATAAAACCCTAAATCCAATTTCAAAATCAATTTCAAAATTCAAACTCTCCAAATACTAGCAAACTATATATCGTTGGAAAGCTCCCAACGAGCGCAAGCCACCGCAGCAATTTGTTTTCTAGTTGGATGCATAGTTTGATTAGAAATCGAGAATGAACCTCGAACATTGAAATTAGGCTTTTGCGATCCAACGATGGATCTTCATCCGATCGACGATCAGAAAGTGGCATTGGGAACAGAGAGTCGAGCAGGTCCTTAGGGTGGTGTTCGTTCATGCTGGAAGTCAAGGGTTTCGCCAGAAAATGGCATGTAAGGTTAGCGGCGGCACATACGCCTGGAGGCGCCTGGAGTGGCCACGCCACCATGGATGGGGTCGGCGTGGCTGAGGAAGGGGATGGTGCGATCTGATCTTGGCCTAGGTTAGTGTGGAGGCGGCGATAATTGGATTTAGGTGGAAGCTTAACTGTAGCGTGCGTGTTCTGGATCGCGATTAGGGTTTGGTGTGAGCAACGATGAAGGTGACGTGGCCTGTAATTTATTTATTTTATTGATTTTATTATATAAATCGTATGACTTCTAACGTATATATCTTTTACACTCGAGCTCGGATTCATGCGTGGTTTGTTCCATTTGGATCTTATTGAAATTTTAGACGATATGGAACTAGTTTGGACGAATTCTGAGACTACTCAAATTTTTAGCTATAATTGGATTTGAAATCAAAGGTGATTGTTTTAACTCACTAACGACTACTAAATTATCTTATATCGGTTAAATTAAATTTATAATGTGATTAGAAGTTGATTGATTTCTATTTGGTATATTTAATTTGTCATTCCAGTTAAATCTAAATTTTATCAAATTTATTTGCCATTTAATTTAATGTTAAATTTTAAATTGCTAGTTAAATACTTATTTATGATAATCAGTAATTGTTGTTATCTATAGGTTGATTTGAATGGTGATTGTGATGGACGTTTAACTATTGATATTGGATGACCGGATGTTATGTTATATACCACACTGTAAGTTCCCTTAGCTTATTGTTAGTAAATCATTATGGGTTGAAATGATACATACCTGAACGATCTATAGACTAGCGAAAAATCATTATGGGTTGAAATGATAAACTCAAGAGATTTTATGGATCTTGAATTTTAACTCGAGATTGTGGGTTGAAATGATATAGACCCATAAAAATTTAAATTACTGCGCGTTGAATTGATATATATCTGTATCATTTGACAATAGGGTAGAAAATTATAAGGACATCGGATTGGTTAAATTAAATGATTTTTAAATTCTTAAATTTTTGAATCCTATTAAATGATAATTTGAAGTAAAATTAGATTTATAAAAGTTGAATTATTTTGGAAAACCCAGGCTTTAAATGTTGTAATTGGAATTTGTTCAAATAAATTGTTTAAAAGAATTTAAATTGAAGTTTCAAAGTTGAATTGTGAAATATAAATGAAATTTATCAAAATTGAGTTATTGAAATATTTGAATATTTGAATTTTGAAATCTATGAATTTTAAGTGCTTTAAAATTATAGGTCAAGTATGAATTCGAAATCGATATAAATTGAAATGATTTTGAGAATTTATATTGAAAGAATTTTAGTTTTGTTGAAATCTAGATACGGTCCAGATTTGTTGTAATGGAAGAAATAGTTTAATTTGCTACAAATTTCAAGTTAATTATTTTAATGTAAACCGTTTAAATATATATTATTTTAAATTTAGATTTATCCAGATTTTCAAACTATTTACTATATAAACCATTTCCAATAATCAAACTAGTTTATATCGAACTATTAAAACTATATTAAATCTATTTTAAACTAACCTATTTTAATCTATTTTTAAACTATTTTAACCTATTTAACTATTTTAATCAATATTTAAACTGATTTAATCTATTTTAAACTATTTTAAAATATTTTAACTATTAAAAACTATTTTAATCTATTTTAAACTATTTTAAACCATTTAAACTATTTTAAAGTATTTAACCATTTTAAACTATTTTTAAAATTATTTGAACTATTTATGACTATCTAAACCGTTTTCTAAATTTTAGACTGTAAAGTTGAAGTGTTTATATTTAAATCCTTAATTTAAAAGCGAATATAGTTAAATGATTTATAACCTAAGTTGGGATTTGAAATGATACTTTCTAGTGAAATGACATATTTGAGTAAATATGATGATTTTGAAATGAGGATTTAACCTATTTTGTCGATATGATTTCGAAAGTGAATATGATTTTGAAAGTGATATGGTTTGAATTGAATATGATATACTGATACCAATTATCAATCGGTGTTGGAAATGTAAAAGAACCATCCGGTGTGAAATAAGCGTTTGTTTGTTAAAGAGACCATGATTGGATATTGTCATACTCTATGCCAATACCGAAAACCACTTTAACAACCGTGTACATGGTGGAGATTCCAGAATGAAGTAGGATGGTTTGGCGAACGTTTCTGTATGAGGTATTTGCGTAGCCCTGACTCCCTCGAGTCAGTTTGATATGGCTAAAACAAGAGCTATATTGGGCCAAGTGAGGTCGTTCCTCCGATCGGACACATTTCTACGATACCATATTATGACTTTGCGATTGATTTGGTGGCCAGCCCTCAATTTGATTATGAGAGTGTGTTCCAGGTGGGCGGTAGTAGCTGCTATGCGTTACCACCAGTCTGGGAATGCAAATGGTGGAATCCTACCTTGGCATTGCCTCGCGTGCCTTGTCACATGCCTTATTTCCTCTTCTACGAGTTTGCTTTATACCTTATCTATGAAGTGCCCTCTGATAACCCTCTAGTTTACGGAGGAATTACAGTACTGTATAGACTACTGGAATATATAAAAATGAGTTACAGGGGATATGGGTAACGCCTTAACGCTATTTTAATACTCTACTTTACTGTAGACATTATTATAATAGCGTATTATACTATGTATGTGGATAGTTTAATAGATCCTTCGGAGATGGAATCCCAAAAATCTCTCAAGTTATTGCACTCATGTTAGACACCGGATAAGAGATATCAAACCTCGTAAACATCTTCAGCGCTGTTACACTCATATTTATTTATTGTTGATTTAACTTATATAAGATCTTTTAGTTCTAACTCAAGTGTTTTATCTTTTCATTACGCTCGTGTCAGTCTGACCTTTTCAGTGTATTGAAGACCTTACTTCTGAAGGACAAAGTCGGAGATTTGTATACTATATTATTTCCTATATGTTCCATACAGCATGTTGGTCGGCTGCATTATTTATTTACTATTCATGTTGTATGTACTTTGATCTATTTTGTAAAAGTGTAATCAAATGTTATTTGTAAAACAGCTTCATAAACTGTTATTTTATTAGTATATTTTGTCATTCCGCTGTGAGATTCTGTGTTTAATTTTTTTATTTCTTTCTTTGATTTTTCTTGTTTACCTATAACAGTCCTCTCTTTAGAATAGTTTGAGTCTGACATGTGCGGTTTATTGTCGATTTAAACCTTCCAAAAAGGTGGGCCATTACAGATCCATATTGATGTTTGATGAGTCGGCTAAGAAATTCATGGACTCATTCCAGCTCTATGTTGTTCATCTAAAGAATGATATGTCCTTGTCAAGCCTTTCTCAAGGATTGAAGGACTCATTAAAGGGGTTCCTGAATCGGTTTAACATCATGGCTGTGGAAGTGAGTAATCTAAAGGAAGATTTGGTGCTTATGGTTTGGTCTGAGGCATAGATAAGGACATGGACTTTGGTTATGACGACCCACCTTTTTGGACGGTTTTAAATCGATAATAAGCCATACATGTCAACTCAAACCATTCAAGGGGGAGGATTGTTAATGGGTAAATAAGAAAATAAGAGAAAAGAAGGAAAAACAAAACATAGAATCTCACAGCGGAATGAAATAATATAATAATCAAATAAACAGTTCATGAAGCTGTTTTACAAATAACAAATGATTACACTTTACAATACAATAAGAGTTATACATACAACAGGAATAAATAAATAATACAGTGGAAAAACATGATGCAATGGAATAAATATAATAAATAGAATAATATACTAAATCTTCGTCTTTGTCCTCTAGAAAAATAGTCTTCAATACACTGAAAAGCTCAGACTGACCCAAGCATAAATAAAAGACAAAACGCTCGATTCAGAACTAAAAGATCTTATTTAAGTTAAATAAATGGTAAATAAATATGAGTGTAACGGCTTCAGAGATGTTTGTGGGATTTTGCATCTCCTATCCAGTGTCAATCGTGCGTGCAATAACTTAAGAGATGTTCAGGATTCCATCTCTTAAGGATCCGTTAAACTATCTAAATACCTAGTACAATACGTTATTATAATATGTCTACAGTAAAGTAAAATATTGAAATAGCGTTAAGGCGTTACCCATATCACCTTTAATACATTTTATATAAAAATTGTAGTCTATACAGATATTGTAAGCTCCACCAAACCAGTGGTTTACTCAACGAGCACTCCATAGATATGATATGAACCAAAGTCGTAGTGGGTGCAATCAGGATAAATATGATAAGGCATGTGAAGCAATACCCAGGGTAGGATACTACTTTTTTGCACTTCCGGACTGGTGGTAAAGCATAACAACTACTACAGCCCACCTCAAAACACACTTGCATAATCAAAATCGAGGGGTGGCCAAAAAACCAATCACAATGTAATAAATATGGTATCGAAGAAATGTGCCCAATAGAGGGAGCGACCCCACTTGGTCCAGTATAGCTCATGTTTTAGTTATTTTAATTATGATCCGAAAGTCAAGGCTATCCATCATTGTTCTCTCACTTCATTCTAGCAGCGTTCGCCAAACAATCCTACTTCATTATGGATTCTTCACCATGTGCATAGTTGTTAAAGTGGTTTTTCGATTTGGCAGAGAGTGTGACAATATCTGATCCCGGCCACTTTAACAACCAAACGCAACTTCAAACCTGTTGGTTCTGTTACATTTCCAAAACCGATTCATAATTGATATCAAAATACCATATTCAATTCAAAATCATTTTACTTTCAAAATCATATTCACTTTAAATAACTTTCGATTCAAAATCATAACCTCAAAATAGGCAAAACTTTCGTATCAAAATACTTGCATTTTAAATCAATTAAATCTAAATCTTAACAGTTCTAACTTTAAATAGTTTGAATATTTAAAGTATTTTATATATAGAATAGTTATACATAATGATATTTTTATTTTAAAAAAGTTATATATTAAAATAGTTTATATATTTGAGATAGTTTATATATTAAAACAGGTTATATATTAAAATAGTTAATGTATTAGAAACAGTTTATATAGTTTAAAATAGCTTAAAGTAGTTTAAAATAGTTTTTTAGTTTAAAATAGTTAAATAGTTTAAGGATTTTAAAACAGTTAAAATATTTTTGTATAAAATGGTTTGATTATTGGAATGGTTTATATAGTAAATAGTTTGAAAATCTAAATAGTCTGAACTTTAAAATAATAGATTTTGTTAAACAGTTTATATTAAAATAATTAATTAGAAAATAATATCAAATCAAACTATTTCTTCCATTTCAACAAATCCGGGCCATATCCGGATTTAAATCAACAAAATTCAATTTTAATCTTTCAATTCAAATTCTCATAAAAGAACCATTTCAATTCATATCGATTTCAAATCCATGTTTGAATTACAAATATAAACCCCTTCAAATCTAATAGGTTTCAAAGTTAAATATTCAAACGTTTGCAATAACTCCATTTTTATAAATTTCATTTATATTTCAAAATTCAACTTTAAGTTTTCAGTTTAAATTTTCTAAAACAATTCGTTTAAACAAATTCCAATTTCAACATTTTAAAGCTTGGATTTTGAAAATAATTTAGTTTATATAAATCTAATCTCATTTCATAATATCATTTAACTGGATTCAAAATTAAGGATTTAAAATCATTTAATTTAACTAATCTCGTGTCTGTATATAATTTTCTACCCTATGGTCAAGTGATACGGATATATATAATTTTAACCCACAACAAATTTAAATTTACGGGTATATATCATTACAACTCGCAATCCAATGTAAAATTCAAAATCCATAAAATCGCTCGGGTTTATCATTTCAACCCATAACAATTTTTCCCTAATCTATAGATCGTTCGGGTATGTATCATTTCAACCCATAGTTATTTTCTTAACAATGACTAAGGGAACTTGTTGTGTGATATTAATATATAAAATAAATATAATATCCAATCATCCAAATATAAACAATTAAACATCCATCACAATTATCATTCAAATCAACCAATAAATCATAACAAATAAACTGGTTATCATTATCGGGTATTTAACTAGCAATTTAACTCAATATAAGTTAAATGGAAATTAAATTCAATATAAATTCAAATAAAATTTAAATGACAATTTAAAATACCAAAGAAAAATTAATAAATTTCTAATCACATCATAAATTTAATTTGACTAACGTAGAATGATTTAGTAGTTGTAAATGGGTTAAATCACCCACCTTTGATTTTCAACCGATTTAAAATCCAAACAAAGAACAAAAATTGAATAGTCTTAGAATTCAATCAAACAAGTTCCGTTATGTCTGGAATTTCAATTCGATCGCGACGGAAAAAACCGCACGTGAATCCGAGCTCGTATGTAAAAGTTATAAGCGTTAAAAGTTATACGATTTATATTATGAAATAAAAAACACGTCGTCATCTTCTCACGCGAAACCCTAGCAACGTTTAGACCCACGCACCAATTTCCATCCGCCTCCTTCACGGTCGAAGGCATGGCAATCCACGCTCTGATACCACTATCTAAGATCACCAGTGAGCCACCCATGTCGCGTCGCCCCTCCACCTAAGGCCCGAGCGCCTCCACCGCCGCTTTCATTGAAATTTCTGGCAAACTCCGCTGATTATCTTGACCAAATCACACGGATGCGGTCTGCTTGACGTCCTCTACCCACTGGTCACCGCTGATCATCTTATCAACGAAGATCCACCATTGAAATCGAAACCCTAGGAATGGACAGTTGAGATGTATCGCCAATTTTTGGCAAAACCAAGATCCGATTGCAAAAAAAATTATAGTTGTTGATTGCTCTCATTGAGAACTTTCCAGTGATATATAATTTGCTATGATTTGAGGAGTCTAAATTTTTAGAATTGATTTTGATTTGAAATTTGAATTTGGGAATTATGTTTCTGCCATTGAAAAGGAAAAAAGCAGATGGAAAAATAGTACATACAAAAATAAGAAATGAGAAATAAACTAGGGTTTATAATAGCCTATATATAGGCAAAGGTAGATCAGAAAGAATGGACATATCGGATTTGTTCGAAACAATAACATGACCCGAAAAGCCCGTTCCGTTTTCGAAACGAAAATAGATCATCCAATATATCGAAATAGATGTTTTTGATATTTTTAAACTCATTGGAACTAATTTTAAACCCTAATTCCATTGTATCCATAAGTTAGCTTTGAAAATCAAATTATATCCATTTGAATTATAAAATTGATTTCTAAACATTTCGAGCTCGCATGATCAAACGACAAGTCCAATCGCTACGAAACTTGAAATCCTACAATAATTCACTGTAATAGATCCGATGAAACTGGTTTTATCGAAATCCGATACAGTGGCCAAAATGATTAATTTTTACGTTAACTAAATAAATTATTATTAAATTAATTTAATTACTTTTAAATTCAAATTTAATAGTTAGCAATTTCATCATTCTAGATTACATAGAAATTATTAACTTATCAAAATAAAATTTCTATGTCAAATTCAAGAGTTAACATTACATTAATGTCAACGTCCAATTACAACGGAAATAAAGCCTAGTTAATACTAATTTAATTAAAAAATTCTTTAGTTTTGATTTACACTCTTTTTATTAAATCAACTATAACCTTATTAATATAATTATCATTAGTTTATATTTTATTACATTCATATTTTATGGTTATCATTTATACCATATTAATTATAATATTTAAATTTGCTTAACTTCATTAATTACCAATTTTTAATTCCTTATTTATAATTATAACCACATTCACTTTACAACAATTTCAATTGATTGAAATTACATTAAAATAATTATCAATAACTTCAAACAACAATATTAAATCATATTCAAGTTATTTTCTCATTAATAAATCGTAAATTTTAATTTCTTCCAATATTAAAAGCCTTATTTAATTTAATAGTTTTAAATTATCAAATTTTATGGGTTGTTACACTCTCCTCCACTCAAAACTTTTCGTCCTCGAAAAAGAACGAGAAGGAATTAAGAAACTTGATATAGTTTTTTTTCAAAATATTCAGTTTATAACCATTTTAAATTTACATCATTAACTATTTTGTATAAAATATATCAAATTATGAACAATTGGTTTACATAATTTAGTTAAATAAAATTTGAAAATAACTCAACTTTCACAAAATTTTCTATGTCTAAAATTCACGAAAAATTTTGGCAGAGTCTCCTTTGTATGGTTAGGTCCATAAAAATAGTAATATCAATGTGTATCACATTTCAATAATAAAATATCCCAAACCACGAAAAAATAATAAAATATCGTTGCAAAACGGTAATTCAAAAACGTACCTAATTGTCGGGCAAACAACTTTATTTATGAAACCAAAAGCAGCAGCTATTGCTTCCGTAAACCTGCATTTCACTTATTTAATCCAAAATAGTTATTAATTATGTAAAAAGAGCATTATTTAAGTTTTTTCAATTAGTAACAAAAGCAATACAACATCATAACAGTTATTTGCAAACAGAACAGTATAACTATTATATGAGATCAAAAACCCGTCACACATCTATAGCAATTCAAAACTAATGGTTTGTTCAGGTTCAAAGACCTTTCATCTTATAAGGGTGATAAATAAACTAATAAGTGTATCTTACGCTCAATAGCCCTCAGGTGATTACTTAACAGATTATTCATACAACTTAAACAATTTGAAGTATCATTCCCCAAACTTCCCAACAACCAAGAATTTTAAATATTATTTAAGTTTATTCTTATTAATTTCTTTTCACATCATTTACTATTCATTTATTTTCATTCATTCATGCGATGATTATTTTATAAATTTAACTTTATTACCTACGAAATTCATTTCCCATTTAATATTTAAAACCATCAATGTATAAATTTTTAAAATATTACATATATTTCATTTATTTCCAATTCATTCATACAAGGTTATTTCTCATTAATTTACATTCATTTCATTGAAGTTTAATTTCCATTTATTATTATATAATATTAGTATTCATTAAAGAATCATTCAATTTAAGTCTTTTAACTTCTTAATTGACATTTATCCTTTCTTATATAGTGTCATTGAATATTAAATCTATTTCTGAATCATTTCAACATTTTGTGAAGTTATAATTATTTACTTAATATGGTATTCACTTTTATTATTCACTTTAATTATAAGTAACTTCAAACAATAACAAGTTTATAATATTCTTATTCATCTTAATTTTTTCATTTATAAATATACGTTCATTTGGAACATTTTTTTATTAATATTTTGCTTGTATAAGATTCTATTACATATCCATATTTAACATTTCAACTTTTTAAATATTTCAGGTAAGTTTTATACATGTGTATAGAATATAATTGAATGACATACAAATTTATCTTATCCAATTTAGTTAACAAAATTTTCAATAGTTTACATCTTCTTAATTTTCGTTATCTTTTGATTTACTAGTTACAAATTTTCAATTTCTTACATATTTCATTAATCACTTAGCATCTAATTTCTTATTTTTCATTTTAGAAGTTTTCAACTATTAAAATAGTTAAGGTTTCATTTCATTATAATGGTTGAAATCCCTAATTTATAGAAACTTAAGAACTAAGTGTCGGGTCCATTTCAAATCATTTTGAAATAATATATATATTTATATTTTTTATATATCAAATCATATTTAGAAATTTAAAATTGAGTTTTTTTATCAAAACAAATGTGTAGTAAAGCTATTACGGTAGCCTTCCTACTTTGAAACTCGAAAATGAATGTCCATGATGCGGCCGCCATCACCGAAACTATTTTCCAACAATAAAAGAGGGGAGTACAAAACTAAATTCCTTTAAAATTTCTTTTAAAACGCTTCTTTTCAAAATCACATGCAAAATATTTATGTCTGAAAATACTTTCAAATAATACTAATATTGTATTCCAAAATCTTTGAAAACCAATTCCAAAACTCCGGAACTTAAGTTCTCAAATTTTCAATTTATAATTACTTTATTTATAAATCATATTTTGAAACCAATATTTATAAAATTTCACTTCCTAACAAATAAACATATCACCTACAACTATATCCATTTATAAAAATTATTCTTTTATATAAAAAATATATAATATTAGGTAAAATTATTTCATTTACCTATATTTCAAAAATAATATTGTGTTGTTCTGCCTTATTAAGTGTTTAGAAACCCCTATCGATACAATAGCATCCTATGTACCGATCAGAATTCATAAATACTCAACTGAACAAATTAACATAATATAAAAATATTTTATAACACTAACAAGTACGCTCTCTCATATATGTACACTCACACAAAGTCGTTCTAGGGTATTACTACTCTATCTCTAATGACCCAAACCCCATAAAGTTAAGGTTATCGCTAAACCGAAGCTCTGATACCAACTGTAACGACTCACCTTTTTGGACGGTTTTAAATTGACAATAAACCACATATTTCAATTCACACCATTCAAAAGGGAGGATTGTTAATGAAGTAAATAAAAAATAAGAGAAAAGAAGGAAAAACAAAACATAAAATCTCACAGTGGAATGAAAAAATATAATAATCAAATAAAAAGTTCACGAAGCTGTTTTAAAAATAACATTTGATTACAGTTCACCAAATAATCAGAGTTATACACACAACTTAAATAAATAAATAAATAAATAAAGCAGAACAACATGATGGAGTGGAATAAATATAGTAATATACTAAATCTTCATCTTCGTCATCTTCAATACACTGAAAAGCTAAGACTAACTCGAGCGTAATAAAAAGACAAAACGCTTGAGTTATAACTAAAATATCTTTTGTAAGTTAAATAAACAGTAAATAAATATGAGTGTAACAGCTTCAGAGATGTTTACAGGATTTTGCATCTCCTATCAATTGTCTAACGTGTGTGCAATAACTTAAGAGATGTTCGGGATTCCATCTATTAAGGATCCATTACACTATCCACATACATAGTACCATACGCTATTATAATATGTCTACAGTAAAGTAAAGTATTAAAATAGCATTAAAACGTTACCCTTATCCCCCCAAAACACATTTTTATATAAATATCATAGTCTATACAGATACTATAAGCTCCACCAAACCGGTGGTTTACTCAGTGAGCACTCCATAGGTATGATACAAACCAAAGTGGTAGTGGGTGCGATCGGGATAAATATAACAAGGCACGCGAGGCAATGCGCAGGATAGGATACCACCGTTTTTCACTCCCGGACTGGTGGTAATGCATAGCAGCTACTATCGCCCACCTTGGAACACACTCCCATAATCAGAATCGAGGGATGGCTAAGAAATCAATCATAATGTAATAAATATGGTATTGAAGAAATGTGCCTGATAGGGAAGCGACCCCACTTGGCCCGGTATAGCTCATGTTTTAGTCATTTTAATTATGACCCGAAAGTCAAGGCTATCCATCATCGTTTTCTTACTTCATTCTAGTACCGTTCGCCAAACCATCCAACTTCCTTCTGGATTTTCCACCATGTGCACAGTTGTTAAAGTGGTTTTTCGAAATGGCAGACAGTATGACAATATCAAATCCCGGTCTCTTTAATAACCAAACGCTTATTTCACACCGATTGATTCTTTTGCATTTCCAAAACCGATTCATAATTGATATCAAAATTCCATCTTCAATTCAAAATGATATCACTTTCGAAATCATATTCACTTCAAAATTATATCATTTTCAAAAACATACTCACTTTAAATAATATTCATTTCAAAAGCATAACCTCAAAATAGGTTAAATCCTTATATCAAAATATTTGCGTTTTAAATCGATTAAATCTAAATCATCTCAGTTTCAACTTTAAACAGTTTGAATACTTAAAGTAGATTATATATAAGAATAGTCACACATAAAGATAGTTTATATTTTTTTAAACACGTTATAGATTAAAGTAGTTTATATAATAGAGATAGTTTATACATTAAAATAGGTTATATATTATAATAGTTAATGTATTAGAAGCAGTTTATATAGTTTAAAATAGCGTAAAATAGTTTTTGGTTTAAAATAATTTAATAGTTTAAATAAATTAAGGATTTTAAAACAGTTAAAATAGGTTAGTATAAAATGGTTTGATTATTGGAATGGTATATATAGTAAATTGTTTGAAAATCTAAATAATTTGAACTTTAAAATAATAGATTTTTTTAAACAGTTTATATCAAAATAATTAATTTAAAAATAATATCAATTCCAACTATTTTTTCAATTCAACAAATCTGGACCGTATCTAGATTTCAAATCAAAAAAATTCAATTTTAGTCTTTTAATTCAAATTCTCATAATAGAACCATTTCAATTCATATCGATTTCAAATCCATGTTTGAACTACAAATGTAAACCCCTTCAAATTCAATAGGTTTCAAATTTAAATTTTCAAACGTTTGCAATAACTCCATTTTTATAAATTTCATTTATATTTCAAAATTCAACTTTCAGATTTCAGTTTAAATTCTTTAAAACAATTCATTTAAAAAAATTCCAATTTCAACATTTTAAAGCTTGGATTATGAAAATAATTCAGCTTATATAAATCTAATTTCATTTCATAATATCATTTAACTGGATTCAAAAATTAAGGATTTAAAATCATTTAATTTAACCGATTCGGTATTTGTATATAATTTCCTACCCTATGGTCAAGTGATATGGATATATAACATTTCAACCTGCAATAAATTTAAATTTACGGGTATATATCATTTCAACCTGCAATCCCGAGTGAAATTCAAAATCCATAAAATCGTTCGGGTTTATCATGTCAACCCATGGTGATTTTTTCCTAATCTATAGATCGTTCGCATATGTATCATTTCAACCCATAGTGATTTGCTTAACAATAACTAAGGAAAATTGCAGTGTGATAGCAACATATAAAATAAATATGATATCCAATCATCCAAATATCAACAATTAAACATCCATCACAATTATCATTCAAATCAACCAATAAATCACAATAAATAAACTGGTTAATATTATCAGGCATTTAACTGGCAACTAAATTCAATTTTAATTCAAAATGGAAATTAAATTCAATATAAATTTAAATTAAATTTAAATGACAATTTAAAATACCAAATAGCAATCAATAAATTTTTAATCACATCATAAATTTAATTTGACTAATATGGATGATTTAGTAGTTGTGAATGGGTTAAATCACTCACATTTGATTTTCAATCAATTTAAAATCCAAACAAAGCCCAAAAATTGAACAGTCTCAGAATCCAATTAAATAAGTCCCATAATTTCCAGATTTTGATACGATCACAAAGGAGAAAACGACACATGGATCCGAGCTCGTATGTAAAAGTTATATGCATTAGAAGTTACACGATTTATACTATGAAATGAATAAAATAAAATAAAATAAAAATAAACACGTCATCACCTTCTCACGCGAAATCCTAGCAAAGTTCAGACCCACGCACTAATTTCCAACCGCCTCCTTCACAGCCGAACGCATGCCAATCAATGCCCAGATACCATGATCGAACATCACTAGTGAGCCACACATGTTGTGCCTCCCTTCCACCCAAGGCACGAGCGCCTCCGCCTCCACCGTCGCCTTCATTGAATTTTCTGGCAACCTCCGCTGATTAACTCGACCATCAAATCACATGGATGCGCTTTGCTCGACATCTTCTACCCACTGGTCACCCTTGATCGTCCTATCGACGAAGATCCACCTTTGAAATCGAAACCCTAGGAATGGACGGTTGAGAAAGATCTCCAATTTCTTACCAAAACATGATCTGATTGCAAAAATGAATTGCAGCAATAGATTGCGCTCGTCGAGAGCTTTCTAGTGATATACAATTTGCTATGATTTAAGGAGATTAAATTTTTGAAATTGATTTTGATTTGAAATTTGAATTCGGGATTAGGTTTCTACCATTGAGAAGGAAAGGAGCGGATGGAAAAATAGTACGCATAGAAATCAAAAATGAGAAATAACTATTGTTTATAATAGCCTATATATAGGAATAGGTAGATTAGAAAGAATGGACATATCGGATTGGTTCGAAACAATAACACGACCCGAAAATCCCATTCCGTTTTCGAAACGAAAGTAGGTCATCCAGTATATCGAAAAAGATGTTTTCGATATTTTTAAACTAAATGTTACTAGTTTCAAACCCTAACTCCATTGTATACAGAAGGTAGCTTTCAAAATAAATTATATTCATTTAAATTATAATAATTAATTTTTGTGCGTTTCGAGCTCGCACGATCAAACGACAAGTTTGATCGCTATGAAACTTGAAATCCTACAGTAATTCACTATTACGAATCCGATGAAACTGGTTTTATCGAAATCTAAGACAGTGGCCAAGATGGCTAATTTTCACATTAATTAAATAAATTATTATTAAACTAATTTAATTGCTTTTAAATTCAAATTTAGTAGGTAGTAATTTCATCATTCTAGATTACATAGAACTTAATAATCTAACAAAATAAAATTTCCATTTCAAATTCAAGAGTTAACATTACATTAATGTCAGTGTCTAATTACAACTAAAATAAAGCCTAGTTAATATTAATTTAATTTTAATTAAATTCTTTAATTTTGATTTAAACTCTTTTTATTAAATCAACTATAACCTTATGAATATAATTATCATTAGTTTACATTTTGTCACATTCATATTTTACGGTTATCATTTGCACCATATTAATTATAATATTTTAATTTCCTTAACTCTATTACTTACCATTTTTTTGTCCACGGGCTTGGTCAGGTGGTGGGGCGATACGCGTCCCTCATGGGAGGTTTAAGGCTTGATTCCCACCTCTTGCATCATGTCAATCAAAAGGTTTGGCTAGCGTGGAATAGCGGTTATGGTGGGCCAGTAGTCTATTCCCTATTTCTACTATTCTGGAATTGCTTTTCGGTAGTGATTTAACATGTTTCCCTGGTTTCAAAAAAACTAACCACCAATTTTTAATTTCTTATTTATAATTATTACCACATTAACTTAACAATAATTTCAATCGATTGAAATTACATTAAAATAGTTGTCAATAACATTCAAACAACATTATAAAATCATATTCAAATTATTTTCTCATTAATAAATAATAAATTTTAATTTCTTCCAATATTAATTTGCAAAGCCTTATTTCGTTTAATAGTTTTAAATTATCAAAATTTACAGGTCGTTACACTGGTAAATTGTTAAAGATGAAACAACCGACAACAGTAGAGGAATTCCATCGAAAGGCCAATCAATTCTTACGCTTGGAAGAAGTAAGTGGGTAGCTAAACAAATGATGGTGGATAGTTAAAGGAAGTAATCCAGAGCAACATGGCAATTAAGAGAACTAAAGAAAGTTCTGGCAAAGTGGCTGCTAATATAAAAAATTATAAGAAGCAAAAGAAAAGGAATCGGGGCTCAAGTGGTAGGCGAAATGAAATTAAGAAGCACCAGAGGAATATGAGGCCTATTGAATTTTACACCTCTAAATGATACGCTGGAGAATATATACCTTGATACACAAGGAATAGAATAGTATAAACGGCTTCCAAGGAAGGAGGCAATCGAGGAAGAAAGACTTATTGGATATTGCCGTTGTTGCCATGAAACTCATGGACACAACACAATCGAGTGCTGGCATTTGAGAAACTTTATTAAGGAACTGATAAGGAAGAAGAAGCTCCAGTAATATGTAAGAGAACCTTAGGAAGGTAAACAGAGTGCAAGACCTTAAGGGCTACGCGCCCAAGGGAATCAGCCTAAACCTAGTAGAGAGGGGCCTAGGTGAACCAATAAAAGATTGGTTATCAACACAATAACAATAGGACCTCACCCAGTAGAGAAAAGCTGGAAGGAAATTGAATGGTATGCGAGCTCATTAAAGCATTTACCACAAGAGGGTTACTTTACCATATAAGACGGTGCTCTATTAAGCAACAAAGGGTGATTGTGGATGATGTGGTATTCATGAGTAGAGATACATATTGATGGAGTCGAAGCTTCAACTTTCGACCCTATGGTAATAACAACTGGTAATGGACCGACAACTGTTCCTCGAGTCTTACTGGATATTGGAAGTTCTTTGACATTCTATTCAGGAGAACATTTGATCAAATGAAAATTAATATGAAGGAGGTAATGGCTTGCAAGATAAAAATTAAAAGATTTATGGGTAAGCGTAATTGCTAATCGGGATGATTGAGTTGCTTGTGGAGTTAGGCGATGGAGACCGTATGATAGTGCAAACTCATAAATTCGTTGTTGTGGATGAATATTAGACGTATAATGCCTTTTTAGCCTGACCGACCTTAGCTTATTTTAGAATAGCACTGGCTCCTTAGTGCCTAATAATGAAGTTCCATATAGAGAATGGGGGTTAATCGGAAAAGGAGACCAAAGCAAATGAAGGGAATGTTATGTCATGGAGTTGAGGGAAGTGAAGCAATGGGAGAAAGGCGAGAATGTAGACAGGAATCTCTAAATTCGAAACCTGCAAGCATAGCAATTAAAGCCCAAGCCTTGATTAGGGAACCACAACAGGTTCGATAAGTTATGCATCTCAAGAAGAAGTCAAAGGAAGTGCTGGCGGCACCAGCTGAGTTAACAATAAATGTTACAATTGATATGGACGATCCTAGTTGGAATCTAAAGATTGGATCTCAGCTCTGCGCTAGATTAACGAAGGAATTGGTTAAAAATCCTTCGAGCGACTTGGACGTATTTAATTGGACACATTCCGATATGTATGGGATATCGTCGAGTATTGTATGTCACACGCTAAATATAGATCCAAGGTTTGTGCCGGTGAAACAGAAGAGACGTATTCTTGGTCTAGGACGATCCATTGTGTTAAAAGAATTGGGTAAGCTAATAGCAAATGGCTTCATCCACGATGCTTGTACCCTAAATGGTATCAAACCCCGTATTGGCTAAGAAATCGAATGGAAAGTGGGGAACGTGTATTAATTACTGAGATTTGAATAAAGCATGCCCAAAGGACGGCTTTCCTCTGTCTATGATTTGCTAATTGGTCGACAGTACTATAGGACATGAATTTCTATCATTTATAGATGCTTATTCAGGATATAACCAGATATTGACGCATGTGCTGGATCAAGAGAACACTAGCTTTATAATGGATTTGGGATTATATTGCCATTGAGTAATGTCATTTGGTTTGAAGAATGTCTGAGCGACATACCAAAGATTGGTGAGTTCTATGTTCAAGAATCAAATCAGATAGACGATAGAAGTATATATGGATGATATGCTTGTAAAGGCATGAATAGCAAGGAACCATTTGGATGACCTTTTAGAGATGTTCGAGGTTTTGTGAAAGTACAATATGAAGTTGAATCGGCTAAAATGTTCTTTTGGAGTTATGTCGGGAAAATTTCTGGGATTTATCGTAAACGCAAGGGGCATCGAAGTCAATTCGGAACTACAAAGAAAGAACTACAAAACTTGTATAGGAAGATCGCTGCCTTGAGTCGGTTCATCTCAAAAGCAACATACAAGTGCATAACCTTCTTTTATGCTCTCAAGAAGGAGAAGAAGAATTTTAAATGAAATCAGGATTGTCATAACACATTCGAGGAGTTATTGTGGCACATGGAGCACTACCGGTCTTATCCAAACCGCTTGGCAGGGAAGATTTATTTGTTTACTTAGCAGCGTCTGCTCACACACTGAATGCACCATTGTATGTGAGGTGGCGAAGATCCAAAGGATGGTCTACTATATCAACAAGAGGTTTATAGGAGCTAAGAGGAACTACTTGAAGTTGGAGAAATGTGCATATTGCTTGCTGATTGCATCATGGAAACTATAACCATATTTCCTGACTCACCGAATCAAAGTGTTGACGGATCAACCCTCGAAGCAGGTGCTATACCGACCCAAAACTTCAGGAAGGTTGATGAAGTGGAACATAGAACTAATTCAATACAATTGTAACACCCGTATTTTTATATATAATTAAATAATCAAATAACAATGAATAGTGAAAATAAACATTTTTGAAATTTTCAAAATATGGCCTTAAAAATTATACCATTGTGTTTGTGGCGATTCTCTGATCAATTTCCATGTATAACTCCTCAAAATCCGAGTTAATACAGAGAAATTACGAAAGAAACAAAAAGCAGAGAAAGGAAAAGGAAAAAAATATGGGTCGACCCATAGCACTCCTAGGTCGACCCTAGGAGAACAGAGGTCGACATGCATTGTTACATAGACGAAGTTTCGTCTAGGTACGTGCTGAACGAATTGAAATTCGATTTTTGAGTGATCTGAGCCATATGTTGATTAATCTGATTGCTCTAAACAACCCTATGACATGGTGGCTCCAGGTTCAAAGAATCCAACGGTCTGAGTTCCCCAAACTCCACTATAAATAGAACTACAGGCTTGGTTATTTTCTCATAATTAGACATTCTCCCAATGGGTTCATTGCCTAAGGCTGGACCCTAAATAGAAAATATTTATTTGGTTTCATTGCCTGAGGCTGGACCCTAAAAAGAAAATATTTCTAGGGAGGAGCTCTTCTCAATAAAAATATTATACACCTTAGAAGGGGATCCAAAAGGACCATGGAGCCAAGATGCGCTAGAGCAAAGCTAAGGACGACAAGTGAGTGGATTTAAATTATATACCTTTTTTGTTTGTGATATGATATCGTTAGATTTCCATTAATTATTTGATTAAGCATTTATTCCTGTTGTTAACTCTGTAAATTTATTATGCTGAGACGGTAAATTTATATTTAACTATTTATATGGAAAAGGATGATAGAGATCCATTTAAATATGTATAAAATTAGGCTTAACGATTATAGAAAAAGGCTTAAGCCTAGAAGGAAGACATTTATAGTAATTATGCTAAAATGGGGGTAATAACTTCTAATAATTTGATTTGGAAGTATGTGATTGATTAATTGGTTGGTTTAGAAAATAGAATGCATTTCTATAGTTTGATATTTAAAAAGATAACGACAAACGTAATTGCAAGAATAAAAGAAAGAAAAAGGGAATTAGTGTAAAATAGAGAAACCGCTACATTTTGCACTATCCAAAAAGTAAAGAGATAATAAAAGAAATATCTTGCAGTTACGGATTATTACTTATAGCATTATTTATTACTAAAATATGAATGTGAATTTTTAGCATAGTTTTCGTAACCAACCAAATAGAATAGAACTACGTTTTAGAATATAAGAAGATAAAACAAAGAATTTAAGGAATCAAGTTAATATTAGATAAGACTAGAAGTTATAAATAGAAATGTACCTAGATCTACATTTACTGTGCAGATAATAGAATAAAAGTAAAGTAGTTATTATGATAAGTAAAATTGTGACAAGCAAGCGTAATCCAAAGCTAAGCTTGTCATATAATATAAAGAGAATTAAAGAGTATTCAAAATCATAATAAAAGAAGACAGACTGGAATAGAAAAGAGACGCTTGTAATTATATTTATAATATACAAATTATAAAAGAAATAAAAGTGACAATTACAAGTAAAATTATAACATAGGTTATAATTAAATAGAAAGAACAGAAAAGGCTTATTTAAGACTTAAGTCAATAAGCACATAAAGTAGGAATAATAGAAGAGGCCTATTTTAATAAACTTAAGACTTAAATTATGTTGATAAGCAAGATAATAGAAGTGGCCCATACCAACAGCATTTCATTCCAGTCAGGAACTGATGGTCTCACAATAGTTAGGTGAGGCTGGGACAAGATTATGCTAATTAGGGTAAATAGGTAGCCAACAGAATAAGGAAAGTAAACTAAATGCAAAATAAGTGATTAGACTTGGGGTCTAATAAAAGAGTGAGATGTGTTTGGAACAACCCAAAGGATGAAGAGCCTAACGAAGCAGTTTATCACATATTTCAGCATAGAAGAAGCACGTCCAACTTAGTTATTTTAGGTTAGAAGGAAGTGCGAGACTTCAATGGGATGTCGGGGTACTCTAGGATGGCACTCTAGGGTAGGTGTAGTGATGCAGTCCTCCAGACGCAGGTCTGTAGGTGTTCCATCAATAGAGTATGCCTTGACTGCTTTTTGCATGGCAAGGCCATTGTAGGCAGTCAAAAGGCCAGCTGCTTGGTCAGATGAAATTCTTTTCATCCAATTTCACTAGCTGCACCTTCAATTCCTTCATCTCGGTTGATGACATCCTACATGTGGTCTGCTTACGGGTTCAGCACCCGGTACAAGATCTATTCAAAACTCGATTGCTCTTTTCGAGGGTAAGCCCAAAACTAGTTCCAACACATCTGCAAACTCTCTTGCAACATAAACCTGCTTTAACTCTGCTTCAGTTCCCATGGCACCCAGTAACACATAAGCATTTCCGTCCGAATTCCTCACTGAGTAAATAACTCAGTTACAGCTATAAGGGTGCTTCAACGATATTTCCCCTTCTTGGCAAATATCCTAGCATCGTATCTATCTAACCAATTCATACCCAATATGATCCCGAAACCCATGAAATCTAAAACATATAAACTGCATGCAAACATATGACATAACAAATCAAGTTCTAACGGGTCATATCTCATTCCTAGAGTTGCATGCCCTTGCAACCGTTAAAGGAGTATTAAGGTATAAAGGTTCTAGACATAAGCAATCTAGGAAATATTGAGATATAAATGAGTGCGATACTAGTATCAAATAGTATCCTAACTGGAGTACTATGAATCATAAGCATACTTTCCATCACAGCTTTTACTTTCTCAGCAGCCGTTCGTCTAGAGGATGATGGTTCTAATGTAAAGACCTTTCCCTTTCAAGCGTCAGCAACCTCGAGACAATTGTCCTTGTAATGCCCCATCTAGCCACACTTGTAGCACTTCACATTTGGCCTCACTGCAACTGCTCTTCCATCACCTAAGCGACGCTCATTAGCATAGTGTCCCTTCTTTCAAAGACAAGGTTTTGAATAATAATTGCAGAAATATGCATATATCATGCATCTATCACACTCCAGTTACTGCCCTTCAACCAACCGAACACTTCATAGCCCTCATTTAGGTCACAAGCTAGCATTACTTAGCTCGGCTTATGACCCAAATGGGGGCTATGAAGTGTTTGGTTGGTTGAATGGAGGTAATTGGAGTGTGATAGATGCATGATATATGCATCTTTTTGTAGTTATTACACAAAATCTTGTCTCTGCTGCCAGGGTGAATAGTATACTTAGAACAATGACACTCAGCTGTCACACTTGTAACAAACAATATCAGCCTTGCTCTTCTTAGCAGCTACCCCCAACATGGCACCCTTCTTCTTGATGAACTTCAGCTTCTTACCCTAAAAATTCTAAACCTCGACCGGTTCTTCCTATCCAAAAGTATACAGCATCTCTTCATTCTGAATAGCCATCTCGAAAATAATATGGCACGGATCTCGGAGGTTTTGCATGGTTGCTCTGGCGATCTCAGGATTCAACCCCTTGATAAACTTATCATTCCTCCAAATGACTGTATCCACAGTAGCATATCCATGACGGGATAGCTCATCGAATTCCATAGCATACTCAATCACCGATTTATCCCACCGGACTAAATCTGCAAACTTCCTTAGCAACGCTGACTTGGCAACCTCAGATAGAAATCTTTCTTTGGACCTTCTTCAAAATTTAACCCAAGTCAGGTCTTCCTCATGCTCTACCATGTTCCACAAAAACAACACTGCTTCCTGCAATTTCCTTGAAGCATGTCTGCTCTTCTACATATTTTTCAAGCCGAGATCTGCAAATATCCTCTCATAATGCAATATCCAGTTCTCCACTCCTACTGCATCCTCGGTTCCCAGGAAAGGCTTTCTTCTAAGACTAGTGTAATCCATGCTCAGTTTGGCATAATTATTGCCAACTGGGGCCACCGGATTAGCTCCTCCGGCATTCCCTACAACCACTCGTGTAGCTGCTCCAGCTTCCATCATATTCACGAAGAACAGATACATTATCCCAATATCAAACGACGTAATTCAGCACCAACATTAGCATTTGCAACTAGGTTTGCATTTGCCTGTCGACCCTAGTTGCTCCTAGTATTGGGTCAAACATTTCCATTTGTTGTGGTGTGTATTCCACCCTGATTCACTCTTCCATTTCCTGCCTCCATATCTTACTTCCCTACTACGTGAAATCCAATATTTTTAAGATACAGAAGAACGGTCTAACAGAGTAGGGAATACATATTTAGGTATTTATAGCAATGTACACATACGTTATTATAACGCTTTCCCAAGCCCAACCATATTTTAGATTCATTAGACTATGCTTTAAAAATCTTTTAAGGTTTAAATTCCTTTTAAGTACATAAACCATGCTGTGATGCCAACTTGTAACATCCCGCCTTCTGAGCCCAAAACTGGCCGCTACTAATGCTGCAGTCATCCGTATTTGTTATTTCTTGGCAACCGAATGCGGCATAGTAAATGTTGATAAACTGGAACACACGAATATGAAAATTATTAAACTTCCAATAAACAGAATTTCTCATTTCATGCAAATTACAATTTAATATTTAATTACATAATCCCAAATGTTAACCACGTTCAGATCACATGTACATGTACAAAATACAATAAGAGTGACATATGAAGTTGTCCTATTATGATGATTAGAGAACTAATAAATATGAACTTTATATTTCTTAGTACATCACAGTGAAAAACAAAAAATAGCTCCTACATAGATAACACTACCTCCTGCACATCTATGGAAGCTTACTCGTCCAAAAATCTGAAAGTCTCCCAATCTCAGACTACTCAAATTAATTTTTGAGTACTCGAGAGTTTGTGGAGAAACACAAACTTTGAGTCAGACAATAAGTCAGGTATGAATAATCCTCTATCATCTCTTATCGTAAATAGATAGCTGGTGAGACCATGCCGCTTAGCAAAACGAGGTTTCCCCTCACTAGTATCCAAAACAAAACATGCAAATCACTTACTATGCTCCTTCACCCAAAATGATTAGTCTTAACATAATATGAAATAAAGCCATATATCATATACATGGATATCTCATCCACCCGTTTATAAAAGCAATATATTAGATTTCCCATCTAAAATCAATTTATTAGAGTTCCTCACTAAAAATTTTAAAATGAATATCTATCATAATTTAATAGGACTATCCATCCCAAATCCATTTAAAATAAATGCAGATTATCCACCGTACATTGTTTTATAAAAGTTGATGTGGGATATCCACCGCACACTCCATAGTTTTCCTAGGATGACTATGAACCCTTGGGTGCCAAATCTCGAGGCTAGCCACCTTTGAAAAAACATTCTTTACTTTAGAAATTTGATGTAGGCTATCCACCGCACATTCCATGGTTTTCCTAGGTTAACCAAGAACCAACACTTGGCTAGTTAAAATATCATGATTCCCACGATTATGTATAAAAATTCATGAGCCCCATGATTATTTATTTTCCCCAACTATACCAACTGTTTAACCTACTCCCGTTGGTAGCCCAAATTAGGTTAAATTAAATAAAAACACATTGATAGCCCTAATGTATATTTTAGAAAGCATATTTCTGTTTGTAACCCCAAAATATGTATCGAAAAATTAAACCCACCTCGGTGTCCCTAAGGTTTATTTACATCTAATTTATATAAATATCCCCCTTACATATTCAAACAAAGATAAGTATTTTATGCTACAACCCTTCGAAGTAACCCCTTCAAATTAGCAAAATTCCACTAAAGGAAAAATGGCTAAAACAGCCCTTTAAACCCCTTCAAATGAAGCACCATTTGAAGGCAAATAAACATCCAAAGTTTGCCCCTTTGGAAGCTGTTGGAACTTTGTATTTACGGTATTTGGTAATTACGATATTTTGACTATAACAACTATACAAGTCATTATTATATACTAACTTGTTTTTATAGGAATCAATCAAGACCGGATTCAAATGAGCTTCAAATCTTATATAATTATGTATCGAGTCTGTGTGTGGAGTTTATTCATGTTAAAATCTCTCATATATGATATATATCTCAACATTTTTTTAAAGCTTTGCATATTCTCATTTATTTCTACATTCCGACGTCTGAATGTACCAAATCAAACGTATGAATCTGGAAAAAAGAATATTGTTTTGTACAATATTCAGACGTCTAACTTGTTCATTTCAGACGTCTGAAAATGGTCATTTTTAGCATATTTTCTTTCTGGTTTAAGCTCGTGCAAATTCAGAAGTCTGAATTATTCGATTCAGAAGTCTGAATATCTATAAGACTATATTTTCAAATAGGCACTTCCATTCGTGAAGAGATGTGTTCTTCATTTTAAGAGATATGACCATATCTCTTCATAGTAACTCTTCATGAACATATGCACCTATTTATAATCTATATAAACACATTAGAATCATGGTTTTCACAACTTAGTTCAATCTATTCTTACTCTACTCTCATATACTTTGATTATAATACTCTCATGCATTCAATTTCATACAAATTCATTCTACTACTTCCTTATTCTTCACGTATTCATATATACATCATAAAGGAGAAGATTATAGGAAGGGTGTACTATAATTGACAAATTCGTGTTATTAAAGAACACATCGAGTCAAGAAAAACATTATTTGTAAAATTCATGTTCTACTACCCAGGCATGTTAAGTCCTCTTCGGTTGCTGAGGAGAAATCTTGATCCACTGCTCAGGTCCCTGTTCGGCTGCTCAAGGGTTGTATAGACCTGTTCCTCTGGTTTAAGTGAGGGTTATTATTTTAGTAAAATCCCAGAAGGAGTTTGAGACTAGACATAGAACAGGAAGTTCGAACCAGTATAAAAATTCCTGGTGTGCTTGTTTTATTTTACTTATTCACATTGCTATAGTATCTTAGTTTATTTCCACACTAGTATAGTATAATTCCATATAGCACGATCCACATTGTCTTTTCATTTGGTATCAGAGCAAGTTTCTTATAACCGTTACACAGTTACTTGATATTTTGCTAATATGGAAAACAATACCAACACAAGCACTATAACTAACACTAGTTTTATTGAAGGTCAATCTTCTGCACGACCTCCACTATTCAATGGCATGAATTACAACTATTGGGCAACACGGATGCGTATTTATATACAAGCCAATAGTTTTGATGCATGGAATTTTACACAAGCAGAATATACTGCACCTACTACTGAATATTCTACATGGACAGCTGCATAAAAACAAGATGCTATTGCTAATGCTAAAACAATGAATATGTTGTTTTGTGCATTAGATAAAAATGAATCTAACCGAGTTAGCATATGTAACAATGCATATGATATATGGAGAACACTAAAAGTCACACATGAAGGTAATAACAAGGTTAAACAAAGTAAAATATCTACGCTTATGAATCAATTTCAAAATTTTAGGATGAAGTAAGATGAATCAATAAATGATATGTAATCGAGATTTCAAGAAATTCATCATTTTTTATTAGGACTAGGAGAAATATATTCCGACTTTGATATTGTTTCAAAAATCCTTAACTCTTTAATGGATGAATGGGAAAGAAAAGGCTTAGCTATTGAAGAAGCTAACGATCTTTCTACCATGAAACTAGAAAAATTAATAAGAAATCTAATGTCCTATGAAGTAAATTTGCAGGCAAAAGAGTTCAAGCACAAGACAAGAAAAATATGGCGTTTCATGCAGAACAAGAGGAATCAAATTCAGAGGATGAAGACTTAGCTTTCATAGCTAAAAAATTTAAGAAATTTTTGAAGAACAGAAAAGGAAATTGAAATAATGGAAAAAGAAACCTCATCCATCATCCTCGGTACTAGAATGCTTTAATTTCCATAAGAAGGGTCATATGCAAAAAGATTGTCCAGAACAAAGAAAGGGAAAACAAAACAAATATAGAATCGACAAATTCAAAACGAAGGCATTTTCGGTGACATAGGATGACTCAGAATTTTCATCTTCTGAAAGTAGCAGTGATAGTGAAAATGAACAAGCAAATATTTGTTCCATAGCTATAGAGAATGAGGTAAATGATCTTACTTTTGATGATATGATTGAAATAAATTCTGAATTAGTAGATAATTTAAAAAGTCTCAAAAGAAAATATAAAGAGGCTCTAGAAAATCAGAGAAAAGCAGAATTCGAGAGAGATATGCTTAATGATGAAAAGAAGATATTAGAAGAAGAACTTGGAAAACTTCAAGATACTTTTTCTAATTATAAATCTCAACTTACCTTAAATTAAGAAATTGAGACTCAAAAGGAAAAGAATGATGCTCTTATCTTTGAAAATCATGAGCTAAAAACCAAGATCAAGATGATTGAACTAGACAATACTAGCCTCAAAACAAAGTTAGAAAGCATTACTAAAAATGTGTCTAACTTTAATAAAGGCAGAGAAAACTTATCTAAAATTATTGGAACTTCTCAGTCTATCTCAAATAAGAAAGGACTAGGTTATACTAAGAAATCAGTAGCTCCACCAAAAATTAAGAAGAATAAAAGAAATATTTCTAAACTTAAGTCTACCATAGTTCAACCACAAAGGAATAAAAACTCAAAAACCACAAAAATATGGGGTTTTAAAACAAACAACAGTTTGATTAGGAATAAATATATTGAGGCCTTTTTGAAAAATGTTCACAAAAATAAAAATTATTTATATAAAGGGAATACCGAACCCTCTTGGGTTTGGTTTCCTTAGACCTAACTCTTAGGACCCTATTAAAAAGTGGGTACCAATGTTATTCTTTTATTTTTTGTATGTCCCACTTAAGAAAAGAGGAAAATGGATACTCGATAGTGGTTTCTCAAAACACATGACAGGAGACAAAAATATGCTACCAAATATCACATATTCAGATGGAGGCTCTTTCACATTTGGTGACAATTCCAAAGGTTATATCATCGGCAAAGATGATGTGAGCAATTACGGTATATCTAATTTACCTCTTATTTCCAATGTTTTACTTGTCAAAAACTTGAAGCATAATTTGTTAAGTATTAGCCAATTGTTTGACAAAGGATTCAAAATATCATTTTTCTGAAAATAAGTGTAGTATTTATGATCAAAATGAAAATCTTATCTTTGAAGGTAACAGAGATAGAAACATATACGTTCTGAATATAAAAATTAATCATAATTCAGATATGTGCTTAGTAGCCAAAGAAAATGATTCTTGGTTATGGCACAAGAGATTACGTTATGTTAACTTCAAAGCTATAAACAAACTTTCTAAAAATGATTTAGTAAAAGGATTACTAAAAATAAACTTTAAAGTTGATCATATTTGTGATGAATGTTAATTAGGAAAATTAACTAAATCATCTTTTAAATTTAAGAAAGTTATTTCTACATTACAACCACTTGAATTATTACACATGGATTTATTTGGACCTACTCAAGTACAATCCATAAATGACAATAGATATGTGTTTGTAATTGTAGATGACTTTTCTAGATATACTTGGACCATATTTATGAAAAATAAAAGTGATACTTTTGACCATTTTAAAGTTTTTGTCAAAAGAATCCAAAATTTAAAAGAATTAAAAATAAAGAATATTAGAAGTGATCATGGAAGAGAGTTCGAAAACGAAGCTTTTGAACATTTCTATGAAAAAAAAGGAATATTTCACAATTTCTCATTTCCTAGAACTCCACAACAAAATGGAGTTGTAGAACGAAAAATAGAACATTACAGGAATGTGGAAGAACTTTGTTAAATGGAAGCACACTTCCAAAACATTTCTGGACAGAAGCTGTAGCAACTGCTTGTTATGTTTAAAATCGTATTTCTATACGACCTCTTACCAAAAATAATTCATATGAACTTTTTCATGGAAGAAAACCAAATATTTCCTATTTTAAAGTTTTTAGATCAAAATGTCTTATAATAAATACCAAAGATCAGCTTGGCCAATTCGATGCGAAATCCGACGAACTTTTTAGGATATTCAGATCGAAGCAAAGCTTATCGGGTGTTTAATAAAAGAGCTAATACTGTTGAGGAAACTCTTCATGTATCTTTTGATGAAAATCTTCTACAAAAACCAAGTATAAGAGATGATGAAGAACTTCTAGATAATATCACAATTATTGACAATATAAATTTTGAAAATAATGAAACATAATTGATAATTGTAGAGAAGATGAAAATGTTATTCATAACAACGATGAGTTAAGATCTCCACCAAACATATTACGGGATCATCCTGTTCAAAATGTTATTGGAGAAATTAATTCAAACGTCCGAACTAGAAGTCAATTGAATCAAATGGGCCACGTTGCATTTCTTTCCAAAAACCCTAAAGAAGCATCTACCGAGGACTACTGGATAATTGCAATGCAAGAAGAGCTAAATCAGTTTGAACGCAATGAACTTTGGGAGTTAGTTCCTAGACCAAGTGATCAAATTGTTATTGGTACAAAATGGGTCTATAAGAATCAGGCGGACGAACAAGGTAACATCACCAGAAATAAAGCAAGGTTAGTCGCTCAAGGTTATAATCAAAAAGAAGGAATTGACTACGAAGAAATGTTTGCTCCCCTTGCTAGATTAGAAGCAATACGTATCTTATTGGCCTATGCATGTTTTCATAATTTCAAACTTTATCATATGGACATTAAAAGTGCTTTTCTAAATGGTTATATAAAAGAAAACGTGTACATTGAACAACCTCCTTTATTTATCCATGAGAAATATCCAGACTATGTTTATAAACTTAAGAAAGCTCTATATGGTTTGAAACAAGCACCACATGCTTGGTACGAATGGCTTAAGAGCTATTTACTATCATCTGGATTTCAAATTGGAAAGGTTTATCAAACACTTTTTATTAAACATTCAGAAAGGGATATTTTAATTGTTCAAATTTATGTTGATGACATCATTTTTTGTTCTACCAATGAAAAATTATGCCAGGACTTCTCCAATATAATGACCAAAGAATTTGAAATGTCCCACATGGGAGAATTGTCGTATTTTCTTGGTTTACAAATCAAACAATTACAAAATGGTATTTTTATTATCAAGAGAAATATTGTAATAATTTAATCTAAAGTTTCGGAATGGAAAATAATTCTGCCAAACTGACTCCTATGAGTACATCCACACATTTCGACAGAGATGAACATGAAAACGTAAAATTATACCGAAGTATTATTGGTTCATACTATATTTAACGGCCATTCGTCTTGACATAATGATGAGTGTTTGTTTATGTGCTAGATTTCAAGCCAATCCAAAGGAACCACATTTAAGAGCAGTCAAATGTATATTACGTTATCTTAGTAATACCAAGGACTTTGGACTTTTCTATCCAAAAGAGTGTCCTCTCGAATTAGTATCATATACTGATGCTGATTTCGGTGGATCTCGGACAAATAGAAAATGTACCAGCGGTACGTGCCATTTTATTGGAAAATCGTTAGTTTCTTGGTTTAGTAAGAAACAAAATTATGTTTCACTTTCTACATGTGAAGCAGAATATATTTCTGCTACATTAGCTTGTGCTCAAGTTATCTAAATACAACAGACACTAAATGATTTTGATACAAATTTAACAAATTCAACAATATATTGTGATAACTCAAGTGTTATTAGTTTATCAAAAAATCCAATCAATCATTCGCGAACAAAATATATTGATATTCGTCATCATTTTCTTCGTGATTGTATTGAAAAAGGAATAATAAATTTAGATTTTGTTTCATCCGAAAATCAATTGGCTGATATTTTTATGAAACCACTTCTTGAAAATACTTTTATTAAACAAAGATGAGAACTCGGAATCGTCTCGTTTAAAAACTTATAATTTGATTTTCTGAAATATATTATTAGTAGCATACTATTTTTTTGCATTATCTTAAGTACAAGTTTTATGTTATTCATGTTCCAATTCTATAAGTTACATTATGAATTGCCTTTTCATTTTTTTTAACCATCCATTTCCTACAAAGAAATTGTCCACATTTTTTTGGTTGCTTTTTTAAAATCTTTGGAGCTTATTTATTATTGATTCTCATCCACCAGTTTACTTTCTAATATTTTTTTCACTCACCTATAAAATTCTCCTCTTGCTATATTTTTTTATCAACTTCCCTGTTTTGTTATTCTATCTTCAATTGTTAACAAAACCATGTTACTTTCTCAATTACTCGCAATTTTCTTTTATTCTATGGCGTCGAATGGCTCTACTTCAGAAGAATCTTCTTCTATAGAGTTTTCTATACCATCTTAGCATATTCTTCTGATTTACCAACACCAACCCCCTGCTATGAACCTGCCTGGCATGTATCTCTGAATAATCATACCGGTCATGCTCCAAAAAAGAAGAAAGCTCGTCATTTCTTGTTGTTTGGTTCTCCGCAAACTAAACAAAAGATTGATGATATTTATCATTATCAACAGGAATCATTAGGACTTCAGTGAGAAATGTACAATGAGCAAAAAGTTAATTCACGACGTCTAAACTTTCTGGAGAACCTTGGTTGGAAAATCTACGGTTCATCTACGTCTAATGTTCATCAAAATACCATCACAATTCATGGAATCAAACACTGCAACGTCCTCATGTATCACCAAATTCATGGGAATGTGGCAGTAACTGGAATTCTTTGGGATCATCTAAGGGAAAAAAGACGATAGAACCAGAAGACCCTAAGACTCCTAGAAAATCATCTTCCTCATCATAGACACAAAATCAATCAATTGATTTTACATGTTGTTTTTATGTTTATAATTTTATGTTATTAATAAACAACTTCTGTATTTTTAATAAATTTGTTTATACTCAGGAATACATTTTTTTCTTGAAATTCAGATGTCTGAAATGGTTATAACAGACGTCCGAATATTGTCGAATACATACCTCAGATTCAGATGTCTGAAACACCCAAAAAAAGTCTGAATATGCCCAAAAATGAACTAGTTGCATTCTTTTTCAAAAAAATTGATTTCAAACGTTTGAAATCAAAATCTAGACGTCTGAAAAGTTCAGGCTATTCAATTTTTTGGGGCTTTTTAACATTTTTGTTTCCCACCTACCATCTTAAAACCGTTCCTATCCTCTTCTATATCTTATTTCCAGTAACCCACTTCATTTTATTTCCCCATAACCCACCTTTTTCAATCTTAAAAACTCAATATTTATCATCTATTCTTCACAAATGGCTCCAAAACCAAAGAGAATAAGGCTTCAACTTCCTTATCTACTCCTAACATTGATTAATGGCTTTGGATGATGAGGCAAATTGACGTTTTGCTAAAATGGAAAGATCCAACTTCTTTCCCGGTGCCTTCATGAAGTATGAAGAATTTGAGCCTTATCAAATTCAACAAATAGCTCGCTCTAATGGATTAGAATCTCTTCTTTCTTTTACTGCCAATAATGTAAAGATTAATCGTCTATTGTTAAGCTTTTTTATGCAAACATGAATTTGGATCATCACCAACCTCATAATCGTCAAGATTGCATTTGGACTATAGTTTGTTGTACTAAAATTTATCTTCCACTTGTTTGTCTTGTAGAAATCCTTCAATGTCCTTCAACCGGAACCGATTTAGATGATATTGAGGTCTCTTTATCCTTGGACGAACGAGATGAAGTTTCTCACCGCTTTCTTTCTGACGATATTACTAAACTCACCTCTATTCAACTTCGACCACAAGCTCATATAGCTTTGATTCGCTCCATTTTACCGCGAACCGATAGCTATGAAGTTGTTAATAAGCGCAACTTTCAAGCTCTCTATGCTATATACTCCGAACAATCAGTGGATTGGGGTCGTGTCATTATGGGAGAGTTTATGGATGTGAATCGCCATCGTCGTTATAAAACTTTTCACTATGGTGCTTATATAATGAAAATTATACAAAACTATGGTATTTCTTTTCCTAAATCCAAATTTTCAACAATTAAAGAGCTTGGATCCAAAACCTTAGGACTTATGAACTTATCAAAACGTCCACAAAGTCTTGCTTTTATATCATTCCAAGAATGGACCGTCAACCATGATCAAAATCGTCCTAAACCTCCTCAACATCATCACCCTGTTGCTACTCAAGTTCAAGAATAAGATGATGATGAAACAGAAGTTCTAAATCTTGACTCTACTCCACGACAATCTTTGGTTACTCTTTCCCAAAATCAAGCCAAGCTTAGAATAAAATGAATAAGTTCGAGAGGCAAACCAATAAAAGGTTCAACTCCATTCGTGCTTTTCTAAATAAAATATGGGAACGTATTGGTTGCACTTCCTCGACTTCTATCGAAGTTTTTGATCCAGCTCCTTTTAAATTGTCCTCTAGCTCCGGCACCAATGAAGATGATAACGATGACGATAAAGAAGAAAGTGATGATAAGTCACATATAAGGTTTTAAGGTAGTGGTATGGTTGTTTTCTTATCTCAAACCATTCGTAGTAATATGCCTTTTGTTGTGTATATATGTATGTGGTGATCTCGTACTTGCTATGTTGATTTGCAAAATTAAACTTCTTTGTCTCTTTTGAGATAGTGTAGTATGTTAACTATTCTACATTATCTATGGTATGTGAGTATTTCATATATATAATGTTTTCTTTTAGTTGATGTCAAAGGGGGAGAAGGAGTTTAAAAACTACCATCGACAGGGGGAGCTTATAGTAAGGGGGAGTATATATAATTCTATTTCCTGTTTATACATTCTCATATTGTGTATATACTTATATAGTTGTCATCGTCGAAATGAGGGAGAATGTTGAAACTTCGTATTTACGATATTTCATAATTACGTTATTTTGACTATAACAACTATACAAGTCATTATTATATACTAACTTGTTTTTACAAGAATCAATCAAGACCGAATTCAAATGAGCTTCAAATCTTATATAAGTATGCATCGAGTCTGTGTCTAGAGTTTATTCATGTTAAAATCTCTCCTATATGACATATATCTCGACATTTTTTTTCAAAGCTTTGCACGTTCTCATTTTTTTCTACACTCAGATGTCTGAATGTACCAAATCAAACGTCTGAATCTGAAAAAATGAATATTGTTTTGTACAATATTCAAACATCTGACTTGTTCATTTCAGACATCTGAAAATGGTCATTTTTAGCCTATTTTCTTTCTGGTTTGAGCTCGCGCAAATTCAAAAGTCTAAATTATTTGATTCAGAAGTTTGAATATTTATAATGGCTATATTTTCAAATAGGCACCTCCATTCGTGAAGAGATGCGTTCTTCATTTTAACAAATATGACCATATCTCTTCATGATAACACTTCATGAACATATACACCTATTTATAATCTATATAAACACATTAGAATCATGGTTTTCACAACTTAATTCAATCTATTCTTACTCTACTCTCATATACTTTGATTCTAATACTCTTATGCATTCAATTTCATACAAATTCATTCTACTACTTCCTTATTGTTCATGTATTCATATATACATCATAAAGGAGAAGATTATAAGAAGGGTCTACTATAATTAACAAAGTTGTATTATTAAAGAACACATCGAGTCAAGAAAAACTTTATTTGTAAAAGTCATGTTCTGCTGCTCAGGCGCGTGAAGTCCTCTTCGTTGTTGAGGCGAAATCCTGATTTGCTGCTCAGGTCCCGGTTCGGCTGTTCAGGGGTTGTATAGACCTGTTCCTCCGAGTTAAGTGAGGGTTATTGTTTTAGTAAAATTCCAGAAGGAGTCTGGGCCTGGACGTAGAACGGAAAGTTCGAACTAGTATAAAAATTTCTGGTGTGCTTGTTTTATTTTACTTATTCACATTGCTATAGTATCTTGGTGTATTTCCGCACTAGTATAGTATAATTACATATAGCACGATACACACTGTCTTTTCAGAAGCCTTTCTTTTGAAAGAATCACAAAATCATACCTTTCGACCTTGTCGAAAGGTCCTACCTTTTGACCTTGTCGAAAGGTTCCTTTTCGACCTACTGAACAGGTCCACCTTTTGACTTTGTCGAAAGCCTAGGGTATCCCCCTTATAAAACCATTCATAAACTTTTTGAAAGTAATGAAACTCAAAACTTTCAAAATCATTGAAACTCAAAACCTTTCGAAATCATTGAAGGTAACCCCTTCGAAACCTTTCAAAATCAAAATCTTTCGGAACCAAAACCTTTCGAAATCAAAACCTTTCGAAGTCAAAACCTTTCAAAATCAAAACCTTTCGAAGTCAAACACTTCAAAATCAAAACCTTTCGATGTCAAAACCCTTCGAAAACATTCAAAAACAGTGAAGTTTTAGTGTTTGAACCAACCCTTCGAAAATAGTGAAGAGAGGGGCAAGATTTTAGAAAACAAAAGAGAACCCTTGACTCCATCTAGGTCAAAAGGTTATGAAGCGACAACTATGCTTCCGACCCTATCGAGAATTTACCTTCGACTTTATCAAAAGGTTTCAATTAAAACAAGAAAGCAAACCAATCGAAAACTTTTTCTTTTAAACCATTTGACAATGTCGAAAGCTCTTTGTCAAAACCTAGTAGGCGTGTTTTCTTTAAAACTAAAACAAAGTTTTATCTCCTTCGAAAGCTCTAACCTTTCATCCCCAAACCTTTCGACCCCATTTGAATTCACTACGTACCCGTCACCTGATACCGTGTGAATTGATTTTTGACCTAGTCAAAGGGTTCGGTACCTTTCAACCTTGTCGGAAGGTTTGGAATGAAGGCGGAAGCTCTGGCTGGAAGAGTTGAAATAGTGAAAATTGTACTTTGAAGCAGTTCTTTTGTACCCCACCTGCCTTGTTTGTCAAAATCTGATTGGTTGCCAAAATTTTATACCAAAATTGTTGCCATCTTTCCTTATTTGGAAATTTAAATAATTTTGAAAAAGCCCATTTGTCCTTTATAATTATACAAAACATTTAAGTCTCATACCTTAAATAATTTTATATAACTATTAAAACATCATGAAAAATTCTAGAAAAATTTCCAGAAAATCAATTAATACGTTCTCTTCAACATATTAAAATTTCAAAGCATATGAAGATCAAAATCACTTGGAATTTAACCAAAACTGAATAAAAACGTGTTAATTAATCCATTAACATTTAAAACGCCTATGTCTTATCTAAACAAAGGTTTAAATGGTTATATCCTAAACTAGACACAAACATGAATCGGGTATAACCCATAGCCGATCCAAACAAAGAAAAATAAGACGATAAACATGATTATTCACCTTAATTAGTTGATTGGAGAATGAGATAATTTTCTAGCTTTAATTCCTTAGATTTTTCTTCAATTTATGCTCTTTTTGGAGCGTTTAATGGACGGTTGAAAGTAGATGAGGAGTTATGAATGAGAAGGTATAAATTTATTAAGATGGAGGAAGAGATTTATACTAAGAAATGTTGCTCCATTTCCAAGTTAACCTCTTAGGAAAATTCCTCCTTCTAAATTTAGTTAAGTCTTATTTTAGTTCATTCATTAAGACATGGCCATTGGATTTATTAATCTCATCTCCCTAGTTATTCACATTATTCTATTTAATTTATCCAATTCAATATCCTAAATAATGTTAATTAAAATTCAAGGGCATTACACCATGATCGCCTCCACCATTTCATTCTTGATGGCAATCAGATCAAGTTGAATCTTCTAGGGCAGCTCCGACTGAATTTCATGCTCTTTGGCCTCTGCCGCTGTAATATCACCTTCCAAAACATGGAAGGGTCATCCAGATCATGAAGCGCGATAACCTTTTCGGCCTCCGGCCCCGGCTGCGAGCTAGATGCAGATGTGGAAGCCGGAATAGGAATAGAAACAACCACAGAGGATGTGAAAATGACAACGGATCTGGGCACCGAAGATGCTGGAACGTCAACGGGGAGGGTAGACGGACCTATAATATCAAAAATGAAAGCATTAAATTCTTCTTGCTCTTGCGACGTAAGTTGGAAACTTCAAATTCTGAGGAGGCAAGAACATTACCTGCACCAGAGGTACGGTCAAGAATAGCAACCTCAAATTCACCACCTTCACCCTCTTTTGATGGCTTTACTGCCTAAGGGAGAGGTTCAAGTCCCAAACTCGCTGGTAAGTCATGAGGGTGTACTGATGATTCGCCCGCACCAGAGATAAAAAAGGTTTGGTGAACACTTCGGCAGCGGTCGTCAAGGCAGCATTAGCGGCCTCCTGCTCTCTTTCAACTCGAAGAATTTCCCGCCCCTCGAGCAACGCTTTCTTCAACTTTTCATTTAGATAAGCATCCTCCAACTCCTGCTCCGTGTTGACATCGCAGCAATTAGAAAAGCGAGACTAGATTTCTTCCCACACTAGAGCAATAGTGCACGGGACCTTCAGGGCCAAATAACTTAGACTTCCTTAATGCAACAAGAAGTTAACATAAAAGTTCAAGATGGTTGCAACAAGCTTTTCCATCTTTCTTTCAAAGGCATTTTGGAGCTCTAAATAATCCACTCTCATTGTAGCTTTCTCAACCTCAGCAGCAGATTTATAGGCACTGAGTTGGGTGAACTAAGCCTTTAACTTGGCAATGATCTCGGCCTGGTCAAAAATGGTTTTGTTGTGCCCTTCAATGATGAAGTCATGTTCAGCAATAGTTTTCTATTGATCCTCAATCATTGCGCTGCAGACGGTCACTTCTTGTTTTAATTTCTCCTCCTCTCTATGAACCTTTTTTATTTAGTCTCTATAGATGATTTCTATTTGGCTGTGGGCTTCTTTCACCTCTTTCAACAGGTCAGCATTTCTCTTGCTCTCTTACAGCGCTATCGCTGTCTCTTCCTCCAGCTACTTAATCTTGGCGTCACAATTGTCCAATGCCCTCTCAAAGTCGTCCTTTTCTAATTCGAAGGAGAGGAAATCTCTTGATAATTATTGAAATTCGCATCCGCCATTTTTTTACAGAGTTTCTCCCATTCTTCAGCATGTTCTAAGTCACTCTAAATGGCCTAGAGATACAGCATGTACGAATCTTTATGGACTGGTCACAAATCACGATCGAACTTAATCCTTTTTAAGAACCAAATAGGAAGAGCTGCCTCTAGTTTAGGAGGCCCGAAGGAAGGGCATAGGCAGGTCTCCGTTGTAAGTGAGAAGCATTGGGGGGCAACAGTAACTATGGAAGATGATGAAATGTGAGTCGAAGGCGGAAGCGAGGCAGAAGTAATAGGAATTTCCTGGTCCACAAAAGAGTGTTTTGGAGCGGGCTCTGAAGAATGAGGACGGAGTTCGAACTTTGACTTTTTCGACGGCTCATCCCTCTCCTTAAGAGATCTCCTCTTCTCGTACCTGCCTTTTTACGATCGGCTTCGGTCCCTTTCGTCCTAACGATGGATTTCAGCTTCGAGTTCTTTCCTCCTCCTATATTCCTCCTCCGTTTCTTGGGATTTATAACGGCTAGAGGTGCGCACAGAGTACCGCTGTGAGTTAGTAAACTCTTCAACATCGTCATAGTAACCTTGTGCACTCATCATATCTAGCATAAAACATACATAAAAAGTTTTAGAAACATAAGATAAACATTATGAATATGGATAAATGAATGAAAATGAATGTAATCCTAGCATGACGTGTATTGTGTTTCTAAGGCGAGCCTAAAATGTCATTACGAACTGGGACGGACGGCCGTCGTAGGCGGAATTGGACTAACTTCGGTTGTTGTAGGCGGAACTGGGCTAACTTCTAGTGTGATATCACCCGAACTGGGAGGCGCTGTAACAAATTTAAAATCATCTTTATGAGCTCATCCAAGTTAACATAAATGCTGCTAAAATCCCCAAACTCCGCTCTAACGTCTTTACGTGGAGAGTTTCAATGTCTTCTAGACTCTAGAGCTTTTCCTTTATCACTTATATGAAGGAGAGGTGAGCTTGGAAGAATGGGACTCATATCCGAAATTTCATCACAAGACTCTATGTCCCCATCGCCGGATTCAGACAAGAACTAAGCACTAGCAGTCCACTCATCGCTATTACTTTCAAACTCTCCCTCATCCATTTCTGAATCCAACGCGGCATTGCCTTCTCTTTATTTGAACTCCTCTTCTACATCCTCCGGAATTGGAGGCATTCTACTTAGGCTACTTAATCCAGTCGCAACAGCCTCTTCCCTCTCAAGGTGGATCCTTCGGATGGGCTTTCTCTCTCTTGAAATGCGCCTTCTTCAGAATCGTAGAAGGAGGAAATAGATCTCGTCTGAACCTTGGATCAACCAGGAGAGGGAATTCCAAATTGAACGGAAGAACTACCCGGAGCCAGTAGTCCATATCGATGCAATTTTTCATCATTCAGTAATACTTTAATGCTTTTATCCTCGACATCGATAGCCTTTAAAGTCACAAAAACATCATTGAGTGTCGTGTCTCTATTTGATCTTGGAATAACCGCAAGACACATAGAGTTGGATAGGAACTCCATGGCAATGCATCAAAAGCTCGATGAATAAAAAGAAGCTTATCCCCTGTCATCCACCGACGATTGAACCCCTTGAGGCATCTTACAAAGAAATATTACGTCTTGAATTGCGATAAGTTTCTTTGCAGGTGCTGGACGATTTTTCGGTTTCTCTGGATTTTGATTATAATCAAGGAGGGACACTCATCTCTTCTCTTGAATGCTAAAAAAGTATCGAAACTTGTCAAAACTTAGAGCGTGGTTGAATGCCCTCATGAAAAGAACATGCAGGCAACTTAGGATGGCGTAGCCATTTGGATGAAGCTGAAATGGGGCAATAACCAAGTTTGAGAGAGTCTCACGTAGAAAGTCGTTGAAGGAAGTCACGGCTCTGTTCAAACACATGTATTGGTGGCAAGCAGTGTGCCCTAAGGGAGGCATATGAACGAATTTGCCCTTCTCTAGCAGATGAACATCCTCTTCAGGAATTACGTGTTGTGCACAGACGTTATGATGGACCTTGGTGGAAACAACCAATGAAGCTCTCTCGGGTGGATTAAGTAGAACTCTAAAGTTAGGAGGCGTACGATCCACGATTGGCCCAACTAGGACTAACTGGCCATATTGAGCTTGTGAAGTGGATGATGACTTGGCTTCTGAGAGCATCGGGCTTCCCCCGATTGACTTACGATGCGTGGATGGTTTCTTTATTCTAAATAACAGGACTCGTTTTCGAAAATGGTCAAGTAAATCTATCCTAAACTAATAGCTTCCCCTGCCACACTTGAATTCCGAAGAAACATTAACTTGTAATCGCCACGACGGATTTTAAGTGCGGACTGGGGTAAGTGTATTGTGCTATCTATATGGGATAAACTCGATGCTCGATACACTGCAAACGCCCAATCCCATGTAGATAGTTCGCTCATAGTGGAAGAAGAAAAGAACTTCCCGTGTTACTTCATTTTCTATTTTTGTTTCTACTTCTTATACACTTACTCATTATCTATCCATGATCGATAACGGATCTGTTATTCGAAGCGACGTGGAAAACTCTTCTCACTATAGAAACACCAAGCGTGCAACAAGCAAGCAGGATAAGTCCAAATTCTGCGAAAGAATCGTGATCGACTGGTGATGTGACGTACAGTAATAGCTGCGAAATTAGACACAAGTCAATTTTGGTCTAATGGATGAAGATAGAAAAACATGTCAAGCACTGGACCAAATCTCAAATGTCATTCCAGGAAACAACTCAAGATTCGATTTACTATCTTTCTCCATTAAACCACAATCAACTCGAACTTCTCGCAATACACATTGCAAATGAAAACTCATCATCAAGTCATTATACAAACATAGTAATTAGCAATCCAACTAAGCGAACCCACCTTTGATTGAATTCTAAGACATGGGAAAGATTGAGGGATGAATTCAACGAACTATGAATGGATCAGTGGGGGAGTTAGATGAATTGACGGCGACTTAAGATGGTGGTGACCTAGAATTTTGAGCTAAGGTTTTGAATTTTGAGCTAAGGTTGGGAATTTCGAGCTGGAATCATGATGGAAAGATAGAATATCACCAGGCATTGATGGATCGAGGCATAGAAAGGCTGTTGAATCGCTTTGAGTTGGATCGCTCGAAGAACGGATCGCACGAAGAAGTTCGTTGGTTTGGTCGAATGAGGAGTTAGGTCGGCTCAAGTCATATATATAGGAGAGCAAAAGAGCATAGCAAAAATTTTACTAAGTAATGGGGTCGTGCGCGACCCATCGCGGATTGTTGGTGACCCACCTTTACAATGTATAAATTTCCCCAAGTAGTCAAGTCGCTAGCGAATCATCCCACATGGATCGCTAGCGACGCACGAAATCGAAGGAAATTTTTTATCGAACTCGATCTCCTACACTTATTCATCATTTTGGGGCACACCAAGAAGCTATGAGAAAAAGTTTGATCCACTGTGGCAAGAAATAGCAGTCAGAACCAAAGCAGGACGACCAACAGCATGATCTACTACGTATTCGTAAAACTCTAATGCAGTCACTTGGAAATCGACGAATGAATATTGAGAGCGTTAACTTCCATAGCACACCTTGTTTGTAATGCAGACGTACTTTGGGGAGAAAATACTATCTAGGTTTTTGACCGAGTAAGAACCAACATGAAACAAAACAACCTCGTGTTATCAGAATGTTTCAGAACTTAACCAGAAAAGCTAAAACAAGAAATTAACGAGAGCCAAGCTATATTACCGAAATGACGACGACCAAAGATCATGGAAACATCTCCAATTCCAAACTCCAGAAAAAATCCTAAGTGCTTGGATCATTAGCGACCCATGCCTCTCCTCGAATCTTCAAATAAACTAACTAAGGATGCAATAAAAAGAGGCCAAGGCATTGGCTCGCAAATGAGCCAATTATATGGGTCGCTAGCAACCTATAGACCATAGGTCGCTAGCGACCCATGGTTTTACCTCGGTTTATGGGACAAACCACCTGGATCGTTCCCTACCTACCTATAAGTTGTTGATGAAGTGGCTCAGCCCAAAAGCTCTCCGATTCATATAAATACCATCCTACCTGCAACACAAGGGCGATCTTCTCTAGACTGTTTGCTGAAACTCTACTAGAATTATTCTTCATTCTCTACTTCCCTCACAACAATCTCCAAAGGAATTCACTGTGATTCTCTAGTGCATTCTAACTCTGGGGATTCGATCTAACTAATTATAATCGAAGCCTTATAATTAAACATCTCTTGTAACAACAAATAGTCTTTAATAAAACTATAAAATGGATGTAGGCTTCATTAACAGCCGAACCACTATAAAAATTCTCTGTCTAATTTCTTTTACTGTTCTTTTCTATATCCATGATCTGTGATATTTCTCTATCAGAACAGGGCTGGTGCTTTCAAACTCTAACCAGGGTGTTGATCCATATTTTAGGTTAACACATTCTGATTTGCATTTTCGGCCCCTCTAGCATTCACTCCCGGCATTCCAGCTCTTCCCAAGTTCAAATTTGGATTGCCGCTGAGTAAAATCCTCTCGGTACCGAGAGGATTGGGAACATTACTAATAGGTCCTATTCATGGGAGAGCTAGTCCAACTTGCTAAACTCCAACTCTAGATGCTCTTGCATTAGTTCATGGCCTTTGGTTTTACATTCTAGTCGCTCCAGCTACTCCTTATTATGCTAAACTTTGCAAAAATCCATCCAGCATCTCATGTTGCCAAGCCATTATTCCATCTTGATTTCTTTCATCGTTCTCTTCATCTCCTCTCTAGTCATATAGATTGAATTATTAGAATTTAAGGACACCTCCTAGTTTCCCTAATGCTCTGATTGACTCCCTTCAATCCTAGATCCGATGTTAAGCCTCTTCATCTTCTTCAAACTTCAGATCCAATCTTTAAGTTGTGAAATCTGTCTCTTTCTTAGTGAAATCACCAAAATGTTAATGCTAAAAATGGCACCAACTCCACAGAATAGATTAAAATACCGGGTCTAATGAAATAAAAGTAAAAGTAGAAAAGGAGACACAATTTTTACAGTGATTTGGTGAACTATCTGACCTGCGTCCACTTTAATCTTTGTTATTAGTTATTTTCTCCTCAGAATACAACTAATTTTATCAGATCTAACCACAATCTAGTGCATCTGCAATTTACAAAGGAGTTTCTATAGTATATATACTGAAGGAAATAAGAGTGAAGAAGATGTAGAGTGTCCAATCCTTTCTTCAGTTGTTATAAGGCAGGTATTTATAGAGAAACTATCCAGTAAACTCGAGAGCCCAAGTAGAATAAACTCCATTCAAATCCAAATGTACAGGAGGGAACACACTGGTCCAATCTATAATAAAAACATCTCGTTACCAAAAGGTTCCTTAAGGTTCTGAATGTTTTACTTTTGTTGAAAACTCTCCTCTTTAGCTTATTTTGTTCTTCTACCTCAACCTTGATGTGTTCCAACTCTTTTCCTTGAAGACTACACTCCTTCTGATGATTCGCTTGATATAACTTGCCTTCTGCTGCTTTCTTTGCTTTCTTCTCATCAATCTTTAAGGTTTCTTGTATATTCTTCTAAAAAAGCACTTGGCGACGATAGCTTGAGGTAGTACTCGTAGTACAAGAGCTTCAGGAGGTCAAAGTATGATAAAAAATTTCATACATAAATTTTCCAATTGGAGTTCAAACGAAAAAGTTATAAACGTTTGAATATTTCAATTCATAAATAATTATATATGTATTGAGAAAATGAATATAATTAACCAATGTTGATTAACGTTAATGGTCAGCTGATGCTTGCTTAACCTATAAGTATAATTAATGTTAAATCATATCAGTGAGAACGGGGGAGAATATGTCGTATAAGGAATAAAACAAATGGCAGAAATTTATTAACAAATAAAGGTGACCGATCGACTCCCTCATTGGGACCAATCGATCGGTAAATGTTGAGCGATCTACCGATCGGTCTGTTTTGGCCATAAATTAAACCTAAGCTAACGACCCGGATTTAATACAATATAATCTAGCAGCTGGCATTGATTCAAACCATTATAAATATGAGCCTAACCCCTCCCTTTCTTCTTATATTTTCTAAAGCATAGCGAAGCTCTACCATTTCCTATTCTCAATCAATTCTCTAATCCAAATAAAACTATAATCTATATATACGTATATAATAGTGGAGAATGGTAGAGAATAATATAAAATAAGAATGGGATTGGATTGATTCATCAAAGGCAAGGTAAACTGTAAATCCATATCTAAATTAAATTTAAATCTCCTCCCAAATCTAAATTTCTATGTGTATGTTTGTGGTACATATTCCATTAGGGAGAAAAAGTCAGTCAAATAGAAATAATAAGGTTTAGATCTGTAGATTTTGAGGCTTAGTGTTGAATGGAAAATTTTATACCTTCATATATTATTGGATTGATATCATTGTAAATCTGTTCAAGTATGCTTGTAAGTAATTTTAGGAGTTAAAGGCTTAAATATATACATGTAATGAATTGATAAATCATGCTTACATATTCTATGAATGACTAACTTTGTTTTAATGTTGCTATATTTGAATCTAAAAAGCAAGGGTAAAGTAGTCCTTAAATTAATAAGGTTTTGCAGTCATTTAGGATCTGTTGGTTATGCGATAAATAAGTAAACATTAATTGAAAGTTATTATAAATTGGATTGGGATTTAAGTAGTATTTTAATTCAGTGGAGCGAAGCATATTGCAATGTAAATTTTCATATATTTTTCCGGTTACTAACTAAATAAATGTATAACGGTTGAAATAATAAGGAATATGCCTAAAAGAAAGAGATGTACAAAATATGAATGTTTATAGTATTTTGTACTATCTCTTTAAATAATAACATAAACGATAATTTCTTGTAATTTCAGGTGTAAAACAAGTTCTCTTTTTGGTAAGTTATGAAATTTAAAGTATTAACATTTCCTTTCGGAGAATGTAATTCCAATGCATTAAAATGCAAAAATCCCTAAGCATAACCAAGTAGGGTAAGTTGAGATAATAACAATAATTCAATTTTAAGTCTAATATATGCGATAAGATAGAAAATCAATAATAAGCGATATGTAAAATAATGAAATGAGTAAGAATGAAGATTATAGTAATTAAAGGAAGATTTTAATACATAAAAAGGAACGATGGATTATATCTAATAAGTACTAGTAGAAGTTAAGTAGTAAAAAGAGATCAAAATCTATTAAGTAGAAGTAAGCAGTAAATGACATTAAAAGGGTTAATGATACCATAATTAATTTGTGTAAAGAAAACTGAACACAAGAGTTGAACATAAGAAGCGTAGTAATTAAATAAATTTATATAACCTTAAGTATGCGCTATAACGAGCGTGAATTACTGAATCTGGTTAATAAATTAAATTAAGTAAGAATGGCTTTGTCATTAGTATGGGTTAAGATGAAAGGTTATTATAGAAGTCCGCCGACCAAAGGGGCCACCAGCGATTGTGTATACATTATACTGATGTGAGACATTATCAACTGTAGGACTTTTGAAATTATACATTGGCCTATAGGTGAAGGGAATACCAAGTAGGATGGTTCACCTCAGTCAAAGTGTCAAGGGATAAGTAGAGTCTTCTTCAACCTTTTAGGGGATATTAAGTAACAAGGGATTATTTCCTATATTGCGTTAAGTAATCTAAATGGGACGGTAAAAAAGGCTCTTTGCCATGACTATGTGATTGGTACCATATGTAGGAGTAGGTGTTGTTTTCATAGGTCCAAAATGATATCAGTCCTGAGAGGTCAGCGAAAAGATGGGGATCACGTCTAAATGGACTACATCTCCTACTAGTATAGATCTCGTTTAGGACATGCACTGGCTCATGGTTGTTTGCTTGTATGTTTATTGTTATGAGGCCAGGCTAGATAACCCTTTTCCATGGGGTATTTAAAAAATGAATAAAATATGGCTAAACTATTGTGACATCGTTATTAAGCACTATAGGAGTTTCTTGATATGCATGATGACAAGGATATGATACTACAATGACGATGGATCCCATTGAGGTGTTGCGTTACTATGTTAGTGGGGAAAGTATCTTGGTTCTGGGACAATGGTGTGTGTTTATCTGTGTGTGTATACGTATGTAGTTATTGTCTACCTAAGGTAGATGGGACGTATCGTATGCACACGTGAAGTAAAGACGACTAAACAAAAACAACAGGCATAACATGTAATGAAAGACAATTAGCATAAACTAGTTTTGTGTACAAAGTGTGTAATTTACCAGTCAGTGGAACGTTGTCCTGAACCCTCCACATCACAACCCACATGATAGCTTTAGAGGGACTGATACCGGTATACGACAGGAATGGTGAAATGACAGATTTTCTTATGCATACTCAATGCTAACAAGGGCACTAGAGATCTATTATGTCAACCTTAGTCGTAATCATATGTTTTATCATACTTTACTATTCCACTTTGAGAATTACTAATAGTTCTCTGACACATTTTTGATATTTATAGGATATCAAAAAGCAATTATCCATACTTTGATCAAATTGAGTTTTCAATTTAGCGATAATTTGGGCCTACTAGGTGTGGATTGTTACATAGGTACAGTATATAAAAGTGTACAAAAGTTAACGAAACATAGGTTATAATGGAACAGTAATCTTTCATAACTTTTTTATATATAAAATCACAATTTCTATTCCCACACAACACGGCCTGTTTATAATAGAACAAAACTACAAAATCGCGATGGTTATTCCCCTCTTCAGGAGTGTCACCCTCAGATGGTGTAGTTTTACCCTCGGGTTTAACAAAGGGTTCATTATATTTTTCGGTAGGAGTACCAATGGGTTTGGTCTTAAGGGGTTTTAAATTGATTGGAGGAAGTTTTGCAGACGGGATTTTTGGTACGAAGCTGATGGATTCCTCTATTCTGGTTCCTTTGTAATCCTGACCTTGGAAAAGTCGACTTTTAATCTCGTCGCCATTGTAGTAGGATCGGTTGGGCCAGAAGCACTAATGATTCAAATTTCTTCCTTTAGGGATTGAGAACGTCCTCCAACACTGCCAAAGCCCTGATTTTTTAAGAATCGAGGTCGGGTTTGGAACTAAAAGGGTTGGAGCGGCAAGACTTATGGAGATGGAGGTCAGTGTGGTGAAAATAGTTGTGGTACCCAATCCTCGAGTAGCTAGAGGCGAAGACGGGAGATGCAAATGACCTACAAGTTTCCAAACCGAACGGTAAAGGTTATAACTGATTCGCATGATAACTTAAGTTTAAAACAGTGAAACCAGTGATATACTATCATTCGGAGTTGATTGTGAAGTAGAGGACCTAGAAATCTTTCTTTCTTTGGGTGAGCACTCGATAGGTTGGTCAATAAAAGGAGGGATATATAGCTGAACAAATGTGGTCACTGTAGGTGCTTGAATGATATGGGTGGCCTTAGAGCTGGCCCTCCCAGTCTTAGGAATGTCTGCCGTAGGCTCCTTGGATTTTGAAATGGATGATTTAGCTAGACCAGATTATTATGCCAGTGGAAGCCTCGATAGCAACGATGGTGGAAGCGGCTTTTTCCTCGGCTAGAATCACCTTTATCTCTTCAAGTTTAGCAATGTCATCCATGTCGAGGTACTTGGCTATTAGCTCTTCCTTGGTGAGGCCTTCACCGGCTACTTCCGAACGATGCAAAACCTCTTCCCATTTGTTGGTGAGAGTCTTGAGGTATGTGCCCGCAGATATTTTAAATTCTTGTATAGGATTATGCTAGCAAAGAAGTGTTGGAGACTATTATTTAATTCTTCTTTCTCCATGGCTATATCTTCCTTAATCTTTTTTAGCTCTTGTTCAATGATCGAATGCTTGACTTCACCATCTAATTTCTTGGCCTTAACAGGTAGTAGATTGTTGGCAAGTTTCTCATTCTCCTCACCTTTGAATCTAGGTCGCTTGCTCTTTGACGGTATTTTCCCTGACCTGCATAGTTTCGTCTTTTGCGGCAAGGGCCAAGTTCTTCTCAATGATCTGAGTCTTTGGATCACCACCATACTCATAGGCATTTTTAAGTTAGTTCTTTAGCACAACTTCAGCATTGGTGTGTACCTTCCTCATCTCCTCCATTAGACTGTTGGCTTTGGCTTTGAAATCCAAAGTAGTGTCTCTTTCTGCCTTCATCTTCTCCAAATCTCCTTTATACCTTGCAATGAGGTCGATGCAATTTTCTTCTTGGATTCTAAGGACAGAATATTCATGTAGTCAATTTTATTAACCTTGGAGAGGGTGAAGCAGAACGTTTTCCATTCGTAGCCCTAATCAGCTAGCATTTAGATCCACTGAAAATCCCTATCGGCTTCTTCCTTTGAAATTTCTTTGATGTCATGATCAAATATGACACCCTGCAAAAGAAGGTTGGGAAAAGCTGCCGATAGACGGAGCAATACACCATGAGTAGGAATTGAAGACATAGGAATTCTTTTGGAGCGAGGAGGCATGGTTGTTGTTAAGGAGCGAGAGGCTAAATATAACAAGCCAGCTCGAAACGGGCCTAGATTTCGACCCATTAAAAGCCCATCGAACCTTAGTCTCATTCCAAACCTAGTTGTTTGTTGGTAAAATGAATAATACATTGAGCTATCTATCTATACTATCAAAATCTCACAGCTGAAGGGATAAAATATAATATCAGAAACATTACCTGTTTTATAAAATTCAAATCGCTAAAACATAGCATAACATCCCAATATATGAAATAAATATGTCAAAATAACAACATCATGTCTAAAATGTGTACAACAATATATATCAAAGCGTAAATAGATAGATAATTTTCACCTATCTTCACCTCCACCTTCAGCCTCTCAATCAGCATCATCCACCTAACATGTCTGTTGTAATGAGGAAAGGGTCAAAACAACAAAGTCCGATGAATGAAAATCCCAAGTCATACCATTCTAGTATTTAGGCAGTATCATTTTGATAATAAATATGTCTTATGCATCTAAGATTATATCCTAGCAAGAAAACCTCTAAATGTAAGACCAAAAGCCATTCCAATCCATTCTGCAACTATCGTCGGTCCTAACAATTTGAAAGAAAGTAATTGAGCCAGTTAATACCTATTAATATCAATTAGGCGGGCTCTGACCATTTAGTACCTATGACCTAGGTAGATCTCCATCATTTAATACTTAAACCCAAAACAGACCCCTTTCTAGTACTCCCTAACTAACATCGTTTGAAATCTCATCAGGACACTCAAAGCTTCTTTATGGGAAAAGGTGGACCCTACAATAGCCAGTTAAGACCTAACCCCGAAGAAAACCCCTCTAGAGATTTCTAACAACTGCACCTAACCGATAAATCTCAAACACTTAATACTTCTTGAGTTGGAAGAAGACGAACCCTACACCAGCCACTTAATACCCCCAACCTAGAAGGTCTTATGCATTATGACTTATAAAACAAACCATGATGTCTCACCTTAGTCCAACTATTCGTAGGCATTGGTAGCCAGATTAACTGGAAGACTTGTCCTACAGAATTAGGAATAACCTCATGTCCACCATGGGTACTTATTATAGACAATGTCTCATACCAGTCCAAAAGTCAACGTAACGACTCACTTTTCCATATAGTTTAACCGGACTATCAACTACACATGACCCACTCAAGCTGAATGAACAGGTGGATAATTAGGAAAAAGAAAGTGGAAGAAGATAAGAAGAAAACTAACAACATTGAATCTCACAGCGGAATGAATAATCTATAATATACAATAAATCTTTACACAAAGAAGAAATGCAATATACATACATCAATCAGAGTGTACTAACCTATTTCATCTTTGACAGTTATGACAACTTGTCCTCATAATTGTTAATAAATGCAACAATGAATGCAATGAAAAAATAACCATATACGTGAATATGTCACCGAGCCTCCAACTCATCTCCTGAGCTCTAATGCATCCAAAGCAATATGTAATATCATCGGTCTGACTCGAGCATTATAATAAAATTTCATCCGAGTCAGTCTGGTAAACCAGCATGAGAAAAACACACCTAGTTGAATTTTAATGTTTCAAAAATCTTTTGAAAATAAAGGTATCTCGTAAGACCAAGCTACACATAAACATGGATGGGTTTTTACCTTACGATAACCCAAACAATTTATATAGAAATCCATTAATATTATAATAATGTATAGGGATCAGACTAAAATATAAATCAAGATGAAAAGCTAGCATCTCACATTTTAACATAGTTGGGCACAACTAAGTCCATACGGCGCTTATTGGAGAATTGATTCCATAAAATGACTAGGCTACTAGGGTACCATCCGTCATGGTGCATCACAAGATAAAATTACATCGAAAACCTCGTTAGGATCCCCTACCAATATAGGATCGGCATACCACTTTACTAGTACTATCGAACATGATCACTCTCCATTAATGGGCCCCAAAGCATACAAATGAGAGATAATATCGACTCTAGATAGGGATGATCATATCCTACTTGGGAGCGACCCACTTAACCCTGCTACATTTTCCATGTTTTAATCTTCCCAATTGATAAGGCTTGAGGCTACGTTTTACCTTTATATAGCATTTCCCACTTGCAATGCTAACATTGCCCTCCAAGCAACCATGCAATGACAGACTTCATCCATAAAAGTTCATTTTGGGACGGAACGAAATGCTTGAGAGCTCCGTCAATAATTACATCATCTTTGAGATATCTTCACTTAAACACTTAAGTTGGATCGAAGAGGTTTTCAGATAATATATCTAATCCCGGTCTCTTCGAAAAAACAATCGATAATTTCTGCTAAACTCAACCCCTATTCGTTAGGAAGTAAATATTCGAAGATAAGAGCAAAGGTCACCTCCTAACCGTTAGTGGATGGATTTCCTTATCATTTTTCCGGGGAGAACGATATGAGATTTATACGCACGGTATAGCATCACCGAAGGTAACTGTGCCATATAACTTACGTGTTTCTCCTAGAAATTTCCGAAGTTACGTTTTGGGTCCATATTTGATAATCGATCATTTAACTATCAACTAAAAAACACTCAAATCAGGGTTATAAGTCCGTAGGGAAAACCAACATTGGTTAAGCACATAAGTAACACTAGCCTCCTTTTTATTAACCTTTTCATTAATGAAAATCACTTGTAAATTACTTGCATAAAAATGCTTTTACAAAGATATATTCACAAATCCCTATATTTTCAGTACTTAGAAAATATCCATATACTTTTCTCAACGGTTATAAGTATATTTACCAAAGCAGAGGAAGATTTCTTTTTACAAAATTCTTATCCCATTTATAAATTCTTTTATAAATATTTAAAACCCATTTATAAACTATTTTATAAACCCCAAAAACCATTTAAAAATGTCTATAAAACATTTCCCAAATCATTTATAAACTATTTATAATTTCATAAAACTAATTATAAACTCCTTTGACAGATCTATAAGCCTGTTTTCTTAAATTCTTTTATAAATATCTAAAACCATTTATAAATCTCTTTTTACCCTTTTACTAATCTTCCTTTAAGTTTCTCAAACTGTGTTATAAGATTGCTCTTATAAAACCCAAATCTATTTACACAACTCTATTATAAATCTCGCAAAACATTTATAAATAAATTCTAATCGTTTACTTTAAAACACTATAATAATAATAATCAATAGTAAACATTATAAATAAATGATAATTAATGATTCAAAACATTATCGATAAACAATAATAATTAATCTTTATCATTATTATTGTAACAACCCAGAATTTTGGTTATTTGAAATTGAAATATTTAATTGATTTTACATATTTAAAAGTTAATTTTTTTAACTAGAATTTCAAATATAATAATTTATGGCTAATTTAATTATTGAATTTAATAATTAAATATTGGTTAAAATATTGAATCTTGAGTTTAAATCTTGGTAAAAATAGTTTAAAGGCTTATAATATTTATATTAATACTTTTTAAATTGAATTTAAAGTGGGTTTGTTAAATTTTAAAAATATATCATTTAAATTGACGAGTAAAAATAGCCATCCGAGGCATAGTCTCAGAATTCGATGAAACTAGTTCCATTGGATCCGTAATAGTGTATTATTATTGAATTCCAAATTTCGTAATGTTTGGAGTTAATGTTTGGCCGTACGGGATGGAAACACACTGAAATTCATGTCGAAAGTTCAATATAATAATTGGGTCCAAAATACTACCTTCTCCAAATGATCGAATTAGGACTCGAAACCTTTTCCATTGAGTTCGGAATAGGGGTATAATACTATAAACGCCTAGTAGCACGCCGCGATAAAAGATCGGGATTTTGAGTTACGAAACCGAGACGGTTTAAAATTTAACTAATATATTTATAAGATTGATTTGACCTATATAATTACATCGGCCGCTAATTCAAGTCACTGTACATGGTAACCGACATAAAAATCATCTTCCTCCCTCCTCTTTTATAAATTCACGGCCGAGCATCAGAAAAAGAAAAAAAAATGAAAGCTTGAAAAAAAAATTCTATCTCTAAATCTACTTAACAAACAGATCTCAATCTTGTTTTCATCAAGCTTTGCTCTGGTAAGAATTGAGAAGGGTGTGGCACGAGATTTTTCGACAGCAATGGACCTAGTAGCTAGGGTTTTGAATTTTGGAAAATCAAGGAAGAGTGGGATCGAATGAAGGCCAGAATCGTGTTCGCCTTATCAATTAGCAGCTAGGCATGCGTCATGGTGGTGTGCGGCTTCGTGTCGGTGGTTGCGATAGTCACGATGGATTACTGCACGCGTTGGAATAGCCAGAGTCACGATTTGTAGGTGAGGGCGGATGTGTCATGGTAGGGACAGAAGTGTAGAGGCTGAGGCGAGGAGTTGTTTGGTGATGACATGGTAGGTTTCGTCAAGAGAACGGGAAGCTGTCGATGGTCAAGGGTTTGGCAATGGAGTTTCAAATTTGGAAGCGGGAAAAGTTTTTCGTGGGGAAGAAAACACTGTAGCAAGCGGGTAGGGTTTGTGGTGTATGTGCTGTTTTCTTTTCTTTAAAAAAAGAACTAGTTTATATAAATTACATTCAAACTTATAAAATGTGTATCTCACGCATACGAGGTCCGATTAGGATGATTCAAGTTTCGTTGGGATCGTGATGTCATCATCTACACATAGGAATTAGACCGATGGAATTTGGAGCTTCTGGAATTTTTTGTAAAATTCAAACGCTCTCGGATTTAATAGGAACCGGAGCGTGAAAACGACAACGAAAAATCAATGTGAGTTAATCACACTTAGTTTTAGATTACTGCAATCAATTTTAAGTAGTTAAAGTTAATTGTTGATTGATTATTTGAATTGATAAATTATTATTAGTTGAATATATTATTATATATATAGTAGTATATATATTAGTATTGTAGTGATTGATATTCCCGCATATATATAGCGATGAGACCATTTGCGCCCTACATAATAGTGGATGACCCTATATACCGCGATATCCCCCTCGAAGTGGGTTTTTATTTTTCTGTTGTATTAAAATCTATGGATGTAGGGAACAGGTTGGAGGGATCCAACTAGATTCCTCAAAAATGTTGAATTTAATTTAATATATAGTGATATATGAACTGTTGAAAAATCTGAGATAGATTATAGTGTAATTTTAAGTTGTTAGATTCTATGGTATTACTGGCCTAGATTTTGATATTTTAAAATATCACACACACACACACACACACACACACACACACACACATATATATGATGAGTTTGAGAAGAAATTTAAAAGGGGTTTTGGAAATAAAGTATTTATAGCGAATTTTGGATTAATTAAAAGAAATGAATTTTTGGTAAATTAAATAGTTTGATTTTAAATTTGTACTGAATAATTTCGGAATATGGAAAATTAGAGATTTTGGAATAATTTAAATAAAAGGATTTAAATAAGAAAACTTAAGCGATATTTGTTTAAGTGTAAAAAGATTTTAAGATTGGGATTTTAAAATAGTTTGGGAAAATAAAAAGGAAATTTGAAAATAAAATATGAAATTGATACACTAGATTTTAAATAAGATTTTTAATTATGAAAAGGAAGTGGAATCTGAATGTACTTTGGTTTTGGGATATAGTTGGTTATTTAGGAAAGTAATTTACAAATGGAATTCAATATAGAAGTCGATTTGTAATCGATTAAGTACTGCGAAACCGTTATAAAAGGGAAATGGGACCATGGAATTTATAAACAAGGTTTATAGTGAAGTGATTATCAGTGGATAAATTGAAGTTATAAATTCATAGTGAGGATGTATAAGGAGTTGGGTAAATCAGTTTAAAAATAAATGATAGATTTATTTTTTAGAAATGTGAAAAGGAGATTTACAAAATTAGGATGTAAATCAAATTGGTGATAAATTGAGAGGGGTTTATAAATATTAGATTGGCTATATTGGAATTCATAAATACATTTTTCTGGGAAGTTAAGTTTGTTGAAAAAAGGAGGATTTTTAATTATTAACTAGGTAATTTAAAAAGTGTAAGAATATTTCATAAATTTAATTATTTAGTTGTTTTAAATTGTCTAAAGTATATTTAATTATTAAATGAGTTAGTTTATATTAAGTAGATTATTACAGTATTATTATTTTTAAAGATAAATTATTCAATATTTATATTATATGATAACTTTTATTTAAAGAGTATTTGCCTAAAATTAACTTGGAAATTTATATAGAAATTTTATAAGTATTATTTTGAGAAATTATTAAATGAAATTTTCGAAAAGTAATGGTATACTTTCATGGCGTAATCGAAGGCAGTGAGTGCCTACAGTTAAGTTTTGAATTTCTCTAGGATAGAGACGTAACCATTGAGCTGTGAGTCCATGGTTGATACCGTGTGGTGCTTTCCATCTTTATTTTAAAAGTTTTCAAATATTTTGATAAACGTACTTACTTTGATAAGACAAGCACATGAATTTTGATAAGAGATTTAATTTATTAAAATTAAATTAAAAAGAGATTTGGTGTGTTTTTTAGTGGAAATGAAATATTTGGTTGAATGATTGTTTATTTGATAGTTAAATAACCGATTATCAAATCTGGACCAAAAATATAACTCTAGGAATATCTAGGAGAAATACAGGAATTATATGGTACAGTTACCGTTCGAGGTGCTATAATGTATGTATAAACTCGTTTTATTCTTTTAGGATGATAGTAAGGAAATCCGTCCACTAACGGTTAGGAGGTGATCTCCGATCTTATTTTCGTCTGTTTATTTTCTAAAGAACCAGGGTTGAGTTTACCGAAAATATCGAACGTTGTCTTGAAGAGGCCGAGATCAGATAGGTTATCTGAAAACCACTTCGATCCAACGAATACGTTTTCGAAGTGAAAACAAGAGCATGGGGTCAAAGATAGAGCAGTGGAGTGCAAGAGCTAATCGCTACTAGTCCTAAGGATTTTTTTCCAAAATGGATGTAGTAGGAACAGTGCCTTCGGTTCCGTTCAGACCCAGAACGGACTTGTATGGATGAATGCTATCAGTACATTGTTATTGGAGGACAATGAGCATTCTAAGTGAAAAATTCCTTAAAAAGATAATCATAGCCTCTATCCTCATTAACTGGAATAACTGAAAAGCGAGGGAAATGCAGCAAGGCTAAGTGGGTCGCATCTAATTAGGGTATGTTTATCGCCTTTCTAGATACCGTTAGATATTATTACTATGATACATGGAAGGAGCTCGGAAAGGGTGGTAACACCCAGGGTGATAGCATATTCGGCTATCTAGGTCAGGGGTAGTCCGGTCTAGTGTTGCAGGGAATCTCAACGTGGTTCTCGGTACATTTTTCTAGACGTGTACTGTGACAGGCGGTACCCTAGTGCCTAACCATTCGTATGCAATCCATTCTCCAACACGTTCCTTTAGGGTTTTGGTTGTAGAGCCTAGTATGTTAGAAATTAATTAACTAACATGAAATGTTTTGGTTATCAAAAGGTAAAAACCCGTCGTGTTTATGTGTGACGTGGTCTTATGAGATACCTTTGATTTTCAATGGATTTTGATAACTTTAATAATTCAAATTGAGTGTGTTTTCTCATGCTAGTTTTCCAGACTGACTCGGGTGTTATTTAATTATAATACTCAGGCCGATACAGGATAGGATGCTATAGAGCTCAGATGACGAGCTGGATGACGAAGACGTATAATACGTATTTGATTTTATTCCGCTGTGTATAGTATGCTGTATATTCAGCATTTGTGAGGACAAGTTGTATAACTGTCCAGTATTGAGTTATTGATGTATTGTACTATGATGATGTAACGTATAAATAACAGTTGTAGTTTCTTTTTGTATAGAGACATGTTATTATCTATTATATATCGTTCCACTGCGATTGTGAGATTCTGTGTTGTTGTTTCTATTTTCTTCTTCTACCTCTTTCTTCTTTTTCCGTAATGATCTGGTATTTCTGGCATTCGATTGCTTGGCATGTAATACATTGGGCGTATTAATGTCGATTTTTTAGTGTTGAAAATCTCAGGCCGTGACCATAATAAATAATAATTATTATTTTTCCAAAACATTATTAGTAAGCCCTTGTTATTAATTCCAAGCCATATTTATTTTTAAAATAAATAAATTTTCAAATATTAAAATATCGATAAATAAAGTTTAAACGAACATTAAATATAAATAAGTAACCTCCAAAGCCAACCTTAAATATAAATAAGTAACTTTTAGCCAACATTAAATGTAAATAAATAGCTTTTAAAATAATATTAAATATAAATAAATAACTTTTAAAACAATATATAAATAATTAATTTCTTAGAAAAAGATAGATAAAAAGGTTGGAACCAAATAGAAATTAAATCCTTTAAAACAAAATATTTTCAAAACCGAATTTTGGATAAAAATCATTTCTTATCTCAAAACCAATTCCAATTCAAATGAAAATTTATTTCATTTACAGTATTTTTTTATTTAAAATACTACTTTCGAGGCTAATGGCTACCCAACGCTTAACAATATCGATATTGATTTTCTACCGTTACAGGGTTTAAGTTTGAGCATATAGCAATGTCATAACCCATAGTGTCAAACAATCAAGTTTTGATATTTAAATATTCATATAATAGGAATATTATTGAAATTAAACAAACAATAGCGAGGAATCCCGTTGAATCCCTCCAACCTGTCCCCCTGCATCACAGCTCATATATATCAACGCTATATATATATATATATATATATATATATATATATATATATATATATAACAATGGTAAGGAATCCAGTTGGATCCCTCCAACCTACTCCCCTGCATCACAAAAAATATATATCTATATAATAGGGGTCATCCGCTACTAGGTGAGTATTTAAAAAGATCATCAACTCCAGGGGCGGGGAAAAAACCAAATCAACTGACAAAACAGTAAATCATCCAAACATCCAATCAATAATTTTTGTCAACTATATAATATATTGGTTAAAAAAAAAGGTGAGTTTAACTCACTATTATTCCAGTTGTCGCCAAGGCATTTTGGTTCTATCTAAATACGAACAACGCTCGAATTTAGGTTAAATTTCTACAAGCACAAATCTAAACCAATCCAATTTCCTTTCGTACATCTCGCAGAGAGCGCAACACGACTGAACGCATTTGATTTGGACTAATATAAATTAGTTATTTAATTAATACGATTCCAAAATTAAATAATATATTTCTAATCCTTAATTACTATTAGTTTATAATTACCCTTATTAAAAAAATTAAACCGCCACTAATCCTCTCTCCGTCTCGTTCGATCCCCAACCTATGTCGAACTTTACCTCATCGCTGCCTCTGCTTGACTTGGCTAGAGGCCACCGCAACCTCACAGCATGGCCGCCTGACCTCCCTACCACCTTCGACACCGACGTTGGCCCCTAAATAACTCCCTCTGCCTCGAAAAACCCAAAACTTTGAACGACATTCAACTTCGAAATATCGACGCCGTCGATCATAAACGACCACCCCTCCATCATCATAACATACCCTTCCTCCTAACTACCTATCTCCACTAGTAGCTCCTCCCCTCATCCCTTAAATTGTCGTGTTGAAATCCAAGTTTTGCAGCGTCGTTAAGATGCTGCCCCCGCGCATAGAGTTGGCTCGATCCAACCTCCAAGTTGCTCCACTAGTCACCCTCTACACTTCTCCAGTTAAGATCGAGGCCTACAAATTCCTGAAAAGGTCCCAATGAATGTAGATCGTTGGATTTGTTATGTTGATCTGAGTTGAGAAAATGATTTTCTCTGATTTTGAACGTGATTTATACCAAGGAAGAAGGTATGGTTGAACATCTATTGGGAGTATGGTGAAGTATGGGCTGAATAGTAGAAGTATGGACTTGAATGTGGTTAAATTTATTATTTTAGTTTTTTTTATATATGTAACGGAACGAATTTTCGACCCTCGAAATCCGCATCTATTTGTTCACTATATAACTTGTCGAATATTCAAGTGTAGGAAATACCGATTGCTAGGGTTGAAGATGAAAAAGGTTGAAGAAAATAGAAACACAACACGGAATCTCACAATCTAGTGGAACAAAATATAATATATAATAACAGATTTCATACAAAGGAATCTGTAACTGTTTTATACTTACAATCATCATAGTACAACAATCAATACATCAATCTGGATAGTTATAATAACTTGTCCTCATTCACTGGAAATATAAATCAAGTACGAAAATATGTCTCTGTCATTTAGCTCATCTCCTGAGCTCTATAGCATCTTATCTTGAATCTTAAATACTCAGTCTGACCTAAGCATAATAATAAAATAAAACCTGAGTCAGTCTGGAAAACCAACGTGAGTAAAAACACTCAATTTGAATTATTAAAGTATCAAATCCTTTGAAAAGCAAAGGTATCTCATAAGACCGCGTCACACATAAACACGATGGGTTTTTCCCTTATGATAACCGAAACATTTGATATCAAAATCATCTAATATTATAACAGTTAGAAATTAAATAGAAAATAGCTCAAATGCTTGCATCTCACGTTTCAGCATAGTTGGACACAATCAAAACCGTACGACGCTTATTAGAGAATGGATTCCATACAATGATTAGACACCGGGGTACCACCTATCATAGTACACCTCTAGAAAAATGTACCAAGGACCTCTCCGGGATCCTCTACAACACAAGATCGGCCTTATCCCTAATTTGAAGAGAACCAAATATGTTGTCACCCCGGGTGTTCCCACTCTTAAAATCGAGCGCTCTCTTTTCCATGCACAACCATATCCATAATTTTAATATAACCGAAGGCATCTAGAAAGGTGATAACATACCCTAACTGGGCGTGACCCACTTAGCCTTGCTGCATCTCCCCTGATTTTCAGCCAATCCGGTTGTTGAGGCTTGAGGCTATGATAACCTTTCAAGAACAATTTCATTTAAAATGCTTATCGTCCTCCAATGATGATATTTTGATAGCATTCGTCCATACAAGTTGTCTTGGGTTTGGACAAACCAAATAACCGTTTTCACTATCTTCACGATATCCATTCGTAACGTTCAAACCGGATCAAAGTGGTTTTCGGATAATTAAATCCGATCTTGGTCTCTTCGAAATGATTAACGAAATTGGCCAATATTTGATAGTCGATTATTTAAATATCAAATAACATCCTTAAGCAGTCACTAGGCCCATACTAAAATTTTCCAAAATGTAACAGCCCGCAAATCCGTACTCCTTGAGTCAACCCTATTCTACAACAATCAACTCAAGTTTCACAGAAATACGAACCATTTGGGTTTAAGAAGAAGAGGTAGAAGAAGAGAAAACAAAATCAACATCAGAATCTAACCATCGCAGCAGAATAAAATATAATAGATAATAAATGATCTTTACTCAAAATCAAATATATTTGTTTATATATTACATCATCAGAGTACATCAATCACAGCTCAACATCAATATCATACAAATGAATACATAGTAACTCAATACAGCGGAATATATATATAAACAAGTACGAGAGTACGTGTCGTCATCCAGCTCGTCTCTTGAGCTCCACAGCATTTCCTGTATCCTATAATACTCGGTCTGACCCGAGCATTACAGTTAAATAATACCCGAGTCAGTCTGGAATACCAGCGTGAGAAAATCACACCCAATTGATTATTAAAGTTTCAAAAATCCTTTGAAAACAAAAGCATCTCGTAAGACCACGCCACAAATAAACATGTCGGGTTTTTACCTTACGATAGCTAAAACATTTTTATTAAAGTTCTCTGATATTATAATAGTGTCTATAGAAAGTAAAATAGAATCTAGCTGAAATGCTTGCATCTCACGTTTCAGCAATAGTTGGGCACAATCAAAACCGTACGGGCGCGTAGGGAAAATGGATTCCAACTAATGGCTAGGCACTGGGGTACCACCTGTCACAGTACCTGGTCTAGATCAGCGTACCGAGGAGCCACCTTAACTCCCCTGCAACACAAGACCGGAACCATCCCTTACTGGACAGTCCCGGGCAAGATCACCCCGCGGTTGGGATCAGCAACCGCCCACTAAGCCGAAATAAAGGGACATCTAGACAGGGATGACCCCACCCTCCAATGGGGGCTACCCACGAAGCCTTGCTGCATATCCCCTGATTTTCAGCCATTCCCATTTGATGAGGCTTGAGGCTAAGCGTTACCTTTTTAGAATATATTCCTTAGAATGCCCATCGTCCACCTGACGATGTTTCGCAAGCATTCATCCATACAAGTCCGTCCCGGGTTCGAACGGAACCGAAGGCACTATTCCTACTACATCCATTTTGGAAATATCCTCAGGATTAGTAGTGACTAGCCCTTGCACTTCACTGCTCCATCTTCGAATCCAAAATCGTTTTTCACGAAACGTACAAACCGGATCGAAGTGGTTTTCGAGAAATTAATCTCGATTCCGGACTCTTCGAAACGATCAACGCATTGTCCAATATTGATAGTCGGCTATTTAACTATCAATTTCTATTCACAACCATCCATCAAACAATAATTTTCCAAATTATTTATTAATCCCAAAATATCTTCACAAGATATATTCCTATTTTCAATCCTTTGAAAACAGTTTCAAAACCATCCTTCTTTTCAGAATAAACTTTCCCAATATTTTCTATCCCCACTGAAATTGCCAAGCACAAAACTAGATTTTAAAAATAATTTAAAACACTTTACTTTAAAATATATACCTTCAAAACATTTAAATTAAAACTATTTCAATAATTTGTTAAAAACACATATTAAATGAATAATTGAAAATAAGGTTACTTAATAAATATAAAACTAGATTTATACTTTTTAAAACATAATATTAAGACATTTTTTTTAAAATAATTACTACTATAATAAATAAAAAGAAAATACTTACTTAAGAACTTAAATATTAGAAATAAGAAATTTTCCAACACTTGCTTTTAAACAACTTTTAATCTTTTAACTTATATTTAAAAATTTACTTTGAAAACGTACTTGGTTATCCAGGGAGAATTCCAACTTCAATCATTTAAATCAATTTCCCAAATTGATTACCAATTTATTTCCTTTTAATTCGAAATCTATTAATTTCAGATTTCATTTCTTGATTATAATTTAAAATTACTTTAACTAAAAATTCCAAATTTTAGATTTCTCAATTACTTCTTTGTTCTTTTAAATAAATTTATACTTTGAATTTTAAAATAATTCTTTATTCCTTTAATTGATATAACTTAAGTTTACAATTCATCAATTTCATTTTATTAAAAATTACATTTCTCTTCATACTCGAAGTTATTTATTATTATTTTCATATTACTTCTATTTCTTTTCAATTCATTCTTAATTTATTCAAACTTTCTATAATTATTTCGCTTACAAATTTACTTCCTTTTAATTTCCTTCAACAATCCAATTCATATATTTTGGTAATTCATGATACCCGAATATCCAATCAAACCATACATTCAATATTCCAATATAACTCATCATAGGATATCAAATAATCAAAACAAAGAATATTGAATAATTTAAATAAATGTGAGGGGTCCAGTTGGATCCCTCCAACCTGTTTTCCCTACATCCACAAATGTTAGCACAATATACTAAGCCAATTCCAAAATATACCAGACTAAAGCACATCAATCAATTCAACCATTCAAGCAATTATTTAAATTTAATCATTTAAATTTAAATTATACTGAGTGAGATTAACTCACCTTTGCCTTTTAATTTGCCATCATATCCATCTCGACTTGTGTTTCATGACCTTGAACAAACATTAGATTATTTTATTAATATTCCAACTAATCGAACCAATAATTTCCATTTGCTAAATTTGATTTAATTAAAACATAATTTTATTTAAACTAATTTTCGTTTAATAAATTATTTTTAAAACTAACATAAGTTAAATATGCTCATAGAACAGACAGATCACTTTAATAATTTATTTATTTATTTATTTATTTTTTAAAACAGGCCAGTAATTTAAAATGTGAGTATGTCTACTGCTTTTTATTTTGAAACTACATATATATTTTTATAAAATAATCTATATAAATCTAAAGATCTAATTTTTACATGAACTCTACAAACATTTTGAATTTCTGTATATATATATATACATATATTTTATTAACAGTACTTCAAAATATGTACATATATCGATTCTCTTCTTTTTATTTTTATTTTTATTTTTGCATATATATATATACATGTTAAATTGAAATAGCTATGTATTAGATTGAAAACAGAAAATAAAACTACAGTACCTCACTGTCAAAACCCACTCGCGACTCGAGCAAATCCTACTATGTTGAAACCCTTTTGTCTTGAAGCCCAGGCCGCCCCATCTCCAAACGCTCGCGAAAGCGAAATCCACTCGAGATTTCAACCCTAAATCGCCTCGAACAAGCACGAGTGCTTCAGCCGCTCGTCCCGCGAGTTTCCCCCAACCAACTCGCCTCATAGCGTGATGCCTGGTCGTCGACGTTCGCCCAAATCTGGAGCATGACCTCTGCCATCTTCGATCGTGCAGGCGAGCTCCCTCGATTCTAATGAACTCGACATCGAAATCCCACAAAAGAAGCTCGGCCATTCCTTTTGATTCGCCCCTCCCCAGCTTTTGGTTTTTTTTTTTTATAAACCCGCGTTCGATTTGAAGAAAGTGGCTTCGGCCTGTATAAATTTTATTTTGTGAAGTTTTGAATTTGAAGAAAGGAGAAGAGAAGCTCCGTTATTCCTCTGGTTCGAGTTTATAAGATGAATGGGAAATTTCAAGCAGAGGAAAATAGATCTGTTATTCGAATTTATAAGGAGCAAGTGATAATTTCATTTTTAAGAAAAAGAAAGCATCTTCGGTCCTAATTGTACCCTTTTTTTTTATGCGGCTGAAAGCTTCCGCTTGAAGCTTCCTCCCTTTTTTTTCGACTGTTAATATTAAAAAGAGGAAACGTTTTGAGACGCTTTGCTACTGTGTTTTGAGTAGAAAGCAAAAACAAATTCTGACGTTTAACTTATTAACCAGTCAAGGTATATGCTATTTTTTTATTTTAAATCGTCTCGAATTTTCGATATAGATTTAAGCGCGTTTATATGTCGTACGCTCACACAACAACTCCGATCCATACGAAATTTTAAATCCGATGATAATACAATATTACGGATCCAATGGAACTGGTTCCGTCGAATTCCGAAACTGTGCTTCGGAAGGCTATTTTTAAATTCAATTTAAACGATATAAATTTCAACACTTAACAAACCATTTTCAAATTTGATTTCATCACTTATATTCTCTTCAGCATTATCAATCTAAATGTTTATAAGCCTTCAAATTATTTTTAACAGGCTTTAAAACTCTAGATTAAACATTTGAACCAACTTCAACTTATTTAATTCAATAATTTAATTATCAAATAATTGGTGATATTCGTAATTCAAGTTAAAATTACTCTATTGAATATTTAAAATCAATTAAATATTCCGATTTTAAATGTTCAAAAATTACGGGTCGTCACATTCCTTCCCCCTTAAAAGAATTTCGTCCCCGAAATTACCAGTTAGGAAGAATGATTCAATACCCTTTTACTTTTCCCAAAACCAATCAGTTCTTAACAATTCAACATCTTACCAACTATCTTTTTAAAGACTCATCATCATTCTTACTAACTTACTAAACTTCTTTCCTTAGGTTCCTACCAATATCATTAACCCAATTCATTCGAATTTAAATTTTAAACCCGATTTAAATTTTCAAAAATTTCTCAAAATTTTTCTAACTCTCTAAATTTTCGAAAAATTTCACCAGCGTCTCCTTTGCGCAGCTAGCTCGGTACTACTACAAAATGGCTCTACGGCCTCCCAAATCCAAAAAGAAAACAAAAGGCCAAGTAGCTCAATCCAAATCCAAATCCAAATCCCAATCAAATTCCATACCAAATTTAAATACATACCTTTTGTCGAGCATTTCAAATTTTATCTTTTTATATCAAACCCAAATTTCTTTTTCCCTTTATAATACCTGCATACCTGCTTAGCACCAATATCCAAACACAATATTCCACAACATTTTATCGACTTTCTCACAAAATGTCAACATCTATTCATTCCAGTATTGACTTAAATTACATTGGTAGTATCAATTTCCATTTAAGACTTCACCATTCCTTCTTAAATTTAGTATAAGCATTTTATATACTTCTTTATTTATTTTCATCTTACCATTTTAGTTTATATCCATTTCTATCCACAACGATTCTTTCATTTCCATACGAATTCAATTTATTTTCAACTCTAAACTTTAAATTTTATTTTTCATTTATAACTAATTCACGTCATTATTTTAATTAGCTCCATTTACTAACTTTTTTCAATTCTTAGTTTGAAATTGTTTTGTCGTTAATAAATTTTCCAAAAATTTTCAAAATTTTCTAACTCCCAAAATTTCTGAAAATTTTTGGCAGAGTCTCCTTTGTACGGAGGAGTTTTTGCAATTTGACAAAAGAGATAAATATATATACATCGACCCACCCGGTCGGAAAAATCAAAAACAGTTCATATTTCCTATTTTAATTGTGTAGGCGTACCTTATTTAGCATTTTAAGCAAGCAGCTTATTATTTTTAGCAAATAGCACAACCAAATCCAGCCACACGGCTTCCAGGTACCTGTACTTACTCAATTTAAACATGTAAGTGCCAAATATATGCAGTTTAGCTATATTTTACTTATTTATAATAGTTAAAACATATGAATTCTAAAAGAAACTCATACCAAACATTTTTCTGTAAGCAATTTATATAGTTTCCATGCTAATTCAACTGTTCCAATTTATTTATAACCATTTTCACTCAATTCGAATGGTTTTCGATTCATTCGTACATAATTCCATCAATTTGAATGGTTTAGAATTCAATTGCTTACTTTTAATTTATTCTTAAGCAAATTGAACTCATATTTAATTCAATTGCTCTCAAAATCAATTTATTTTACTTCTATCAACTCATAGAAATTTTAATTACTTCCATTTACATCCGATGATATTTATTTTATGCAAATTTAACAAAATCTATGTGAACAACCAAATATTTATGTTGTATAACCAGTTTAAATGGATTTTAACTCGATTTATACTTAATCCTATTTCATTCTCAAATTTATTCATAATCTAAATATTCTCATTTCAATGTATATCAAATTTTGAATACATTCACTTGCATTTCATTTTATTACCAAACTAGTTCATCCAAAACTATTAACAGCTTAGGTTCATCTTCATTACTAATTAAATTCCTTCTTATCTTAATCCAGTCTCAATCATTTATTTAGCTCGACGCATTCCATTTAAATTTCATTTACAGTCCATTCATTTACATTTCATTCCATATTTGTTTATTCCAAACTATTTTATTTAGCTCAAAGACAATCCAAGCTATTTCATTCAATAACCATTTCTCAACTTATTTAAGCCTCATTTCATTTGATACTTATTTATTCCATCATTTATTTATTCAATATAATTAGTTTATCCACATTCAATTCATTTTAAATTTTTATTTCCTTAAATATTATTTACAACCCACCAAATTTTATTCCGATCCAAATTTATTTTTTACTTGGTTTAAATTCCATCCAATATCTTTAAACTTGGTTTTTAAGTTGAATTCAATTCAACTTTCCTTCATTCATTTAGCTTAAGTCCATTAACCTCAATTTATTCAAATTTTACACTTAAACTCATTTTCATTTTACAAGTAAATTTTCTCTTTTCAGTTTAACTTGATTTTATTCTAATCCAATCCCATTTTAAATCTGCAAATTTTATTTGATTGGTTATTATAAAATTTAACTTTCCAGATTCAACTCATTCCATTTATTACCTGGCTGTTTTCCAGGTTATCTTCACTTATTTGGATTTTATTTGCACATTCAAACCATTGCTATTTTAATCCATTTACATTTTTTATTTGGTACATTTCCAATTATACTTAATTTGTTAACACTTCAAGCTAAATTTTCAATTCATAACTCAAGTTTTAAATCCACTATCCATTTTCAATTGACCACCCAATTTTATTAACCACAATATAATTACATTTACATCACTATCAATCCAAGTCGAATTCGATTCATGACTTGAGTTCACTTCATCATAAACTCACCATTCAATTACATTAACTAATTTATTATCTAAGTAGTTCTTTCCTTATTTATAATCCAATACTTGAATTTTAACTCCAAATATCACTCCATTAAATTTTCTTAGTTCAATTTAGTTTATAATTCAAGTTTTGATTTTATTTCTATTCTCCAATTCATCAATACTATTTATTTTGGATTTTCTATCCCATTTTCAATTTATAAGTCACAACTTATATCTCATACAATCACACTCATTCTAGGCTTGAATATATTCATCCTTTATTTTTAACTCAAGCCTTCTATTTATTTATAGCCCAAGCATATTTTATTTCTATGGATTTTTAATTCTCTTACAAGTTATTCTAATTTATTTATTTCCATTCCAACCCTTATTCAATTTATTTGTTTCATTTATTTAAGTAAGAATATAATTCCATTCATAGTTCAATTGAATTCTTATTCCAATTCAATTTAATTTTACTCCAATTTATTTAACTTAATTCGATTTCAACTTACTTCGAATACAACTGGATATTAATTTCAGCCTAATTCCAATTAATTTCAATCCAGTTATATTTTTATTTTATCAATCCAAGTTAATTTCATTTTAACTCTTCACTTTAGATTTTCATTCCACTATCTAAAGCTTATATTTCCTTTCTACTTTAAAAATATCATCTTAACTTATAAGCTTATAATCCATCTCATCAGGAATTTAAAAACACCGGCTTTTGGTTTCAAATTAATTTGAAATCTCCAACATTTTAAAATCACATTTCTCAAAAATTAAACCAAACCCGGTTTTATTCCCAACAAATTTCCTTTGGAATTTCAAAAACAACTTGCTTTTCTGAGAAAATAAATTTTTTTTTGTAGCAATCTATCACTTAGAAACTCGAAAATGAACATCGATGATGCTGCAGTCATCACCGAAGTTATTTTCCAGTGACTGAAGTGAATTCAATGCTATTTCACTTCCAAAATCCATTTTAAAACAAATTTCCATTCAGAATTACTTCCAAAACAATAATGCCTTCATTTATCATTAAAACACTTCTATAAACATTTCCAAATTTCCGGGTTTTTTTTTTAAATTTTCCAATCCTGTTTGAATAAATCTTTACTAAAATTCATTTGCACAGCTTATGCTCCTACAAATTCTCATGTGATTATATTTCAATTATGATTTACATCTATAATTCTTATTTATAAATTTTATTTTATAATGAATTTATTCCCTTAAACTTGGGTTATATTTACAATTTCTAGTTAAATTTTCACTTAACAATGATAATACTTAAATATTATTCATCCTAACATCCAAACAACCATACATTAGCTAAAATAGTTTACAAAACTTTTATTTATATCAAAATACATTTTGGGTAAAATTATTTCATTCACCCACATTTAAAACAATACCATGTCGATTGTTCTATTCAAGTGTTTAGAAACCCTTTCGATACAGTTGTCCAGACTGTGCCGACGAAGGTTCATATGCCACTCAATAAACCGATCAACACAATATTAAAACAATTTATATTCACTAACAAATACGCGCTCATATTTATTAATACGCTCAAACTCATTCTAGAGTACTATAGACTCTATTTTATGAGTAATTCCCACTAGAGCCAAGGTTATCACCAACCTAAGCTCTGATACCAAGTGTAACAGCCCGCAAATCCGTACCCCTTGAGTCAACCCTATTCTACAACAATCAACTCAAGTTGCACAGAAATACGAACCATTAGGGTTTAAGAAGAAGAGGTAGAAGAAGAGAAAACAAAATCAACATCAGAATCTAACCATCGCAGCGGAATAAAATATAATAGATAATAAATGATCTTTACTCAAAATCAAATATATTTGTTTATATATTACATCATCAGAGTACATCAATCACAGCTCAACATCAATATCATACAAATGAATACATAGCAACTCAATACAGCGGAATATATATATAAACAAGTACGAGAGTACGTGTCGTCATCCAGCTCGTCTCCTGAGCTCCACAGCATTTCCTGTATCCTATAATACTCGGTCTGACCCGAGCATTACAGTTAAATAATACCCGAGTCAGTCTGGAATACCAGCGTGAGAAAATCATACCCAATTGATTATTAAAGTTTCAAAAATCCTTTGAAAACAAAAGCATCTCGTAAGACCACGCCACAAATAAACATGTCGGGTTTTTACCTTACGATAGCTAAAACATTTTTATTAAAGTTCTCTGATATTATAATAGTGTCTATAGAAAGTAAAATAGAATCTAGCTGAAATGCTTGCATATCACGTTTCAGCAATAGTTAGGCACAATCAAAACCGTACGGGCGCGTAGGGAAAATGGATTCCAACTAATGGCTAGGCACTGGGTACCACCTGTCACAGTACCTGGTCTAGATCAGCGTACCGAGGAGCCACCCTAACTCCCCTGCAACACAAGACCGGAACCATCCCTTACTGGACAGTCCCGAGCAAGATCACCCCGCGGTTGGGATCAGCAACCGCCCACTAAGCCGAAATAAAGGGACATCTAGACAGGGATGACCTCACCCTCCAGTGGGGGCTACCGACGAAGCCTTGCTGCATATCCCCTGATTTTCTGCCATTCCCATTTGATGAGGCTTGAGGCTAAGCGTTACCTTTTTAGAATATATTCCTTAGAATGCCCATCGTCCACCTGACGATGTTTCGCAAGCATTCATCCATACAAGTCCGTCCCGGGTTCAAACGGAACCGAAGGCACTATTCCTACTACATCCATTTTGGAAATATCCTCAGGATTAGTAGCGACTAGCCCTTGCACTTCACTGCTCCATCTTCGAATCCAAAATCGTTTTTCACGAAACGTACAAACCGGATCGAAGTGGTTTTCGAGAAATTAATCTCGATCCCGGACTCTTCGAAACGATCAACGCATTGTCCAATATTGATAGTCGGTTATTTAACTATCAATTTCTATTCACAACCATCCATCAAACAATAATTTTCCAAATTATTTATTAATCCCAAAATATCTTCACAAGATATATTCCTATTTTCAATCCTTTGAAAACAGTTTCAAAACCATCCTTCTTTTCAGAATAAACTTTCCCAATATTTTCTATCCCCACTGAAATTGCCAAGCACAAAACTAGATTTTAAAAATAATTTAAAACACTTTACTTTAAAATATATACCTTCAAAACATTTAAATTAAAACTATTTCAATAATTTGTTAAAAACACATATTAAATGAATAATTGAAAATAAGGTTACTTAATAAATATAAAACTAGATTTATACTTTTTAAAACATAATATTAAGACATTTTTTTTAAATAATTACTACTATAATAAATAAAAAGAAAATACTTACTTAAGAACTTAAATATTAGAAATAAGAAATTTTCCAACACTTGCTTTTAAACAACTTTTAATCTTTTAACTTATATTTAAAAATTTACTTTGAAAACGTACTTGGTTGTCCAGGGAGAATTCCAACTTCAATCACTTAAATCAATTTCCCAAATTGATTTCCAATTTATTTCCTTTTAATTCAGAATCTATTAATTTCAGATTTCATTTCTTGATTATAATTTAAAAATACTTTAACTAAAAATTCCAAATTTTAGATTTCTCAATTACTTCTTTGTTCTTTTAAATAAATTTATACTTTGAATTTTAAAATAATTCTTTATTCCTTTAATTGATATAACTTAAGTTTACAATTCATCAATTTCATTTTATTAAAAATTACATTTCTCTTCATACTCGAAGTTATTTATTATTATTTTCATATTACTTCTATTTCTTTTCAATTCATTCTTAATTTATTCAAACTTTCTATAATTATTTCGCTTACAAATTTACTTCCTTTTAATTTCCTTCAACAATCCAATTCATATATTGGTAATTCATGATACCCGAATATCCAATCAAACCATACATTCAATATTCCAATATAACTCATCATAGGATATCAAATAATCAAAACAAAGAATATTGAATAATTTAAATAAATGTGAGGGGTCCAGTTGGATCCCTCCAACCTGTTTTCCCTACATCCACAAATGTTAGCACAATATAATATGCCAATTCCAAAATATACCAGACTAAAGCACATCAATCAATTCAACCATTCAAGCAATTATTTAAATTTAATCATTTAAATTTAAATTATACTGAGTGAGATTAACTCACCTTTGCCTTTTAATTTGCCGTCATATCCATCTCGACTTGTGTTTCATGACCTTGAACAAACATTAGATTATTTTATTAATATTCCAACTAATCGAACCAATAATTTCCATTTGCTAAATTTGATTTAATTAAAACATAATTTTATTTAAACTAATTTTCGTTTAATAAATTATTTTTAAAACTAACATAAGTTAAATATGCTCATAGAACAGACAGATCACTTTAATAATTTATTTATTTATTTATTTTTTAAAACAGGCCAGTAATTTAAAATGTGAGTATGTCTACTGCTTTTTATTTTGAAACTACATATATATATTTTTATAAAATAATCTATATAAATCTAAAGATCTAATTTTTACATGAACTCTACAAACATTTGGAATTTCTGTATATATATATATATATATATATACATATATATTATTAACAGTACTTCATAATATGTACAAATATCGATTCTCTTCTTTTTATTTTTATTTTTATTTTTGCATATATATATATATATATATATATATATAAATATATATATATACATGTTAAATTGAAATAGCTATGTATTAGATTGAAAACAGAAAATAAAACTACAGTACCTCATTGTCAAAACCCACTCGCGACTCGAGCAAATCCTACTATGTTGAAACCCTTTTGTCTTGAAGCCCAGGCCGCCCCATCTCCAAACGCTCGCGAAAGCGAAATCCACTCGAGATTTCAACCCTAAATCGCCTCGAACAAGCACGAGTGCTTCAGTCGCTCGTCCCGCGAGTTTCCCCCAACCAACTCGCCTCATAGCGTGATGCCTGGTCGTCGACGTTCGCCCAAATCTGGAGCATGACCTCTGCCATCTTCGATCGTGCAGGCGAGCTCCCTCGATTCTAATGAACTCGACATCGAAATCCCACAAAAGAAGCTCGGCCATTCCTTTTGATTCGCCCCTCCCCCGCTTTTGGTTTTTTTTTTTTTTTTTTTTATAAACCCGCGTTCGATTTGAAGAAAGTGGCTTCGGCCTGTATAAATTTTATTTTGTGAAGTTTTGAATTTGAAGAAAGGAGAAGAGAAGCTCCGTTATTCCTCTGGTTCGAGTTTATAAGATGAATGGGAAATTTCAAGCAGAGGAAGATAGATCTGTTATTCGAATTTATAAGGAGCAAGTGATAATTTCAATTTTTAAGAAAAAGAAAGCATCTTCGGTCCTAATTGTACCCTTTTTTTTATGCGGCTGAAAGCTTCCGCTTGAAGCTTCCTCCCTTTTTTTCGACTGTTAATATTAAAAAGAGGAAACGTTTTGAGACGCTTTGCTACTGTGTTTTGAGTAGAAAGCAAAAACAAATTCTGACGTTTAACTTATTAACCAGTCAAGGTATATGCTATTTTTTTATTTTAAATCGTCTCGAATTTTCGATATAGATTTAAGCGCGTTTATATGTCGTACGCTCACACAACAACTCCGATCCATACGAAATTTGAAATCCGATGATAATACAATATTACGGATCCAATGGAACTGGTTCCGTCGAATTCCGAAACTGTGCTTCGGAAGGCTATTTTTAAATTCAATTTAAACGATATAAATTTCAACACTTAACAAACCATTTTCAAATTTGATTTCATCACTTATATTCTCTTCAGTATTATCAATATAAATGTTTATAAGCCTTCAAATTATTTTTAACAGGCTTTAAAACTCTAGATTAAACATTTGAACCAACTTCAACTTGTTTAATTCAATAATTTAATTATCAAATAATTGGTGATATTCGTAATTCAAGTTAAAATTACTCTATTGAATATTTAAAATCAATTAAATATTCCGATTTTAAATGTTCAAAAATTACGGGTCGTCACACAAAATTTATTTTCAAATATCTTTATAAGATATATATTCAAATCCCTTCCAAAATTTCAACATTTGAGACAACTCAATTACTTATATCCATATCAAGATATTTCAAACCATCTTTTATTTCAACACTTAGAAAAATATTTAAAAATATATTTTTCTAAACCCTTTACTTCTCAACATTCAAGAAAGTTCCATTTTTTTTCTCTTTTCTCAAAATCTTTCACAATTTTTATTATAAATTCCTTAACTCGTTTATAACAAATTCTATAAGTTCCGGGGTTCCTTGATTATTCTCCTCTAATATTTCCAAAGCCAAATACCCTTGTCTATAATTTCAACTCCCTTTTCTACTTCTTTTATGAATTCTATCACATTTTTCGAAGTTCACTCTTCTTTAACTGCTTTGGAAATTTCCTTACATTTTCTCAAATTCCATTTTGAGAATTCTCATATTTCCATTTACTGAATAAACTCCATTTCCAAATCTCGAGAAGATTTACAGATAAATTTAAATCATTACAAAACTAAATAAATATATGTATAATAAGTATTTTAAAGAATAATAATTTATTTTTAAAACATGTGCAAGTAATTATTTAAAATATCAGACACTTTTTAAATAAAACATTAGTAATTCATTTCCAATCCATCTTTAATTAAAACTAATCGATTTGCAAAGCTTGTTATAAAAAATTTAGAATTTAATTCCAATTAATATTAGATATTTGAAAAACGCACTTCCGAAGTATTTCAATACTAACTAGTTTCAAATTACACAGTTAAATAAATAAATTTCCCTTTTTAAACTAAAAACTTAACTTCTTAAATAAATATATTTTTAAAATCCCAAGAACCAATTCAATTTATATATCCTCTTGATTTACCACACATCGATCCCATTTCGATTTTCTAACCATCTTCACTTTTCAAAAATAGAATTCGCTACTTCCCCCAAAAATCTATTTTTAATATCTCTATATAAATTCACCCTATGAAATTATATTCCAATTTATTAATGATATCATTTCCCAATTTACAAAACATCGTTTATAAATTTACAAACTCCCCTGGTTTTACTTGTTTATAAAAATTAATCTTATTTATAAAATTCTATTCTTATAAATCCATTTCCTTATAAATTCCATTTATTTTACAAATATATTTTTTATCGATTTCCACTTCTTTCCCATAAATCTAGAATACCACTTGAAAATTCCACTGTTAAAAATCCTTTAAATAGCTTAATTTTAAAATCTCTAGTTAAAATATTTTACGAACAGTTAAGTGCAACTCCAAATAAAATTATTATTTTATCTAAATCTATGTCCCTTAAATAATCCAAATTTCGATATAAATATTTTTATATTCAAAATTTTATTTTAAATCCTTTCAAATTCCAAAAATAATATTTATGGTATTAAAATACCAAAAATTAGGCCAATGCTACTATAGCATCCAATAATTCACGTTAGAACAATAATCTATAACAGATTATTCTAACACATTATATATTATTATATATAAAAAAACAATCAATATAAACTTTTGAGGAATCCAGTTGGACCCCTCCAACATGTTTTCCCAACATCCACAGATATTAACACAACATAAAATTACCAATCCCGCTACAAGGGGCATATCGTGGTATATAGGGTCATCCGCTATTATGAAGGGTGCATAGGGTCTCATCCGCTAAAATATGCAGGAATATCAATCCAACTACTAATACATATACCACTATATATATAGTATAATATTAAACTAATAAATATGTATCTATTCAACCAATCGTCCAATAAATAATTTTAATTATTTTGATTTAAACTAGTTAACCAAATCAAGTAGGATTTACTCACCTTTATTTTCGAATCTGTCAACCGTTCCAATTTCCACACTTTATCTCCATTTTGAAATGTTTGTCGCTACGATCCTACATAACTCGTGTTTGCAATTTTAAACCTCGCACGAAAAATTTAAGAATTATATAAGTTAACAATTTTTTATACTTATAGATTTTACTTTTATTAACTTTAATCAAAACAAATTACTACATACCTTCCGCTCAAGCTCAACAACACGACCAGAACAGGTGTCACCACGCCTTCCATGTCACGTACACACAGACCCAAATCCTTTCTCCTAAAACGAGAAATACTGCTCCACCTTATATCCAGTTTGAAATTTCCCTTCCCACTGCTACGAGCAACTGACCCAACACCCATACAAAGATCGGCCATCACCAGAATCAAGTCGCTCCACCATTCGCATCGAGCAGCAGCGACCATGTTCGATCGGCAAAATGGGACTACGAGCTCTTGTATGAGAACCCATGCCACTGCACTTCGCCTCGCACCTCCACAATTACCCATCACTGGAGAACTAACATAACGCGATAAAAAACTCAAGATCGACCCACTAACTCTTGACCTCCAGGTGAGCCGCCGCCTCTATTCGAAGTCGAGAACTTTGGTCATGATGCACGAGATCGATCGTATGACCGTTTTCTTTTTTTTCAAATTTTCGAATGAAATTCAGTTTGATTTCATTTCCTTTTTTCCTTCATGTAAAAGTTCGAACTGAAAAGAAGATGAAAATGGGTTCATTCTTTTTAAAAAGAAAAAAGGGAAGGGCCGTATGTTTCAGAAAGAAAAAGGCATGCGACTTATAGTTAAAAGGGACTCAACTGTTCATTTGATTTAACCCTTATTATATATATATATGTATGTATGTATGTATGTATTAAATATCTCGAATCACATGTCTTGAAATCTTGACCTCCTATTGATGTGTGCCACCTGACATTCTTGATGTTATACTGCTATTCCGAGCTCAATGGAACGAGTTTCGAGACTTATTTCGGTCGTATGGAGAAGATAGCTTTTTAAATCGATTATTCAAATTAAATTCAACTAAATTATTTCTAGGCGTTTTCAGATTGTACGACCAAATGGTAAATCCAAATGCTATGAAATTTAAAACCGATAAAAATACACTATTACAGATCCAATGGAATTAGTTTCGTCGAATTCCGAGACTGTGCCCTTGATCGCTATTTTAACGCGTCGATTAAATCGACAATTTCAAAAATTGCTGGAACCATTCAAAATTTCAGTTTTAAAACTTATTAACTCCAATTTTAATTCAAATAGAATTTATATCAACATCAGAAGTCACTTACAATTCATATTCAATTCAAATCCAATTATTTAAATGATTTTCAATTATTAATTCAACAACTAATTTTTATCAAATAAATCGCTATATTTTTGGAACTTAAGTTTTATTCCACTTATTTGATCGATAAACTTCATATTAAAATTCCATTTACATTTCAAATTCAATATTAAAAACCAATTAAATGTCCAAAATCAACGACCAAAAATCTGGGTCATTACAATATATTCATCCAAAGCACCTCAAGATCTCGAATTCCAAATGAGCCATGCCGCCTGGCATTCTATAGGTAATACCGCTATTCCGAATGCATTAAAACTAGTCTCGAGATTTATTTCGATCATATGCATAAGTTAACTTTTAGAATCCAATTATATTATATAAATTTTAAAGTTAATATATAAGCGTTTCAAACTCGTATGACCACACGATTCATCCAATTGCCAAAAAAATTATTATCATAATTTTTTTTACTATTACGAGTGAAATGAAACCGGTTTCCTCGAAATCTGAAATATTGTCCCGGAAGGCTATTTTTACACGTTAACTAAAACGAATTATTAAAACCAAATTAATCACTTTTAAATTGAAATTAATCGCTTTTAAATCTAAATTAAAAGTTTGTTAATTTCATTCTTATTTAAATAGAATTTAAATCATATTTCAAAATCATTTTTATTCACATTAAATTCAAGATTTAATTACTTAAATAATTTCAAATTTCCAAATAACCAATATATTTGTATTTTAAGCTATTTAACTTAAAAAATAATTAAATATTAAATATTTAAAAATTAATTGACAAAAATTCTTAGTCGTTACATCCTCCTCCCTTAAAAGAATTTTGTCTCCGAAATTTCTAATTAAGAAAAATGCCACAAACCCATTAACCTTTTAAAACCAATTAGTTGAAATAGATAGCCAACTTTTTTAAGCCTTTAAATTCATTCACCAATACCAACTAATATCATTCCAAGTTATAACACCAAAAATCAAATTTTTGTTATCGTAAATTTTCTAAAAATTATAAAACAATTATAACATCTTAAATTTATGGAAAATTCCGCCAACGTCTCTTTTGCACGTCGCGAACGGAACAACTACAACTTGCCACTTCGGGCCTAAACTAATAAAAGCCAAGTGGCTCAATCATAAAACCATCAAACCAAATAACAATATAAACATGTACATATTTGTCGGGCAACCAAATTCTAATCATGAAACCAAAGGCATCTAACTAGCTCTTGCTTTTATATACCTGCATCTTATTTACTAATGATATCCAATCATATAATTCATAACCATATCAAATTACATTTTTCAATGTCAACATTTAATTTATTAATGCCCATATGATGTATATATATCATCCGTATGTAATATCATATCCGATAACTCACTCAATCACACAATCTCACTTCCAAACTAGCATCGTTCACACTACCACTCTAGTGCGAACTCCAATCCAGTTCCTTGATTAGAAACCGCCATCCTCCTTGCATAGCTATATACTATGATAGAGAATTCTAGAATCAATGAAAAATTCAAATCTAGTGCCCGCCATCGAGAACCGATTTGAAAATTTCTAAATTGGACCGATGTAAATCATCTTGAAATCGTATATTCAAATCTGGATTGAACAATTATGCAAATAAAATAATATATGTACAAATTTCGTATTTATTTCAATTGGTTTCTCATTATATCTCATACCTTTTTTAGTTCAGATTCTTTTATTTACATTCATTTATTATTTAGGATATTTCGTTGAATACTAATATCATTTAAAAACAATTCCATCAAATTTTACTTAAGTTTATTATAAACATTTTATACTACCACTTATGTTTATTATTACCTCACAACTTAAGTTCATATTCAATTCTGTCAAACGACATTTCAAAACCATATTCAATTCACTGCTTTATTTAATTAGTTCATTTCGTCATTTTATTTCAAATCACAACCAATTTCATTTTTTAAATAATCATTTCATTAACTTGACATAAGTTAAATTTCATTTTCAATTTTGTTTTCTCTAACATTCGTTTCAACAATTTAAAGCTTTGTTTTAACTTATTATTCCTCAAATTATAAGTTACAAAACTAATTTCTTACAATTTCAATAAAATACTTAGATAAAAAATTTCAAATTTTAAAACTCTGTTATATTTCAACTCTATTCTGAAGTAATACATAATATATTATATTTCTCTTTTTGTATAAGGAAACATATTTGGGATTTAAATCAAAAATTATTTTACCAAACAAATCTCCTGTAGTAGTAGTTCCTCTCTTGGAAACCCAAAAATGAACGTCGATGGTGATGCAGTCATTATCGGAATTATTTTCAAGCGACCGAAGTGAGTTTAGTGCTTCTATTTCTTTTAAATTCCACTTTAAAAAAATTCACTCAAAAATATTTTCGAAACAATACTATGATTATTCTTCCAAAAACTTTGAAAAACAAATTTCAAAATCACTGAGTTTTAAATTCTCAACTTTTAAATCTTTTTTTATTTTCAAATCATATTTATAATTTTCCCTTACATATAGGTTCACTATGGTTATATAAAACTATTTCTTAATTGTTTATCTCTATTTACATTATAATAACAACAACTTTTATTAGAAACGTTTAACAAATGATAATAATCAAATATTATCGTTTACTAACAACCAAACACGCCATATATTCTATAATAATTTTTGAAAATTATTCCTTTATATATAAAATATAATCTAGGTAAAAAATTTCATTTACCCAATATCAAAACAATACTATGTCGAATTTCTCAGTTCAGGTGTTTAGAGATCCCTATCAATAACGTTAATTACTTGTACTGACCAGAATCCATAAGCCACTCAATAGATCAATCAACACAATATAATTTATATTACTAAAAAATACGCGCTCATACACACACACTCAAATTCATTCTAGGGTGCTACTGACCCTATCTATAATGAGTAATCCCCACTAAAGCAAAGGTTCTCGCCTAACCTTGCGCTCTGGTACCATATTGTAATGACCCACTTTTCTGTGCAATTTAAGCGGACAATCAATCGTACATGACCCACTCAAATTGAATGGAAAGGAGGATAGTTAGGGAAAGGAAATATGAAGAAGTTAAGAAGAAACTAACAACGTAGAATCTCATAGTGAAACGAGTAATCTATAACCTGTGATAAATCTTTCACAAAGAAGAAATGTAATACACATACATCAATCAGGGTATACTAACCTATTTCAGCCCGGACAGTTATAACATCTTATCCTCACAATTATTGATAAAACACAACAATGAATGCAGCGGAAAAATAACCGTATATGCGAATACCTCTCTGGGCCTCCAACTCGTCTTCAAAGCTCCAATGTATCCAAAGCAATTTGTAACATGCTTGGTCCGACCCGAGCATGTAATAAAATAACACCCGAGTTAGTCTGGCAAATCAGCATGAGAAAAACACACCCTGTTGGATTTTAAATGTTTTAAAAATATTTTGAAAATAAAGATTTCTCGTAAGACCACGCCGTACATAAACACGGGTGGGTTTTTACCTTACGATAATCATAACAATTTCCATAGAAATTCATTTATGTTATAATAATGTCTAGGGATCATACTAAAATATGAACATAGATGAAAAGCTTGCATCTCAAATTTCAAAATTGTGACAACCCACCTTTTTTGGACGATTAAAGTGGACAATAAACCACACGTGTCTAACTCAAACCATTTAAAAGGGTAGATTATCGATGGGATTTAATAAGAAAACAAGAGAAAAGGAAGAAAGCAATACACAGAATCTCACGGCGGAATGACAAAATATAATAATCAAATAAACAGTTCATGAAGCTGTTTTACAATATATATTTGATTTCAATTTTTACAACATAATCATTGTACAATCAATAAACATACTTAAATAATGTAGCGGAATAATAATAGTAAATACGGTCTAGCAAACTCCATCTTCATCTTCAAGGAATATTGTCTTCAAACATTGAAATATTCAAGCTAACCCGAACGTAATGAAAAGACAAAACACTCGTGTCAGAACTAAAAGTTCTTATGTAAGTTAAATCAATAACAAGTAAATATGAGTGCAATAGCTTCGGAGATGTTTACGGGATTTTCCATCTCCTATCAAGTGTACAACATGAGTGCAACAACTTAAGAGATGTTACGGGATTTTCATCCCCTAAGGATCCGTTAAACTATCTGTATGTAGTAAAATATGCTATATATGTAGTTTCTATCAGTAAAGTACAGTATTAAAATAGCGTTAAGATTTTACATTAATCTCCCTTAACACATTTTTAAGCATTGTCCTACGGTTTACCTTATAGCATCACTAGTAATGTCGGTAGCCAGGCAGATGCCGCGATAACACAACACTAAAACAAAATCATTGTGGTCGTGTATAAGGATAAAGGTATAACAAGGCATGTAAGGCAATGCCCAAGGTAGGATTCTACCAGTTTACCATTTCTAGTTGGTCGTAACACATCGTTGCAACTACAGTCGATCGAGTCCACCATCCAAAAATCAAATCAATATGCACTGGTCGGGTCAAAAATCAATATAATACGAAGGGGTGATGACCTTTAATGGTAGCTAATCCCTTGGCCAGATATAGGCTTCTTTTTTAGTCATTTTAAATTGACACAAGTGTAAGGGTCATCTATTATTGTTCTCTTTCTTTGTTCCAGTAAACGCTGCTAATTCAACATCTACATTACACACGGTTATTAAAGTGGTTCTAATAGAATGATAGAGAGTAATTCATTCATCTGGTCCTAGTCACTTTAATAACCAAACATCATTTTACACATCGGTTGGTCCTTTTAAATTTCAAGAACGAGTCATACTTCATATCAAAATATCAGATTTGCTTCAAAATCATTTTGAATTCAAAAATAGGTTACACTTCCAAATCAATACATTCATATTTAAATCTAAATAGTTCCCCTTTAAAACAGTTTGAATATTGAAAATGGTTTGAATAATTATAATAGTTTTAATATCGAAAAATAGTTTGAAATAATTAAAATAATTTAAAGACTGAAAATAGTTTAGATTATAAAATAGTTTTAGTATTGAAAATAGGCTTGAATAATTAAAATAATTTGAATAATTAGAATACTTTATATATAAAAAAATTGATTATTAAAATAGTTTATTTTAAAATGTTTCAAAAAGGTTCAAATTCCAACTAATAACGAATTCAATTTTTCGACTTCCAATTTAAGTCAATTTTATATTCAAAATTCCATTTAAATAAAACTCAATTTAATGATTTTAAACTTTACTTCAAATTTAATTTAAACAATTCTATTCAAAGGATGAAAGTTTCAATTCACGTTCTAATTTTGAAACAATTTAGTTTAAATCCATTTCATGTCCAAACTTGGAAGTACTAATTTAAACCATTTTAATTCAAGCAAATTAGAAGTTTAATTTAAAATATAAACCTTCAAAATTATTGAATTTCTATAAATTCAAATCATATCCCAATTTCCACTTTAAGATTTCAAATTAAATCCTTGAACAATTTCATTTAAACAGGTTCAATTTCAACATTTCAAATCTTGAATTAGAAAATAATTTAATTCATATAAATCGAAATTTCCAATTCAAATTTAAGATTTGTAACCATTTAATTTAACCAAATATGGTGTCCATATATAATTTTCTACCCCATGGCCAAGTGATCATTTATTTCAATTTTAATTACATGGATGGATGTATATCATTTCAATCCATATTTAAATGAAATATGTATATTTCATTTCAGCTTATTTCTTAGTTCATTTCAAATAGTCCAATTGACAATGTATAATGATGTCAAATAATAAATAGGGTAATAACAGGAATATGTCAAATAAACAAATAAACATACATCTAACATATCAATCAGTAGGCATCCAATTGCAATCAACATTCAAATCAACCAATATATCACCACAGTTACTAGTTATCAATTGTCGGTGTTTAACTTGTAATTAAATTTCAATTTTAATTTAAATGTCAATTCAAGTCAATATCCGATTCAATTTGATTTACCAAATAGAAATCAATAAATTTTTATCACTTCATGGTTTTAATTTAAATAACATCAAAAAATTTATTATTACATAAGTTGGTTTAATCACTCACGTTTGATTTATAGCCCATTAAAAATCCAACAAAAGCCCAAAATCTCAATAGTCTCCAAGTTCAACCAAACCAGTTTCATATTGTTCGAAATTCTAATACGAGTCCAACGGAAGAAACAGCGTGTTAATTAGAGTTTGTGTGCAAAAGTTATTCACGTTATAATAAATACTATTAAAATAACAACTATTACATATTAAATAAAAAAAACAAAGTTTAATACGCACGTTTTTCTCCAGATGAGGCTCCAGTCAATGATAGAAGAACAAACAAAGTGAGTGTAGGACGTGTAGGAAAAATGAAAATTGAAACTCATGTTTCATAAAAGAAAGCTTTTGAATTTACAAAAATGAGAGCTTTTGAATTTGCAAGCTCACATTAAAATGATTCGGGGATAGGAAGATTTGAAATGGAGATCTAAACATAGTGTAACAACCTGTATTTTGGGTCTTCAAATTTGAATATTTAATTTATTTAAATATTCAGATTTGAATTAAATTATAATAAAATCTATGTTTCATATTTGGACTTGATTTCTTATGACGTATTTTGATTTAATTTTTAGAATTTTTTCATAATTTTTAATTTGGAAAAAAATAGTAAGATTCTGTTTGACCTATTTTTGTGCCAAACGCTGGCATTTTGAGACTTCATAGAATGTTATAACTTGTCTATTTTTTTATGATCATGTAACGTTGCTATACGCGATCGTACATTATTTTCTGTCCTTTATAGCTCAGACATGGACGTGGTGTGGAGTAGCCTTGTACTGGAATCTATTCAATTCGACATACATATACAATAGCACCTCAGTATGTACACAAGTACACAGTGCAGCCAATTTCTTGTTTCCTTATTTTTCAACCAGCTGCCTGTATCTCCCTGTTTATTTTGTACCATTGCTCCTCCTTGATGTCTCTACATAGCGTAGCCAAGGACGGTGTAGTTTAGGGGAAACTATGATCTTGGCAATGATATAAGTACCGGGAGGAATTCAAGCTTGGATGGTTTTGTTCATCTCTGTCAAAAAATGAAAAGCAAGAAAATAAACATCTTCAACAATTCAAAAATCAATATCATCCTTTCTAAAGACCATTAGCCAAGATCATCTAAACAAAATTTGTCCTTTTTAGTCTCAACTATTTTTAAAAATTAACGGCACGTGATTTCGTCAAGTGTCGATTGAATTATCATCGAAAATCTGAAAGGGGATAAAAATGGTCACAAATTTCAAAAATTAAATTACCTTGATCCGGGTTGAATTGTTCGACGCCGCTTCTATCATTGAGTTCGTATCGATGCATGCTATTTTTGGTGGAAGTTTAACAAGGTTCCGCGTCGACGTTGGATAATGGTTGGAAACTAGGTTTTGGTTTTCCCGACGACTCAAAAGACGATGGGGAAATTGGAGGGTGACGTGATGCCAAGCATGGAGAGTGCTTGTAACAACCCGCATATTTTACGATTGTATAGTTAAATATTTTATTTAAATATAGCATCGTTAGTCGGATTTAAGTCCAAAAGGTTACTTTTTGCAAACAGTCAAATTAGGACTCGAGACCACTTCCATTGAGTTCAAAATGGCATTTCCAACCTTTTTGAGTATAAACATCGATATGTTTGGAGCTATATAAAATTTCGACCTTTTCACTTAGGGCTTTAGGTTTGGGTTTCAGCCCATTAACCTAACATATCAACCCAACTCCACTCCACCCCTCTTTATTCCTTCATAATATTTCCTACAACTCAAGCTTTAGCAAAAATGGTGGAGGAGATTGGAAATTAAAATCCTAAGCCCTAGTTTCTTTAGCAAATCCAAGTTTTAGCTCCAAAATCAAAGAGAAGCTTCGGTAAGCATCTCCTTCTTCTTCTCCATCTCAATCTCTCTCCAATTTCAGAAATTCCCTATAACCTAATTTGGGAAATTATTGCTTATGATCTTAGATTAGAGCTTTTAGAGTTGAGATTGAAGAGTGGTTGATCCTCCTTTGTTTTCAAGCTTCTTCTTTATTGTTTTTGGTGTAAAAGGTGAGATTTTTATCTCACATCCATGTCTATAACTATCACTATTGTTAGATATGAATTCCTAACATCTATTAATGTTCATTTGCTTTTGATTTGAATTGATTTGGTGAACATTTCAATTTTTGGTGTTTTGAAGTTAAATCTTTAAAAATCCTAGCTTTATTGCTTGAACATGTCTTTGGGGTGACTCGAAGAGCCTATAGGACTAGGTTTTCGCGTGGCATAAGTCCCTAGTTGCAATTGCTCGATCGATCGGCTCCATTTGGATTCTTGCCCCTTTGGGGACTAGGCTGGAAATACTGGAAAACAGGTTCCAATCGACTGGCGCTCTGAGTCCAATCGACTGACCTGGAACATGAGAATTTTCCAGCCATTAGGCATGTCGACTGAACTCAGTGACCATTCAACTGACCTGCTTGCTTCAGCCCAATTTGCCTATTTTGCTTGAGATTCCGGTTTTTATCGATTCGTGGTTGTCTGATTTGTTGTTATCATTTATTATCGACTTTAATGACTTCCACTTTTGAATTTTTAGGAATATACATTTCGATGACTTCGATATCGATTTCTTTGGATTGGATTCACGTCTTGGTGTGTGAATTTTTGGTGATTGGTTGTTTTTACAATCAATTTTGTGACTTGTCACTTTAAAATACAAATGTTTCTATACTAGTAGTAAAGATTCAAACTCCTTTACAAAGATGATTACAACTCTATTTTCAATATCAAACTTATTTATAAAACCGTTTTCTAATATATTAGTATATACAAACCTTTATCTTATTTTTTCGAGAAATCCAGTTAAACGACTTAGCAAAACAAGTGGAATGAAACGCTTATGTTTACTTTGTCGGCTAATTCTTAGACTCGTTCGATTGAAACTTTTGTGACAACTTTCGAGTGGAGATTTATAGTTTGTTCATAAATATTTACGTTAAGCCAGTGGTTATGGGACATGAAGCTAAACTCATCTATTTACTAGCTTAGTGTAACTGACACTTCTTGATGATCGATGATGATCATTTTGTGATTTAGACTAGAAATGTGCGATATCTCTTTGTCTGCGACGGAGACTAAACCCCGTATCTATAGAGCTTCGGCTCAATTTTGTGATGTAGCGACCCATGGTCATCGGACCGTTTTGTGGAGCTTTGGCTCAAAGGTCTTCGGACCGTTTTGTGGAGCTTCAGCTCAAAGATATTCGGGTCATTTTGTGGAGCTTCGGCTCAAAATTGATGGTTAGCAATCATGGAATAGCATTCCATTTTGTGATACACGTGTTGGTGAGTTTTCGTGCTCCCGTTTTGTGATAGGCCTCCCCCTTTTTGTGATTTCTGGATTTTTAATTGATGATTTCTAGAATTTGGGTTTCACCGATTTTTTTTTTTTATGATTGGCATTGATATGTTAGCCAATATTTGTGGTTCGGTGAATATGGTAAAGAATATGGCATTCTTTTTTATGTTATGAGATTTTTGAGATATTGTATGATTTTTGTTGTTGTTAAATGTAATAATTTTCATAGTATGGCATTATTGTTATCATATATTTTCGTCATATCTCTTATTCTATCTCATTTTATCTGATATTTATAGCTAGACTGATCCGTTTATTATTTTCTTATTAAATAATACTCGAGTCAGACTAAGATGTTACAAGTGCTTCTGCTTGACTCCTTATCAGGGATCATCATCTGACTTTTGTCTAACTACATTATATTGGTAGTTTTTGTTGTTATAAATTTGAGATAGAGATTCCTTGATGCATACATATTCTTTTGTCTAGCACTTGTATCTATTATTTTGTGATATTGTGGATCTTGTTTGACCACTACTCTGATATACACTTCTATGTGTTATATTCATATCTATTTCCGCCTTTGTGATATGGATATCTGTGACTGATTTATGTTATGTTTATTTCTATATTTGTTTCCAAAGACCACATAGCCACTGTGTAGTATCTTTGAGTTTGTATCGGCATGTCGGATTTCCTCTTGAAATGAAATGCATGTTATACTATCTGACATATCGGTGCTCGCACAATGCAATTACATGGATGGTCGCTCCTCAACAGTCTTATTCTTCGTGCTAGTTGACGGCATTACTCCGTAGTGTCCTTGGCTAGCGTGAGTATAGAGGTAAGGCTTCATAGCTTGGTATCAGAGGGAAACTTTAGAACAATATGGAATAATTTAACAAGGATCATCGTCCTAAGTCCATCTTAGGAGTCGTGCTTAGGGTTTTATTCGAGTCATTGGACCTGTTCTATCCTATTTTCTTTGTGATGCCTTGTTTTATCAATCACTATTGTTTGATATTCATTTTGAGAATAACTTTTTCTTCTTCTTTCTTTCTTTCTTAAAGAAGAGAAATGGTTAGACCTGGCCGTCCCAGTACCGGCAATCAAGTTCTACTCCTCAGGATGGAATATTTATGTCAGCTCAACAACTTCTTGATCTTGTAAAGAATGCTCAAGCTATCGGACCCATTCCAGAGCCTACTCACCCAAAATCAGGATTTGTACGCTTGTGCGTGATTATACCAACTTGGGTGGGAAGACATTCAAGGGTTCTGAAAGCGTTATTGAAGTCCAAGCTTGGCTTAGAACATGCGTTCGCATCTTTTCTCACATGAGCCTTATTGACCTTCATCGAGTCCAAGTAGCTTCTGATTTCTGAAATAGTTGAAGCAGATCTTACTTGGGAGCAATTTCGAGAAAGATTCGAATCAAAGTTTGTGCCGGAAGATGAAAAGGTGACTTTGGCCCGTCGTTTTATTGACCTTGTTCGAGGTGAATCTTCTGTGGCAGATTATGTCGCATCTTTTGAATCCCTCTCTAAATATGGGGTCGAGTACATTAATACCTCATTGAATAAAAATCAAAGATTTTTCTATGGCTTGAATAAGAATCTCAAAAGGCCATTACTTCTGAAATTGGAAGTTGCTTTCGATTAGCTTGTTGATATCGCTCTTCGACTTGAAGATGCAGATAAAGAGAGTGATGTTGAAGTTGGGAGTTCTAAACCTAACTTCAAAAACAACAAGAAGCGGCCTAATAAGTTCAAAGGTCCTTATCCCAACAAGAAAGGGAAACAAGAAACTCCGCTATCCAAGACTTCTACCCCTAGTGGTGGCCAATGCTACAATTGTGGTTCTAAGGACCATTTGGCGAATAAGTGTTCAAAGCCCCTTGCTTGTTGTTATTGCAAAAGTCCAGGTCATAATATATCTGCATGTCCCAAACTTCAAAGCAAGAAGGAGGGAAAGCTAAATGTGGTGCAAGCCCCTAGTAACACTTCTCGTGGTCAAGGTATTTCTCATTCTATCCTTGATGGAATTATTATGTTTCGTGATCATCCTATTCGAGTTCTTTTTGATACGGGTGCATCCCATTCTTTTATATCAAAAGAACTTGTTGATACTTTTTTCTTTGAGTGTTATGGCTTTAATGACTTCTTTGAGAATTGTGAATCCAGTTGGTGGATCCGCAACACTCAGTTTGCTTTGTAAAGATATCGAGATTGTTTTATGTGATTATTCTTTCCGAGCCGATTTGCATGTCATGCGCTACTTAGGCTTCGGAATGATTTTTGGAATGGATTGGCTTAACCGTTATGAAGCTCAAATCCTATGTCCTGAGCGGACTATTCATCTTCGACATCCTCAATTTGTTAAGCAGGTTTTCGTTGTTCTTAAAGATTCAAATTCCAACTTGGCAACATCTTTATATTCTTTAAATCCTCATGATGACGATAATGATGATGAGGAAGATGTCGTTTCTCTTATTCACGTTGTTCGTGAATTTTTCGACATATTTGAGCCCATTTTAGGATTACCCCCTAAGCGAGCCATTGAGTTCAGAATTAATCTAATTCCTGGAGCTGTACCTATTACTCGTCCTTCTTATCGTATATCCAATAAGGAAAATGAAGAAATGTGTATACAATTATCCGAATTGGAGGCGAAGCAATTCATTTACTCTAGTTCCTCTCCTTGGAGAGCATCGGCTATTTTTGTGAAGAAATCTGATGGTACACTTAGGCTTTGCGTTGACTATCGCAAGATTAATGATCTCACTATCAAGAATAAATATCATTTACCTCGGATTGATGATTTATTTGATCAAAGCAGTGCTAGAGTCTTTTCATAGTTAGACTTAGCAACCAGCTTTCATCAGATTCGTATTGCAGAGGATAGCATTCCTTTGACATCATTCCATACTCGTTATGGATCGTATGAATGGCTTGTTATTCCATTTGGTTTAACGAATGCTCCGGCTTATTTCATTGACCTTATGAATCGAATTTCCAAAGACTTCCCCGATCAATTTGTTCTCATCTTTATAGATGATATTCTTGTTTATTCTAAAACCGGGGAAGAGCATGAAAAACATCTTCGGATTGTGTTGGAAACTCTTAGGAGAAATCAACTGAAAGAAAAAATTTCTAAGTGCCACTTTTGGAAATCTCGTGTGAAATTCCTTGGTCATGTCATTTTTGAATCCGGAATTTCCATGGATCCTTCAAGATTGAAGCGATTCAAGATTGGAAGAGACCGAAGAGTGTGACGGAAATTCATAGCTTTCTTGGATTGGTGGGTTATTACCGTTATTCATAAAGGACTTTTCTAAAATTGTCGTGCCTCTTACTAGCTTGACAAAGAAAGGAGTTAGATACATTGGTCGGACAAATGTGAAGCTTCTTTTCAGAAATTAAAAGAACTTCTATCCGATGCTCTTATTCTTGTGATTTCCGAAGGGAACCAAGATTTTATTACTAATACCGATGCTAGTCGTGTTGGTTTGGGAGCCATTCTTATGCATAGGGATCGTATTATTTCTTATGCTTCTAGGCAATTAAAGCCATCCGAGACTAGATATGCCACACATGATTTAGAGCTCGCGGCTATTGTTTTCGCCCTTAGAATTTGGCGCCATTATCTTTTGGGAGAAAAATTTATTCTCTAAACCGATCATAAATCTTTGAAGTATTTATTGTCTCAAAAGGAACTTAATTTGCATCAACAACGTTGGCTCTAATTTCTTCCATCTTATCATCTTGATATTCTTTACACTGCCGAAAAGGGGAATCGTGTTGCCGATGTTTGCACAAAAAATGGGCAAACACCTCCAAGTCGTATGATTTAGTCGATTTTAAGTTGTTCTTAGTGATTTGGGTGATTCATGCAAATATGTAAAAAGCAGGGACTAAACTGTAAAAGACACACAGATTTATAGTGGTTCGGCAAGAATGTGCCTACGTCCACTTTATATGTTATTGTCCTTCACTCGTCAGATTACAAGTACAAAGCTTTGATTACAAGTATATGAAAGTTATTTGAAAGTTCTGTCCGTGCTTGAGCTCTCAAACTTGTCTGCCATTGTTGTACCCCTGCCCTTCTATTTATAGAGTGAGGCTGGGAGCAGGGGTCTTGGATGTATATAGCTGCTGGTGGGCCTGGGTTGAAGCGATTTGGCCTGGTAATGTTGGTTCGGTAGTAGATGGGTGGACTAGCGTTTTGGTCCGGTGGTAGAGGAGATGGGATTGGTTTGGTGTGGTTGATTCGGTAGAGGCTGGTCCGGTGAGGCCTTGGATCGGTGGAGGTTGATTCGGCGGTGAGTTGGTCCGGTGAGGCCTTGGATCGGTGGGGGTTGATTCGGTAGTGATACTTTGGGTTTGATTCGACAGGTAGTGGAGCAAGGGTTGGTTCGGCAGGTAGTGGAGCAAGGGTTGGTTCGGTGGGACTTTCCTCCCTATGGTTCGGCGATGCTTTCTTCTCCTTGACTCGGTGGTGGTGGAAACGCACCCAACATTTGCCCCCCAAAGTGGGGCATATGCCAGCATATGTCATGCTTTGTTTTAGGCCTTTCGACCTGGACACTTTCATTCGGTCCCAAGCGCCGAACTGGTTGGTCCGGTCGTTTCTATTTGCCTATAAGTATGGGCCATACACTTTCGTTATTCCCTACTAACTGCAATAGCCGAACCAGATTCTTTTCTGTCGAATCAACCATACTGTCGAAACCTGTTTGACTACCGGTCCAGGTAATTGTCGAATGACTTTTATATTTTGAACCGCCGAATGAATCGTGGAGTGTGAGTGCCGAATGATCCTTCGAGCCTTGAGCTACCGGATGAATCTGAGAAATACGAGTGCCGAATGAACCTTCGAGCCTTGAGCTACCGGATGAATCTGAGAAGTATGAGTGCCGAATGGCTTTCGAGCCTTGAACTACCGAATGGGCTTGAGTGCCGAATGAACCTTATGCCTTTTATGTTTTAACTTATAAATGAAATTCTAAACTTCATGCACTTGCTTGTTTACTTCCCTCATTCTAACGACGCACTTTTTGTGTTTGCAGATAAATGTCTCGTAAAGTAGAAACTCTATCAGATAAGAAGAAATCCATGGACAGAGAAGAGTCCTCCACAGTGCCCCCAGCTCAGTCAGGATCGGGACGTCATGGACCACCCCCGAGATCACTAGTAGATGGGTACGACCGTCAGGAGCTCCTGAACTCGCCACCTGACTGCATTCCTAGCTCCCTTAAAGAGGAGCAGCTTGATGTTATATCTCATTCTTTCGGAATTGACAGAGCACACATGGTGCTGCCAGAGAATGGAGTTATGCCGTATGACCCCCCACCTGAAGGATATTTCGCTTATAGTAGGTACCATTGCATGTGCGGGGCCATTCCCCCGATCAATGCTTGGATAGTCAGCTTCATTACCTATTTGAAGGTGGCCCCTTTCCAGCTTCAGCCCAATTCTTATGCTATCTTGGTGAGTCTATTCATCATTTTCCAGAGAAAATACGGACGTCCCCCTTCCAACCGGGAGATCCGGTACTTGTACAACTTGAGGGGCTATAAGAAGGGGTCTCCATACATCAGCTTGGAATCGGCCGTTTCCTTCAAGCCGGTCCTGGACTTATATTCAAAGTTCAGCATGTTCAAGAAAGAATGGTTTTTCGTCAAGGATGACTCTGTTTCTATCCGTCGCTTCACCTCCGGCTGTAAGTTGAAGCTTATTTATAATTTCCGTTCTGAATGCAATGCTTCTCCTTATGTATTTTTATTTCTTGCTAGCGACAGATGGCTTTGCGGTGGTGGAGAACGATCGCCTGGTTCAGATGGCTGCGGAGATAGAAGCCATTTCGGGAAGGGAGAGGTCAGCTTCTTACCTGATCAGGAATGCTACTCTTCTACAGCATAACTTGATTCTACCACATCAGTCTATGGTCAAGCAGAGAGACAGCTGAGGAGAGGGCTGTCAAAGCTAAAGGAGGGGCCACGACGAAGAGCAGCAAGAGGAAACCCTTCTCGATACCTCCAGTCGCCGGGGGGAAGAAGCTCAAGAAATCCGATGGACCCTCCCCTAGCACATGTCCAGGTGTTCCGGAGGAGGAAAATGTAGAGGAGGAAAGAGGAGAGCAGGAGAGCGGAGGTGATGGAGAAGGTGATGGTGGTGATGGTGGCGAAGGACAGAGCGGTGATGGCGCCGGGGCTTTGTCTTCTGGGCAAGCATGGGAGATCCAAGAGTGGACAGATGATGCTATCCGCCAGGCTATTGAGGGGTTGGAGAAAGGATCGGCCTTGGTGGAGAAGCCAAAGAAAACTGATAAGGCCGGGACTGGTGCCGGTTCATCTTCCAAGAGCATTTCGGCTAGGGAAACTACGGCGATTCAAGGCGAATTTTTGACTCCACTTTTAACTTCACATGTTTCTTGGATTATAGTCCCATGTATGCTTGTAACACTTGGTTTTTATTTCAGGAACGGGTAGGGTGGCCAAGACATCAGACATTCGGCACCGTCTCGCACAACTCAAACTCCTCAAAGCTTCCGCTAAACCAAAGCCTCCGACCAACCGTTCCGGGGACGTAGTCGGCTACTGTCCTCTTCTCGGAGTTATTGAAGAGGATATTCAAAAGCAAAAGAGGAGGCGCTCCTTATTCGAACCTTCACCTGGTCCTCAGCCCCCAACCCAGCCTATTCATGATATCACAGGGGAGGATACTGAGTTCATACTCTCTCCGCATCCATTTGAGAATCCTACCGTTACTCAGATTGATCGTCCCGGCTTGGCTCGTAATCCATTTGCGGGTCATCTAGATCTGGATCCAGGTTCTCATGATATTTCCTTTAACGAGGTTACTGGTGAGCACCTTCTCCCTCGCAATCCTATGGTAAGGGTGCTTGATGAGGCCAAGTCCCTGGACCTTGATTTGCTTACTACTCGGATTGTAACTATGGGGGATGAAGCTAAGGAAAATATCGGCCGGGTTGCTGAGGAGACTAGGAAGTTGTTGGGGCATCATGCCCGACTGGTCAAGTCCGGGGAGGAAATTGGGAGTGCCAACATAAGATTGCGGTTAGTGATTTCCGACCAGGCCAAGCAACTCGCCGATCAAGCCATCAAGATCTCTCAGCACAAGGCTGCCTCCAGACGGCTAAAGAAAACCATGGAAGAGGCTAGCAGAGCCAAGCTGCGGAAAATGGAGGCCATCTGCAAGGAACGGATCGATATGGCCATTGCAACGGTGGATGAGGTTCGGAAAGCGGATCTCGAGCGGGTAGAGGAGTTATCTGGGAAGCTTGAAGCCGTGGAGCTTGATCAAGCCAAGCTGAAGGAGGAGATGGAGGCGATGAGGAAATCCCTTCAGGCTAACCGCTCGCGATACCGATCGGAGAGGGATGCTGCCGTTGCAAAGTTGTTGGCTTCTGAGGTCCGAATGAGGGAGTTTGAGGAGAACGAGGGGATGATGGATGAGATGCTCCAGGACATGTATTTCCGTACTTGGAAGCAGGGCAACTTATCCTGGATGGATGATTATCCCCGAATCATGGCCAGGATTTATCTCTGGGCTCTGGAGGAGGCCAAGGCTGATGCGGATAAGGAGGGTGGCATGGCCTTCAGAATGGATGTGGTTACGGCCCAATTCACTAAGGAGGAGAAAGTGGCGGTGAAGGAGGGCATGCGGCTGCTCGCTGCTGAGGAAGTAGGCGTGTAGTTAAGGGATGATGATCAAGGAACGGATGCTGATAAGTCTTCCCTTTTAGCCTTTTAATAGCTTGGTTGCTTATTGTTTATTCAATGAATTCTTCTCCTGAATTGGACAGGCGGGACCTCTGAAGCGCCAACTACCTCTGGTCAGCATGCTGGGAGTTTTGATCCGGCGGTTAAGTAGACCTCGGAGGGCCAGCAGGATAGAGGCGAAGCCCCGATGCAGTCGGCTCCTTGGCTTGATCCGGACATTTTTCAGTTTACTTGACATTGCTGTCTATGTTAGTCTTAAAACATTAATGTAATTTTCAGGCTGTAATTATGCAATGAACAACTTGATTTTTGGCATGTAACTTTACACATAAGCTGATTTTGTCATTTTTGAATGCTGTCGTTATTTTGATGTGTTGCATAAAATATAGCTATGCATGTGTTAGTGATTCAATTGTGTTTGACGCTAAGTTCTTGCTTAACATATAATTTCATGTCTTGTAATGTTAGTGTGACGTGCGAATAAATTATAGTTACATATTTATATACAAGAGAAGAAAGTACCGCCCTTCAAGTTTTAGCTGTAGACGGTAGCTTTGAATGCCTTGTGTAATCGAATATGGAATGCAGCTGAGTGACCTGCCATCTAGCTGTGAGTTCTTATTCCCATTAGCGAGTGTCTCCTATTTTGTGTCCTGTACTTTAGTGATCGTTATAGAGGATAGGAGGAAAGTTTTTATAAATAAAATGGAAATATAAGAAATAGTAAAAATTCCAATCACGGAAGGCCTTCGACGTGCTTAAGTTCGTGGCAAACGGGCTTTGTAGTCACTTTCCCTAGCTGTGGGTCTTGGAGACATTTGTCACCCATCTTACGCCTCTGCGGGGAGTCTTCTTTTTTACCACAGCCGTACTTAAGACACATCGGAGCCAAGATCGCGCATGGTAACTACCCGGGCCATTATGGCCCGTAATCGTGAGTATTATTCGATTTACCGTGGCTGGCTAGTGTGGGTGCCGATCGTCAACTGTGAACTGCCCCTAGCTGGCCACACCTTATGTTGGGGCTTATAATCGGTTCACGGTTGCCGGCGAGCCGAACGCCGTAATGAGCTGCCTAGGCTATGGTTGGCCTTCTCGGCGGCTTATAATCGGCTCATTACAGTTGGCTTTAAGGGCCGTCACAAGCAATGAGTTAACCCGCAGCAGAGGGATGCTGGAGCAAAAGTGTCTCATTGGCGAGGGCATAGATTCGTATAATACCTGTTAGGTTTTGTCTAGGTGAAGTCGTGCTGTGATGCCCTGAGTGGAGGTGCCGTCTACACAGGATTTTGTTCAACAGAAAAGGATAAAGCTCAGCAAGTAGCCAAGATATAAAGGAACAAGTTAAAAAAGAGACAAGTTTTTAAAGTGGTTAGGCACGAAAATGCCTACGTCTACTGATTCTCTTTGTTAATTCACTTTATATGGGCAGTACAAGTTAAGAAAAGTATCGACGAAGGTGTTGGATGTTTCATGCCCTCTGGAACACCTCTCCGTCTACTGTTGACAAAACATAAGGTCCGTTGTGGAGATCTTTATGAATTACATATGGTTCGTCCCAGATGGGATCTAGCGCTACGGGGCGCGGGAAGATTCGCTTGAGGACAAGATCTCCTTCTTGTAAGCTGCGATTCTTGACTTTGGAGTTGTATTGTGCTGCCACTTTTTGCTTGTGAGCTGCTGCTTTGAGTGCTGCATCATTTCTTCTTTCTTCGATTAGATCCAAAGACATGTGGAGGAGTTCTTCGTTCTCTTCTGGGTTGTAGTGGATCCTTCGGTGGGATGGCACTACAGTTTCAACTGGGAGCATGGCCTCCGATCCGTATGCCAAAGAGAAAGGAGTATGCCCTGTTGATGTTCTGAAAGACGTACGGTAGGCCCAAAGTGCTGTAGGAAGTTCATCCACCCAAGAGCCTTTTGACTTTTCAAGCTTCTTCTTGATTAGAGTTTTAAGAATTTTGTTGACAGCTTCGACTTGTCCATTTGCCTGGGGATAAGCCACAGATGAGAAGCTTTTGTGAATTCCGTGCTCTTGGCACCAGTCGGCGAACTCCTCGCTGTCAAACTGAAGTCCATTGTCCGATATGATTTTGAGTGGAACCCCGTAACTGCATAGAACATTTTAGATCAAGAAGTTAATAACTTTTGCCGAAGGTATTTTATTTAGAGGTTCCGCTTCCACCCATTTGGTGAAATAGTCGACTGCCACTATAGCATATTTGGCTCCGCCTCGGCCCATCGGCAGTTCGCCAATCAAGTCAATTCCCTATACTGCAAAGGGACAAGGGCTGGTCATTTGAGTAATCTCATTTGTTGGTAGTCGAGGAACCGTAGCAAATTTTCGACATCTGTCGCATCTTTTGACAAAGTCTAAGGCATCTTTGTTTAAAGTGGGCCAGTAATATCCATATCGGAGCGTCTTCTTTGCCAAAATCTGCCCACCAGTGTGATCTCCGCAACTTCCATGATGGATGTTGGATAAGATTTCCTTGGCTTCCCTTCCAGCGACACACCTTAATAAGGGTTAGAGAAGCCGCGCCGATAGAGGATGCCTTCTTGTATTATGTAGCGGGAAGCTTTCCTCGAGATTTTCTTAACTTCGTTACGCCCGTCGGGCAGTGTGCCATCTTGTAAGTATTTCCGGATAGGAGTCATCCAAGTTACTTTTTCGATTGCAGCTATCAGATCCTCTTGTTCGAAACTTGGGGCTAGATGTTTTGAGATTGCTACTGTTCCGAAAATGGTGTTGTTCTTCATGCTAGCTTGCTTTGCCAGTTCGTCATCCTCTCGGTTCTCCTCTCGAGGAATGTGTTTGATTAAATAGTGGTCCAATCGATCGAGTAGCAGCTTAGTTTTCTTTAGATATGCTGTGAGTCGTTCTCCTCGAGTCTGAAACTCTCCTAGTACTTGGTTTACGATAAGTTGAGAATCACTATGAAGACATAAAGAACTGACTCCAATTTCTAAGGCAAGTTCTAATCCTGCTATTACTGCTTCATATTCTGCATCGTTGTTGGTGGCGGTGAATTCCAACCGTAGGGCATAGTGCAGCTTCCTTCGCCTGGGGTGATTATCACAATACCTGCCCCCGAGCCTTGTTCATTTGATGCTCCATCTACAAAGAGATTCCACTTGATATCTTCTGCTATTTCAGATTGCTCCTTGCCTTCGTTGGTAGTGAATTCGGCAATGAAATCGGCCATGGCTTGTCCCTTGATGGCGGTGCGAGGATGGTAGGTGATATCATATTGACTCGGTTCAATGCACCATTTAAGTAGTCGCCCAGAAGTGTCGGGGCGATGGAGTACCTGCCTTAGCGGTTGATCGGTTAAAACTCTGATGGAATGAGATTGGAAATAGTGTCGCAGTTTCCGTGATGTGATCAGCAAATAGTATGCTAGCTTCTCAAGTTTAGGGTATCTGGCTTCTGCCCCTGTAAATCTCTTGCTTACAAAGTATACAGGCCGCTGTGCGTGGTTGTCTTCTCTCACCAAAGCGGCGCTTAGAGCATGGGACGATACATCAAGGTATAGGTATAGTTCTTTTCCTTCATTTGGAGTTGAGAGTACTGGTGGTCTCTGGAGGTGTTCGATTAGGTTAAGGAAGGCTGTCGAGCATTCGTCAGTCCATTTGAACTTTCCTTTGTCTTTCTTTAGAGCTTCGAAGAAAGGGATGCATTTGCCGGTTGCTTTAGAGATGAATCTGCTTTGAGTGGCCACCTTCTCGTTTAGGCTTTGCATCTCTCTTCGAGTGGATGGTATCTTGATATCTTGCAAAGCTCGGACTTGTTCGGGGTTTGCTTCAATCCCCCTGGCATGGACGATGAATCCCAAGAACTTTCCCGACGATACTTCGAAGGAGCACTTTAGAGGATTCAGCTTCATTCCATATTGACGAAGTACTTGAAACATCTCGTCCAGGTGGCTTACATGATCGTTGGCTTTCCTCGATTTTACCAGCATGGCATCCACATAAACTTCCATAGTTCGTCTTATTAGTTCCGCAAACATCTTGTTGACGAGGCGCTGATAAGTAGCTCCGGCGTTTTTAAGTCCAAAAGGCATTATTCTGTAGCAGTACAATCCCCAGTCAGTGATGAATCTAGTGTGGTCTTGATCGGGGGTGTGCATAGGAATCTGGTTATATCCTGAGTATGCGTCCATAAAAGGTAAAAGTTCATGTCCGGCTGTGTTGTCCACGAGTTGATCGATTCGGGGGAGTGGGAAGCAATCCTTCGGGTAAGCGTCATTTAAGTTGGAGAAGTCAATGCATGTTCGCCACTTCCCATTAGCCTTCTTTACCAGTACCGGGTTGACGATCCATTCTGGGTAGATAGCTTCTCGTATGAAGTTATTGGCAAGTAGGTTCTTTACTTCTTCCTCGAGAGTTGCTGATCGTTCTGCCCCTATACTTCTCTTTTTCTGTTTTACTGGCACCTTGGTGGGATCGATGTTCAGTACGTGGCATGCTACGTCTGGGGAGATTCCAGTCATGTCAACGTGCATCCATGCAAATACATCCAAGTTGTGGCGAAGAAAATCGACGAGTTGATCCTTCAACTCTGCTCTTAACTGAGACCCGACTCTCAGCAGTCTACTTGGGTCGTGTTTGTCTACAGATACAAATTCCATAGCCTCTGCAGGCTCGGCGGTGGCCTCCTCCTCTTTGTCCCTGGGGTCTAATTCATTGAAAGGATCACTGGTATATCGAAGAGGAGGGGCTTTCTTTAGTTGCTATGCTTCCAAGTTTTTCTTGCAGAGAGAATTCTCCGCATCCTTCCCTTTATCCTTCCTGCGGTTATTGCGAAGTTTAGTTACATAGCAATCTCGAGCGGCGTCTTGATTTCCTTCTACTTCTCCTATCCCATTATCTGTTGGAAATTTCATCTTCAGGCACCAAAGGGCCAGGACAATCTGGAAGTTAGACAAGGCTGGTCTTCCTAAAAAGGCTTTGTAGGCCGAGTGGTTATCTATTAGCACAAATGTTTATTTCCGCACAACAGAGCGGGGATGACTTCCTATTTCAACAAAGAGGTCCAATTACCCGAGGGGCATCTTTGCATCTCCAGTGAAACCGTGTAGTGGTTTGTTGCAGGGAGAGACATCCTTCATTGACAGCTTCATTTTGTCGAAAGCATGCTTGAATAGAATGTTTACGGAGCTTCCAGTATCTACCAAAATTCGAAAAACTTCGGTTGGGCCGAACCCGGCAGAGATAACCATAGGATCCATGTGAGGGTACTGCCATCCTTCTAGGTCTCTCCTACTGAATGTGATGTCATTATCCTCTTTCCGCTTCGGGCGGCGTTCTTCCATGACGGAATTGATGCAGTCCTTATTGTTTCTAAGTGACTTTCCATATCTTTCCATTTCTGCCCAGTTTCTGTCGGCGATGTGTGGTCCTCCCGATATTGTATGGACCACTATCTTCTCTTGACTGGAACCGCTAGTGTTGTGATTTCTTCCGCCTGTCTCTGGGTGGTGTTGCCCTGGGTTCTCCTTGGCAGGAGCTGGAGTCCTGTCCTGACCCTTTACATAGTGTTCCAATCTCTTCCTTCTGATGTGTTCTTCAATCAGGTCCCGGAGATGACGACATTCATTGGTATCATGCCCATGGGATTCGTGGAAACGGCAGAACTTTCCAGACTTGATTGCGTGCTCTGATTCCTTCTTGTACGAGGGGGGGGGTTGTATTTAAGCTCGTCTTGGGTGGCCAGGAAGATGTTTTCGACTGTTTCATTCAAAGAAGTGTAAGCGTCAAATCTTGGTCCTGGCCGATATAGGCATTTTTCTCCCTTTCTGCCCCCAGCATTGTCTCGAGAGTCATTTCTTCCGACGTCCTTTGCTGCAGCGGGTACGTTGCCATGAGCTGCCTTGGCTTGTTGCCCTGTCTGCCTTTCTGTGGCAGCGTCTTCAAGTCTCAGGTACTTTCCGGCTTCATGGAAGAAATCGGGTAAGGTAGCTGGTTTTTCTTTCGTTAATCTTCTAGCAAACTTGGTATCCGGATGTACGCCACTACAAAGAGCCATTAGGATAAGTTTCTCATCGGCATCTTGGACTGCGGCCGTTACGGCGTTGAATCGGGTTAGATATTGTTGCACTGTCTCTCCGGGCTTCTGTTTGATGTTAGATAGGGAATAAGTGTCCCTGGTTAGTTTCACATGAATGCAGAACTGGCTGATGAACTTTTCTTTCAACATTTCCCATGAGCTGATGGATCCTTGGGGTAGATGGCAGAACCAGGAGGTAGCTAGATCTGCCAAGAATACTAGGAAGCATTTACACAACACTCCCTCTGTTGCTCTGCTCATGAGCATATGCTATGTGTATCTCTGCAAGTGTACAACGGGGTCAGAGGTTCCCTTGTAAGGTTCCATTGTTGGCATTTTCCATTCCTGGGGGGTGATGGCAGTTTCGATATTACGGGTGAAGGGGCTGGTCACCCTAGCGTCTATCCCCCGATCCCTTTGGTCCCGTTGGACACACTCTCTGAACAATCGCGCCATCCTTTCATCAGAACTTGGAGTGGACAGAAATGAGTTTGGTTCTTCTCTACGGGATTGATTCCGTCCAGATGACCTGTAGGGATGGTATCGTCTATTACTCCTAACGTGTTCTTGAGTTTTCATGCTCCCGTTTTGTGATAGGCCTCCCCTCTTTTTGTGATTTCTGGATTTCTAATTGATGATTTCTAGAATTTGGGTTTCACCAATTTTTGTTTTATGATTGGCATTGATATGTTAGCCAATATTTGTGGTTTGGTGAATATGGTAAAGAATATGACATTCTTTTTTATGTTATGAGGTTTTTAAGATATTATATGATTTTTGTTGTTGTTTAATATATACTTTCATAGTATGGCATTATTGTTATCATACGTTTTCGTCGTATCTCTTATTCTATCTCGTTTTATCTGATATTTATAGCTAGACTGATCCGTTTATTATTTTCTTATTGAATAATACTCGGATCAGACCGAGATGTTACAGGTGCTTCTGCTTGACTCCTTATCAGGGATCATCATCTGACTTTTGTCTAACTACATTAGATTGGTAGTTTTTGTTGTTATACGTTTGAGATAGAAACTCCTTGATGTATACATATTCTTTTGTCTAGCACTTGTATCTACTCTTTTGTGATATTGTGGATCGTGTTTGACCACTACTCTGATATACACTACTATGTGTTATATTCATATCTATTTCCGCCTTTATGATATGGATATCTTTGACTGATTTATGTTATGTTTATTTCTATATATTTTTTCCGAAGACCACATAGCCACTGTGTAGCAGCTTTGAGTTTGTATCGGCATGTCGGATTTTCTATTGAAATGAAATGCATGGTATACTATCTGACATACCGGTGCTCGCACAAAGAAATTACATGGATGGTCGCTCCTCAACATCCTTATTCTTCGTGCTAGTTGATGGCATTATTCCGTAGTGTCCTTGGCTAGCGTGAGTATAGAGGTGGGGCGTCACAGTGCTACGTTATGGCGTAATTTGGTAGGGATAGGAGCAAGAAAGCATTACTTTTTTTTCTGCCTATTGCTCACTTTCAGTCTTGGTCTCCATGGTTTGGGGGCATTAGAGTTCGATCGGTGGGAAGCAGTCAGGTGAGGTCACGATGTGGCATCAGTGTGTAGTGATTTTTCTTTGATTTGGTGGAGGAAATATGTGTGTACGTTCACAAGTGTACACGTCTTTCTCGTGCACAGGCATTGAAAAAAGAAAAGGAAACGAGAAGGGGGAAGAAGAAGATGGTATGTTCAAGTTGGATACGGGTTGTGTGACATGGGCTTTAGGCTCGGTTGCAATCTGATTGGTGGGAACAATTTTTATTTCTTTTATTTGTTTTTTTATAATGATGCTAAGTTTAAAATGTGATATATATCTTATTTTAAATCCAACCGACTCGATTTTTGCACTGTACTCATATGGACGAGTACAACATTTTAGTATAGCTTGTTGATAACTTTGGACATGTAAAAATTTATGACATGTTTAAATAGACAAGTTGTAAATTGCATTATTTAATTTAATGACGTCATTTAAATTTATATACGCTAATTATCAATGTTGGCCAAATAAAATACCGTTGAGTTAAATTGGAGTGAATATGATAATTGGACATTAGTTTAGCAGAATAAAACACCGTTCTGCTTGTTAAATTAATTTGGCAGTTAATTAGTAGAATAAATTCCCGTTCTGCTATTTTATAGTTCTTAACGTTTGATTATATATCGCAAACTGATAAGCCACCTAGAATAAGTGATATATTAACCAATTATGGTTAAGTGATGAATTTATTTACGTAGTCATTGATTACGTAAATATCTATTATTAACTTGAAAACTTACTTGAATAATATGGTAGCTTGTTAAGTACCACGGTGATCGTTAAATCTCCTTCAAATTCAAAAAACTAATTATTGTTTTGAAAGATAATTTAAGAATAATTATTATTATAAGATTTTAATATAATTATTATTTAGTAATAAGATTTTAAAAAATGTAATAACTTATTGGCAATAATATTTTAAAGATAATTAATAATGGTTCTTAATAATTATTTAAAGTTGATTATTTTATAATATGATTCTTATGAAAAAATTAAGTTATTTAATTATTGTTTAAAATGTTTTAGTTTATGTATTATTTTAAAGTTATTTTGTTGTGATTTAGAAATGTTTTAATTATACTCTCAATTAATTATTTAAATGATTATCTATACTTTAATTTTTAATAAAGTTAATTAATCATATTGATTTAAGTTATTTAATTATATTTAAAGGTTAATTAATTTTTATATTAATTTTATTTTAAGGTTAATCTATTACTTTTTAATAACATTTTAAGGTTAATTAATTATTATCTTAATATGGTTTTGAAGTTAACTTATTAATACAATAATAGTGTTTGAAATTGATTTGATATATTATTAAATAGACTCTAAAGTATTATTTTAAATAAGATTTGATTAAAATGAAATAGAAGGATGTTTAAATAGTTATTTAAGGCTATTTAAAATAACTTATGGTTTATCAAGAGGACCCTATTGACTTAAAGAGTCTATTTAATAACTTTATTTAAATATGGGAAGAGTTTTATAATTGGATCTGGAAATTTATAAAGAATTTATAGATGTGGTTTAAAGATTTGAAGGGAAGAAGTTATATAATTGGAGTATTGGGATATATGAAAGATGTTATAAGTAGATTAGAGATTTATAAAGAAGCTTTATAAATAGATTTGGAAATATTTGCAAGACAAAGAAATTTGGAAAGGAATGGTTGATGTCATGGCGTAACTCGAGGGGTAGGGATTGCCTACGGTTTACAATGGATTCGCTGGGATAGCGACGTAACCAATGTGTAAACTGCGATCCATAATTGATAATGAACGATACTTTTGAAAATCTACTTCTAAGTGATTTCAAGTTTTTAAGGTTTGAAAGCAAAATGGTTTGTGAATATACTTATACTATTGAGAAAGTATATGGTTATATTTTCTAAGTATCAAAAATACAGTGCTTTGTGAATATAATTATCTTGTTGAGATAAATATATAGAAGTGATTTTCAAGTATTTGAAAAGTGATTTTAAATCAATGAAAGATTAATTTAAGGGGCTTAGTGACTTCCTAGGAAATTGTAATCTTTGTTTTGAATGTTTATTATTTTTATAGTTAAATAACTAGCAATCAAATCTTGGCCTTAATATGTAATCCTTCTTAATTTTGGTGGTAGGGAAATATTCCCTACTTAACACCAAATGATTTTAACTCTTGAATATCTAGCAGAAACACGGGGATCATATGGTATAGTTATCGTCAGTGGTGTTATATTGTACGTATAAACTCGCTTCATTCTTCCAGGACAAATGATAAGGAGATCTGTCTACTTAAACAGTTTGGGGGTGATCCCTGCTCTTTTGTATTATCTCATTATTTCCTAAAGAACCAGTATTGAGCATTTTGAAAATCGGCGTTTGGTTTTGTGCAGCACTCGGAAATGGAAGAGTGTACTCGTAAGATATGGCTCGAACCCGTAACCACTCCGAAAACCATATACGATTCTATGAAGGAGATTCGTGATATTTTGAGATGTTCGAATCCATGTGTGATTTCGAGACCCATTGGGTTATGGAATCCGGGTGTGATTCCAAGATCTAATTGAGATATGGGAATCTATGTGTGATCCCAAGATCCATTGTGGGTATTGGAATCCATGTGGGATTCCATGATCTATTTGGTGGTGGTTCGTAATTAGTTGGAATGCCAGACGTAGCCTCATTAGTAGAAATGACTAAAACCAGAGATAGGAGGCATAGCCATTAGGGTTGGCAAACCCATAGGGTATAGTCGGTTCCACCTAGATGTTTTCCCTATGGTACATCACTAGGGATGTATGCTGCTTCGGAAAGATATCTCTGATCCTTATGCAGGAGAATCGATCCTCGAAGTATGGAGGGCACCTCCATGGAAATCCTACACAATTAGCAAACATGCCTTATTAGTTTTTGATTATATATCTAGTATTTTTGTGATGTACACTCATAAGCATCACAACTACTTGATTATAATATTTTCTCCCCTTGACATCATTGTATTAACACTGGATTTTTGATATAAAAGGTTTTGGTTATCGTAAGGTAAAAAACTGTCTGTGTTTATGTGCGGCGTGGTCTTACGAGATACCTTTATTTTAAAAAGTTATTTAAACTTTAAGAACCCATTTGATTGTGTTTCTCACGCTGGTTTTACCAGGCTGACCCTGACATTTTTTTTCCTATAATGCTCGGGTCAGACTGAGTATATTTGCAGGTTTAGTTGGCTATTTTTGGAGCTTCTGGACAGGAGCTGGAGGCCTAGAGACGCATTTACGTAGATGGTTATATTTCTGTTGTATGTTTTGTTGTATATTATTCAAAATTTGTTAGGATAGGTTGTTATAACTGTCTGATCTGAAATAGGTTAGTAAACTCTGATTGATGTCTATACATGCATATATTACAGTTTTTTATTTGTGTAAAGGTTGATTGTATATTATAGATTATTCGTTCCATTGTGAGACTCTGTGTTGTTTAGTTTCTTATTGTATTCTTTCTTCTTTCTTTTGTCTAACTATCCACCTTTCCGTTCAATTTGGGTTTTACATGTGTGGCTTATTGTCATCTTAAACTGTACGGAAAAGTGGATCGTTACAGTTGGTATTGGAGCTTAGGGTGAGTGAACACCTAGGCTTGGTAGGGTTAACTCATTTGAGATAGGGTAAGTCGGACCCTAGGATGAGTTTGAGGGTGTACATATATATGATCGCATATTTGTTATTTTCATATAAATGTTTTATATTGTGTTGTTTAATCTGTTGAGTGGCTTAAGAATTCTGATCGATGTGTTTGGCCAACGTTATCGATAGGGATTTCCTAAACACTCGAATAAGACCAATTGACACAATATTGATTTAAAATATGGGTAAGTGAAATAATTTTACCTGGAAACATATTTTTTATATATAAAAGGATAATGTTTCAAAGGAAATTTAATATAATTATTCTGGGTTATGCTTGGTTATTAGGATTGATAGAATTCCATCATTATCATCTAGGCTTTGATCGGTCATGCTCACTCATTTCTGAGCATTGACTATTATTCATTAATCTATCTTGAATCTTCCTTTTAGAACCAGCTTGTTTGATAAATAGGAAATTTGGGAACATTGAAATGAATATCATGTGAATTAAGTTTCACAATTTGAATATGAGGCATTTGTTGATAATGTTGGATTAGAATTTGATTTCTAAAGGTTGTTCACTTAAAATAAAAGTTGGAATATTCTAGAATGAATATTTCAGAAATATAAAGGATTGATTTGATAAAATTGAGTTTTAATAAATGTTGTTTTATAAAAAGGAAATTTGAATATTTTTGAAACAAATATTTTGGAGATAATTGAAGATATAAATTGGTTGTATTAGATTAAAATTTATAAAAGGAGTTTATTAAAGGAAAATGTGAATATTTTGGTAGTGCATGAAGAATGATTTATATAAGGCTAAGATATTTTCACGATGAATATTTGCGAATGATTTCCTTTAAAAGAATATATCTTATAAATTTGATTATAAAAATTATTTTATAAATACAAGGAATTTAAGGATTTAAATCCTAATATTTTAGAAAATGGTTTTCGAGGTTTAAAGGGTTAATAATTGTATTTCAAAATATTTTCAAGTATTTAAATGGGGAATTGCTAACATTAGGACCTTGTTATATGATTGTTTTGATAAAACAAATTTTGTTCTGATTTTAAAGCTATGATTTGATTTACCATAGAACAAATATGTACATAATCATTTTAAATGATTTTTGGAAAAAGAAATAATAATTTTAATTAAGATAGTTTGGAGTATGAACGATTTTGGAAAGGTGATAATAGTTTTCTTAAAGAGGTTTTGATGTATCAATATTTTGGAAATAGTACACTTAGAAATATATCTAAGTACATATACCTTTGAAAAGGTATTTTGTAGAAATATGTATTCCTTTGGATTTAGTTTGGTGGAGCGAGTCCTGATTTGTTTTGTGATGATCAGAATAATCATCTAAGTGACGATCGGATGTTTTCTTAGACAAATGGTATTGTGCACTTAGTAAATTATTCTCTTTGTCATTGTCCAAACGGATGAATCCGAATGATTCCAAATCAAATTGAAATTGGATATTTGTTGAAATATTTTGCTGGAAATATATTTATGATATTGTGTCAAAATGGGTTTGAAAGAAAGGAAGTGGCTTTAAATTAACTAGTTCAAGTGGCTCGAAAAAATGAGTAAGAGATACGTTCGAATGGTAAATATTTCTCTTGAATATTATCCTTCTTGTGAGAAACGTATGATACTATTTGGTAGTACCCAGTTTCTTGGTATAATTTTAGAGTTACTCGAGCTATATATGTATTTATGTATGTATGTATGCATATTTTCCATGGATTAAAATATATAGGATTATTTCAAAGAGGTGTTTTGAATAAAAAATTGGGTGTTTAAAATTCTTAAGTTAATTCAAACTAAAAATTTGAATTATGGTTTTGTATACCCTAGGGAATGATGGGGAATTTTCTAAGTTTTACAAATAAAAGGGAGTAATATGAAATATTTTTCATAAATATTTTAATGAAAATATAGTTGGTATTAGGTATAACCAATTTAAATGAGTGCGTAAATTGGACATAGTTCATTTCTCTTTCCATATAGTTTTCAATCTAATATTCGAGTACAAGACTTTAACACCATTCCAAATAAGAATCTATTACTCGATTTTTGATGCGAGAAATGAGGGTTTTTGATATGAAACCAAAAGTTTTCTATCATAGTTTATGGCTATGTAAGAAGAACGATAGTTCCTAATTAAGAAGCATAATCAAGGTCCGCACTAGAAAATCGATCAAGCGATACTGGTTTGGAAAAGGAGTTACGTATTCGAGTAGTGATTGAATCAGATTTAGTATATGAATGAGCTAGGAGCATCATGCGGGTTTATAAACAGTATTGAAGTGTTCTTGTGATGAAATTTCAAGGACAAAATTCTTTTTAAGGGAGAGAGATGTAATAACCCATGTTATGGGTCTTCAAATTTGAATATTTAATTTATTTAAATATTCGAATTCAAATTAAATTGTAATAAAATCTGTGTTTCAACTTTGGGCTTGATCTCTTATGACATATTTTTAGTTTAATTTTTAGAATTTTTCCATAATTTTTAATTTGAAAAAAATAGAAAATTTCTTTTTGACGTATTTTTATGTCAACCGCTGTCATTTTGAGACTTCACAGAATGTAATAACTTGTCCATTTTATTTTTGTTTTGTGGTCATGTAACGTTGCTATACGCGATCGTTCGTTCGTAACTTGAACGAGAACGTGATGTGGCGTAGGTGGGTACCGTAGTCTATTCAAATCAACACCTATATACAATAGCACCTCAGTATGTACGCAAGTACACAGTGCAGCCGAATTCTTGTTTCCCTTTTTTCTACCAGTTGCCTTTGTCTCCGTGTTTATTTTACACCCTTGTTCCATCATAATGTCTCTGCATAGCTTTGGCTTAGGACGGTATGGGGTAGGGGAAACTATGGTCTTGGCCATGACATAAGTACTAGGAGGAACTCAACTTGCATGGCTTTTGTTCATCTCTGTCAAAAAACTAAACACCATTAGCCAAGATGATCTAAACGAAAGTTGTCCATTTTAGTCTTAGCTGTTTTTAAATATTAACGACACATAATTTCATCGTCTGTTGATTGAGTTATCATCGAAAATCTAAAAGGGGATAAAAATTGTCTCAAACTTCAAAAAGTAAATTCTCTTGATCTGGGTGGAATTGTTCGACGCCACTTGTGTCATTGAGTTCGTATCGATGCGTGCTATTTTTGGTGGAAGTTCGACAAGGTTTCGCGTCGACGTTAGACAATGGTTGAAAACTAGGTTTTGGTTTTTTCAGTGACTTAAGAGACGATGGGGAAATCGAAGGGTAGGGTGATGTCAAGCATGGAGAGTGCTACGTCGTGGTGCAATTTGCTGGGGATCGGAGCAAGAAAGCGTCACATTTTTTCTGCCTGTAGCTCGCGTTCAGTCACGGACACCATGGTTTGGGAGCATTGGAGTTCGATCAAAGGGGAGAAATCAAGTGAGGTCGCGATGTGGCATCAGTGTGCAGTGATTTTTCTTTCATTCGGTGGAGGAATCGTGTGTACGTGCACGAGTGTATACATCTTTCTCGTGCATGGGCATTGAAAAAAGAAAAGGAAAGAGGGAAGAAAAAAATGGCCTATTCGAGTTGGATACAGGTGGCGTGACATTGGCTTTGGGCCCAGTTGCAATTTGATTAGTGAGAACAATTTATTTCTTTCATTTTTTTTTTTATAATGATGCTAAGTTTAAAATGTGATATATATCTCATTATAAATCCAATTAACTCGCGAATTTTTGCATTGTATTCATATGGACGAATACAACATTTTTGTATAGCTTGTTGGTGGCTTTGGACATGTAAAAATTTATGACATATTTAAACAGAAAGTTTTTAAGTTATGTTATTTAATTTAATGATGTCAATTAAATTTATATACGCTAGTTATCAATGTTAATTTGACCAAATAAAATACTGTTGAATTAAATTGGATTGAATATGGTAATTGGATATTGGTTTAGTGGAATAAAACACCGTTCTGCTAATTAAATTAATTTGGCAGTTAATTAGCAGAATAAATTCTCGTTCTACTATTTTATAGTTCTAGACGTTCGATTATATAACGTAAACTGATAAGCCACCTTGAATAAGTGATATATTAACCAATGATGGTTAAGTGTTGAATTTATTTACGTAGTCGTTGATTATGTATGTATCTGGTATTAACTTGAAAACTTACTTGAATAATATGGTAGCTTGTTAAGTGCCATGGTGATCGTTAAGCCTCCTTCAAATTCAAAAAACTAATTATTTTTTTGAAAGTTAATTTAAGAATAATAATTATTATAAGATTTTAAAATAGTTATTATTTAATAATAAGATTTTAAAAAATGTAATAACTTATTAGCAATAATATTTTAAAGATAATTAATAATTGTTTTTTAATGATTATTTAAAGTTAATTACTTTATTAATATAATTCTTAAAATTATCTTTTAAAATTTATTTAGTTAATGTTTTAAAATGTTTTAGTTTAGGTATTATTTTAAAGTTATTTAGTAATGATTCAGAAATGTTTTAATTATTTATTTAAATGATTATCTGTACTTTAATTTTTAATTAAAGTTAATTAAATATAGTGATTTAAGTTATTTAGTTATATTTAAAGATAATTAATTTTTATATTAATATTAGTTTATGGTTAATTAATTACTTTTTAATAACATTTAAAAGTTAATTAATTATTATCTTAATATGGTTTTGATGTTAACTTATTAATACAATAATAGTGTTTGAAATTGATTTATTATATTATTAAATAAATTCTAAAGTATTATTTTAAATAAGATTTGATTAAAATAAAATAGAAGGATGTTTTAATAGTAATTTGTTATTTAAAGCTATTTTAAATAACTTATGGTTTATCAAGAGGACCGTATTGACTTAAAGAGTCTATTTAATAAGTTTATTTAAATATGGGAAGTGTTTTATAAATCGTCTGTATATTTATAAAGAATTTATTAATGAGGTTTAAAGATTTGAAAGGAAGAAGTTTTATAAATGGAGTATTGGGATATATGAAAGATGTTATAAATAGATTGGAGATTTGTAAAGAAGCTTTATAAATAGATTTGGAAATATTTGTAACATAAAGAAATTTGGAAAGGAATCGTTGATGTCATGGCATAATTCGAGGGGCAGGGATTGCCTACGGTTTACTATGGATTCGTTGGGACGGCGACGTAACCATTGTGTAAGCTGCAATCCATAATTGATACTGAACGATACTTTCAAAAATCTACTTTTAAGAGATTTCAAATTTTCAAGATTTGAAAGCAAAATGTTTTTGTGAACATACTTATATTATTGAGATAGTATATGGTTATATTTTTTAAGTATCTAAAAATACAGTGGTTTGTGAATATACTTATCCTGTTGAGATAAGTATATGGAAGTGATTTTTAAGTACTTGAAAAGTGATTTTAAATCAAAGAAAAATTAAATTAAAAGGCCTAGTGACTTCTATGGGAAATTGTAATCTTTGTTTTTATAATGTTCGTTATTTGATAGTTAAATAACCGACTATCAAATATTGGCCTAAATATGTGATCTTTCTTAATTTTGGTGATAAGGAAATATTTCCTACTTAACACAGAAGGATTTTAACTTTGAAAAAATCTAGCGGAAACATGGAGATTATATAGTATAATTGCAGTCGGTGGTGCTATATTGTACGTACAAACTCGTTTTGTTTTCTAGGAAAATGATAAGAAGATACATCCACTCAAATGGTTAAGGAATGGTCCCCACTCATATGTATTGTTTGATTATTTCCTAAAAAACCGATATTGAGCATTCTGAAAATCGGCGTTTGGTTTTGTGAAGCACCCGGGAAATAGAAGAGTGTACTCATAAGAGATCACTCGAACTCGCAACCACTCCGAAAACCATATACAGTTCTATGGAGGAGATCCGCGATATTTTGAGATGTTGGGATCATTATGTGATTTCGAGACCCGTTGGGGTATGAGAATCCGAGTGTGATTTCAAGATTTAATTGAGATATGAGAATCTATGTATGATACTTAGACTCGTTGGGCTATTGGAATCCAATATGTATTTGGTGGCGGTGCGTAAACTGGAATGCCGGACGAAGCCTCATCAGTGGAAACCCATAGGGTGCAGTCAGCTCCTCCTAGAAGTTTTCGACAGTTGGTATGCATGTATGGGGGCGAAACCCATAGGTTGTAGTCGGCTATCTTCTTCTGGCTACTGGAACACCCCTCTGCTTGCTACGAACATCACCTCACTAGCAACCATCCTTCACTGTCAACACAACAGAATCCAAAGACATCACTAAAAAAACCAACTCTGCCACATACCTACTGTCACACTCCTCTGCTGCATCGACTTCATCCATCCACTTTGCTGCTAAACCCACCACTGCTGACCATTCATCAACTCTCGACTGCTACAACACCAAACAGTCACCACAAAACAACCCACAACATCACCTTCCCCCCGCCAACATCCATTACCCACAGCCCCTTCATCAAACCGCCACCGCTTTTCACAAACAATACATAACATCCACAACTACAACAGCAGCTGCACACAAATCTCCATAAACCCGATCATCGAACTCCACCAGAAACCCGCAACCTCCAATTTACCCACGTCTTCCACCTGAAATCGCCTTCCACCCCACGTGACTACCCCAGTCACCAATCGCACTCGAACAAAAATCACAAGTCTCCTAGAATTCAAATTGAACCCAAACAGCCGTTGCGACCAGCAAACTCCACCCACAACAGATCTTCCCAATTCACATCACAAACCTACTTCGCCGCTTTTCTTGTTTTCAGTATGAAAGAATTTTTTTTAATATCTTTTAGAAACGATAGAAATTCAGGGTCGGTTAGCTTTAATTGAAGGCCTCGGTGAACGTATTTTTATTTAATTTTTTTCTTTTAGTTTGTTTCCTTTGCTATTAATTTGTTAGTTTTCTTTGTTAAAGAAAAAGAGCTTGCTTCGTTTTGTTTCTTTCCCATATTTAAAAAAAAATTGTAATTTGGGTTGAGTTGAATTGTTTTTAAGTTGTCTTTTAGTTTAAAAAAAACTTTCAAAAAAAAGAGTTGTTTTGGTTTCATATTTTTTTAGTTTCTTCCTAAAAAAATAACAACTTATGTATATATTGTTTTTAGTTTCAGGTTACCAAAGTAAAAAATCGAGAGGAATTGCTTGCTAAAAAATTGCTGCAAACAAATAAATAAATTTGTAATAATCTGCATGCTCTGATATCGTGCTTTTATCTCCTGTTTTATTTTGATTTGCATTGTTGGCAGCTTGCATTTTCATATATGTGTGTGTGTAAAGAAGTTCAAAAAAAAGTCAAACAAAAACAAACTCCATTTTAGTTGCATTGTTAATTCACATTTAATTTTTCCTTTGTATTCATCTCGTCTTATTTTTATTTTCTGAGGGGATTTCATCACCGTTTTCTTGACCCACAAATCGCATTTCATCGTAGAATTTGATTAATAATAAAGGTTAGACATTCAACTTAAGGGTGTCGCGAGCTCACCTAAGGTTTAATTGTATCTTGACAATTAGCTTCTTTGAACAATTTTATTTTTTGGTGTCTAGGCTACGGCAGAGCAAAACTAGTTATAAAAATTACGGTGATTCGTGAGTATTATACTGGTTATTTCTCTAAAGGTACTTAAACCTTCGATTGCATTACTACGGTGATTCGTGGTCCACCGATAACCCTTGCCTGTTACATGGCTAAAAAATACTTTTGTTGATTTAAGACAAAGTTTGATTAGACAATTTTGGGTTAGGAGTTACTAAGGACAGAAAACTTAATTAAGTTTTTTGCATTCATTTAGTTGCATTAGTTCATGCATATTTAAAAAACAGATCCAAAAATCCAAAAACCAAAAAAATTGTAAATTTTACTTAACTAAGTTTTTTATCCAGAAAAAAATTCCTTTTAAATCCTTTCCTTTGAAAATTTTCAATCAAAAAACAAAAATTCAAAAAAAAGAAATAAAAAAGTCTATCACAAACAAAAAAAAAGGAAAAAAATTGAAAATTCAAAAAAAAAACCAAACAAAAATCAAATTCCCATTTTCTAAAAAACAATAACAAAAAAAGCCTTTTGGTAAATAATTGAAAAATCAAAAACAAAACAAACTACAAAAAAAAAACTTGTATAAAATTTGAAAAGCAAAAAAAAAAAACAGGACACAACAAAAATCAAACTTCTCTTTTGAAAATAAATTTCACTTGGTAAATATTTTTCTTCCTTTAAAAAAAAGAAAAACCAAAAAAAATTTCTCCCTTCATTTTTTAAAGCTTGCTTCTTTCTCTTAAATTCGATTCTAACTTATTTTTCTTCTCAACTTTCACTAGTGCGTGAGTACTTGGACTCGTGACACTTCTACGAATAGTTGGATTCAAAATTTTTCTACAAATCATTTAACCTGAACAAACGATCCCCCTGAAATGGCGAATGAGAACGCCTCTCGAGCCCTTATGGATAGAATCTTCCACAATCGAGTTTCTATCCCTTCTTGCATCACCTTGCCCCGCCCCGACGGGCAATCACTTTGAGATTCATTCGAATCACATTAACATGCTTCTGAAATTCGACAATCTTGAACATGATTATCCTTATATCTTTATAATCAAATTTGAACAAGTTTGTGCAACCATTAAACTCCAACAACTCTGTGACGACGGAATCAAACTTAGGTTAATTCCATTCGCACTTACCGATTACGCTGAAAAATGGTTATGTACTTTGCTTTCTAATTCGATAAAAATTTGGGAAGAATTTACCACAACCTTTTTAAAGAAGTTTTACCACTTGGAAAAAACAAAAGTTCGAAATGAAATTGTAAATTTTTATCAATTCGGAGGTGGATCATTTGCAAAATACTTTGAAAGATCTAAGAAACTTTTAATCAAATGGCAACACCATAACTTTGAAAAATGGACTCTTTGCCAAATTCTATATGATAGACTTCATAACAATTCTCAAATAATGCTAGAATCGATTTGCCAAGGAACTTTTCTAGCCCAACATCACGATGCTGCTTGGCAATTTCTTGAAAACTTATCCGCAAAATCATCACAATGGGAACGATCTAACGAGAAATCGACCTATTCTCGATCAAGCGCTCATACTGTAGGATCCTCTTTGGCCTTAGGAGCGAAAATCGATGCGATGATAACCAAATTCGATAATGTCCTTTCTTTAAATCAAATGAACCAAGCTTCACAAGTCCTGTGTTACAAATGCAATGATCCAAATCACATCGCCGATCAGTTTCCATACTCGTTAGAACAAATCAATGCTTTTAATAAAGTTAGGAATGATCTGTTTTCTCTAATGTACAATTCTGGTTGGAGAAATCATCCTAACTTCGCTTGGAATCAAAACAATTCAAACACGAGTTCGATTCGACCATCTTTTCAATCATTTTCGAACGGCGCCTCAAATTCGAATCCGTCTTTCCAACCAAAACAATTTCAAAAAAAAAATTGTGCCTCCTTCTCAAAACCAAGTACAACAATCTTTCGTTCCTCAAGATGACAAATGAATGACCTCCCTTGAAAAGAGTATTAAAGCCTTGATTATGCGACAATGCAATTGTAAAATTTGTTAAATTCGTACATGCAAAATACGAGCCAGTCGATCTCTAAACTCGAAATGCAAATGAAATTAGCCAACCACGTGAGTGAACGAGAAAGAGGTACATTCCCAAGCCAATCGATTACAAACCCTAGGAATCAAAAGTGAACTCTAGCCAGGATTATGTCATTCAAGATAGCAGTTTGAATCAAATGAATGCTATCACCATTTTGCGATCCGGTAAGGTAACCAATAACCAAGTTATCAATCCAAACAAATTACCGAATGTTCCACTCGACACTTTGAAAACTACAAACGATTCAAATCAAAACATCGAGTCGAACCTCGATCCAAATTCTTAGTCTAATTCTTTTCCAACTTAAGAAGACCGTTCGACTGTGTTTTGAATCCCATTCCCAAATTGACTTCGGCCTAAGAAACATTCGGAAAAATGGAAAAGATGTTAAAAATCTTTAAACAAGTCAATGTGAACATTCCTCCCTTTGATATCATCCAACAAGTTCCGACCCATGCCAAATTTTTAAAGGACTTATATACTCAAAAATGACACACTCAAGTGCCAAGAAAGTCTTTTTAGCCGCTGGTCTAAGCGAATTCTTGTCTTAGTCCATTTTCATTATATACAAAGATCCCGGTTTCCGTAGGATCTCATGTATAGTAGGAGACAAGAGAATCAAAAAATGTTTGTTAGACCTAGGTGCTAGCATAAACTTGCTCTCGTATTTAGTTTACCAGCAACAAGGTCTAGGTGAGCTTAAACCGACTAAGGTCACCCTTCAATTGGTCGATCGTTCTACAGAAACCGATAGAAGAAGTCGAGGACGTACTCATTAGAGTGGGGGGATTCATATTCCCATTTGATTTCATTGTCCATGAAACTCAACCTGTAAACAATCTGATGAGCCAAATTCCTTTGATTCTAGGACGACCTTTCTTAGCCACTTTAAATGCTTTAATTATATGTCGAAACGGTTCAATAAAAATTTCTTTTGGTAACATGACCATCGATCTTTACATCTTTAATTTAGAAAATCAATTGAATGAACCATTCGATAGCACGTTGGAAGTTAGTACCATTAAAGAAGATTTTGAAAATGAGTCGATGAATCTTAATGATGAACGTGAGGTCGAGTACAAGAAATTGTTTCAAGATGTTCTTCTTGAGATCGAAAACACGCTTCCTTTCGAGCCTCTAACGGTTAAGTCTGAATCTCAACCGATTCATTTGATTGAGCCACACCTAAGCTAGAGCTCAAACCTCTTCCTTCTCACCTTAAGTACGTACTCTTAAGCAAAAACGAAACTTGTCCTGGCATAATTTCTAACTATCTTTCTCTTGACCAAGAAGCTTCTCTCCTCTCTATTCTTTCGAAAAATGGAGAAGCAATTGGGTGGTCCATTACTGATATTAAGGGAATTAACCTTGCTATTGTTCAACATCGCATTCACTTAATTGACGAAGCCAAACCCACTCGTGATGCGCAACAGAGGCTTAACCCAAAATGAAAGATGTTTCAAGATGAAATTCTAAAGCTCCTCGATAATGGTATTATATATCACATCTCCGATAGCTCATGGGTTAGCCCAATTCATGTAATTCATCTCGTGCCTAAAAAGTCCAGACTTACCATTATAACAAACCTAACGAACTCATTCCTACTCGAACTCAAACTGGTTGGCATGTTTGCATTGATTATTAAAAATTAAATGCTGCAAACATAAAGATCACTTCCCTCTTCCTTTCATTGACCAAATGCTCGAACGTTTAGCCTGCCACGAATTCTATTGCTTCCTTGATGGTTATTCCAGCTATAACTAAATTCCAATCGCTTCCGAAGATCAAGAGAAAACAATTTTCATGTGTTTATTCCATACATGTGCATCGATGTTTGCCATTCGGGCTTTGTAACGCTCTTGCTACTTTCCTATGATGCATGGTTGACATCTTTTTTGACACGACCGAACGCTTTCTAGAAGTTTTTATGGACGATTTCTCTATCTTTGGTGATTCTTTTTCCGATTGCTTACATCATCTCGAGTTGGTTCTACATCGATGTAAAAAGAAACATTTGACTTTGAATCGAGAAAATTCCACTTTATGGTCACACAAGGCATAGTCCTTAGACATATCATCTCAAATAAAGGCATTGAGGTAGATAAAGTGAAAGTTGATGTAATTGCAAACCTACCCATTTTCGAATATGTTTAGGACATTCAATCATTTCTAGGACATGATGGCATTTACCGGCGCTTTGCGAAAGACTTTAGCAAAATCGCTCACCCTTTGACTACTCTTCTAGGAGAAGATGTTCCTTTCGATTTCAATCCTGATTGTGTCTCTTCTTTTGAACATCTTAAAAACAAACTCAATTTCTGCTCCAACCATTTGCACACCTAATTAGGATCTTCCTTTCAAAATAATGTGTGATGCTTCTAACTTTACGGTTGGTGTTGTCATAGGACAGTGCATCAACAAAATCCTTCATGTCATTTACTACGCGAGTGTGACTTTGAACGATGCTCAACTCAACTACACAACAACCGAAAAAGAGCTTCTAGCCATCATTTTTGTGCTCGAAAAGTTTCGACCTTACTTGATAGGTTCATAAATCACGGCTTCGATACCTTTTTGCTAAAAAGGATAGTAAATCTCGTTTGACTCATTGGATCCTTTTACTTAAAGAATTTGACCTTACAATCAAAGAAAAAAGGATCCGATAATGTCTTAGCCTCCTTAGTTTAGGATCAAAAATAAATCAAAACTCTCTTTCTCTTCCATGGCTACTTTTAGGATCAAATATATGTTCCTTTTATGCAATTTTAATATATGCCCTTTTCTTGTTTATTTTCGTTCATGCTAGTAGTGTAGATCTTTTATTTTTGCAAGTAGATTAGCTTTTATTTTAGTTTATCTTTTTTTACTTTACTCTCTTTTTCTTCTTGTTTCTGTTTCATGTTGAATGCTATATTTGTTGATATGGTAACAAATATGAGAGGCTAAATCCCTCAATTTAGGCTCTCTAATCATGTAGCTTCAACATTTTACTAATTATTGATCTCTTTTTATGCTTAACGAAAATGTTGAATGTGATAAATATTTTGTTATTTAACTTTGAATTTGATAGCCTATATTGTTGACACCAAATAGGCTATGCTTAAACAAACAAAACACAAATTACCTCTTCATCTACATATGATGTTGGTAATGAAGTGATTTTAAAATCAAAATTTGATGGTCTATATTTCTAATCAATAGTTAATAGGCCATACTTAGAATAGACTTTATTTTCAATTTCATTTTCATTTTCATGAGAGTTACCAAGTGGTTTAAGGGGTGTGTTATAGTTGATGGCTTATGTTGAGCTAATTAATAGCACAAATAAGTCATACTTGTGATAAAAACATCAATTAAATTCACTAATGACCGAAAAAGAGAGATCATAATTTCATGCTGTATTGATTTATGTGATCTAGAGAGTGGATTTATCTCTAAATTGTTTTCAAACTCTCGTATTTTTATCCATTCTAGCTTTTGTTAGTTTTTACATTTTTGCAGCAAACAATACTTTCAACTTTGGTTAATTTTATTGAATAGAAATTTTGAAACCTAAATAATTCATTGTGGATCGACACATACTCGCCACGTATTATCATTATATGCCGTGCATTTGCGGTTATTTTTAATTAAAATTCGATCGGCTATTTTCCAATCCGATGGATATTTAGCCCATTCGAACAAGTTTTTGACGCTGTTGCCGAGGAATTTGATTTGATTTTGATTTCTATTCTTCGAATTATTTTTTTCGTTTTAATTTTGTGTGTTCATTTACATTTAAAAAATATATTTTGTTGTTGTGTGTGATTCTTATGTGCATTTTATTTGCGTGTATCTCTTGCTTTTCATTTGCATTTTCACTTTTTTAAATATAAAATAAAACACCACAATTTCTTTTCAAAAACAAAAAAATATTTCATTTCATTTGCAATTTATATTTCAGATATTTACATTTACAAGTTTCTTAAAAAACCACTGTTGCATTGCTGCACATACACAGTGCACACTACCTCTGTCCTCCCTCTTCATTCACCCTCTCTGTGCAAACATTTCAATTTCCTTCACCCCCTCCGTGCCAAATTCCACTTCTGTGCAACACAATATATCTTCTTAGCAAACACACTTTTATGCCAAACTCCATACAGTACCATATCCATCTGTTATTGCTTCAACTCTAAACTTTCTTCTACAAACAAGTGCACAACCTCCTCACCTCCCAAATATTCACTCTATCAAATACCGCTGCTGTGTGCACATAATTGTGCATTGCCAACAAGCAAGTCAGTCACTTCAGCTACTCAAACCAATACAAAACAACTTGCCACTGCAATTCACCACCTCTGCTCTTCATGTAACTCTGCCACCAACTAAACACACTTCCATCCATCACAATGCCTTCCTGCTCCTCCTTTAAACATCACTTCAATCCGACCATTGCATTTCACCCTTGCCACTGCACTGCTACTCTACATTCCCCTACCCTCTGCATACCCTCCCTGCTCCATAATCACTGCCCATTCACTAACAGTCAACCTCACTACTCACATACCCACATCAGCACTTCAACCAAAATATTCCACTCAACCAAAACATAAAACACAGGCCATTCACCCAGTTGTGCCATTAACCACGGATCAAACTGCATTTCCCCAAACTATTTCTCTCACCACTCATTGCGACCTGCACTTCCACCACAGTGCAAAAAACCGTGCACCACTGCTCAAACTTGTAAACTTGCAACACAAGCTTTGTACGCTGCTTCTAATTCCTACCATCAACACTCCCATTTACACACTATGTTTCAACCACCCTCTGCTATCCTATACATCAACATTCAACCTCCTCACCTATAATCCACAAACATCACCTACTTCATCACCTTCTTTAATAGTTCAATTAGAATTACAACTTCTGCTGCTGTCATACATCCATTACATTGCACATCTTCTTCTCTTTTAATTACTTAGGAAATGAAAATGCAAGTTGTAGTTTCAAAATTATATGAAATAAAAATGGCTACATAAGCCTCTTACTCTCTTACTTCTTTCTTGCTCTTTTCTTGTTTATTTTTATTTACATGCTCTTTCATTTTATGTTAGTAGCTTAGTTTTACTTTTATGCAACTAGTTTAGATTTTCTTTTATTAGCTCTTACCTTCTTTGCTTTCATTTAAATGTTGAAATTTACATTTGTTGATTTGATAACACAAATGAGTAGTGAAGCTCTCTAATTATGTAAACTCAACATAATTTGTGATTTATGGTCTCATTTGTGCTTTATGAAAGTAAATGTTGATGTAAATTTATACAAGTGAGTTTGTTAGCTTATGTTGTATTTGCAAATAGGCTATTCTTATTCAACATAAACACAATTTACATCATCATTTACTAATTGATTTCTGATTTTGAAATTAAAGTAGAAACAAAATTGGACGATCTATACTACTAAATACAATAGTAAATAGATCATACTTAAAATAGCTTTTTCTTTGACTTCATTTTCATGAGAATTGATAAGTAGTTTTATTTGTTGTATTATAGTTTGATGGTTTAAGTTATGTTAATTAATAACATAAATAAACCCAGACTTATGATAAATACGGCACTAATTCCACTTAATATCAAAAATAGAGATCATAATTATTTGTTTGTTGATACAAACATATGAGAGTGGATTTGCCTCTAAGTTGCTGTCTAATCTCATATTTTCCATCACTTTTTGTTCTAGATTTTGTTTACATTTCTTCTTAGTTAATGAAAACTTCACCTCTTGGTTTAATTTGAATGAATAGAAAATTTTAAAATCTAAAAAATTCCCTGTGGATCGATCTGTACCGCCATGTACTAAAATTGTACGATGTGCGCTTGCGTTTATTTTTATTTAAAAAAAATCGGTTATTTCTAAACCTATAGAAAATTGGTCATTAAACAAGTTTTTGGTTATTTATATAAATATATAAAATATATAATATATTAATATAAAAAATAATAATAATATATAATTTATCTATATTTTATTATTCATTTTTATATTAATATACTATATATTTTATATATTTATATAAGTTTTATTTTATATTATTTATAATATTATTATATATAAAATTATATATATTTATATATAATATACATATATTTATAATCTATATATTTTAATATATAAAAGAATTAATATTTATTATATATAATTAAATAGATATATAATAATTATAAAATATAATAGAAATATTTTTGTTATATAATTATATAAGGAAATTCTTTTATAATAAAATAATTTTGTTAATTATTAAATTATATTTTTAAAAGCTTGTTCGTCGACCAATCTTCTATCAGATTGGAAAATAGCCGATCGACTTTTTAATAAAAAAATAACCGCAAGCGCACGACATACAATGATAGTACGTGGTGAGTACGGGTCGATCCATAGGAAATTGTTAGATTTTTAAATTCTATTCAATAAAATTAAATCAAGATTTGAAAGTGTTGTTAACTACAAAAAATATAAAACTGACAAAACTAGAATGGATAAATATATGCGAGTGGAAGGCGATTTAGAGATAAATCCACTCTCTTGATCATAAATCAACACAACATGAAATTGTGATCTCTTTTTTGGGTCATTAGTGTGTTTAATTGATGTGTTTATCATAAGTATGACCTATTTATGTTATTAATTAGCTCAACATAAGCCATCAAACTATAACATACCCACTAAATCACTTTTTAACTCTCGTGAAAAAGGTAATGAAATTGAAAATAAAATCTATTCTAAGCATGACTTATTAACTATTGATTAGAAATATAGACAATCAAAATTTGATTTTAGCATTCACTTTATTACCAACATCATATGTAGATGAAGAGTTAATTTGTGTTTTGTTTGTTTAAGCATAGCCTATTTGGTGTCAACAATATAGGCTATCAAATTCAAAGCTAAACAACAAAATATTACCACATTCTATCATTTTCATTAAGCACAAAAGAGATTAAAATGAACAAATTATGTTGAATCTACATAATTAGAGAGCTTCATTACCCCTAAATTGAAGGGGTTTAGCTTCTCATATTTGTTCATGTCAACAAATGTAGAATGCAACGTAGAACAAAAATAAGAAGAAAATGAGAGCTAAATGAAATAAAAGCAAAGCTACTTGCATAAAATAAAGAGATCTATACTACTAACATGAAATAAACAACAAGGAAAAGAATATATATCAAAATTGCATAAAAAGAATTACATGAAAGAAAATGGCTAAGTAGCCATGAAAAAGAAAGAGAGTTTCTAATTTATTTCTGATCCTTATACTAATGAGGCTAAGAGAAGAGAGTAATTACATGAACATATGGGGTATTTATACATGTTTTGAAATGTTAACCCATTTTTTGGAAACGTCCAAACTACCCTTGAGGTAGTGTGGCCACCAAGTATCATTAGCGTGTGTTAATCCTCCACTTAAATATGTATGTAGCTTTAAACTCTATTAGCATGTGCATTAGCTTCTAATTGTACATCATGGTAAGTGGGTAAGTGAAGTCCTCCATGTTTCATGAAATGAATTATTTCCATCTTCACTCATTTGTTTCTTTTTGTGCATGCATATTTTCCATGAAACCACTCGTAATTTGAATTCATATTCCTACAAAATAACGTATAAATTTCCAAGTAAATTTTCTCAATTTAATATATGCACAAAAATGACCATTTTGCTGATGAATAAATGATGAATTGAAATTAATTTGATTTATGGTTTAAACATGTTAAAATGATCAATATGATCGTTTATTAATTAAATTCAATAAAATATGGAAGTAAAAATATGCACATTTACGTGCACATCAGCGATGCACTCGGCCTTTGCGAGACCAGCTATGTTTTTCTATGGTACATCACTAGGGATGTATACTGCTTCGGAATGATATTTCTGATCCTTGTGTAGGAGTACCGTTCCATGAAATACTGAGGGCACCTTCATGGAAATCCTACACAATTAGCGAACATGCCTTATCGGTTTTCAATTATGTATCTATTATTGTTGTGATGTACACTCACAGCCTCACAGCTACTTGATTATTAATATTTTCACACTTAGACATTATTGTAATATCACTAGATTTCAGATATAAAAGGTTTTGGTTATCATAAGGTAAAAATCCGTCTGTGTTTATGTGCGGCGTGGTCTTACGTGATACCTTTGTTTTGAAAAGATATTTAAAATTTAAGAATCAATTTGATTGTGTTTCTCACGTTGATTTTACCAGACTGACCTGAGCGTTGTTTTTCTGTAATGCTTGGATCAGACCGAGTATATTTCCAAGTTTCGTTAGATATTTTTGGAGCTTCAGAAGAGAAGTTGGAGGCCCAGAGACGTATTCACGTAGATGGTTATATTTTCGTGGCATACTTTGTTGTATATTATTCAACAATTGTTAGGATATGTTGTTATAACTGCCCGATCTGAAATAGGTTAGTAAACTCTGATTGATGTCTATATGTACATATATTACAGTTTTGTATTTGTGTAAAGGTTGATTGTATATTATAGATTATTCATTCCGCTGTGAGATTCTGTGTAGTTTAGTTTTTTTTTCTTTTTTCTTCTTTCTTTTTTATAACTATCCGCCTTTCTGTTCAGTTTGTGTTGGACATGTGTGGTTTAATGTCAGTTTAAACTGTATGGAAAAGCGGATCGTTACACATAGGAAATGAGATGACGACAAGAAAAAATAAAAGGACAAGTTTAAAAACATGAATAATTTGCTGATGAAAATATAGCTTCAGTAAAGAATAATTTGAACTAAATGAATATGAGGTGCCAAGAGAAACAAGATGCAAAAGAAAAAATAATGTAGCAGGTTATTTAATAATAAGGAAATGAAGATGAAGGGACAAAAATGAGTGTCACGTTTTTTTTGAAAGCTTCAGGAATTAATATTGAATAAAGAAATATACGTAGAAATGAGAAAGTTTGCAAACCAAAGAAAAGTTAAATTTTGTACAATCGAAAATGAGGTGCAAGAATTAAATATAACCTAAAAGTTTAGGCTCATGTATTAAACAGAAGGAAAAATGAACGGATTAAGTATTAATAATGATGTAACTATTTCAAAACATACAAGCAACAATCGAAAAAAAAATGAAGGGACCATGAACTTCATACAGCATTTTGAAATTTTATTTCGAAACGTATTCATCTTAACCATAGTGATTTTATTAACTCAAATAATACTCAAATTTATACAAATTTAATTTTTATTTAATTTTTTTATCAACGCATAATAAATAAAATTATACTTACCTTAAAAATGAAAACGTTCAATTTGATTTTCCCAAAATGATCTTTTATTTCCAGTAAAACGCCATTTCTGTTTAACACAAAATGTGTGTTTCTTTTATTAAATCTATTAATTGCAATCAACATTTTCTTTTCTTTTAATTGAAATATTTCATTTACATCAATTGCAATTAATTACAAGGTTAAATTTCAAGATAGACAAACAAAAATGGATGAGAAACAGAACAATTGTTTCCTTTAGTCATTTAAACATGTTTATTAATTTTTTATTTTTTTATCAATATTCCAACTTATGGGTAGTAAGCATAGCGACCCAATTTCACGAATCTTTACTTTCTGGCGGCCGTGTTTTGCACCTCCGTCTCTGACATTTTCTGGCTGCGATGCCGCGTCGCAAGAAGCCGCCTTCTTCGGCCCTCGCTGCTCTCGGGTCGGAGATCAGATCTGGAAAAAGCCCTTCCATCCCAATTCTGTCTCGGCCTCGTGCAATCGATCCTCTGGCATACGAGCTTTCTCTGACATCTCCTCCGACAATTGGTACACTCGGCCTCCAAGGTGAGCTGGGCGAGCTGGATTCGGCCCTTATTTCTTCGAATCATGCAATAGCTGCATCTGACCTCCAAATCTCTCTACCCGTATCTGCGAGTGCCTTGCCAGTCTCAGGTATTATTAAGCCCGCTTTGTGTTCTGCTCTGTCGCCATTGCTTGGCGCTGCTGCTTGTCGCGTGTCTAAGCCTTGGTCTGATGTTAGCATCCCTTTGCTTGGTTTGGATGTTGATACTGTCGAACAGTGTTTGTGTGGTGATAATGCTGTGTCCCATAATGTTGAACAAATTGAAAATGTGGTAGATGTGAACCCTGAAGTAACTGCCAATTGGATAAATGATGAATGCCTAAGTTCTGCTTGTGGTAATGGCTGTGAGGCTGCTTTTGAAATTAACAGATCTGATATGGGTAAGCTTGGTTATACTGCTGTGTTCAGCATGGGTGGAGCTAGTGTTGACTGTCCTGTATTGCCCCATGCTGAGGATGCTCCACGTCCTATTGCTCCATTGTCGGCTTGCCCCAGATCTTGGTCATCACTTTTCAATTCTCTGCCGTGAAATGCTGGTGATTACAAACTAATTGAATTTGATATTGTCGAAGAAAATGGAGTGAGGATTCCTCCTCCAATGGTGATGCAAGATGGAATTGACTTTTGGTCTGAACAATTGGTCGGTTTCTTTCTGGAACCAAATCACCGCCTTCGTGATCCGGTGTCGAATTTGCGTAGGGCTTGGAAACTGCACGGAAAATTGCATGTTAAGATGATCGACTCCATGTATTATATAAAGTTTTCCTCTGCCGATGATCGTCGGCTAGTTCTTGGTGCCGAGCCTTCCTTTTTTGCTGGTAGGCCCTTTATTATTACTCCTTGGTCTCCCACTGTGGCGAGTGCTCGAGAGAAGGTGCTATCCATCCTCGTTTGGGTCTACTTTTCGCATATCCCCTCTGCACTTCTGCCATTGCTTGGGTTGAATTGGTTAGCCTGCAATGTTGGTAAATTGAAATGCTTTGACACTAATACGGTAGCCCGTGATAAATTGATGTATGCAAAGGCACTTATTGAGATATTCCCTTTTAAGCCTCTCCCTACTACTATTCCTGTTCAGCTTGATGTTGGGCACGTTGCGGAGGTCCGTGTTCGCTATGGTTGGGTTCCAGATATATGCTCTTCTTGCCACTCTTTTGGCCATCTGGCGATCTCTTGCCTGCACCCCATATCAGCCGCTGCTCCTCCGACTGTTGTATCCGCGGCTGCCCCTAAGATCCCTCTTCCTAGGCATCCTCTTAGGAAATGGGTTCCTAAGGTTTCTTCTCAGGTTCCTCCTCCTCTTGCGGCTCCTTTATCTGTCCCGGTTCCGGCTCCCTGTACTTCTCAGCCTGCTTCCCCCTCCATCTTCTATGGCGCCTTCTGCTGATTCTGCGGTTCCTGTTTAGGTTCCTGTTCCGCCACGTTTTCCATTGGTCGCTGGTGATGTTTCTGCAATTCCTATTGCTGCCTCTGTTCCTGGTCTTCCTTATCCCTCTATTGTTTGGGATCACATTTCTGATATGATATTTAACCCCTTGGATGATTCTTTCTTTAAATTTGTTTCTGATGATCATCTGGACCTTATATGCCTTTATTATAAACCGTAAGGTGACTCATTAGCTCTTGTTTTGGACGGTTATTTTGCGAGATCGAATTCTGTCCTACTTGCCGATACATCCTGGGATCGTTCCTTTGTGTACACTTCTGATTCTATGGCTTATGATCCTTGTCTTGCTTCCCATTTCCGCCCCTATGCTGGTCTGTTGGTGAATGTCCCTTTGGTGACTTCCCAGGATTTTGTGGATGATGGTGATGCTACCTCTTCGGAGGAGTAGTTGTTTTTGATATTCATATAGTAGTTGTGATTTGTCTATCACACTCCTGTGCTGTTTTCTTTCATTTTCTTAGTAGTTAAGGTGCTTTTACCTTTCTCCTGTACTTCAAATTTTTATTACGTTCGTAATAAAAAGTGGACGGTCCACTATAAAACCGGCTTGCCTTACAAAAAAAACGTTTATAAATTTATTGTTTATAGAGCAGAGTAATAAATAACTTACTTAAATAAATGATTTTCTTAATCTTGTAATCAATATTTATGCTAAAACACAGTTTAAATAAACAAATGTTTCTTCTTTTAATCAAATTACTCTATTCTTTATTTTAATGAAATTAAACTTATATTGACAAACGAAACAATCATTTATTTGATAAAATGTTCTTTTTATTAAATCAAACTTTTCTTTTTATTTTCACTAAACATAAGCTGCGTTTAATTACATATATTAATTTACAATTCAGTGTTCTCTCTTCTATTAATTGAAATTATTCAATTACATTAGTTTCAAATGATTACAAAGGTGAATTACAAAATGGACAAGATAAATGTGATGGAAAATAATCAATTGTTTTCTTTGTAAATTTAAAATCATGGTACACAAACAAGAGTTATGAAATCTTACTAAATAAGATTTATTATTTATGTAATAAATATCTAAGCTACATTACATTTCAAATAAATAAACACTAGGACGTTGCTTGTGCTTCACATACGGGCAGACGGTGGAAGGGTATAGGGTGACAGGGAGTGGATACGATGTTTTGCAGTAGACAGTGAGCACATATTTGTACTATAGTTTTGGATATGTGTACATATGAAGAGACTAGGTGAAATGGAGCCGATAACATAAACGTTTACTATTTGCTGTATAGTGCATTTACCTTTGGTGATTTTCTTGGATAGGGAGGTGACAACTGAAGAAGTACAGGGAACTTCCATGGGCTTGGACCCGCCAGGAAGGATGACCTTCGACGGATTATTTAAAGGATCGTTTAGGTCCACAGCTTGAGGCTCGATTTTGATCTCGACTGTCTCCTTCTTCTCCTTTTCAAGCTGCTCCTTCATGCTCAGTTTATATGTGTATTCAGAGGCGCCCGTAATTTCAATTTCATAACTCCCATCGATGGGAGAGGAAGTCTCGGATTTATCCTCATCAAGCGTTCCGATCACCTGAGCATCTGGACCGGGAGCCCCTCCTGCATGAGTGGCCTCACTTGTCTTTTTCTTCACCTCCTTGGCGACATTGCTCCTCGGAGTGGGCTCGGGATCAGAACGGCCTGCACAAAATCATGAAAAACAAGCATTAGAATACGATAGCTCCTGGTGAAAACGACGAATCTTGGAATGTTAAAGTGAAAGAGTCATCTACCAGGTTCCAGCTGGCTCTCAGCCATCATAGGGGTCTTGCCCTCTGGAATAGGAGACAAAATGTGAACGCCAAGGACGAAGTCCTCTGGGTCATAACTGATGTGCTGCTCAAAGGGATCAAGTATCGGCCAATCGGTCGGCTGAGTAGGCGCATGAGCTTTAGACTCGATCCCGAATGAACCGGCAATAACCACTTTTCCTTTCGTTGAGGGGGAACCTTTGCAGTAAAAAGCTTTTGCCGCTGACGGGTCTGAAGGCTTGTTTCCTTTAAGAAATTCTTTTATCAAAGCTCCTTCATCAACCTCCTCGGAACCATGTTCGCCTTCCCGATTTCCATTAAGGTCTCCCACGCCTCAGCTAAAGATTCGAGATAACCCTTGCCAAGAAAAGTTAAGTCTTGGTGCATGAGAATGCGGGGATTGAATTCTAAAATTAGCAGGTCGAACATGCTTTTGAACTCTTCCCTACCTTCTTCTTTAGCCGCCTCAAGAAGGGAGTTGATCTCTATAGACGCTATCTTCTTGCTCTCTTCATGGGCTTCATTCTTTAGTGCCTCAACCTTGGAAAGTTCATCCTCAAGCTTCGCCTTTATAAGTCGCGTGGCAACGATCTCATCACAATATCGTTGCGACTCTTCTTTGGCAGCGTTCTTTCTCTTTGTGGAGTTGCTCCTCAAGTTCTTTGACTCGGAAGCTGAATACATCCCTCTCTTTTTGCACCGAGTCTTTATCCAAAGCTAAGGCCCTACAGCGTTGGACCGCCTCATCGATTTCTTTTTTGTGGGTTGATTCTAGACGAGTTACGGCTTCAGCAGTATCTTGGGCGCTCTGTTGGGCGGCTTCAAGATGAGATTTGTAAGATGCAAGCTCTTCGTCCTGAGCTTTGATAATGTCTTTGTCATGGATAGCCTCAAGCTTCAAGCGATCAATCTCATGCTGGCGCTCTATGGAGACTTCTGACACTTTCTCAGCAAGATGAAAGAACACGTCATGTTGAACATAGACGTCGTTGGTACAGGCGATACGCTCTGCTTGACATGTCCAGGAATAGGATGAATCGCCGGGAGAAATTTCAGGTCATCAAAGCAGATTTTTAGGAATTTAGCCTTGAGCTCATTCAACCTCTCCGATATTGTTGGATCTGTTGCGGGAACAAGAGGAGATGGCTTAGAAAGTTCAGTTCTCTTTTAAGAATCCTGGGACTGTCGTGTGGTAGAAGAATCGGAGTGCTGATCGTGAGGGACATCTGTTTGCGACCCCTTATGGCCGTGCTTATCCTTGCCTAGCCCTGAGTGAGAAGGGGGATTATGATGGTATTTGGGCTGATAATAAGATTTCTTATAAGATGATGAATCTTGGGAATGATAATCACTATCGCCGTCATCATCCCTATCTTGGCGTCTTCCAAAACCTGAGTCCCGTCCTGATTGATGGAAAATCGATGAACCACGAAGGCGGTCAAGTCCATGTGTGTGCCCCATGTCACTGTCGTTACTTAAACTCTGTGAAAAGTGAAGTGTGTGTGTTTGTATGTGTCCCAGTGCCCTCGACAGACCAGTTTCTTTACTAATAGGAGTTTGTTCTCCCTCGCTTTGGGATTGAGCGTTGGAATCGCCTCTTGCGGGTGAGTGGAGCTTAAGGGCCTTTGGATCGTCGAAACCCTAGTTAAGCAGATTGTTAGGTATGGTAACATTCGACAGACCTTTTAGAGAACTTTTCAAGTGCTGCGGGGAAGCTTCTTTCTCCGTTGGAATAAGGGTAACTTTAGAAGTTCTGCCCACTTCCTCCTTCCTCGACTTATACGTTAGTTTCTTCTTCCTCTTCGAAGGGGTAGACGACGTTTCAATGTCGTGAACTTCAACTATTGGATCCTGAGGTGGACTAACAGTTTTGCCTTGTACTTCAGGCGTTTCGGTTTCCTTAATCTCCCCCTCTTCTAATGTGACAGGGGCGTTACGTGTCGAAGGCTCGGCCTGCTTTTTCCCTTTGCCAGCGGTAGGCCTGGGTATGGTAACGCCCTGAGGGAGGCTTATCCGACGACCTTCTGCTAACAGCCCAAACGTTGAAAGCGACTCATTTGAAATGAGAGTTCTGATGTCCCGTTCTTCGACGGGAATGGCTCGAATAGCCTCGACGGCTTCAGAATATCCAGGTCCCTCAGGATGTGGGTTAATGCCTGAAAAGATGGAAAAGAGTTAGAAAAGGTACAGCTTCGACCAAGCATAAGTATCGGTCCAGAGAGAAGACTTACTTCCTTCCACCCGTCTCCTCGCGAAACCAGAAGGGCAACGCACATAAAACCATTCCTGTTTATACAGGGAAAATTTTCTCCATGCCCCAGTTAAGATATGACATTTTTTGTGCGTCTCGAGAAACATGAAAGAGGGTCTATCCCTCCGCTTATTGATGCAATATATATATCTGATATTGCACGGGGTTGGAAGCCTGGAAAGGACACTCATGAAGAGGATGCAGGTGCCGTAGATGAATGCGTGGTCGTTCGGGTGCAGTTGCGATGGGGCAATGTCGATATACTGCCGCACGTCTCGAAGAAATGAGTTGAACGGTGGCACACTACCAACCCAGCACTTGAATTTATTACAAGCTGTGTATCCAACTGGGGGCAAGTGCGGACGATCGTGCCCCGATGGAACTAGAACATCGTCGAAGGGGATTCCATGGACAGAGAATATTCGACGGAGTGTACTTTTATTAATCTTTAAAACCTATGAATCGAATGGGTTTTCCAAGAAAATTGCTGCCTCCAGAGCGTCGGGAGCCAAGTTATGAGCAGGGGAAGTTGACGAATTTGAAATGTCTGCGACTTCTTGTCGAGAGGATGGCCCAGGTCTGTCTGAGATCGTAGCAGAGCTAGATTTCCTAGACACCTCTAATAAGGATTAAATCTAGCACAACACCTGTTTGAACTATACTTGAAAAATAATCGACGTTAGACTTAATAATATAAATATTCCCCCCGTGTGGTGTGTGAAATCACTACAAGAAAAACCATTTATAGTTGCAAAAATTTGTTGCATTTCCGTTAAATGCAACCAATAATATTTTCACTAATAACGTAAACGCGACCAAAAACATTTCACGTTCCCGCCTTTCCTAAAAATTTTGGCGTAAGCTAAATAAACGTGACCAACCTAAATCCATTTGTATACTTAGAAAAATTTATTATCCTCTTTCACTTTTACCCCTTTCGCTTTCTACTGAAGTAAAATTTCCCCCCTTTTAATCGAGCTCAAATTTCATAGTGCTGAAAAGTTTGTCCTTTTCATCGTCGATTCCATTCATTGTACTCCACTCAACGTCGTCGCGGCGGCTAGCATAAGTTTCTCCTTACAGTACAGGTATATTTAGGTACGAATTTTTTAAATCGATTTTGTTGCTCAATTTGATTTTACATTAATTTGAATGCATCGTATTCTCAAATTTTTGTCTAACTTGAGCAGTTTATTTAACCCTAATTTGAGCAGTTGATTTCCCTTCGTCATCATCGCGCTACTTCTCTCCTCTCCAAAGTCAATCGATTCCTCTTTCTATGTACTGCCATTTGATTGGGATTCTACACAAATTTTGAATCGGTATGGATTTTATACTCTATTTTATGATTATATATTTGTTTGTATGTTTTAATATTGATTATATAAATCGAATTGCAAAAACCCTAATTTGGTTGAGATTGACAATTTTGCCATCCATCCCTCCCGTTGTTAAAACATTGTCGTTCCATGGCAGTACATTGTCGTTCCATTTTTTGTTGGAAAATTGTAGAAGGTATATGTTCTATCTATACTGCTTTTCTTCCTTCTAGAAATCACTAAAGTTATGTTTTATAACTTATTGAACAATTATGAGTATTTGTTAATAACCGATTGATGCTCTAGCTGCGCAAATAACTTTAATATAGTGAAAATTGCTACTATTGTCTGGCATCCCTAGTAATAGAACATGAGAATATTTGTATGGCTGAGTCAGTAACTTCATGAGAATGTTATGTTATTTGTGCAGTCTGCTTTAGTCTAGCTAAATGTTAAACATCATTTTATTTTTCTATTATAAGTTACCTAACACAACTGCTTTTCGGTACACAAACATAAAAAGTGAATTTCATATTACTAAACTACCTTTTGGCTTTCATTTCAGCAAGCTATCGAAACACTGTTTTACTAAAACCTGTGACTGTAGGATCGATTTCACCCTAGAGGGGGGGTGAATAGGGTGATAGTGTAAATTATAAAAATTAATTGCATAAGCTAATTAATATTTAACACGGATCACAGAATAGCAGCACAGATATCGCAGAATATAAATAACAGAATAAAACAGAACAACACAGAATTTACCCAGCTTCGGCAAAACCCTGCCTACGTGCTGCCCCCAAGGTTTCTACTAGAAATTAGATAGTCCCTCGCTTACACACGTAAACTCGCTATACCCGCTATTGACTAATCTAACTCTACGCTCAAAACCTTGACCACAACTCAACTACCGAGTTGCAAATTCCCAAACTACACACCGTAGTTTGCACCCTAGTCACACGACTAGAAACTTAAAACGGTTTAAAAAGAAAATACAATTAAAAACGATTATAAAACAAAAATAACCCTAATTAAAAAACCCTTATATAAAAAAAAGAATTCTCCCTTTTAAAAACAATAGGCCGGCCTCTTTTATTATTTTGACCCGTCTCCTTTTGCTTTACTCCGTTCGTTTGCGTGTATAATGGTGGCCGTTCCTCTTGCAAATTTAGGGCTTCATTCCTTTTCCAGATTTAGGGCTTTTGAAGTGCCGATAGTATGGAGATTGATTCTATGATCTCTTGCGTGTATCCTTGATTGATTGATGCTCACTTCAGCTACTTCTTTGATCGAATTCCTTCTTCGATTCGGTATGTAATTATTTGCTTGTGCTTTTCTGATTTTATGCTTTCTGGAATTCGATGATCTTGCGGATGATGTGAATTTGATTTATATAGGGTTTGTAAATCCTATTCTTGCGTTCGTATAAAATAATTTGAATTTGTCACATTCTTTTGATTGGCCGTTTGATTATGCTTGAGCGATTGATAATTGAACTGACTTTGTCATCTTCGTATCTTTTGCATTCCTTGGTTGACACGGTTTTGAATTTACTTTCGTGATAACCACGGCTTTGTTGATTTCTGGAATTTATACTTTGTTGACTTGTTCAACATTGACATGGCGATTTTACTATGACTTCGGCCTTGACACTGATTTCGACTTCACTGAGAACTATAGTCTCTGGCCATCTTCTGATCGGTTTAACATGAACTGACTGCACTTGCTTGATATGAAATACATATATTTACACAGATGCTTCACTGCATCTGTTGTAGTTGCTTTATACTTCACTGTGCACTTTACTTGGGCATTTTGTATGTTTCATTTTGATCCACTTTGTCATTGCATATCTATATATGCTTGACCTCTGTTACATGCTTGCTGTATTCATTTGAGTTGATTGTTGCATTGTTACTAGTTCATTTGATAGCACTAGCTTGTTCATTCTGTACTTCTGGTCTTTGCATAATGGTCTTGTGGCAGTTAATAGTTGCTGTGCACTTCAGTTTGCTGTCATGTTCTTGTGCTCGAGCTTGTTGCTTCATTGCTTACTGTCATTTGCTTCATGTCATACTATTTTGTTTCATTGCTGCACTTGACTTTTGTTACTTGAGCTTTGAATTGTACCATGATAGTCATGTTCCATTGTTGTACACTGCATTCATGTCACTGGTATGCTGCAGCTTGCATCTTTGTTGCATTTGCTTCATGTACCCTACTGCTTTAAACTTCTCTTGACCATTGCTTCATGTCTTACTGTGTTGACCATTATGCACTGTAGCTTGAGTCTTTGTTGAAGTTGTTGTGCACTTGTTCATATGAGTATGCTCACTGTTGTTGCTGCAATCTTCACTTCTGGTTAGCCACTGTTGCATTACTATGTCTTGTGGCATGTTGATGCATTGTCGTGAGTAGTTTGTAGTTGCTTCACTGGTGGCCTATGTACATGCTTCCCTGCATCTTGTCTTGTATTACTTGTGTCACCATACCTGTTGTACATGCAGCTGAATCATGCCTGAAGTCGTTGCCTGGTTTCACTGTCCACCTGTATCTTGGCTTTGCTTGCATTGACATGTTATGGCATGTACTTGTATGCTTCATATATGTGGGTGTTTGAAAGTTGCTACTGACTTAATTCACTTCATGTTTGTTGCCAGTTTACCTTGATTCTGCATCACTTGTAGCTTGCTACTGTGTTATATGCACCCATTATGTTTGATCTGCTGATGTTTGTTGCAGTCCTTGTTTTTGGTCTTCATTCTGGTTGTCACTTGAAATTGTTGAGTTCTTGTGATACTCATGTTGATTACATTGTTTGTTGACATGCCTTGTACTGTGCTTCATATATGCACAGTTGGTTCATGTTGTTGCTTATGTTGGTGTTGTACACTGTCATGTTGAATTCACTGATGTATCACTGGTATACTTCACTGTGTTGATTGTTGTGCACTTGCTTGACTGAACTACTCTGGTCTTTCATGATGTATTTGCTGTGGCATTCTGTGGTCTGCACTGAACTTGATGACTTGAGCTGCTATGTTCTGTTCATTCCTAGTTGCCTTGTTGTAGTTTGATTGTGATATCCATGTTGCAGTCCATTTTAATGTTGGTCTTCGTTGCATTCATGTCATGCCGCCTTGTGTTGAATCCAGTTTCAAAACTCGGATTTGACCTTGTGCTTGTGTCGTGATTTTCAATGTTATTGCACGTGAGTTGAACCCGATTTTTCATTTGGGTTTGACCTGTGCTTGCCTGTCCCTGTAAATCAATCAAGTGTATATATCGACGTGCACGGCCTTGTGGCATATACAGTAATATACTGTGTATGTCACAAGTTGTTCGTGTATGATGAATTCAAATTTAAATGATGACGAACAACCCAAATAACTGAGGCAAATATCATTTTCAAAATTCACGTTTTATTTTATATTGCAAAAATATTTTATTTTCAATTTTACTGCGTTAGTTTATATTTTTGCAGATAGCTCAGATGCTGGATTCAAACTTGAATGCAGTTGAAGATAAATACGAGTGTGAGTGATATGTAGTGAGGTGCTGATGTAAAATAGTGATGTATTTGAATTTGTATCAAAGTTGTATAGTGAATAGTGAGAGCTTGAATTTGTATACTATTCAAAATTGTAATAAATATTTGTTTGAATAAAATATTCGTTTGAATTCAAATTCTGTGTTATTTATTTTATTCAGCAAATATTTATTTAATCTGTGAAAAATAAAATAGTATATTATCAAATACATTTAAATGAATGAATATATGTTTATTATCATCAAACAAAAATCATATAAGCGCATATTCAACAATCTCCCCCTTTTGATGATAACAAACATATATTTAAGATTTTGAATATGTTAAATGTATTTGATCATTGATATATCCTAATTGCTCCCCCTATTTAAATGCTTCCTCTCTACACAAAGCTCCCCCTACATATATGCATACAAATAGAAATATATAAATGAGCCTATATGCAAATGGAAAATTATTTGACCTTTGCTTGATTCTATTTGACAAAATCTTAACTTTTCTCTCCCCCTTTTGTTATCAGCAAAAGAATAATAGTGTTAGAGAAAATAGAGATAAAGTAATCGATATCAATCCAACATTAAAACTCAATTGAATATAAATATCAAATTTCAATAAAAAATCAAACAAAAATCATAAATACCCATGTCAGACGCATATTCCACTTTCAGAAATGATGGGGATAAATTCATAAAAATCATACAGTTTTGTCTATTTGTGGTATATTTATTTCGGGAAATTTGAATATCTACTAACCATGCATAACCGTTAGGACTTTTAAATGAGATTAGTAGTATTCCAATTTAATTTTAAAAATGAAATCAAGTATCTTCTAACCACGCATTACCGTGAGGACTTTTAAATGGGATTAGAATCAACTTGTCTATTTAACCAATTAATTTTGATATGCGTTCCATACATGCATAACCGTGAGGACTTTTAAATGAGCATGGAAGCACATAATCAAAAATCCAAGTAATTCACCCATGCATAACCGTGAGGACTTTTAAATGAGAGTGAATACTTTGGATATTTATTTTTATCGAAGAATATAATAAATTGAAGCACAGATAATTTCCTTTATGAATCTGAAGATAAAACAAATTGAAGAACGAATAATTTCCTTTGTAAACTACCACAAATTTACATACTATATATGATTTTGATGAGTGATGGTCAATAGAAAGATGATAGAAATAGAAATGACCATGGAATTTTTACCCAACAAAAAGTTTTTATAACTTTTGTTATGAAATTCTAAAGAAATTTTTCTAAATATATTGTCTTGAGTAATGTATGACAAATATCGACACTCATCACTTTTTCAATCACTATTGATCTTTTCGATAATCATTAGGGAGTTATATTAGTCAAAATAGTCATTTAAAATCAAATCCAAAAATTATAAAAATAATTTTTCAAAAATGACTAATCTGTAAATATGGTCAAACATGATTTTCTCGAGGGGGTTTTATAAGAAAATTTTCTGCTATTTGAAAATTATTTCAAGTGAAAAATATGCAGATATTTTCTTTGAAAAAAAACGATGCAGCAAATGAATGAGTCAAAAATTAATCACGTTCCACTAGTAATTTTTCTATCAACCATATTACCAGTGTAATCTGCATCTGAATTTAAATTTCACTCAAAAATTCACTCGTTGAATGTCAAAGACCAGATTAAGAAATTTCAACAAATTTTCTCATGATTATTATCAACAAATTTTAAATGAAATTCTCTTGGATTTGAAATGAAAACCGTGTCAACAATCAAACATATATTAAAGTGTCAATTTTAGAAGCCATCAAACATTATTTTTATTTCAAAGCAATTTCTTAAAAGTTTCAATAATTTCAAAAAATTTAAAATCCTTTTTACAATTTTTAAAATAGAATTCATTAGGATTTTAAATCTAGGCCGTGTCAAAACATGAATATAGATTTAGCCAAAAATATTATAACAACAATATTATTATCCAATCAAAACACTATTTTTCTCTCAAACTTATATATCAAGTAATTCTAGAGAATTTTATAGTGTTTTTGGCATAAGAATATAAATGGCTAACAATTTTGAATAAAGTCAGAATCAAAATCATCATTAAATCATTATCATATCATCATCGCATAATTGGCTGATTTTATTCAGAAAATGGTACAGATTATCACATTTAATATATCGTACAAATAAATATACCTTTACCTGTCTTTACCTTTACGATATTTCTCGTCGTTGTCCATTGTGATTCTGTCACCCTTATACTAGGCTAAGGAACTTAGCTTTGTCGCCCGTTGTGTTTCTGGAACAGCCAAAATCCAGAGAACACTATTGTTGTTCCTTAGCCTGCCACCACACCTACACGGAAAAGGATTTATGTGACCTATTTGTTTTTATAGGTCCATGGTTGTTAGTGGCAGAAAATTTTGAAAAATAATTTTGTGTAGACCCAAAACTATTTATAATTGTTCCCTTTGGCACCCAAATTTGTTTAACTTTGAGAGATTTTATATTTGTGCCTTTTGGAACCCAAATCGGTATAGTTTTCACATGTTTGGGTCTATACCAACAATTATTGTGACTGTGTCCAAATTTTCTACAAATTGTGCACATAGAATTAACTTGATTAATCTTGTTTTCAACAATTTTCGAATTATTATATCCAAGTCCTTGTCTAACCGTATTAACAGTTTGCTTTCCTAATAGCATATTCAACGATTTTTCACTTTTGGAAAATTTATCTAAAGTCGTTGACAAATATTGGACTTGTGTTTTGAGAGATTCGTTTTCATTCAACAATTGTGTGCACTTTTTAATAGAATTCTCTCTCCTAGTATTTTCATTCTCCTTTAAAATCAGAATTTCATTTTCAAGCGATTTTATTTTAATTTCTGATTTTTTAATTTCCTCATCAAATGTTGGACACTTATCACACTTAGGGATCCTACTTTGATAGGTTTTAACTAATTGATCAAGTTGTTTATTACATTCTATCAAAGTATCTTTTTGAGATTCAAGTTTGGCGTATTTTTCCCTAAGTCGTTCAAAACAACCGTTTACTTCATGAAAATATATAAGCAACTCAGAATGGGTAAGTTTTGATACCTCACTTGGCTCGTCATCGTCACTGTCAGTTGTATCACCTCGAAGACACAATTCTGCCTTTTCGCTTTCACTGCCAGTGCTTTGATCATTCTCGTCTATTTCATCCCAAGTGGCTGTAAAACTTTTCTTTTTCTGTTTCTTTCCGTGGCTGGATTTAATTTGTGGACAATCGGGCTTGATATGGCCGGGTTTGTTGCAATTATAACAAATAAACTTTTGTTCTTCTGAGTAGTCTAGTGCTTTGGCTATTCTGCTTTTTGCTTTTTGAATTCGAGCTGAATTTCCATGTTTTTGATTCCATTTTTTGAATTTCCTTATTAACAGCTCCAATTCTGCTGCTCCATCATCTTCATCGTTATCATCATCACTTTCGGTTGTTCCTTTGAGAGCTATTGATTTCTTTTGAGTGTCACCTCCTTCACGCTCTTCTTTGAATTTCATTTCAAGCTCATAAGTGGTGAGATTTTCGATGAGTTCCTCAACTTTAAGTTGTTTTAAATCTTTCGATTCTTGTATGGCAGTTACTTTTGCTTCAAAGCTTCGTGGAAGGACTCTGAGGATTTTCCGGACTATTTCTAATTCGGTGTATGTTTTTCCGAGAGCTTTTGATTTGTATACGATATTGGAGAGTCGTCCGTACATCTCTTTGACATTTTCTTCCTTCGCCATTTTGAAGTTCTCGTATTCGCTGCTTAGCATTGCAAGGCGAGATTCTTTGACTTGAGATGTTCCTTCGTGAGTCACTTCTAGTATGTGCCATATTTCCTGCGCAGTTAGACAATGTGAGACACGATTAAATTCAAATTGATCCAATGAACAGATAATAGAATTCATAGCTTTGGCATTAGTATTCTGTAATTTATTTTCTAGTTCTGTCCATTGTTCCTTTGGTTTCTCTATTTCCTGATTATCTACAGTTATAGTTGGTATACTATAACCTGTCTCAACAATATTCCAAGCGTCAATGGTTTTCAGAAAAATTTGCATTCTATTTTTCCAGTAAGCATATTCACCATTGAACATTGGTGGTCTAACTATGGATTGTCCTTCTGCAAAAGCATTATTAAAAGAAGCCATTTTAAAAAATTCAAATTTTTAAAACAAAAACCGATTTTTGAAACACGAATTTTTAAAACAAAAATTGATTTTTGAAACACGAATTTTTAAATTAAAAATTGGTTTTTGTAAAATCAAAATTTTAAAACAAAAATGGCTTTTGTTCCTAGCTCTGATACCACTTGTAGGATCGATTTCACCCTAGAGGGGGGGTGAATAGGGTGATAGTGTAAATTATAAAAATTAATTGCAGAAGCTAATTAATATTTAACACGGATCACAGAATAGCAGCACAGATATCGCAGAATATAAATAACAGAATAAAACAGAACAACACAGAATTTACCCAGCTTCGGCAAAACCCTGCCTACGTGCTGCCCCCAAGATTTCTACTAGAAATTAGATAGTCCCTCGCTTACACACGTAAACTCGCTATACCCGCTATTGACTAATCTAACTCTACGCTCAAAACCTTGACCACAACTCAACTACCGAGTTGCAAATTCCCAAACTACACACCGTAGTTTGCACCCTAGTCACACGACTAGAAAATTAAAACGGTTTAAAAAGAAAATACAATTAAAAACGATTATAAAACAAAAATAACCCTAATTAAAAAACCCTTATATAAAAAAAAGAATTCTCCCTTTTAAAAACAATAGGCCGGCCTCTTTTATTATTTTGACCCGTCTCCTTTTGCTTTACTCCGTTCGTTTGCGTGTATAATGGTGGCCGTTCCTCTTGCAAATTTAGGGCTTCATTCCTTTTCCAGATTTAGGGCTTTTGAAGTGCCGATAGTATGGAGATTGATTCTATGATCTCTTGCGTGTATCCTTGATTGATTGATGCTCACTTCAGCTACTTCTTTGATCGAATTCCTTCTTCGATTCGATATGTAATTATTTGCTTGTGCTTTTCTGATTTTATGCTTTCTGGAATTCGATGATCTTGCCGATGATGTGAATTTGATTTATATAGGGTTTGTAAATCCTATTCTTGCGTTCGTATAAAATAATTTGAATTTGTCACATTCTTTTGATTGGCCGTTTGATTATGCTTGAGCGATTGATAATTGAACTGACTTTGTCATCTTCGTATCTTTTGCATTCCTTGGTTGACACGGTTTTGAATTTACTTTCGTGATAACCACGGCTTTGTTGATTTCTGGAATTTATACTTTGTTGACTTGTTCAACATTGACATGGCGATTTTACTATGACTTCGGCCTTGACACTGATTTCGACTTCACTGAGAAGTATAGTCTCTGGCCATCTTCTGATCGGTTTAACATGAACTGACTGCACTTGCTCGATATGAAATACATATATTTACACAGATGCTTCACTGCATCTGTTGTAGTTGCTTTATACTTCACTGTGCACTTTACTTGGGCATTTTGTATGTTTCATTTTGATCCACTTTGTCATTGCATATCTATATATGCTTGACCTCTGTTACATGCTTGCTGTATTCATTTGAGTTGATTGTTGCATTGTTACTAGTTCATTTGATAGCACTAGCTTGTTCATTCTGTACTTCTGGTCTTTGCATAATGGTCTTGTGGCAGTTAATAGTTGCTGTGCACTTCAGTTTGCTGTCATGTTCTTGTGCTCGAGCTTGTTGCTTCATTGCTTACTGTCATTTGCTTCATGTCATACTATTTTGTTTCATTGCTGCACTTGACTTTTGTTACTTGAGCTTTGAATTGTACCATGATAGTCATGTTCCATTGTTGTACACTGCATTCATGTCACTGGTATGCTGCAGCTTGCATCTTTGTTGCATTTGCTTCATGTACCCTACTGCTTTAAACTTCTCTTGACCATTGCTTCATGTCTTACTGTGTTGACCATTATGCACTGTAGCTTGAGTCTTTGTTGAAGTTGTTGTGCACTTGTTCATATGAGTATGCTCACTGTTGTTGCTGCAATCTTCACTTCTGGTTAGCCACTGTTGCATTACTATGTCTTGTGGCATGTTGATGCATTGTCGTGAATAGTTTGTAGTTGCTTCACTGGTGGCCTATGTACATGCTTCCCTGCATCTTGTCTTGTATTACTTGTGTCACCATACCTGTTGTACATGCAGCTGAATCATGCCTGAAGTCGTTGCCTGGTTTCACTGTCCACCTGTATCTTGGCTTTGCTTGCATTGACATGTTATGGCATGTACTTGTATGCTTCATATATGTGGGTGTTTGAAAGTTGCTACTGACTTAATTCACTTCATGTTTGTTGCCAGTTTACCTTGATTCTGCATCACTTGTAGCTTGCTACTGTGTTATATGCACCCATTATGTTTGATCTGCTGATGTTTGTTGCAGTCCTTGTTTTTGGTCTTCATTCTGGTTGTCACTTGAAATTGTTGAGTTCTTGTGATACTCATGTTGATTACATTGTTTGTTGACATGCCTTGTACTGTGCTTCATATATGCACAGTTGGTTCATGTTGTTGCTTATGTTGGTGTTGTACACTGTCATGTTGAATTCACTGATGTATCACTGGTATACTTCACTGTGTTGATTGTTGTGCACTTGCTTAACTGAACTACTCTAGTCTTTCATGATGTATTTGCTGTGGCATTCTGTGGTCTGCACTGAACTTGATGACTTGAGCTGCTATGTTCTGTTCATTCCTAGTTGCCTTGTTGTAGTTTGATTGTGATATCCATGTTGCAGTCCATTTTAATGTTGGTCTTCGTTGCATTCATGTCATGTCGCCTTGTGTTGAATCCAGTTTCAAAACTCGGATTTGACCTTGTGCTTGTGTCGTGATTTTCAATGTTATTGCACGTGAGTTGAACCCGATTTTTCATTTGGGTTTGACCTGTGCTTGCCTGTCCCTGTAAATCAATCAAGTGTATATATCGGCGTGCACGGCCTTGTGGCATATACAGTAATATACTGTGTATGTCACAAGTTGTTCGTGTATGATGAATTCAAATTTAAATGATGACGAACAACCCAAATAACTGAGGCAAATATCATTTTCAAAATTCACGTTTTATTTTATATTGCAAAAATATTTTATTTTCAATTTTACTGCGTTAGTTTATATTTTTGCAGATAGCTCAGATGCTGGATTCAAACTTGAATGCAGTTGAAGATAAATACGAGTGTGAGTGATATGTAGTGAGGTGCTGATGTAAAATAGTGATGTATTTGAATTTGTATCAAAGTTGTATAGTGAATAGTGAGAGCTTGAATTTGTATACTATTCAAAATTGTAATAAATATTTGTTTGAATAAAATATTCGTTTGAATTCAAATTCTGTGTTATTTATTTTATTCAGCAAATATTTATTTAATCTGTGAAAAATAAAATAGTATATTATCAAATACATTTAAATGAATGAATATATGTTTATTATCATCAAACAAAAATCATATAAGCGCATATTCAACAGTGACACCCTTAATAAAATATATTAAATGTCCCGCATTCGGTTTTGATGGTAAAACAAGCTTAAATGTTATCCCATTGTTTCATGTTTTTCTTGTAACTAAATTTCATTCTTGAACGTGGCATTGATATATGATTAATACAAGAGATGTTTCTTTGTGATAATTTAGGAGTTTGGTTGCCAAATTTGATTTGTTCAAAATCAGTTTATGCTAGAAAATGTAGTTTATTATCCTTACTATGGGTGTGTTACCAATGTTCCAGATAGTGCATTATTTGTAAGATGCTTGGTTGTTTTTTTGGGTAATAACTTCAACGTCTAGTTATTTTTTTGATTACAACAGATAACCAATTTATACGTCAAAGATTGGAAACTTATTTGCCTTCATATGTCGAAAATGGAAAAAGACTGGGTTTTTTTAAGAAGGTGATAAAACCATGATTAATTTAATATGTATTTTGAGAATTATAACATATAATCTAATATTAAAGCTCAATTTTTTTATTTGTTTTACTTTTTTCATAGAACTAGTATAGAGTACAAACAAGGAGCAATGAATTTTGTGAATGCTACAAAGAGGACTGCAAGAAGTGTAGAAATTTTTTTATGCCCTTGCAAGGATTGTCCGAATTTTAGTCGTCATGATGAACAAGTCATCGTTGAACATTTAATTATAAAATGAATGGATTCTAAATACATGGGTGGTGTATGGTTTAACCATGGTGAAGAGATAAATGTAGAGAAGCAAACAAATACGTTTGATGTATATGATCTATTCAAGATGATTCACTATGAAGATGAAGATTTTTTGAATCAAGATTTTTTTGATAATGATAAAGATAATGTTAATTCTCAAAGAAAAGAGGATGAGTTACTCAAGAACTTGAAAGATGTAGAAACTCCATTATATCCTGGTTGCATAAATCACACAAAATTATCTGCTATCACCGTCTTGTATAATCTTAAATGTGAGACTGGCTTGTCTGATAGTGGGTTTGATAAGCTTTTAACTGTGCAATATTTATTTCTGCCGAAGGATAACGTGCTTCCCAAAAACTTATATGAAGTAAAGAAATTTCTTAGAGCATTCGACATGGGTTTTGAAAAGATACATGCTTGTGAGAATGACTGTTGTCTTTATAGAAAAGAATACAAAGATTTAGAAAGTTGTCCAAAATGTGGTTCTTCAAGATGGAAGAAAAATCAAGATACTGAAGAGGTTATACAAGGTATTCCAGTTAAAGTATTGAGATACTTTCCAATAATTCCGAGATTTAGAAGACTGTATAGATCTCAAAAGATGGCAGAAGATTTAAGATGGCATTTTAATAATACAAGCAACGATGGAAAAATGCGTCATCCCGTGGATTCTACGACATGGAAAATGGTGGATGAAAAGTATAAATCTTTTTCATCTGATCCACGCAATCTTAGGCTTGGTCTTGCTGTAGATGAATTCAATCCATTTTCCATGTTGAGTTCGAAATATAGTTGCTGGCCGGTGATGCTTGTAACATACAATCTCTCGCCTATGTTGTGTATGAAGAAGGAAAATATTATGTTAACTTTACTTATTCCTGGCCCAAAGCAACCCGGGAATGATATTGATGTATATTTGGCGCCTTTGGTGGAAGACTTGCATCATTTGTGGTGTAATGGAGTTGATGCTTATGATGCATTTAGTAAAACTTTGTTTAAACTGAATGCAATTTTGCTATGGACGATTAACGATTTTCCGGCTTATGGAAATCTTGCTGGATGTCGTGTGAAGGGGGGAAAAGCTCGCCTATTATGTGGTGTCAATACCCATTCTCGTTGGTTGAATCATAGTCGAAAGAGCGTCTACATGGGTCATAGAAGATTTCTACCTGCTTCAGATTCACGGAGGAAACAAAAGGCATTGTTTGATAACACCATAGAGAAAGGTAGTGCTCCTAGACTACTAACTGGGAGAAACATTTATGCATTGTTGAAGGATTATCCAAATGATTTTGGAAAAGAAAACGAAGAGAAAAGTAAGAAGAGAAAGTGTGTTTATGATACAGAAGATGAAGATGATAATACTAACGATTCGACAAAAATGGAGCTATCGAGGTGGAAAAAAAGATCAATTTTCTTTGATTTACCTTATTGGAAGGTTAGTGGTTAGTTTATTTATTTTTCATTGTTTTAATAGAAGAAAAACCCAATAATGCGTTATAGTTTTGTTTTTCGCAGGAGCTTCCATTACGTCACAATACGGATGTGATGCATGTGGAGAAAAACATTGGTGAAAGCCTATTGGGCACGATGTTGCATGGTAATAAATCAAAAGATGGAACCAACTGTAGAAAGGATTTAGAGGATTGGGGACTTCGAAGTGAGCTTCATGCACAACCTCGTGGGAATAAAACATATCTTCCACCGGCTCCATACATGTTGTCAAAATCCGAGAGAAAAATATTTTACAAAAGATTGTACGATTTCAAAGGACCAGATGGCTACTGTTCAAATTTGAAAAATCGGATTTCATTGCAGGATTGCAAAATTAGCGAATTGAAGTCACATGATTACCATGTATTAATGCAACATTTATTGCCAGTAGCATCGAGAGGATTAATGGCAAAGAAGGCAAGAAAAACAATAATTCGCTTATGTTCTTTTTTCAACAAATTATGTCAACGTGTTCTTGATAGAGAGAAGGTAGAACAAATCAATGTTGAGATTATTGAAGTTTTATGTGAGCTTGAAAAGTATTTCCCACCATCTTTTTTTGATATAATGGTGCATTTATCCATTCATCTTGGAAAAGAAGCAATAATGTGTGGACCGGTTCATTTTCGTTGGATGTACCCATTCGAAAGATACATGAAGACACTTAAAGACTATGGTCAAAAACTATGCACGACCAGAGGGATGTATTGCAGAATCCTATCTTGCAAAAGAATCCATGATGTTTTTCGATGAATTTTTGAAAAAATCAGGACATATAGAGGAGAAAGAAGCTCGAAATGAAGATTATGAAAGCAGTGTAATACTCGAGGGACGTCCGATTTCAATATCCAAGATAGTTAAACTATCAGTTAATGACAAAGAAAGTGCTCATTTAGCCGTGTTAATGAATATGGCTGTGGTGGAACCATTTATAGAGTAAGTGTATGTTATATTGTTTTAATTATTTTGATGTGTTCGTAATGCTATATATAACTTATAATCAATTATTCAATACTAGTTTGCATTTGGAGGAATTAGAAAAGTCAGACCCACGCATGACAAAAAATGCGACCTTACTTTGGGAAACGCATACAAAAAATTTTGCCGATTGGATTAAAAGAAAGGTTAGTTAGATTTCAAATATATTCTCTTTTGACTATTAATCTTACTATAAAATATACATGCTAAATAAAATTTGTTGTAGATACCTATTACCTCCAAGGATCATGATGACATGTTAAGATGGATTGCTTTTGGTCCGAAGGATGATGCCATGTCTTACAACGGATATATCATCAATGAGCAACGTTTTCATATACAACATGTAGGGAGAGAAACTCAGAATTGTGGGGTGACTTTTGATGCGAATACTATGTGTAGAGCAAGTGCAAAAGATATGTCCCAAGTGGTTGATGTGGTCACCTACTATGGAATATTGACAGATATAATTTTATTAGATTATCATACGTTTTATATTCCAGTTTTTAAGTGTCGTTTGGCGTATAAAGGAAATGGAGTAAAAGTTGATGATGATGGGTTCACTCTTGTTAATTTACAGCAAGCATCGTTTTCACGAGATCCATACATACTTGCATCTCAAGCAAGACAAGTATTTTATTTAAGAGAGAATGATGTTTCTAATTGGTATGTTGTAATGAAAGCACCATCAAGAAGTTTTAAAGATTTAGAGGATCACGATTGCATCGAGGAAGATATCCAAGTTGTGGAAGGCAGCGAAATAACTGAAATGAATGATGAAGATGTTAGTTATGTTAGAGAGGATTGCGAAGGCATACTTGAGTAGATTATATGTTCTACTTGAGTAGATTATAAAATTTGTTATACTATCATTTGAAAAATGTATTACAATCAAGTAGTTTCTTTTCCTTGTTTCATGACAGCTTTGACATTTACCACCTTTGCGCTGTCTACTACTCAAGAATCAAAACCTAGCATTAAACCTTACATATATGTCATTTGAAGATGTATGGTCAGCTTCTGATTGAGGATCTTCATTTCTACTCTAGCATGCATCATTTCTACATATAACTCATTTTTTTCTATATTAATTTTGTAATATATTTCTTTTTTGTCTGACTCTATTTGGATTTGATATGTCAAATTCAATTTAATATTATGTTTATGTTGAATTTAATTCCATTCAGCTAATGTTTGTTTGATAATCTTCCCTTGACATATGTGGTACATAATTGGAAGTTGGGCATATTTTGTTGTTTTTTGATAGATTTAGTATGTAACTACAACAGTGTATTCATATTGCTTTGTGAGTTATATGATATCAAATTATGATTTGGGCATGTCCTCTCCCAGACTCAGATCACAAGGTACTGTAAAACTGTTTTTGTAATATAATTTTTCAACTTTGGAAAATTTTCATTTACATAAGGTGCATATTAATACAATAGTGACTGATAAGGTAAGTGGGTAGTTAGTCTACATATGTGTTTGTGTGTACTGTGTATTCATATTGCTTTATGAGTGTGTTGTGCTTTTTTTATTAGATGTTAGATGCCTTCATTTGTAAATGCAAGCATAGAAAACATATTAATATATATTTGAAGAAATTATATGTTTTGATTATTCCATTATTAAGTATTAATGTGATTATTTACATAGTTTACATTACAGAGTTCATATACATGTATTAATAACTATTGTATTCAAGGTTACATAATAGATACTGTTAACTGTCCTTTATATGAAGTATTCTCAAAATAAGTTACTATTTTTTGTTTCATTTGCAGAAAAAAGATGCATTCAAGCTTTGTACGTACTCGCAACCAGAGAAAGGCTGATGAGGAATCTCAGAAGGATAGGTCAAAGCGGAAGTATAATCCAAAGAAAAAGGTTAAGATTCTAGCTAGTGCTTGCACCGACAGTGAAGAACCAATAGTCAACGCTAAGAAACAAGCCATTTTTTGCAATGAAGACAAAGAACAAGAGTCACGTATTACCCCCTCCGACCCAAATGAAGAAGGACTTCGCTCAGAAAATGAAATCCTTCCTGAACAAACTGATGATGCTGAGGGAGAAATTGGGAGAGCAAGTAAAGCTGAATCCAGAATTACATCTCGGAAAAGAGGCGGTAGAGGTCCAGCAAAAGCAAAAAGACTCCCGTTAAGCTGTCAGGATCGAATTGAAGTTGAGTTCAATGATATAGGTATACCAATAGGGAAAGGGTCAGTACATTTATCCTCTTTTCTTGGACCGCTTGTGCGGGAGCTGGTCCCATACACACTTGATGATTGGAGGAATCTATGTGATGAGTTAAAAGTTGTTTTGTGGCAATCGATTCAGGCATGAGATAAAAATTGTTTTTGTTGTTTATACATCTGTTTGCAAGTTGCTACATTGCTACATTGTTACATCACGTATTATAGTTATAGTTGAAAAAAATTGTTTGATGCATACATATGGCTGTTGTTTGATTTTAATATCATGTTTTCATGTATTCTTGAAGATTAGATTTAAACTGGAAGATGATTGGCAAAGAAAAGCTGTATTTCAGCAAATGGGAGTAATTTGGAGATCGTCAAAAAGTAAATTGGTTCGAAACTTAAATAAAGCGGAGAACGAAGAGGAAAGACTAAAACTGAAACCTACCAACATCAAAAGCATGAACGAATGGAGAAGGTTTGTGAAGGCGAAAACAAGTCCGGAGTTTAAGGTAACACTATTCACTATTTTATTTGCTAGAACACTTTAAAAGTTAATGATTGGGATCCAATAACACATATGGTTATTTGCACAGCAGAGTTGATTATCATTTTCAAAGAACGATTTTATTATCCAATAACACATATCTTCTTCACTTGATTATCATTCTGCACACATTTCTTGTTTACTTGAATTTAGTTCAGTTAAGTGCTGTGTGTTTGGTTTTATATTGTGTTTTTTTGAATAAAAAATTTGTTGGATTTGTTTTCATCTTGCATTGGAATTTTCAGCTAGTTTGCTATTACATTTCATTTCCTGGCTTTTGCGTTTCGTTTTCTGTTTTACATTGTTGTTGCATTTCATACTTCAACAAGCTTGCATTGCATATACCCAAAAACAAAAATAAAACAAAAAACATTGCATTGCATCTTAGATTTTAGTTTTCATTTTTACATATCTGTTTCTTGTGCTCGCTGTTTTCACTTGATATTATGTTCACTGTTTTATTTCATTTGTCTTTTAGTTTTTGATACATTGAATTTTCCTCTACTACAAGCAACTGTTTTCAAGTTTTTGTTCTCTATTTACAAAACAAAATATCCATGTTTCTTCTTTACATTGCCTTTATCAAACACTTCTCAAACAACTTCTCTCTGTCACTCTTCACTTCCTTAACCAAGCTGCCATTATCCTATAACAATATATCAACTTCTCTCTGCCACTCTTCACTTTCTCAAATAATGAAGCTTCCATTATCCTATAATAATATATCAATAATATATCTTTCTACTTTACAGAAAAGAAGTGAGAAATATTCGGCCCTTAGGGATAAACAACTTCCACACACAACTGGTCGTAAGGGAATGGCTAGATTGACCGAAGACATAGTTAGTTAATTAAGTATAGCTTTATTTAATATTATTTTATACCTGTCCGGTTTTTTATTTAATGTTATCCTAAATTTAGAAAAAAGAAAGTCCATCGTCCATAACTAGAGCTGATGTTTGGATTAAATCTCACATAAAAAAAATGGTGAACCGGTGAACGCGGAAGCTGGAAATGCTATTGTAAGTTTTATTTTATTTTATCTGTATATAAAAAATTGTCCAAAAGTACGATAATTTTACCATTGTACATTATCTATTTGTATTTATTTATGTAGGAGGAGATTAAAAAATTTGGTAGCCTATCACATTCCGGTTCGTCACAGAATGTCGGTGGAGATGCTCTTGTACATGTACTTGGACAAGATAAACCAGGACGGTTAAGGGCATTGGGAAGGGGTTGCACTTTAACCAAGCTAGTCGTGGCCCAGTCCAAAGATAAACAAATATCGCAGCGTCGAGAGGAAATAGCAGAAATGAAGAGTATGCTGCAGGTTCTGATGAACCAGAAGGTAAACTATTAAAAGTAATTTATATATGTAAAATAAAAAATTCAAAGCGCCATATAATTTAAAATACTAAAAAGAACAAATTTATTCTCTCTCACAAACTTATTATATGTTCTCCGCCATTTTAAGTATCGTCATTTTAATTTTAGCAACTCAATTTTATATTTTTCACTTGCTGGTTTCGGTAGCCATATTAATTTCATCCCATCATTTATAGTTGTAAAATACATTAACTGATCAAAGTCCGTTTATTAGTTTTCGATAGTCAATTAAACGCCTACATTACATTTAATTGAGTGCTTTTAAGATGAAAATATCCTGATATTAGAGCTTTGCTGCAGGGTGTAGAAAGTTCGAAAACGAGCACATCTGAATCGGTAAAACTAATAATTACATTACCCAATAAATAACATTTAGATTTTACATTTTGATCCAGTGATTGCTATAATTTTTGGTTGAATAATTGCAGAGCAATGACGATGTATGTTCGATGTTTAATTGGGATGGAAACTGTGAAGTTGTTGCCAATGGGAGGGTGTTGTCCAGGGACCCAACTGCGGTTGTCAATGGCATTAATCTTGGACCAAATGCTGTGAGCGTTATTGTAGATATCGTGGACAAACCAGATACTTATTTATGGAGGCCTACACCTAAAATGACAGTATTAGCAGACGCTGTGAATAAGGCAGTAGCTTGGCCATCAACTTGCATTAAGATGGCGCTGCGAGTAAATTTGAACGACGTCGGTACGGTAAATTTTACACTTCTCATACTAAATTGTTGAATTACACTTCTCATTGAAACATACTAAAGTTTTAGTTTTAGTTTTTAGATATTAGTACCCCAAATTAATCCATTTGTATATTTATTTGTTTGTTAAAATTACACTTCTCATTTTATAACCTGTGAATGATTTGATAAGTAGAAATTTATTTGTTTGTTAAAATAAACCATCTTTATATTTATTTGTTTGTTAAAATTACACTTCTCATTTTCAGAGTAACAGCACTGTCCAAGACGACAAATGCATGATTTATGGTTGGAATGAGGGTGAAGGGGTAGTTGCCGAAGGAAGAGTCTACTCCAGAGAGCCACAATATATTGTTAATGGTATTCCGCTCGGTCCGTCTGCCGTTGTGATTTCGGTCGACAAAGTAATAAATAACGATGCTTATTTATGGCAACCCACATGTGATATGTCGTGCATTGGACATGCACTTGGTAGGAAAGTTGCATGGCCAAAATCAAAAGTTGAAGTTGATAAAGAAAATGTAAATGACAGTGTAAATTATGCGACTTCTCCCATGAATTCTACACCCGTGGTCATGAAGAAATCAGAGCATGTAAGTATTAATTTTCAAAATTGAAGAAATTACCTGCGTATGAAAGTTTATTTATTATGTGTATGTATATATTATGCATAATAATCTCTTTTCTCCAGCCAATTGCACAGTGGACAAAAGATAGCAAATGCCAGTTGATCGATTTGGGTGGAACAAACGTAGTGGCTGAAGGAACTGTTGCATCAACTGATCCGATAACGCTGGTCCATTATCGTCCATTGGGACTTAATGCTGTCAAAGTTTGGGTTGATATTGTGAGAGATGCAAATGCAGAGCTATGGAGACCAACGTCGGCGTTGACGTGCATGGAAGATGCACTTGGCATTCCCATAGCTTGGCCAAAGGAAAAAGTCATTCTGAAAACAAACTGAAAGGTATATAACTTGTTCATCATAAATGTTTTCAAACTTTGATTCTAATACCCTGACAATATTCCTAGATAATCGACTATAAAAATTAGTTATATTACTCAATAAATATTGGTGTAGAGCTAGAAAGTGATTGAATTGGTGATTGTCGGATTTTGATATGTTGTGGAGTTAGAGTTTGTATTCCAGGGTTTGGTGTTGATATGTTGGCGGTGTGTTGTTTAATGACAGCGGCGATTTTGAAAGTCCCGACTTGGTCGATGGTCTATCAGGTGATGGTTTTGGGTCAGCGAGGGGTAGCAGTTTAATTTCAGGAGATTTGTGGTGGTGATTATGGTGAGGCAGATCGTGGTAGCGGGTTGGATCGATTGTCGCAGTGATTTGGGAGGAAGTGCAATGGTGTTGTAGTGATGCTCGCAGGAAGGGGAGGTAGGGGTTATTGATGGTTTTCAGGTAATCTTTGATGGTGCTGCTTTTTTGGTCAGGGAGAACGGTTGTATTGAGATGGTCGTGGTGTGTCCGTAAAGTATCAATGAAAAATTGTGGTTTCTGGGTTTGCAGCTGTAGGAGACAGAGGAGCAGGGGGAGAAGTAGATGGTTGGGAAGTTTGCTTTGTGTGGAGGAGTAGTAGGTGGTGACTGCAACAGAATGTATGGGAGATAGGTGATGCTGGTAGTTCAGTGATGAGGAGGATGATGAAATATCTGCTGTGGGAAGCGATGAAGTAGAGTTTGAGATGAATGATGATGGAAGTTTAGTGGATTAAAAGTGTATATGTAAATGCCTATAGTGACTGTGATGCTTGGAGGTTATGAAGTATGTTTGGTAAATTGAAGTCTGTGGAGGAGATGCAGTGGGATGTGTTGAAGTGGTGAAGTGATGATGATGGTTTTATGAACTGGTATGGTCTTGGTTAGGGCTAGGAGATGTCAGAGATTGGTAGAATGGCACTGGATGCTGTTGTAAGGCAGGGGTAATATTTGAGCACTGTGATCAAGTGAATGGCTATGGGCAGTGGTTGTTGTAGTAATTGAGATTGCTGTAGTTGGGTGAATAAGGCAGTGATGTTTGTATTTGCAATTTAAGGTTGTATATGCAGTGTCAATTTGAGTTGGTATATGTAGTGTTGATTGTAACTACAGTAATTTTTTATCTTTGATACCTTCACCTCACAAATATTTAGTAACATGATTATTATTGTTCACAGGTAGATAAACGTTTGTGAAGAATTCAAGTATCAGCACTGGTTTTTGGTACGGTAGCAGCACATGTATGTAGTTTGGTTGATTAAAACTGTTATGAAACTATTATGAAACTAGTATGTATGGTAGCAGCATTACTTTAGCTGCATGTACTATTATCAAACTGTTTATGGTAGTTTGGTTGTGTAAATGTATGGTTAACCTTTTGTCTTGACACTAATGTTATGATATAGTGGTGATTATGTAATTGCTTTTGTTTGTGTTATTGTGGTTCATTGAATGTGTTATTTTTGAATGTGTATGTGTTTATATATTACGTTATTGTATAAGTTTTGAAGTACTTGAATTGGAGGCGAAATCAGATGCAGTCGTGGAACAGCAGGCAATAAAATCGAAACATGCGGTGGCGGAGAAAAAACGCCACCAAAAATATATTTTTTGTAGCGTTTAAAAAGCGGTACAGAATCCGCAATTATAGTAAGTCAGATAACCTCCGTGGCGTTCAAAAAACGCTGCAAAAAATAGTAATAAGTGCAAAAAAAAATAAGATAGTAAACGACACCTTTTCGGTGGCGTTTCTTAAACGCTGTAAAAAGATCTTTAGAACGTTTAAAAAACGCTGCCAAAAATTCATTTATAGTGGCGTTAAAATAAATGCAACAAAAAATCATGGATTTTTAGTCGCATGTTTTCTGGCGGCATTTATCAAAACGCCACCAAAACTTTTTGTAGCGTTTTTTGAGCGCCACTAAAAATCAAATTTCTTGTAGTGAATAGTGCGATCACTCAAATATAAGTGCTGAGAAGTTAAAAGTCACAGAGTTGGTGATATAAAGTTGAACTTCGAACTGTCGCCTTCGAAGGTCGTCATCGCTGATCGTCTCCGAAAGCCTGCCCTATGATGCTTTCGATTTTGGACTCGGACATTGGCACTATGTGTTAAAGGAAATTATCCGTTTTTATCGATTTAAGTCCAGGCTTTTGATTATTAAAACTAGGGAGTTTTCAATCCAGATTAGTTCGATATGCGGGTTTGCTCAAGTCCTTGTCCTTGTTTTTTGTCATGTGATTAGGCATGGGGAATAAGTAAATTCGACGACGGTTATGTTCGAGTTGGAATGGTTTCGACTTTTGTTATCTATTCATCAAAAAGTCAAGGCCGAGCGACACTTGAAACACATGGCCTAAAAGCCGCTCGGCCTAAATGTCGTTCGGCCTAAATGACGTTTGGCCAAAATGCCGTTCGGCCTAAATTTTGTTCGGCCTAGATGTCGCTTGGCCTCCATTCTGTTCGTCCTAAATATAAATGTTGTTCGGCCTAAGTATCACTCTTCCAACCCTTCCTCTTCGTCGTTCGGCATGTGGCAAATCATGTCGAACCGTGCTTGTGCCGAGCCATATCGCTCGGCATTCTGCCCGTAACATTATATGTCCCCTTTCCCTCCATCTCTCCCGACCGGCATGGCCGAGTCTTTCGGCAAGTCATGCCTAGCCATGTCGATCGGCATCCTATCCAATTCCTACTTCCTTCCTGTTTTTTCCACTCCACTGCTCGACATGTGGCGAATGATGCCTAACCGAAGTTACGTCGATCCCCAACGCTCGGCACTCCACCCTTAACAACATTTTTATCTTTTTCCTCCATCCATACCGAACGACATGACCGAGTCATTCGGCAAGTCATACCGGGCAGTATTGTTCGGCATTTTTGCCAATTCCTACTCCTCTACTCTTCCTTTCAATCTCGTTCGACATAAGAGAACCATACCGAACCACAGCACATCTTCCACCAACTCCCTCATGTGCTTGCCTCTGACCACTTCTTACTTCCTCCACATTATCTAGCCCAAGAACATATCCTAATCGCAGTTCGATTCTTTCATGCACACAATACCTATTGGCCACGGTTCTACCAAAATTTACGAACTTGAGCCTCGTATTAAACCTTTTAGTCAGGGTAAAGCATTTAAAAAGAGGGGTCGATACCTAGTACATGGATCGAAACTCAGGAGAATTCTGGACTTAAGGGCGTGGTTTTAATTAATTCCGAGTGATTTGGGAAAGGAGTGAGGCAATGTATGATGCTAGAGGAGGGAAGGGTAGTTAAATTTTTGGAGTTTGTTAAAAAGCAAGGTTCGTGAGTATAGGATAGCGGAGGTGAAAGTGAAAAAGAGAAGAAGAAGGAAAATACCGACTTTTATAGGGGAAGAGAGGAAGTCGAAGGGACAATGACCGGTAGAACCGGTCAAGACGACATCGTTCGGCATCGGCTATTCCATTCGGCATCCAGGGCACTTGGCTTCAGCTATGCTGATCGGCATTTGCATGTCGTTCGGCATGCATCACCTCGCCTGGTATTCAAGAGAAGATACTATCGAGGAAACTAAGCCAAGGCTCGAAGCAAAGCACGGATGACTCATGATTCAAAGCGCATCACGTTCGACCACATGATGCACTTTGGGGGGTAAGTGTTACCTGGAGATTTTACCAAGCAACTAGGCAATTGGCATTTGCATACCGTTCGGCATCCTAAGCGTTCGGCATTCAAGAGCGTTCGGCATTCAAGAGCGTTTGACATTCAAGAGCGTTCGGCATTAAGAGCCGTTGGGTGTTGTATATCGTTCGGCATTAAGGGCCGTTCGGCATCTATGGTCGTTAGGCATTGAGGGTCGTTCAGCATGGCAGAGTCGATCGACATTCCACACTGCTCGGCATCCAGACCTTGTTCAGCACTCAACCTCGTTCGGAAGAAAGACTGTTTGGCATCCAGGGATGTTCGGCGTCCAGACCTTGTTTGGCATCTAAGGACGTTCGGCATATGCCGCTCGGTATTTATGGATCGGCACATAGGAGTTACTTGTTTTGGGCTGAGGTGTCTTACTGCTAGGCCCACTAGAGAAGTCCAACCCATCTTCGTCTATAAATAGAGAGGCAGAGGCACACTGAAAGGGACCTTTTTTCAAGAACACCAGACTTATCTTTTTTCTTAACAATTGTAATCAAATAGTTGGTGTACGGGTTGTATCTGTATTCAATTGTTGAGAAAAGCAATAAAGATTAATATCAAAGTGGACATAGGCAGTTACGCCGAGCCACTATAAATCTGGTGTTCATACTTTATGCATTTAAATTGGCATACTGTTCTGTGTTTAACTTTACTTTCTTCATTAATCTCTCTATACAATCTCTCTTAAGGGTGTTAGTGACCAATTCTGGTGCTATCTACAATAGCCTTGATAGAGATAGTGATTGATGCTATTAAATAGTCCTCTGGTATTTCAATCAAAGTAGGATTATCACCATCTTGTTTTAAAGTAGTTGGTAGCTTCCCTACACCTACATTTACGATCGATTCTAAAAATCTACTTATTTTGTTGAAATCTTCCGTCGTATGGTTACCCAAATGGAGCCACATGTTTGTCTTTAGGAGGAACACTTTACAACTATTCCACAGTGGTGATTGATTGATTACAGCGTTACAATCATTTGCCTTGTACCCTTGGGCACCACGGGTGGGGTTTGTCTAAAATCACCACCCAACTATGTTTACGTCAAAATTGGTCACAAACCTCGAATATCGCAAAAGCACCAGTGTATGAATATAAATTAACAATACTCTAACACAAATCTGAGATCCATGCAAAATAGAGAACAACAACTGGAAAATAACAAACAGACATATGAGATTTATAGTGGTTCGACTATCTTCAGCCTACGTCCACTTCAAATGATAATCTTTTATTGATGTTCTTGCTGGTTAAAGTGATGTACAACAGTAATTTTCGAGTACAATGATGGAGTTTGAATGCAATCTTTATTCTGACAGAGTCTGGACATTCCAAGATCAAAGGTCCCTTTTCTGTAGGCTCTTGGGTGCTATTTATAGGCACTCCATGCAAATATCTGGCCCAAACTTCGGGAGACCTCTTCTGGCACGTGAGTGGACCCACGCGATCGATCCAATGAAGTTTCGGCTCGTTCCGTGATCGATACGAATGTAATTCGTATCGATCAAGATCTTTTTCAATGGAGTCAAAACTTGGCATGAACCTACTTTGGCTTGTACGTAAACTTATGCGAAAATTTCATAGCATTTGGACTTGTGGTTTATGAGATATGATCGATGCAAGATTGCATTTTTGTTAATGCTGTCATATTCGAATCGATCCTTCGTATCGATCTATTCGTATCGATCCAAGCACGTGATAACGACGTGGCACGCGCTCTTCGGATCGATCCACTTTTTATGCCGAGTTGACCGAGTCGTTCCAAGGCTTTCGCCTTGTTCGTATCGATGGTTTTCGTATCGATGAAAAGCATTGACTTCGTATCGATCGCCTGTAGCTCTGTTCGCATCGATTATTTTATCTTGTTCGTATCGATCTTAGTGGTCTGTTCGTATCGATTGTATGTTGCCTAGTTCATATCGATCATCAATCCTTAGTTCGTATCGATTGTCATCAATTCGTCTGTCTCCATCGGTCGCACCTTATTTCATATCAAGTTCATATCATTCCCCTTAGCTGATCGATTACGGAAAGGGATCGATAAGAAAATGGCGTTCTAGGTGGATATGAAGTTGAATGTATGCGATGGATATGAACAGAGGATTGGATGCGAACGTATCGATACGAATGGTGGATACGAACAGAGGTTTAGATGAATGCGAACGTATCGATACGAACGATGGATACGAATACGGTTCCACTATGATCGATACGAACTCGATGAATGTGGGGTGAAGTCACTCTGATCGACACGAACTCGATCGATTCGAACATTTCGATATCATGGCTGTCTGATGGATTCGAACAGCGCGACCGTGGTTCGATTCGAACGTGATCGATTCGAAATTATACGTTCCTGATGGATATGAAGATGGTATCTTTTTCAACTTGTATCGATCATATGAACTCCGGTTGACCTTAAATTTTAAACGTTGGCTTTTATGGCTTTGCTTGTCATGTCTTGTCAATTGTGGCTTGTTCCGGGCTCGGACAAAATTCATCGACATCCATAGTGAACCGGCGATGTATAATCGATATTTTTGATGATTAATCATTGATTTTCAGTTAATTTCTTGATATCTCGACTTTGTCAAAAAGTAGGATAACACTTTGCCCTCCAAAATATGCCTTTTGGTAAAGGCGTGATTTGTATAGCTTTAAATCAAATGGCAGGAGTTCGTGTTTTATCCATAGCTACGGTATTTTCAATCAAGTTTGTGGCTGTTTAAAGCCGAATCAATATCTTTTCCACTTGTGGAAGTCAGTAATCAAATTCTACAGCCTCTCCGGACCATCGATGGTCACTCTGGACCCTTGCTAAGTCCATTCTAGAGCTAACGATCGAATAGAAAGATCCTATAGTGCTCCGGTGCTGCTTTCTATCCCTTTCACCCTGGCCCCAGTGAGGGCATATAGCGATGTCTTGGTCTCTCTAGACCGATCATAGCCTCTCCGGGCTCTTGCTGAATCTCATCCCATCACTCTTCAGTGAAGGGGAAACAACGTCGAGTGAGCCGATCCTGTCGCTCCCCGGCGAAGCGGCAACACCCCCTGCACTCCGGTTCAGTGTCTCTGAACATTAAGCGAGTCTTGGCCTAAATCCTAAGCCGATCACAGCCACTCCAGGCTCTTATCGAACCCCGATCCAATCACTCTCTGGTGAATGGGGAACAACGTTAAGTGAGTCGATCATGTCGCTCTCTGGCGAAGAAACTCACTTCCTACACTCCGGACCCCGCCTCTCCGGGTAGGGTCATAAAGCGATCATTTTCGAGTTGGTTTTCAATATTCATCCTTTAACTCTCAGGTCAAAGGTTTATTTCGAGAAATTCAAGTTCATTTATTAAATTCAAGGTCCGGATGTTCAATCTCAAACAACAGGAAAAACTAGGCATTGCCTCTCCGGACAGAGCGGTCTATTACAATCTCATAGCATGCCTGGGGATCTCTTCTGTAACAACCCGCATATTTTACGATTGTATATTTAAATATTTCATTTAAATATAGCATCGTTAGTCGAATTTAAGTCTGAAAAGATACTTTTTACAAAAGGTAGAATTAGAACTCGAGATCCCTTCCAATGAGTTCAAAATAGCATTTGCGACCTTTTTTGAGTATAAACATCGATATGTTTGGAGTTGATTAAAATTTTGATGTTTTCAATTAGGGCTTTGGGTTTGGGTTTCAGCCTATTAACCCAACATATTAACCCAACTCCACTTCACTCCTCTTCATTCCTTCATAATATTTCCTAACACTCAAGCTTTAGTAAAGATGGGGGAAGAGATTGGAAACTAAAATTCTAAGCCCTAGTTTCCTTTGCAGATTCAAGTTCTAGCTCCAAAATCAAGGAAAAAAGCTTAGGTAAGCATCCTCTTCTTCTTCTCCATCTCAATCTCTCTCCAATTTAAAAAATTTCCTATAACCTAACTTAGGAAATATTTTCTTATGATCTTAGATTGGAGCTTTTAGAGTTGAGGTTGAAGAGTAGTTGATCTTCCCTTTGTTTTCCAGCTTCTCCTTCATTGTTTTTGAGTAAAAGGTGAGTTTTTGAACTCACATCTATGTCTATATCTTTGATAGTTGTTAGGTAGTAATTCCTAACATCTATTCCTTGTCCATATGCTTTTGGATTGAATTGGTTTGATGAATATTTCAATTTTTAGTGTTTTGAAGTCAAAATCTTTAAAAATCCTAGCTTTGATATTTGAACATGTTTTTGGTGGTGTTTCGAAGAGCCTATAGGGATGGGTTGCCGATTGGCATAAACCCCTAGCGTCCATCGCTCGTCCGATCGCAGTTTGTTTAGGATTTTGCCCCACTTAGGGGGCTAGGCTGATAATGTTGTAAGAAGAAGGTTCAGTCGACTGAACCAGGAGGTCAGTCGACTGAACCACGAGACAGAAAATGCTTTGTACCTATATCAGTCGACTGACCTCATGGTTCAGTCGACTGACCTAGAAACCGAAAGTTTCCAAGCATTGGGTCAGTCGACTGACTACCTGGTTCAGTCGACCGATATGCTTACCTCGACCTGATTTCCCTATTTTGCTTGGGTTTCCAATTTTAATCGATTCGTGTTGATCCGATTTGTTGTTATCATTTATTATCGACTTTGATGACCTCTTTTTCAAGATTTTTGGGAATATCCACTTTGATGGATTCGGTATCGATTTCTACGGATTTGATTCACGTCTTCGAATATGAATTTTTGGTGATTGGTTTTTTTACAATCATTTTTGTGATTTGTCACCTTGAAATACAAAGGTTTCTATACTAGTAGTAAATATTAAAACTCTTTCACAAAGATGATTTCAACTCTATTTTTAATACCAAGCTCATTCGTAAAACCGTTTTCCAACGTATTAGTATATACAAACCTTTACCTCATTCGTATGAGAAATCTAATTAAACGACTTAGAAAAACAAGTGATATGAAACGCTTGCGTTTACTTTGTCGGTTAATTCTTGGACTTGTCGATTGAAATCTTGTGACAATTTTCGAGTGGAAATCTTCAATCTGTTCGTAAATATTTAAGTTAAGCCAGTGGTTATGGGACGTGAAGCTAAACACATATATTTACTACCTTAGTGTAATTTACACTTATTTTCGAGTGGAAGTCTATAATTTGTTTGCAAATAATTAAGTTAACCAGTGGTTATAAGAAATGAAGTCTAACTCATTTATTTACTAGCTTAGTGTAATTTACACTTGTTGATCTATGATGATCATTCGGTGGAGTTTCGGCTCAATTTGGTGGGGTAGCGACCCATGGTCTTCGGACCGTTTGTGGAGCCTTGGCTCAAAGGTCTTCAGACCGTTTGTAGAGCTTCGGCTCAAAGGTCTTCGGACCGTTTGTGGAGCTTCGGCTCAAATTTGATGGTTAGCGACCATGGAATAGCGTTCTGTTTGTGATACACGTGTTGGTGAGTTTTCATGCTCCCGTTTGTGATAGGCCTTCCCCCTTTGTGATTTCTGGATTTCTAGTTGATGATTTCTAGAATTTGTGTTTCACCAATTTTTTGATTTGTATTGGTAAGCTCTATCAATATTTTTGGTTTGGTGAATAAATTAAAGAATGTGATTCTTTTTGGTGTTTTGAGAAAGTTTGAGATATTGTATGTTTTTATTGTTTTTTGATGCATACTTGTCACCATATTGCATTCTGGTTATCGTACATTTTTGTTATATCTCATCCTATCTAATTTCATCTGATATTTATAGCTAGACTGATCCGTTTATTATTTTCTTATTAAATAATACTCGGGTCAGACCGAGATGTTACAGGTGCTTCCGCCTGACTCCTTATCTGGGACCATCATCTGACTTTTGTCTAACTACTTTAGATTAGTAGTTTTTGTTGTTATACATTCGAAATAGAGACTCCTTGATGTATACTTATTCTTTTGTCTAGCACTTGTACCTATTCTTTTGTGATGTAATGGATCTTACATGACCACTAATTTGATGTACACTTTTATGTATTATATTCATATATGTTTCCGCCTTTGTGATATGAATATCTGTGAATGATTTATGTTATGCTTTGAGTTTGCACTTGATATGTCAATTTCCTCTCTAACTGAAATACGTGACATTCATCTAGCATATTGGTTCTCGCACAAAGAAATTACACGGATGGTCGCTCCTCGATAGCCTTATTCTTCGTGCTAGTTGACGGCATTACCCCATAGTGTCCTTGCCTAGCATGAGTATAGAGGTGGGGCGTCACAGTTTGGTATCAAAGGCAAACTTTGGAACAATGTGGAATAATCTAGCAAGGATCATTGTCCTAAGTCTTTCTTAGGAGTCGTGCCTTAGGATTTAATTCGAGTCATTGGACCTGTTCTATCCTATATTCTTTATGATGCCTAGTTTGTTTGATATTCATTTTGAGAATAACCTTTTTTCCCTTCTTTCTTTCTTTCTTAAAGAAGAAAAGATGGTTAGTTCTGGTGGTCCTAGCGCTGGTCAATCCAGTAGTCCTTCTCTAGATGGCGTATTCATGTCTGCCCAACAACTTTTGGATTTTGTAAAGAATCAAAGGTTTATCTGTGCGTTGAGTAGGAACCCTAAAAAGGTTTTACCTTTGAAACTTGAAGTTCCTTTCGTTCAGCTTGTGGATATCACTCTTCGTATTGAAGAGGCTGATAAAGGAAGTGATAGTGATGTTGGAGGTTCCAAAAAGATCCTCAACAACAATAAGAAGAGGCATACTAAGTTCAAAAACCCTAATCCCAACAAAAAAGGGAGGCAAGAATCTTCAGTAGCAAAGACTCCAATCCCTAATCGTGGAGAATGCTACAATTGTGGCTCTAAGAACCACTATATAAATAGGTGTCCAGGGCCTATTTCTTGCCGCTATTGCAAAAGTTTGGATCATTATATATCTTCATGTCCCAAACTTCAAAGAAAGAGAGAGGGAGAGCTGAATGTTGTAAAATCTCCTAGTGACACATCTCTTGGTCAAGGTATTTCTCATTCAGTCCTTGATGACATTTGTTTTGTGATTATCATATTCGAGTTCTTTATGATATGGGTTCATCTCATTATTTTATATCAAAAGGATTGATTCTTTTTCTTTAAACATTTTGGGCTTGATGACTTCTTTGAGAATTGTGAATCCGGTTAGTGGATCCGTAACACGCAGTTTATTTTGTAAAGATGTCGAGATTATTTTATGTGATTATTCTTTCCAAGTCGATTTGAATGTTATGCGTTACTTAGGCTTCGGAGTTGATTTTTGAGAAAGGATTGGCTTAATCATTATGAAGCCCATAGTCTATGTCCTGAGCGGATTATTCATCTTCAATATCCTTAATTTTTAAGCAGATTTCTATTGTTCTTGATGATTTCAATTCCAGTTTGGTGGCAACATTTTATTCTCCACACCCACTTGGTGAGGAAGATGTTATTCCCCTCATTCGAGTAGTTCAAGAATTTCTCGATATCTTTGAGCTTGTCTTAGGATTATCACCTAAGCAATCTTTTGTGTGGAGCTAAGGTCTTTTTAGCTCGACCTTACCCCCAGTTTTCGTCAGCTACGAGTTGCGGAGGATAGCGTTCCACTTACCGCATTCCGCACTCGTTATGATTCTTATGAATGACTCTTGATGTCATTCGTTTTTTCCATCTTATTTCATCCATCTTATGAATCGAGTATTCTATGAATATTTCGATGAAACCATCCTTGTATTCATCGATTATGGACGAAAACAACAATTTAAAATTTGCAAACCTTTTTAATAAGATATTTATAAGTATAATCGGATTTTGTTCTTAAAACGAGCAAAGAATATTCGTAAAAATTTAAGAGACATTTTTATCATATAGAAGATGATTTTGTGTTGTTTTGCTCATTAAGTGCTTTAAGAATTTTGGTCAATGCGCTTAATCAACGTTATCGATAGGAATCTCCTAAATGCTATGATGAGATAGTCAGACACAATAAATTAACTTGTAAGAAGTAAAAAATTTTGAAAAGATAATTACATGAAGTTAATTATACTTTTGAATGTTTTGAGCTTTTCGGGAAAGAGGATCGTTTAAAAAGAACTCCTTTTCGATGCTCTTATTCTTGTGATTCCCAAACGGAACCAAGATTTCATTGTTTGTACCAATGCTAATCGTATTGGTTCGGGTGCCGTTCTCTTGCAAAAGAGAACGTGCCATCACTTATGCTTATGGGCAATTAAAGCCTGTCGAGACTACATATGCCATTTATGATCTAGTGTTCATGGCCATTGTTTTCGCTTTTAGAATTTGGCATCATTATTTTTTGGGGAGAGAAATTTATTTTCCATACCGATAATAAATCTTTAGAGTATTTATTTTCTCAAAGGGAACTTATTTTGCATCAACAACGTTGGCTCGAGTTGCCGATGCCCTTAGTCGTAAACAACAAGCAGTTGTTTCTTTGATGATGTCCGAATGGAATGATCTTTTTAACAGGTTTCTCGGATGTACCGTTATTGTACTATGTCGTTGTACCAGCTCAATTTTCTGCTATTAATGACGTTTTCCACGTCTCTCAACTGTGGAAATGCCTTAGGGATTTCGATTCTATTTTTAGTCCAGTGTTATTGAAGAAATTGAAGTTTTGCCTAATTTGATTTATGAGCAACATCCTATTCGCATCATTGCTTCGGTGGTTGAGCGCCTTTGAAATAAAGATGTTCCTTTTATGAAAGCTCAATGGTTCTCAAATCCTAAGGGTTGTTCTTGGGAATGCAGAGAATTCACCGAGCGAACACGTTCGGACTTACTCTTTCGTGCTCTCTATGGAGAACTTCTTATTTCAAATTTTCTTTTATGTTGATATGCTTTTATGGTTGTTACTCTTTATTTTCTTCGTAAGTTTTGCGAGGACGCAATTTCATTAAGGAGGAGAGTCTGTAACAACCCGCATATTTTACAATTGTATATTTAAATAATTCATTTAAATATAGCATCGTTAGTCGGATTTAAGTTTTAAAAGCTACCTTTTGCAAACAGTCGAATTAGAACTCGACACCCCTTCCATTGAGTTCAAAATGGAGTTCGCGGCCTTTTTGAGTATAAACATCGATATGTTTGGAGTTGATTAAAATTTTTATGTTTTTAATTAGGGCTTTGGTTTGGGTTTCAGCCCATTAACCCAACATATTAACCCAACTCCACTCCAGTCCTCCTCATTCCTTCATAATATTTTCTAACACTCAAGCTTTAGTAAAAAATAGGGGAAGAGATTGGAAACTAAAATCCTAAGCCCTAGTTTCCTTTGCAAATTCAAGTTCTAGCTCCAAAATCAAAGAAAATCTTAGGTAAGCATCCTCTTCTTCTTCTCCATCTCAATCTCTCTCCAATTTCAGAAACTTCCTATAACCTAACTTAGGAAATATTTGCTTATGATATTAGACTGGAGCTTTTAGAGTTGAGGTTGAAGAGTAGTTGATCTTCCCTTTGTTTTCAAGCTTCTCCTTCATTGTTTTTGAGTAAAAGGTGAGTTTTTGAACTCACATCTATATCTGTATCTTTGATAGTTGTTAGGTAGTAATTCCTAACATTTATTCCTTGTCCATTTGCTTTTGGATTGAATTGGTTTGATGAATATTTCAATTTTGGTGTTTTGAAGTCAAAATCTTTAAAAATCCTAGCCTTGATGTTTGAACATGTTTCTGGTGGTGTTTCAAAGAGCCTATAGGGCTGGGTTGCCGATTGGCATAAACCCCTAGCGCCCATCGCTCGTCCAATCACAATTTGTTTAGGATTTTGCCCCACTTAGGGAGCTAGGCTGATAATGCTGTATGAAGCAGGTTCAGTCGATTGAACCAGGAGGTCGGTCGACTGAACCAGGGGACAGAAAATGCTCTATACCTGTATCAGTCGACCGAACTCATGGTTTAGTCGACTGACCTGGAAAACGAAAGTTTCCAGGCATTAGGTCAGTCGACTGACCACCTGGTTCAGTCGATTGATCTGCTTGCCTCAACCCAATTAGCCTATTTTGCTTGAGTTTCCAATTTTAATCGATTCATGTTGATCCGATTTGTTGTTATCATTTACAATCGACTTTGATGACTTCTTTCTCGGTATTTTTAGGAATATCCACTTTGATGGATTCGGCATCGATTTCTATGGATTTGATTCTCATCTTTGTATGTGAATTTTTGATGATTGATTGTTTTTACAATCATTTTTATGACTTGTCACCTTGAAATACAAAGGTTTCTATACTAGTAGTAAATATTCAAACTCTTTCACAAAGATGATTTCAACTCTATTTTTAATACAAAGCTCGTTTGTAAAACCGTTTTTCAACCTATTAGTATATACAAACCTTTACCTCATTCGTATGATAAATCTAATTAAACAACTTAGCAAAACCAGTGGTATGAAACACTTGCGTTTACTTTGTCGGTTAATTCTTGGACTTGTTCGATTGAGATCTTGTGACAATTTTCGAGTGGAAATCTATAATATGTTCGTAAATATTTAAGTTAAGCCAGCGGTTATGGGACATGAAGCTAAACTCATATATTTACTAGCTTAGTGTAATTTACACTTATTTTCGAGTGGAAGTCTACAATTTGTTCGTAAATAATTAAGTTAAGCCAGTGGTTATGGGACATGAAGCCTAACTCATATATTTACTAGCTTGGTGTAATTTACACTTGTTGATCTGTGATGATCATTCGGTGAAGTTTCGGCTCAATTTGGTGGGGTAGCGACCCATGGTCTTCGGATCGTTTATGGAGCCTCGGCTCAAAGGTCTTCGGACCATTTGTGGAGCTTCGGCTCATAGGTCTTTGGACCATTTATGGAGCTTTGGCTCAAAGGTCTTCGGACCATTTGTGGAGCTTCGGCTCAAAGGTCTTTGGACCATTTATGGAGCTTTGGCTCAAAGGTCTTCGGACCATTTGTGGAGCTTCGGCTCAAAGGTCTTTGGACCATTTATGGAGCTTTGGCTCAAAGGTCTTCGGACCATTTGTAGAGCTTCAGCTCAAATTTGATGGTTAGCGATCATGGAATAGCGTTCCGTTTGTGATACACGTGTTGGTGAGTTTTCATGCTTCCGTTTGTGATAGGCCTTCCCCTTTGTGATTTCTGGATTTCTAGTTGATGATTTCTAGAATTTGTGTTTCACCAATTTTGTGATTTGTATTGGTAAGCTCTATCAATATTTGTGTTTTGGTGAATAAATTAAAGATTGTGATTCTTTTTGGTGTTTTGAGAAAGTTTGAGACATTTTATGTTTTTTGTTGTTTTTTGATGCATACTTGTCACGGTATTACATTCTGGTTATCGTACATTTTTTCTATATCTCCTCCTATCTCATTTTATCTGATATTTATAGCTAGACTGATCCGTTTGTTATTTTCTTATTAAATGATACTCGGGTCAGACCGAGATGTTACAGGTGCTTCTGCTTGACTCCTTATCTGGGACCATCATCTGACTTTTGTCTAACTATTTTAGATTAGTAGTTTTTGTTGTTATACATTCGAGATAGAGACTCCTTGATGTATACTTATTCTTTTGTCTAGCACTTGTATCTAATCTTTTGTGATGTAGTGGATCTTACATGACCACTACTTTGGTGTACACTTTTATGTGTTCATATCGGTTTCCGCCTTTGTGATATGAATATTTGTGTTATGTTTATTTTATATTTGTTTCCAAAGACTACATAGCCACTGCGTAGTAGCTTTGAGTTTGTACTTGATATGTCGGATTTCCCCTTCAACTGAAATACATGACCTTTATTTGGCATATCAGTTCTCGCACAAAGCAATTACACGGATGGTCGCTCCTCAACAGCCTTATTCTTCATGCTAGTTGACGGCATTACCCCGTAGTGTCCTTGTCTAGCGTGAGTATAGAGGTGGGGCGTCACAGCTTGGTATCAAAGCCAAACTTCGAAACAATGTAGAATAATCTAGCAAGGATCTTTGTCCTAAGTCTTTTTTAGGAGTCGTGTCTTAGGATTTAATTAGAGTCATTGGACCCGTTCTATCCTATATTCTTTGTGATGTCTTGTTTTATCAATCAAGTTTGTTTGATATTCATTTTGAGAATAACCTATTTCCCCTTCTTTTTTTCTTTCTTTCTTAAAGAAGAAGAGATGGTTAGATCTGGCAGTCCTAGCGCTGGTCAATCCAGTAGTCCTTCTCTGGATGGCGTATTCATCTATGCCCAACAGCTTTTGGATTTTGTAAAGAATCAAAGGTTTATCTGTGCTTTGAGTAAGAACTCCGAAAAGGTTTTACCTTTGAAACTTGAAGTTCCTTTCGATCATCTTGTGGAAGAGGCTGATAAAGGAAGTGATAGTGATGTTGGAGTACCAAAAAGATCCTCAATAACAACAAGAAGAGGCATATTAAGTTCAAAAGCCCTAATCCCAACAAAAAAGAGAAGCAAGAAACTTCAGTAGCAAAGACTCCAATCCCTAATTGTGGAGAATGCTACAATTGTGGCTCTAAGGACCACTATATAAATAGGTGTTCAGGGCCTATTTCTTGCCATTATTGCAAAAGTTTGGATCATTATATATCTTTATCTCCCAAACTTCAAAGCAAGAGAGAGGGAGAGCTGAATGTTGTGCAAGCTCCCGGTGACACCTCCCTTGGTCAAGATATTTCTCATTCAGTCCTTGATGACATTTGTTTTGTGATTATCCTATTCGATTTCTTTATGATATGGGTTCATCTCATTATTTTATATCAAAAGAATTGATTATTTTTCTTTAAACATTTTGGGATTGATGACTTCATTGAGAATTGCGAATCCGGTTGGTGGATCCGCAACGCTCAATTTATTTTGTAAAGATGTCGAGATTATTTTATGTGATTATTCTTTCTATAACGACCTGATATTTTCAACCATCCGCATTCGCACAAGTCAGACTTGAATTGCTCAAAATATCAGATTGTTAATTTAAATTTTGCAATTCTCAACATATACAGTAAATAAATCAATCACAGAATCACAGATACAGAGTAATATAATAATACGCAGCGGAATAAACAAATAGCATTTCATGAAGCTACTACATAAACATCAGAGTTAGAAAATAAAATACATTAGAATTTTTCAAATATAGTGAAGTTCCAGTACAAACAGATGACCTCTCTGAACAAATCAACTGTAAAAGCTGAAAGCTGAATCGATAGTTGGATCTCCAAAAGAAACTCCAAACTCCAAAGATGAGTCTCAAATGATGTATCACTCGGTCTGACACCAGCATAAAGCAAAACACAAAACACTAGAGTCAGGATTAACATTCTTATATCAATAAATCCAACTCAAGTAAAATATCAACTGAAATACAAGTAATTCAAAGGATGCTTGGGATAACCATCCTCTAAGGATCCATGGAACTATCTACAATATAGAAATATAAGTATCAACAACCAATCGTTATTACAACACCGTGGTCCTTTCAAATTAATTTATACTTCAAAACCAAAATATCATTTTCATTTCAAATATATCTATTTTCCAAATAGTATATATATATATATATATTAAATAATTTATAAATTAAAGTTTTTTTAATTTCCTCAAACTTCACAAATCGCTTCAAAAAAAATCAACTCGACTTTCCCATTCAAATCAAATTCAATCTCAATTTATCAATTTCCATCCAATTCAGTTTTCTAAATAACAAATTCAAATTATATTGATTTCAAATACAGATCTGAATCACAAATAACTATTTAAATTCCAGTATATTTCAAAGCTTTAATATTCAACATTTCAAAGTTCAATTTAACAGTTTCATATAGATCTCGATTTAACCTCATTATTATTTAGTCTTGAAATATTCACTTAATAAATTCAGTATTATTTAAATAACCAAAATTTACTAACTAAATATTCCTTTCGATTTGTTAAAATTTGAAATATCCATTTAATCACTTTAAATCAAAAATCAAGTTATAAAATCAAATCTTAAACTTCAAATTCAATAGTTCAAGTCGATTTAATTTAGTAGAATTCTTAGTTAAATACTATTTCAATTAATTCAACTTTATCTTCTCAACCTTAACTTATTCAAATTATTACAACAATCTATTTTGACATATATATATTTACATAAATACTTAAACATATTACATGAATGAGATCAATCTCAATAATATTTTTATTAAATCTATATATAAAATTACCATTTATATAATAATATTAAGAACCAATATTTATTAAAAACCATGTATTTCTTTCCAAAACCATAGAAATCATTTTCAAAACATTTATATATATGGACTAGCGGTGCCTGTATATATATTTTCTCATCCTATGGTCAAGTGATATGAACATTTATCATTTCAATCCGTAATTTAAATATATACGGATAGATGTCATTTTGACCCGCAATCCCAAATTCAATTCAACGAAAATCGCTTGGGTTTATTATTTCAACCCATAACGATTTTCTCCTATTCTAAAGTCCGTTCGGGTGTGTATCATTTCAACCCATAGTGAATTCTATACTAACAGGGAACTTGTAGAGTGATGACAGATACGATAATAATAACAACAGGCATATATCATCAATAACAATATAATATAAACAAAAGGATATGGTGTCATATCCCACAGGTGAACAGTTACAGATAATAACGTATATAACGATTTAAATAACTACAATAGTATATTTCAATTGCCGTTTCAATTGAAATCAAATTTAAATAAATACAAGAATGTTAATCGTGAGTGATTGCTCACCTTTTGAGGCTAGAGAAGATAGACAGTAGAATGAGTTACGAATCCATGTACGAATTTCGAGGCATAGCAAGATTGGTACGAATTCAACGGACAACTGATAAATTGGAAATCAAGAATCAAAATCAGTTTTGATATAACCGAAACAAAATGTATACAATACTATTAGTGTTGCTTTATAAAAATCAATACAACAAATATTAGAATAAATATATATGTGTGAAATTCAAACTTATTATACTTAAAACAAATATATCATATCCAAAGTCTCTCTCTCTCTATATATATATATATATATATATATATATATATATATATATATATATATTCGAAACATAAATCTATATGCAGTTAATGTATAGCCGGTCCATATATAAAACATATATGCGACCTGCAACATATATGAGTGACTATCTACCCACAAACAAATATAAAAGAAATAACATCGGTTCAGGCTACTATATAGACTATATATATATACCATAGATAATAAACACTGAACCCAGACTATGCTTACGTACAACAGGGTGTAACGTATTACTAATACACACTTTATATATCTATATATTATCATATAAAATAACAAAAATCATCCTTTAAAACCAATATATATATAATTTAGTACTGTAACATGTATACTACTTAACATATTACCAAATGGATGACAAAGCTTATCTTTATATATACTTTCGACAAAAAGGCAAACAGGATTTCAAAAAGATAAATAAAAATATAAAAATATAATTAAATAAATAAAGTATATATATGCAGGGAAAATAAAATGTATACCTAACATACATAAATACTAACATATGCAAATTCATTTTGAAATCTTTATACATCGAAGCAAACGCAACCCCTAAACATAAACTTACTATGTAAATTTCACTTCTTCTTTTTTAAACCGACACTTTTAATTTATATGCGAATGGAAATTTCAACCATGCAGACAGCTAATACCTTATATTCATCTATATACTTGCAGACTTCAAAATTCTACAAAGTAAATATATTAACTAATATATAAAATTATGTAACAACATACATGAATTTGATCGGCAAAAGCCTAAGGGAGGATTTGTGACGAGGTGGCGGTTGAAGGTGACGGGCTGGAGGGTGGTGGCGAGCTCGGGAAGAAGGGACGGAGGGGAAAAACTGAGGTTGATCTGAGCGGTGACAAGGTGGAGGTATAACAGCGGCCGCTTGTAGTGAGGGTGCTTGCGTCGTAAGGGAGAGGGAGAGAGAAAGGACGATGGTGAGGGAGGTTAGTGGCGGTTGTTGGCTGGTGGAGAAGAGATGAGAGAAGAGGGGAGAGATGTTGAAAATGAAATAGAAATGGAGAGGTCTTCCAGAAACATAAATAGGATTGAAAAATATAACAGAGGGGGAAGAAAGTGGAATGGACGAAAGTAATAAAATGAGTAGTACTAGCCAGCCTTGATTTGAATTGAATAAAGCTGGCAATGGAATCAAACCAATAAAGAATAATGACTGTAGGAATAGTGACCGCTTTATATTTTTAAACGTTGAAAAAAAAATTAAATAGACACACGAATCAAAGTTAAAACGGGTAACGAATTAATTGGACCGTTCAAATAATTAATATGCATAAAATTTTCATATTTCAAAACTGATGGAAATAAAGGCAGTCATCAATGCATTGAAAAGATGGAGAAGTAACAGCTGAAAATAAATGCCTCCAGCCGTTTGAAATCTGAATGGTCATCAAAAGTGATACTGCTACGACGAGCTGTTTTATCATTTCTGTCGCATACCGTACCTTAAAATACAGAAATAAATATACCATGATGATCAGCGTGACAAGACGATCAAAATGGTATGCAGATATCAGTGACAGGATCATCCGATCAAAAAGTCGATACGGACATTGATATACGTTGCTCTTCCGTACGGAAAAATTAAAATGGGGCTAGAAACGTCTGAAATTTGCGAAACGAATTACGAGTCTCATTTAGAGTGTTTTAAATAAATTTTATCATGTTGACATATTTAGCTTTCAGAATACTTTTAAATTCAACTGCTATTTTGCCACAAAAATAAGATCGACGGAGCAATAACAGTCCAAATTTGGAAAAATGAAAGATGACGTCTCACTTAGAAGAGGATTTAGAAATTTTCCATAGAAAAATATTCAGGTTTGAAAATTAATTTATTATCATCAAATTATAACTGATTTAAATTGAAATAGAATTACACAAAAAAAATTACTTTCATAATTTCTAATGAAAATTTACCATTTGCTATATTTAAATATACGTATTCCAAATATTAAATTTTTATTTCAAAATATTTTTATTTAAAAATTTTCAAAAATTCAATTAAATACGTTTATAAAACCATAAAAAAATTATTAGAATTTTATGGATCGTTACATTCTTCCCCACTCAAAACTTTTCGTCCTCGAAAAGGAACGAGGTAGGAGAATAGAATAATCCGGAAGAAAAATTAGATTTGGAAAACCAAAAAAACAATTAATTAAGACCATACAAATTTCAATTTAAATTAATTAATATGCAATAAATTTGGTCAAATCCATATTATTAAATCCATTCAATTATTTATAAATATCAATTATTCGCATTAAACACCAATAATTTATTATTAAACCATGTAGTATATAAATAAACATATTTTAAAAGGATATATTCAAAAAGGAAAAGAAGGTAGATTCGGAAAAAGAGAATATAGATGAGTAAATAAGCTGAGCAGATAAGGTAGATTCAAAAGAATAGTATCGGGCATGAATCCATAAGAATTTCAATTTCAAATATTAATACAAAATTTCTTTGTTGTAAATACTTTTTATAATAAAATACCTTTATAATAGAATACTTTTATATCGAAACAAATTTTTCCCTTTCAAAAATACTTTTATAACTTGATGTTTCAATAAGTTTATCCTCGTTCTTACAGACTCTGGTCATGCGTTGATCAGGCGCAAAGCTAGAATTCTTCAAGTACTTAGTAGACCTGTTTCAACACCCAGTGAAAAATACTTGAAAACCCTTCAAAACCGATATGGAAAGTACGATCCAAACAAATCACCTGGATCGCAGATACACAATGGTTACACCTGGATTCCCCAGAAAACATCTGTACCCTTTAAGCAATCTCTGCCTTGCAAATTACGCCATGATAACCAAAACTGTGGACTGTAGGATACATAACAATGGTTACGCCTGGATCCCCCAGGAAACATCCATACCCTTTAAGCAATCTCTGCCTTGCGGATTACGCCACCACAACAAAATTGTAGACCGCGGTATACATAACAATGGTTACGCCTGGATCCCCCAGGAAACATCCGTACCCTTTAAGCAATCTCTGCCTTGCGGATTATGCTATCCAAATAAACGACCATGGGTTACGCCATGGTAGGACACTCGAGTATCACATCCGGAAAACCAAGTCAGAGAGAATTATATCGATGTGGCCACAAAGAAGATATCAAGCAGAAGGCACTTTCCATATCTTTACTTCGAAAATATTTATCATACAGTACCTTTCGAATCAATTTCAAATATCGTACTTATATAAAGTCCATTATATATAAGATTTCATTTTCAAATCGAATACTTTCCAAAATCAATAGTATATCAAATCACACTTATATATACTTCGACTATATAAGATTACACCTTTCAAATTGAGTACTTTTCCAAATCAATAGTTTTCAAATCAACTTCATACTTATAAAAATCAATTTTGTATAAGTTCGATAACTCCCAAATTAAGTATTTAGTAAAACAAGGTTCTCAATTTCAATTCGTTTCAATATCAGTTCAGTTTCAAAATCATATACGATTTCACCAAATTATTTCTTCCAAATTTAATATATTTATTTTCAAAGTTTCCAAAATAATAGATTTAGAAAATACTCCTAGTTTCCTAATCAACACAATTTACGTCAAACGAATTCATTTCCAAAATCTTCATATAAATACTGGGTTTTAAATTTCAATCTATTTTTTCGAAACCAAATATTTTTCTCAAAATTAATTATACCCAAAATGATTACTAAGTTTAAAACCATCCCCTTAAAACCTTTAAACTATTTATTTCTATTAGAAAGATCCAATATATCTTTTAAAAATTATCATTCTACATATACATATATATGGTTTTATAAAAGATGTCAATAAGTTAAAACACTTAAAACCAAATTTTATTCAAAACATTTCAAAACTAAATTCCATATTAATATAATTCAAAATAGTCTTATTTATTTACTTAACAAAATAGTTTCAAACTTATTTAAATCATATTACTTCATACTTAAACATACAAAGCCAAACTTATATACTTTATCAAATAAGCTATACTTTTTGAAATTCCTTAGCTTTGAAAATTAAACCTCAACTTGGAAGTGTTCGAACATTCAAAATAGTGGGAGAAATCAAATTTCCAATCCAATAGTTGGAAATCAACAAAAAATCAATTTCAACAGATAGGGTTAAATCCAAAACTCGAGGACTGAACACCGGCCTTACTTTAAATCGTTTCAAATATATACATATATCTTTCAGAAAAATCAAATTATATTTTGGAATTTGAAATCAAAATTGGTTTCACAAAATCACCCGCATAGTGAAGCTATTAAAGTGGCCTCTCCCCCACTCTAAAACTTGAAAATCAATGTTGATGATGCGTGCACTCATCACCGAAATTATTTTCTAGCGACATAAGTGAGTTCTGGACTTCTATTTTCTTGAAAACTTCTTTGAAATTTCTTCGAAATCATTTGAATTCATTTGAAGTCATTTGAAACATTTCTTATTCGGAAAATACCTTTAAATCATATTCTTATATATTTTCAAAATCTTAAAACCAATTTTCAAAATACCGGAGTTCAATCTCTCAAATTTCAAATTCGAAACCCTTCAGTTATAAATCATTTTCATATAAATCAAATTTCTTATAAAATTTGCAAATTTTCAAATCTTTCGAAATTTCAAATTCTAGTTTTTAAAAGGTATATAATCCTTATCGTATACATTTCACTTTTATATATAGAATATAATCATACTTATCAAAATAATAAATTCGATATACATAAAACAATTTCTACAATACAAACAAACCCAATTTTCAAAGGATGATTCAAGAATGGATTTCAAAACAAAGATAGAAATTCAAGTTAGAGGGACTTTAATCAAATAGAGTTCTGATTCGAAGGTAGGCTCGAACGAAGATGAGATAATTATATTACAAAATCAAGGATGGGTACTTATATAAATCGCGGGTGACCTTAACCAAGTCAACCGTGTCTTCAGGGATATGATCGATGCGGAATTCTAAGGCAATATCGACATTCGATCGCCCGAGATAGAATTCGGCATAGCACAAGATATCAGCATCTGAACCGAGGGTATAGAAATCTCTAGTGAATCAATGCCAATTGCAAAGGAGTTTCACCCCATTGCAAATCATACAAAGATTGGCGGGATCGCCTATTCTTAGAGAGATCATTCGAAGTGGAGTTATGGGGTACTCCAGAATCAAGAAACACGAATAGGGAAAGAAGATATTGGATTTTGGAACCGCAGGGAACGTTCCAAAGTCCAAAGGAAAAACCAAATCAAGGAGGAATAAATTCAAGCTCAAACGAAAGTGATTCTACAAATAAATTTACTATATATGCTAAGTTTGCCTAGAGCCAAAACTCTGATACCAATTGTAACGACCTGATATTTTCAACCATTCTCATCCACACAAGTCGGACTTGAATTGCTCAAAATATCAGATTGTTAATTTAAATTTGGCAATACTCAACATATACAGTAAATAAAACAATCACAGAATCACGGACACAGAGTAATACGCAGCGGAATAAATAAATAGTAGTTCATGAAGCTACTATATAAACATCAGAGTTAGAAAATAAAATACATCAGAATTTCTCAAATATAGTAAAGTTTCCAGTACAAACAGATGACCTCTCTGAACAAATCAACTGTAAAAGCTGAAAGCTGAATCGATAGTTGGATCTCCAAAAGAAGCTCCAAACTCCAAATGCGAGTCTCAAATGTTGTATCACTCGGTCTGACCCGAGCATAAAGCAAAACACAAAACGCTAGAGTCGGGATTAACATTCTTATATCAATAAATCCAACTCAAGTGAAATATCAACTGAAATACAAGTAACTCAAAGGATGCTTGGGATAACCATCCTCTAAGGATCCATGGAACTATCTACAATGTAGACATATAAGTATCAACAACCAATCGTTATTACAACACCGTGGTCCTTTCAAATTAATTTATACTTCAAAACCAAAATATCATTTTCATTTCAAATATATCTATTTTCCAAATAGTGTGTGTGTGTGTGTGTGTGTGTATTAAATAATTTATAAATTAAAGTTTTTTTAATTTCCTCAAACTTCACAAATCGCTTCAAAAAAAATCAACTCGACTTTCCCATTCAAATCAAATTCAATCTCAATTTATCAATTTCCATTCAATTCAGTTTTCTAAATAACAAATTCAAATTATATTGATTTCAAATACAGATCTGAATCACAAATAAGCATTTAAATTCCAGTATATTTCAAAGCTTTAATATTCAACATTTCAAAGTTCAATTTAACAGTTTCATATAGATCTCGATTTAACCTCGTTATTATTTAGTCTTGAAATATTCACTTAATAAAATCAGTATTATCTAAATAACCTAAATTTACCTTTAACTAAATATTCCTTTCGATCTGTTTATTTTAATTATCCATTTAATCACTTTAATCTAAAATCAAGTTATAAAATCAAATCTTAAACTTTAAATTCAATAGTTCGAATTGATTTAATTTAGCAGAATTCTTAATTAAATACAATTTCAATTAATTCAACTTTATCTTCTCAACCTTAACTTATTCAAATTATTACAACAATCTATTTTGAAATATATATTTACATAAATACTTAAACATATTGTATGAATTAGATCAATCTCAATAGTAATATTATTAAATCTATATATAAAATTACCATTTATATATAATATTTTAAGAACCAATATTTATTAAAAGCCATGTATTTCTTTTCAAAACCATAGAAATCATTTTCAAAATATTTATATATATGGACCAACGGTGTCTGTATATATTTTCCTATCCTATGGTCAAGTGATACGAATATTTATCATTTCAATCCGTAATTTAAATATATACGGGTAGATATCATTTCGACCAGCAATCCCAAATTCAATTCAATGAAAATCGCTTGGGTTTATCATTTCCACCCATAACGATTTTCTCCTATTCTCAAGTCCGTTCGGGTATGTATCATTTCAACGCATAGTGAATTCTATACTAACAGGGAACTTGCAGAGTGATGACAGATACGATAGTAACAATAACAGGTATATATCATCAATAACAATATAATATAAACAATAGGATATGATGTCATATCCCACAGGTGAACAGTTACAGATAATAACATATATAACAATTTAAATAACTACAACAGTATATTTCAATTGCCATTTCAATTGAAATCAAATTTAAATAAATACAAAAACGTCAATCGTGAGTGATTACTCACCTTTCGAGGCAAGAGAAGATAGACAGTAAAATGAGTTACGAACCCAGGTACGAATTTCGAGGCATAACAAGATTGGAACGATTTCAACGGACAACCGATAAATTGGAAATCAAGAATCAAAATCAGTTTTGATATAACCGAAACAAAATGTATACTATACTATTGTTATTACTTTATAAAAATCAATACAACAAATATTAGAATAAATATATATGTGTGTGATTCAAACTTATTATACTTAAAACAAATTAAGACCCAAGATATAAACAACTTAGATAAACTTATATATATACAAAATTTTAGTTTAAAGTTTATATATATATATATATATATATATATATATTTCAAAATTAAAATATCTATACAGGTATGTAGTTTAAGATCAATAATTAAAACAAATACACTATGCAGACAATAATATTACATGCAGATCACAAACAAAACCAAATATCTATAGTTTGTATATACACGTGTTTAAAAAAAATTAGAAACATATACTAAAATAAAATCTATGTATAAAATTTCAAATCAACACATCTTTCAAAATAACATATCATATCCAAAGTCTATATGTATATATATATATTCAAAACATAAATCTATATGCAGTTAATGTATAGCCGGTCCATATATAAAACATATATGCGACCCGCAACATATATGAGTGACTATTTACCCACAAACAAATATAAAAGAAATAACATCAGTTTAGGATACTATATAGACTATATATATAACGTAGATAATAAACACTGAACCCATACTATGCTTACGTACAACAGGGTGTAACGTATTACTAATACAAACTTTATATATATATATATATATATATATATATATATATATATATATATTATCATATAAAATAACAAAAATCATCATTTAAAACCAATATATATAATTTAGTACTGTAACATGCATACTACTTAATATATTATCAAATGGATGACAAAGCTTATCTTTATATATATTTTTGGCAAAAAGGCAAACAAGATTTCAAAAAGATAAATAAAAAAATAAAAATATAATTAAATAAATAAAGTATATATATGCAGAGAAAATAAAATGTATACCTAACATATATAAATACTAACGTACGCAAATTTCATTTTGAAATCTTTATACATCAAACAAACGCAACCCCTAAACATAAACTTACAACGTAAATTTCGCTTTTTTTTAAACTGACACTTTTAATTTATATGCGAATGGAATTTCAACTATGCAGACAGCTAATACCTTATATACATCTATATACTTGCAGACTTCAAAATTCTACAAAGTCTATATATTAACTAATATATAAAATTATGTAACAACATACATGAATTTGATCGGAAAAAGCCTAAGGGAGGATTTGTGATGAGGTGGCAGTTGAATGTGATGGGCTGGAGGGTGGTGGCGAGCTCGGGAAGAAGGGACAGAAGGGAAAACTGAGGTCGGTCTGAGCGGTGACAAGGTGGAGGTGTGGCAGCGGCCACTTGCAGTGAGGGTGCTTACGTCGTAAGGGAGAGGGAGAGAGAAAGGCGATGGTAGGGGAGGTCAGTGGCGGCTGTTGGCTGGTGGAGAAGAAATGAGAGAAGAGGGGAGAGATGTTGAAAATGAAATAGAAATGGAGAGGTCTTCCAGAAACATAAATAGGATTGAAAAAAATATAACAGAGGGGGAAGAAAGTGGAATGGACGAAAGTAATAATATGAGTAGTACTAGTCGGCCTTGATTTGAATTGAATAAAGCTGGCAATGGAATCAAACGAATAAAAAATAATGACTGTAGGAATAGTGACCGCTTTATATTTTTAAACCGTTGAAAAAAAATGAATAGACGCACGAATCAAAGTTAAAACGGGTAACGAATACATTGGACTGTTCAAATAATTAATACGCATAAAATTTTCATATTTCAAAACTGATGGAAATAAAGGCAGTCATCAGTGCATTGAAAAGATGGAAAAGTAACAATTGAAAATAAACGCCTACAGCCGTTTGAAATTTGAATGGTCATCAAAAGTGGTACCGCTACGGCGAGCTGTTTTATCATTTCTATCTCATACTGTACCTTAAATTAAAGAATAAATATACCATGATGATCAGCGTGACAAGATGATCAAAATGGTATACAGATATCAGTGACAGGATCATCCGATCAAAAAGTCGATATGGACACTGATATACGTTGCTATTCCGTACGGAAAAATCCAAACGGAGCTAGAAACGTCCGAAATTTGCGAAACGAATTACGCAGTCTTATTCAGAGTGCTCTAAATAAATTTTCTCATGTTGACATATTTAGCTTTCAGAATACTTTTAAATTCAACTGCTATTTTGCCAGAAAATAAGATCGACGAAGCAATAACAGTCCAAATTTGGAAAAACGAAAGATGACGTCTCACTTAGAAGAGGATTTTGAAATTTTCCATAGAAAAATATTCAGGTTTGGAAATTAATTTATTATCATCAAATTCTAACTTATTTAAATTAAGGGTACTTTTGGCACATTTCCTTATTAAGGTTCAAAATACACGAAAAGTCCTTCACTAAATTTTAGTATAAATTAGGTCCCTGTTTTTTATACACGATTATTACAGAGCATGATGCAACTTTTCATAAAAGTTGCTGACATTTCCGTAATTTTTCTGTACACTGTGAACATAGTGTATGAAAGTTGTTGAAATATCAGCACTTATTTATAAAAATTGTTGACATTTTAGCAATATTTATGTATACTGTGAACACAGTTTATAAAAGTTGCTGAAATATCAGCACTTATTTATAAAAGCTGTTGATATTTCAGCAATAATTTTTCTTTCCTTCTAGAAATAGGGACCGGATTTACAATGAAACTTTGATAGGGAAAGTTGCTGAAATTCAGCACTTATTTATAAAAGTTGCTGACATTTCCGCAATAATTTTTTTTGTTTCTAGAAAATAGGGACCGGATTTACAATGAAACTTTGACAGGACCCACTTTACAATATGAAAGTATGATAGGGATGCTTTCCTAATTTCCACTTAAATTAAACTAGAATTACACAAAAAAAATTACTTTCATAATTTCTGATGAAAATTTACCATTTGCTATATTTAAATATACGTATTCCAAATATTAAATTTTAATTTCAAAATATTATTATATAAAAGTTTTCAAAAATTCAATTAAATACTTTAATAAAACCATAAAAAAATTATTAAAATTTTATGGGTCGTTACACTTTCCGAGCCGATTTGCATGTTATGCGTTACTTAGGCTTCGGAGTTGATTTTTTGGAAAGGATTGGCTTAATCATTATGAAGCCCATATCCTATGACCTGAGCGGACTATTCATCTTCGACATCCTCAATCTGTTAAGCAGATTTATATTGTTTTTGATGATTTCAATTCCGGTTTGGTGATATCATTTTATTCTCTAGACCCACTTGTTGTAGAAGATGTTATTCCCCTCATTCGAATAGTTCAAGAGTTTCCCGGTATCTTTGAGCTTGTCTTAGGATTATCACCTAAGCAATCTTTTGTGTAGAGCTAAGGTCTTTTCAGCTCGACCTTGCCACAAGTTTTCGTCAGCTACGAGTTGCGGAGGATAGCGTTCCACTTACCGTATTCCGCACTCCTTTATGATTCTTATGAATGACTCTTGATGTCATTCGGTTTTTCCATCTTATGAATCGAGTATTCTATGAATATTTTGATGAGACCATCCTTATATTCATCGATTATGAATCAAAACAACAATTTAAAATTTGCAAATCTTTTTAATAAGATATTTATGAGTAATCGGATTTTGTTCTTAAAACGAGCAAAGAATATTCGTAAAAGTTTTAAGAGACATTTTTATCATATAGAAGATGATTTTGTGTTGTTTTGCTCATTGAGTGCTTTAAGAATTCTAGTCGATACGCTTGATCAACGTTATCGATAGGAATCTCCTAAACGCTACGATGAGACAGTCAAACACAATAAATTGACTTGTAAGAAGAAAAATTTCTGAAAAGATAATTACCTGAAGTTAATTATAAATTTGAATGTTTTGAGCTTTTTGGGAAAGAGGATCGTTTAAAAAGAACTCCTTCTCGATGCTCTTATTCTTGTGATTCCCGAAGGGAACTAAGATTTCATTGTTTGTACCAATGCTAATCGTAATGGTTTGGGTGCCGTTCTCTTGCAAAGGGAACGTGCTATCGCTTATGCTTATGGGCAATTAAAGCCTGTCGAGACTAGATATGCGACTCATGATCTAGTGCTCGTGGTCATTGTTTTCGCTTTCAGAATTTGGCATCATTATTTTTTAGGGAGAGAAATTTATTTTCTACACCGATGATAAATCTTTGGAGTATTTATTTTCTCAAAGGGAACTTATTTTGCATCAACAACATTGGCTCGAGTTCCTTCCATCTTACGATCTTGATATTCTTTATATTCCCGGAAAGGGAAATCGTATTGCCGATTCCCTTAGTCGTAAACAACAAGCAGTTCTTTCTTTGATGATGTTCGAATGGAATGATCTTTTTAACAAGTTTTTCGGGCGTACCATTATTGTACTACGTCGTTGCACCGGCTCAATTTTCTACTATTAATGACGTTTTCCATGTCACTCAACTACGGAAATATCTTAGGGATTCCGATTCTATTCTTGAGTTCGGTGTTATTAAAGAAATTGAAGTTTCGCCTAATTTGACTTATGAGCAACATCATATTCGCATCATTGCTTCCGAGGTTGAGCGCCTTTGAAATAAAGATGTTCCTCTTATGAAAGTTCAATGGTCCTCAAATCCTAAGGGTTGTTCTTGGGAATCCAGAGAATTCATCAAGCGAACACGTTCGGACTTACTCTTTCGTGCTCTCTATGGCGAACTTCTTATTTCAAATTTTCTTTTATGTTGATATGCTTTTATGGTTGTTACTCTTTATTTTCTTCTTAAGTATTGCGATGACGCAATTTCTTTAAGAAGGAGAGTCTGTAACAACCCGCATATTTTACGATTGTATATTTAAATATTTCATTTAAATATAGCATCGTTAGTCAGATTCAAGTCCAAAAAGCTACTTTTCGCAAACAGTCGAATTAGAACTCGACACCCCTTCCATTGAGCTCAAAATAGTGCTTGCGACCTTTTTGAGTATAAACATCGATATGTTTGGAGTTGATTAAAATTTTGATGTTTTCAATTAGGGCTTTGGGTTTGGGTTTCAACCCATTAACCCAACATATTAATCCAACTCCACTCCACTCCTCTTCATTCCTTCATAATACTTCCTAACACTCAAGCTTTATTAAAAATGGGGAAAGAGATTGGAAACTAAAATCCTAAGCCCTAGTTTCCTTTGCAAATTCAAGTTCTTGCTCCAAAATCAAAGAAAAACTTAGGTAAGCATCCTCTTCTTCTTCTCCATCTCAATCTCTCTTCAATTTTAGAAATTTCCTATAACCTAACTTAGGAAATATTTGCTTATGATCTTAGATTGGAGCTTTTAGAGTTGAGGTTGAAGAGTAGTTGACCTTTCCTTTGTTTTCAAGCTTCTCCTTCATTGTTTTTGAGTAAAAGGTGAGTTTTTGAACTCACATCTATATCTATATCTTTGATAGTTGTTAGGTAGTAATTTCTAACATCTATTCCTTTTTCATTTGCTTTTCGATTGAATTGGTTTGATGAATATTTTAATTTTTGGTGTTTTGAAGTCAAAATCTTTAAAAATCCTAGCTTTGATGTTTGAACATGTTTTTGGTGGTGTTTCGAAGAGCCTATAGGGCTGGGTTGCCGATTGGCATAAACCCCTAGCGCTCATCGCTCATCCAATCGCAATTTGTTTAGGATTTTGCCCCACTTGGGGGGCTAGGATGACAATGCTGTAGAAGCAGGTTCAATCGACTGAAGCAGGAGGTCAGTCGACTGAACCAGGGGATAGAAAATGCTTTGTACCTGTATCAGTCCATTGACCTTGTGGTTCAGTCGACTGACCTGGAAACCAAAAGTTTCCAGGCATTGGGTCAGTCGACTGACCACCTGGTTTAGTCGACTGATCTGCTTGCCTCAGCCCGATTTGCCTATTTTGCTTGGGTTTCCAATTTTAGTCGATTCGTGTTGATCCGATTTGTTGTTATCATTTATTATCGACTTTGATGACTTTTTTTTTGGGAATTTTAGGAATATCCACTTTGACGGATTCAGTATCGATTTCTATGGATTTGATTCACATCTTCGTATGTGAATTTTTGATGATTGATTGTTTTTACAATCATTTTTGTGATTTGTCACCTTGAAATACAAAGGTTTCTATACTAGTACTAAATATTCAAACTCTTTCACAAAGATGATTTCAACTCTATTTTAATACAAAGCTTGTTTGTAAAACCATTTTCCAACCTATTAGTATATACAAACCTTTACCTCATTCGTATGAGAAATCTAACTAAACGACTTAGCAAAACAAGTGGTATGAAACGCTTGCATTTACTTTGTCGGTTAATTTTTGGACTTGTTCGATTGAAATCTTGTGACAATTTTCGAGGGGAAATCTACAATCCGTTCGTAAATATTTAAGTTAAGCCAGTGGTTATGGGACATGAAGCTAAACTCATATATTTACTAGCTTAGTGTAATTTACATTTATTTTCGAGTGGAAGTCTACAATTTGTTCGTAAATAATTAAGTTAAGCCAGTGGTTATGGGACATGAAGCATAACTCATTTATTTACTAGCTTAGTGTAATTTAAACTTGTTGATCTATGATGATCATTCGGTGGAGTTTCGGCTCAATTTGGTGGGGTAGCGACCCATGGTCTTCAGACCGTTTATGGAGCCTCGGTTCGAAGCTCTTCGGACCGTTTTTGGAGCTTCGGCTCAAATTTGATGGTTAGCGACCATGGAATAGCGTTCCGTTTGTGATACACGTGTTGGTGAGTTTTCATGCTTCCATTTGTGATAGGCCTTCCCCCTTTGTGATTTCTGGATTTCTAGTTGATGATTTCTTGAATTTGTATTTCACCAATTTTGTGATTTGTATTGGTAAGCTTTATCAATATTTGTGTTTTGGTGAATAGATTAAAGAGTGCGACTCTTTTTGGTGTTTTGAGAAAGTTTGAGACACTGTATGTTTTTTGTTGTTTTTTGATGCATACTTGTCACGGTATTGCATTTTGGTTATCGTACGTTTTTGTTATATCTCATCCTATCTCATTTTATCTGATATTTATAGTTAGACTGGTCTGTTTATTATTTTCTTATTAAATAATACTCGGGTCAGATCGAGATGTTACAGGTGCTTCTGCTTGACTCCTTATCTGGGACCATCATCTGACTTTTGTATAACTACTTTAGATTAGTAGTTTTTGTTGTTATACATTCGAGATAGAGACTCCTTGATGTATACTTATTCTTTTGTCTAGCACTTGTATCTATTCTTTTGTGATGTAGTGGATCTTATATGACTACTACTTTGATGTACACTTTTATGTGTTATATTCATATCGGTTTCCGCCTTTGTGATATGAATATCTGTGACTGATTTGTGTTATGCTTATTTTATATTTGTTTTCGAAGACACATAGCCACTATGTAGTAGCTTTGAGTTTGTACTTGATATGTCAGATTTCCCCTTTAACTGAAATATGTGACCTTCATCTGGCATATCGGTTCTCGCACAAAGCAATTACACGGATGGTCGCTCCTCAACAACCTTATTTTTCATGCTAGTTGACGGCATTACCCCTTAGTGTCCTTGCCTAGTGTGAGCATTGAGGTGAAGCGTCACATCTTCGATTCCCGTACATGTGTAAGTGGAATAGCCGTTTTATTTTGAAATTAAATCTAAGGAATTTAATTGACCAAATCTTAAATCCTGAACTCGGCCCTTGCCATCATGATCAATTGATGATGAGTCGTGATCCCGATCGAGGATTAGTCCTGTTAGGTGGAGGCGGTAGTTGCTCAGGTCCTATGGCCGTTGTTCTATCTCTGGTGTGTTGTGGCAATCTACCACTTCTGACATGCTCTTCCACCTCATCCTTCATATGGCGGCATTCATCGGTAGTATGCCCTTCCAGCTCATGGAACAGGCAGTACTTTTCACTCCTTCGTTCCCGTTCTATGGGATCTCTCCTGGGTGGTTTCCGATTGGGGAGCTGCCCCCGAGTCTCTGTGTAAATCCGTTTCAGGCTTGCCGTCAAGTCCGTGTATTATCTGAACCTGGGTTCTCGTAATTTCTTCTGTTTGTCAGGACCATCGTATCTATCGTCCTGTTTTCGCTATCCTTTGTCCACTTCGGACTATTCTTTGGATGTTCCTTGCCTTGCACAGTGTTTGATTCTCGCCTCTCAGCGCGTGAATCTTCCAACCGAATGAATCTTTCAGCTTCATGGTAGAATTGCCCGAGATCTTGTGGTGGATCTCTTGCCAAAGAATCCTTAAACTATGTGCCTTCGGCAACTCCTGCTACCGCCGCCATCAAAATCATCGATGGATCCAGGCGATGTACTGAAGCCACCATAGCATTGAATCGTTGTAGAAAATCTCTTATGGACTCTCCAGTCCGCTGCTTTATCGAAGCTAAAGTCATCGCACTCTTGGGTCACGTCACGTGGACCATGAATTGCCTCATGAAGTGTTCTACTAGCTCACCCCACGTTCTACTTGATCCATTCTCTAGCTGTCTGAACCAAAGCGCAGTTAAATCTGTCAAATATAAAGGGAAGCATCGTGCCATCATTTCCTCAGATGCCCCCAACACTTCCATATGCCTGATATATCTGGTAATATGCATGGTTGGGTCTGACTTTCCATTGTAAGGATCCACCACAGGTAACTTGAACTTTGAAGGATTCCTTGCATTTATGATATTCGGAATGAACGGACTCCGACTAACTTCTTCTAAGTCTCCGCTTGACAATCCTCCTCTCATAATTCGTCGCACTAATCCAACCATTATTTCATCTCCATCCAGGTATTGCCCCATAGGTCTCGAAGGGTATTCTGGATAATATTCTTCATGTGGCTCATTCATATTGGCGTTGGCTCTAGCCTGCTGAGCTCCATCTATGGGTCTTCCAACGTCAGATCCCAAGGGTCTGCCCCCAAGGCTCTATTGATTGTCTTCAGGCTCTGCATTCTGGTCTTGAATCTGACCTCCGTTGGTTTTTGCAACCCTAGCTCCTTGTCCTGTATTCGCAGCCGCTGCAGTCGGTCCAAGGTTCTATGCTTCGGCCGCTCTCATCTGCTCAAAGAATCTTTACATTGCTTCTTGTTGATTTTTCAACAATATTTCATGAATTGAATCTACTAAAGCCTCCATTTCATCCCTGGTAATGTAGATTGAATCTGCTCCTTCTCCAGCTCCAAAGGATGCCTCTTGACTTCCCCTTTGTTGGTTTCTCTCGGCTCTTTGTCTTCTACTTGTTTGTCGTATCATTGTCTTTCAAATCTGAATTCTTCAAGCTTTCAAATCTAAACTCCAAATCTGGTATAGCGGGTGCTAGTTCTTCTCAGTGAAAGAGTCAAAATGTTTGCGCCAAATTTGGTCACAAACCCCGAATATCGCGAAAGCACCAATGTATGAATATAGATCAACAATATTCTAACACAAATCTCAGATCCAGGCAAAATAGAGAACAACAACTGGAAAATAACAAACAGACACGCGAGAATTATAGTGGTTCGGCTATCTCTGGCCTACGTCCACTTCAAATGATGATCTTTTATTGATGTTCTTGCTGGTTACAGTAATGTACATCAGTAATTTTCGAGTACAATGATGGAGTTTGAATGCAATCGTGATTCCGACAGAGTCTGGACGTTCCAAGATCAAAGGACCCTTTTCTGTAGGCTCTTGGGTGCTATTTATAGGTGCTCCATGCAAATATCTAGCCCAAACATCGGGAGACCTCTTCTGGCACGTGAGTGGACCCACGTGATCGATCCCATGAAGTTTCGGCTCGATCCATGATTGATACGAACGTAATTCGTATCGATCAAGATCTTGTCCAATGGAGTCGAAACTTGGCATGAACCTTCTTTGGCTTCTACGTAAGCTCCTGTGAAAATTTCATAGCATTTGGACTTGTGGTTTGTGAGATATGAACGATGCAAGATTGTGTTTTTGTTAATGTTGTCGCGTTCAAATCGATCCTTCGTATCGATCCAAGCACGTGATAGCATGTTGTAGTGGCGCACGCTCTTTGGATTGATCCACTTTTTTTGCCGAGTTGAGCGAGTCGTTCCTAGGCTTTCGCCTTGTTCGTATCGATGGTTTTTGTATCGATGAAAAGCATTGACTTCGTATCGATCGCCTGTAGCTCTGTTCGCATCGATTATTTTGTCTTGTTCGTATCGATCTTAGTGGTCTGTTCGTATCGATTGTATCTTTCCTAATTCGTGTCGATCATCAATCCTTAGTTCGTATCGATTGTCATCGACTCGTCTGCCTCCATCGGTCGCACCTTATTTCGTATCAAGTTCGTATCGTTCCCCTTAGCTGATCGATTACAGAAAGGGATCGATGCAAAAATGGCGTTCTAGGTGGATACGAAGTCGAATGTATGCGATAGATACGAAAAGAGGATTGGATGCGAACGTATCGATACGAACGGTGGATATGAACAAAGGTTTAGATGAATGCGAACGTATCGATACGAACGATGGATACGAATAGGGTTCCACTCTGATCGATACGAACTCAATGGATGTGGGGTGAAGTCACCCTGATCGATACGAACTCGATCGATTCGAACAGATCGATATTATGGTTGTTGATGGATTTGAACAGCGCGACTGTGGATCGATTCAAACGTGATCGATTCGAAATTATACGCTCCTGATGGATACGAACAGCGTATATTTCTTAATTTGTATCGATCATATCTCGATCATATGAACTTTGATTGACCTGAAATTTAAAATGTTGGCTTTTATGGCTTTGCTTGTCATGTCTTGTCAATTGCAGCTCATTCCGGACTCGAACAAAACTCATCAACATGCATAGTGATCCTGCGATGTATAATCGATATTTTTGATGAGTAATCATTGATTTTCAGTTAATTTCTTGATATCTCGACTTTGCCAAAAAGTGGGATAACAAACAATATTTTTTTACCACCAAATAAAACGTTCGCAGGATTGGACGAATCAGTTGAAACTATATCGGCAAGACTTTTTTTGAAAGGCTTCTAGAGCATTTCGATAAATCATAGGAGCCTCATCCCACATAATTAAATCTGTCCGTTGTAGTAAATTGGCCAGACATGATTTCTTAGTGATACAACACGTCAAATAGTCATCAAGGTCAATTGAGATTTTAAATTTGGAATGAGCTTTCCTGCCAGCTGAGAGCAGCAGTGACGCAATACCAGAAGAGGAAATTGCTAGGACAATTCTCCCTTCAGATCTCAAGCTACTTATTATTGTTTTCCGCAAGAATGTTTTTCCAGTTCCTCCACTGTCGTATACGAAAAGGAAGCCACCATCCTATTTGTGTACAGCCCCATGAACGACATCAAATACCTTTCGTTGCTTGGCATTCAAAAGTGGTAACAACTTGTTGACTTCCTCCTTATGCACATCGCAGTAATACCCTTCTTCCTCCAATATAAGTGCATTATCAGCATGGTTGTCAAAAATATTTGCGGTGTTGGAAATGGATCAATACTCCTTTAATGACCTATTGTTCCTATTCAAACTTTTTTAAACTTCCAAAACCAAGCTTGACATTACCTCCAACTCAATACTCGTGTTAGAAGTAAGTTTTTGTTGACGCTTTATATGCCACGCTTTGTCTTCGGACATTGAGTCAAAATGTTTTGTCCACAGTTTCTTCGCTTTGACACCTCGTAGAAAAGAAGCAGGGTCACAAACATTTATTTGATCGAAGATGAGGTAGCCCATAAACTTGCTTCAGTTATTGTGGCATCCCATTCGTTGTCATCCTCCAACAACCCTCTTGCAATACAGGCAGATTTGAAACTATCTTGAAATTCCCCATCAACCATTTTGATTTCATCAAAGCTAGTAGGTCCTCGAACAATATTTAGCAACATACGTAGGTAAAATCTCCCGTCGGAAGTAGGATGAGCATAGTAGATTCTGCCAATTGTATCTCCCTTCTGCCTTATTTTCGACTCTTTTTTGGATTTATCCCACACCCATTTTGTAGGAAATTCTAAGTAAGTGGCCTTACTTTAGGAGAAATGTCATTTGTTCGCAGCCACTCAGTGAACATGGTTTTGTCAATATTCGACCTCATACGTACAACTGCTAAATCATCAACATCATCAAAGTAAACATTGTGTTCGACAGGCATGTGAAACATCAACCTCTCCATGGCAGGATTTCGATATTGAATGTCAAACTCGTATATCATCCAACTTGCCTCTGAAGCAGAAATGCACCTACAGCCTAGGTAAGTATTTACCTCATTTATTTCAGGAATCAAGGAACATTCTTCACCTACGTTATTTTCTGTTACAACACTTGCTCTATCATGCCCTTTGTTTAAGTATTTGAATAAGTACTTGACTGATCATGCTCTGTTACATATTTCTACGTTGATATGTGCTTGATATTTTACAACTAAATATACGTTCAGGCCCGGCCCACAACAGAGTCCAGAGAGACTGAACACTAGGGCAACGCAAGCAGTAAGGGGCAACCAAAAAAAATCAAAAAAAACAAAAAGAAAAAATCGCGATTTCCTTCGATCAATCGGCTGCTGTGTCGTTTCCATCTTCGCCACCACGCTCGCAATCGCGCGCGGCCACCTGTGTCGATTCCATCATCGCCACCACGCTTGCAATCGCGCACGGCCACCTGTGTCGATTCCATCTTCGCAAGTCGCATCGCAGCAACCTGCGATTTCCTTCAAGCTTCCATCATCTCGAATCTCGATTCCATCTTCGCAAGTCGCAGGCTCGCAGCAATCTACGATTTCCTTCAATCTTCCATCTTCGCAAGTCGCAGCAACCTGCAATGTGAGTATTGAGTAATAACTGCTCTTCTTTTGAATCTTGATTAGTCTTCGCAATTAACAACTTTTTGGTTGAACAACCATAATGATTGTTCTTTCCATCGTTGAGTTAAACAACCGAATGTCCCTTTAATGACATTTTAGCCTCCCACCGAGTTTGCAGTTTGTTCTGTAAAATGACATTGTTCTGTAAAAAAATCCATCTTCGCAATTTGGTTGTTCAATATCTGTTAACTACGATGTTTGATTAGTGTTAGTAATGTTAATGAATGTCTGATATAATCATATAATTATAATTTGCATTTCATCATTTTGAACAAACTAATGGGCGCCTTGACAAAATTGTTAGCATGTTGCTCTTAGTCTAATTGAGTTTGTAAGAAAAAATTACGGATTCATTATGGAGTAATTGCTTTGAAATAAGCTTATTTTGAAAAGAAAAAAAATTGCTTTGAGATTGTGGACTAAAAACTTATACACAATTACTTTGAGATATTTTCTATGATTAATTGATTATCGATTCACAAATACATAATGAAGCATAGTTTACTTTTGATGGTAAGATTCCTTTTGGCCTAAAGATTTCTGTTTTTTAGATTCTTCATGTGTAAATAGCATAGTATTTATTAGTGAACATTAATTTTATATTGTATCTTAAATTAAGGTAGGAACCGGAAACAGAATTCGGGATATCAAAATAGAATGAAAAAGCAACGTAGATGTGACGAAGCAAAATCAATGATTGGTTCAATTTCAAATTTATTTCAAGGAAAGAAATAAGAAATCTCAAAGTTCAAATTCAAGTCAAATTGATGAAACGGATTGGGAGGAAAATATTGGTCCTAGCATTGATATCCATGAGGAGCCTATAAATGAAATTGTTGAAGTAGAAATTGATGACCATGTAGAAGTCATAGAAGGGCATGATGAACATAGTAATGATCGTTTCAATGATGAAGGTGTTGGCGATGTAACCACTATTGATCTTGAAAAGGATGTTGATGTTAATTATGATCCGGGATTGTGGGGAAGAATTACTAGTACCAAAAGAATAATGTTAGTGCAACGCGGTCCAATAAAAATATTGAACGATAATGATGCGTTTCCAAAAAATAAGATTGACGGTGGATATTTTTCTTCTAGACATTATATTGGTGGTTATCCACGTGGAGAAGAACATGAAAGAAAATGGCTTGTTTATTCAAATGAACGTGATAAAGTTTTTTGTTTTTGTTGTAAGTTATTTGATCATAGCCAAAGACCATCCCAATTGGCCGGAGAAGGAATCAACGGTTGGCATAATTTACCTAGGAAGCTAAGAGAGCACGAAAGTAATCCATTACACAACGCAAATGTTATTAAATGGGTTGATTTGCATAAAGGACTTCGACAAAAGGCAACAATTGATAAAGCAATGGAATCTCAAATTGACCAAGAGAAACAACGTTGGAAAAAAATACTTGCACGCATAATTGGTGTTGTCAAGATACTTGCACGAAATAATCTACCATTTCGTGGATCAAATGAGAAGATATATGAAAAAATAATGGACTTTTTTGTCAAATTATTGAATTTGTTGCCGAGTTTGATCCAATTATGGAAGACCATCAAAGGCGTGCTGTAAATAATGAAATCAATAATCATTATCTTAGCCATAAAATTCAAAATGAGTTGATAGGTTTGTTGGCTAACAAGATCAGAATTACAATGCTTACACAAATAAAGAAAGCAAAGTACTTCTCAATTATTCTAGATTGTACTCCGGATTTGAGTCAAAAGGAGCAAATGTCTATTATAATAAGATGTTTGAATGTTCATGATGCAAACGATATAAAGGTAGAAGAGTATTTCCTTAGATTCATAATGGTTGATGATACATCCGGTCTTGGTCTTTTTAAGGAGCTTGAAAATATTTTAATTGATCTTAAACTTGATATCAATGATGTGAGAGGATAAGGGTATGATAATGGTTCAAACATGAAAGGTAAACACCAAGGTGTACAAAAAAGGCTACTTAATGTAAATCCTAGAGTTTTCTACATTTCATGTGGATGTCATAATTTAAACCTTGCTTTATGTGATATGGAAAAATCATGTATGAAGGCTAGAATTTTTTTTGCATTTGTGCAAAAAAATTAAACTTTATTTTCTGGTTCAACTCATCGATGGGAAATACTTCGAAGTTATGTGAAGGGTTTGACTCCAAAACCATTGTCGGCAACTCGGTGGGAAAGTCACATTGAAAGTGTTAAAGCAATAAGAACTCAAACACGGAGTTAAGAGATGCTTTGATTGATATTGCAAATAATTCTAAAGATGATGTTGTGATGATGGAGGCCAAAGGATTATGTTAAAATGCTTTAGAAAATTTTGAGTTCTTAATTAGTTTATGTATTTGGTACACAATATTAGATAATATTAATCGAGTAAGTAAAATATTTCAACTGGAGGATATGGATATCGAAGATGCAATTACAAAAATTAAAGATCTTGTCGCATTTTTTGAAAAATTCAGAGAAGATGGATTTGAAAACATGATGGAGGAGGCTAAAATGCTTGCAAATGATGTTGGTATTGATCCAAAATTTATTGAAAAGATAGTTGTACAAAGAAAAAAAACAATTTGACGAAGAAATTGTGGAGGATAATGATAAGCGGTCTCCCGAGAATACTTTTAAAGTTACTTATTTTTTTTCTAATAGTTGATCAAGCTTTAACTTCACTTAAAGATCGATTCGACCAATTTAAACCTTATGAAGAAACTTTTGGATTTTTGTTGAATCTAAGATTTAAAAATATTGACAATGATGAATTGAAGGACAAGTGTATGAATCTAGAAGGTTTTTGAAGCACAATGAAGAGCAAGATATTTGTGGTAAAGAGTTATTTTTGAACTTCGACAACTAAAAGGAATTTTATCATCAAAAGTAACTTCATCAATTGATATACTTAATTTCTTGAGATCTTATAGGGATGTAAGTGGATTTCTAAATGTTTGGATTGCTTATCAAATTGTATTGACTATTTCGGTTACGGTTGCTTCGGCGGAAAGAAGTTTTTCAAAATTGAAATTGATTAAAACATATCTCCGGACTACCATGTCGCAAGAGAGACTAAGTGGGCTAGCAATGATTTCAATTGAAAACGAGTATTTAGACAAACTTACCTATGAAGATGTAATAGAGAAGTTTGCTTCAAAAAATGCAAGAAGAAGTTGTTTTCATTAATATGTATTAATGTGTCATGATATTATGTTTACATTTTGATTTTTGGGCATGTAATCAAAATGACTTATATGATCAATATTTTGTGATGGATGTTAAATTTTATAAAGAATTTACAATTTGTTGTGTGCATTTTTACATTTTGTTGTGTAATTTTTTTTTTGATTGAGTTAAAGGCCAACAAAACAAATAAAAATGCTTGATCGACTAGGGCATTGAATACCCTTAGGCCGGCACTGTATACGTTTTGTGGTATAACTCAACTATTGTCCTGCTTAAACCCACCATCAGTTGTCGTGGTTCGACCATCATTCCGTCTTCTATAAGCTGGAAAATCGTTTTTGTCAAATGTGGTTTCACTGCAGTAGTCTTTAGGATAATGTATTGAACATGAATTACCAACCATACAAGGGTAGTTTGGATTTACATATCCACATGGCCCGTGTATCATATATTGACAAACGGACTGGTATGCACATTGGTTGGACTTAATATCTGGAATTTCTTCACTAACAACCATGTCAACATCGGCGACAGTTTTTGGTCTCTGATCTCCATAAATGAACACAATTATGTGCACATGTGGCAGACCCCATTCTGAAATTCAATTGTGTATATAACTGTAAAAATATAATTGTAGTCAGGTTGGTATTTGTGTCAGGTAGTGGGAAAAAAGTACACGGTGATGTTTAAAAACTTACCAGCTTTGACCTTTCCAAAATGAGATTCGTCTTTTATGTCTTTAAATAGTTCCATAAGCTTGATGCGGAAAATTTGGGAGACTATGTCAAGTCCGTCGTCTGTTTTTTGACCCGGTTTATTTTGTAACGCATTGTCAATCTCAGACCATTTTGGATTGCAAGTAAATATAACATAATAATCAGGAGAACCTGCCCATCTGTACATTGTCATTGCATCTTGATAATTTGCACCATATATCGGGCCTCCTGTGAATGAAGATGGCAAGATAACTTTTCTACCAATTGTGAAAGCAGATGAATCTCCATGGTCGACCGCATCGTGTAAATCATTGTACACCACACAGCGAAGTGTGTTTTGGTTGCATCTAATCCAAGCTAGTCTTTCTTCCTCTATGCACGTGTACGCATCAACGATAAATTGCTGAAAAATCCTGCCTCCATAAAGTAGCATTGAACCGTCATCCTGTCTGTACTGCAGTAGATAAGCGTAATATTCACGCAAGGTCACCATTTCACGTTTTGTTGTCCTAGCAATTTCAGGCAGTCTGTAGTCAATATTACTCCTGTAGCCATCCTTCGCATAAGGAAACAGTAATGGGTATTGCATTGACATAAATAAAGGATGCTTCTTGTTTATTAGTTTAAGAATGCCGTTTCTCTCCTCAATCACAACATCTCTAACACCACACGACTCTATGTTGGAAGTGGCTGTAAGTGTTGGAAATGAATGAGAGGATTGGGGGAAGAAGAGTTTGGGTATTGTTGAAGAAGGGGGGAAAAACAATGGAAACAAAGTCCCACATTATGAAATGTTTTTCCCAATTTCTACATAAATATCATACCCTACACACATAAATCAAATGAAGAGGCACAAAGAACATTGTGGGTTGAATGAATGAGGCCATGAAGGCATGTAGGCCCTATTATTAATATTAAAAGTCAAAGATAGGGCCTTGGGCCTTGGGGCAGATTGATAATAATCTTAAAGCGATATTATTATTTTGATAACAAGTTTGTACTGACTGAGTCCATTTGGTTTCAGACCGACAATGACTCAGGACAGCAATACTTCTACGGTCAAACCGACCACTACCATCACTCAGGCTGCACCATTAGTCGCGCCAACGATGGCTTTCTCGCATGGAGAACGACCAGAGAAATTCACTGGGGTTGACTTCAAGCGATGGCAACAAAAAATGCTCTTTTACTTGACTACTTTGGGCTTGGCAAAATACCTTTCGGAGGATCCTCCAATTGTTGATGAATTGGAGCCAGACGCCACTAAAGTTGAGTCTCTCACTACATGGAACAGTTCGAAACAGTTCGGATTTCATATGCAAGAATTACATTTTGAATGGACTGGACAACGGTCTATACAATGTGTATTGTACTACGAAAACAGCAAAAGAACTCTGGACGTCATTGGATAAAAAGTACAAGACAGAAGACGCTGGAATGAAGAAATTCATAGTCGGCAAATTTCTGAACTTTAAGATGGTGGATTCCAAGACAGTAATCAGCGAAATACAAGAGTTGCAAGTTATTATCCATGAAATACATGATGAAGGAATGACACTCAGCGAGTCATTTCAAGTTGCAGCCACCATAGAAAAGCTTCCTCCAATGTGGAAAGACTTCAAGAATTATCTGAAGCACAAGCGGAAAGAGATGTCAATGGAAGACTTAGTTGTTCGACTCAGAATTGAAGAAGACAACAGAAAGTCAGAAAAGAAGGCATCTAATGCTATGGTGGCAAAGGCGAATGTGGTTGAGGCTGAAAAGACAAACAAGAGAAAACACGACAACCCAAATGCAAAGAAGGCTAAGAAGTTCAAAGGAAACTGTCATAACTGTGGAAAGAAGGGTCACAAGGCTGCGGAATGTCGTGGAAAGAAAAAGAAATCTGAAGCAAATATGGCTGAAGGTTCTGATGGCATCTCCGACATGGACTTATGTGCAGTAGTGTCAGAATGTAACCTTGTTGGCAACAACAAGGAATGGTTCGTGGACACCGGAGCAACTCGCCATATATGCGCAAACGAATGGATGTTCACGACTTATGAAGTCGCTACCAAGGAGGAGCAGTTGTTTATGGGCAACTCAACTACATCACAAGTTAAAGGCGAAGGGAAGATTGTGTTGAAACTGACTTCTGGAAAGGAACTCACATTGAATGATGTATTGCACGTTCCAGATATTCAAAAGAACTTGGTTTCAGGATCGCTGTTGAGCAAGAATGGGTTCAAATTAGTCTTCGTTGCTGATAACTTTGTATTGTCTAAAAATGGTGTATATGTGGGAAAGGGCTATGTGAGTGATGGTCTGTTTAAAATGAATGTAATGGCTGTTGTACCAAAAGATATGAATAAAGTGGATTCTTCTGTTTATATCGCTGAATCATTTAATATATGGCATGCTAGACTAGTCCATGTGAATTTTGATACTTTGCGAAAAATGGTTAACTTAGATTTTATACCTAAGTTTACTATAGATCACAAATACAAATGTGAGACATGTGTTGAAGCAAAGTTGACTAGAACTTCCTTTCATCATGTTGAAAGGAACACCGAGCCTTTAGACTTAATACATACTGATGTATGTGATCTAAAGATGTGTCAAACTCGAGGAGGTAAAAGATATTTTATTACTTTTATCGATGATTGCACTAGGTACTGTTATGTGTACCTACTAAGAAGCAAGGATGAGGCCTTTGAAACATTTAAACAATATAAGGCAGAAGTTGAAAATCAACTAAACAAAAAGATAAAAGCCTTGCGAAGTGATAGAGGTGGAGAATACGAATTTCCTTTTGAGGAATTTTGCGCTCAAAATGGTATAATACATCAAACAACAGCACCGTATTCTCCTCAATCCAATGGAATAGCAGAACATAAGAATCGTACCCTAAAGGAAATGATGAATGCTCTGCTTATTAGTTCTGGATTACCAGACAATTTCTGGGGTGAAGCAATACTTTCAGCTAATCATATACTGAACAAAGTACCTCGCAAAAAGACCTTTAAGTCACCACATGAACTGTGGAAAAATAGACCTCCATCTTACAAATACTTGAAAGTGTGGGGGTGCTTGGCAAAGGTAGAAATACCTAAGCCTAAAAAGGTCAAAATTGGACCCAAAACTATAGATTGCATATTTATTGGATATGCTCACAATAGTAGTGCATACCGATTCTTGGTGCATAAATCTGAAATTGATGACATTCATGAAAACACCATAATCGAATCTCGAAACGCAAGATTCTTTGAAAACATATTTCCACTAAAAGAATCCAATGGTACTGGTATCCAAAAGAGATCAAGAGAAGAAGAAACTCTTGAACATCGTGTTGATCATGAAAATGATCAAGTGTTAGAGGAACCAAGAAGGAGCAAATGACAAAGGACGTCAAAAACCTTTGGGCCTGAGTTCTATGCATACATGGCAGAAAATGAACCTCTAACATATAAACAAGCATTGTCATCACCTGATGCTCCTTATTGGAAGGAAGCTGTCAATAGCGAAATTGAATCCATTTTACAAAACCACACATGGGAACTAGTAGATCTTCCTAAAGGATCGAAACCATTAGGGTATAAATGGATCTTTAAGAAAAAACTTAAAGCTGATGGCTCAATAGATAAATATAAAGCCCGACTGGTAGTCAAAGGATTTAGACAAAAGGAAGATCTAGATTACTTTGATACATACTCACCAGTAACTAGAATAACACCCATTAGGATGCTTATTGCTATTGATTCTATACTAAATTTAGAAATACATCAAATGGATGTAAAAACTGCATTTCTGAATGGTGAGTTAGAGGAAGAAATATACATGCAGCAACCTGAAGGGTTCCTAAGCCCAGGAAATGAGAATAAAGTGTGTAAGTTAGTAAAATCACTTTATGGTCTTAAACAAGCGCCAAAACAATGGCATGAAAAATTTGATGAAACTATGATGACAAATGGATTCAGAATAAATGAATCAGATAAATGTGTCTATATGAAGAATGTAGATATAGGATATGTCATAGTTTGCCTATATGTTGATGACTTATTGATACTAGGCAATAATAATGCCATAATCAAATCAACAAAGGATATGTTGTCATCTAGATTTGATATGAAAGATCTAGGATTGGCTGATGTGATTTTGGGCGTTAAAATTTTAAAGACGTCAGAAGGTTATGTATTATCTCAATCACACTATGTGGCCAAAATACTTGAAAAGTTCAGACAACATAATATAACTGTTGCTAAATCACCAGTTGATATGAATCAAAATTGGGTTAAAAATACTGGTGATGGAATCTACCAACTTGAATACTCTCGAATACTGGGAAGTATAATGTATGTAATGAATTGTACTAGACCAGATATTGCATATGATGTAAGTAAGCTAAGTAGGTATACAAGCAATCCTGGTAAAAATCATTGGAAAGCAATAATAAGGGTTCTGGGATATTTAAAATATACTCAGAACTACAGCTTGTATTACACTAAATATCCTTCCGTAGTAGAAGGATATAGTGATGCAAATTGGATAACTGGTTCAAATGACACCAAATCCACAAGTGGATATGTATTTACCCTAGGAAATGGAGCTATATCATGGAAGTCTTCTAAACAAACGTGTATAGCAAGGTCAACAATGGAGTCAGAATTCATTGCTTTAGACAAAGCCGCTGAAGAAGCAGATTGGCTTAGAAGTTTCCTAGGAGATATTCCGAATTGGAATAAACCTGTTCCACCAATCTGTATACATTGTGATAGTCAATCAGCTATTGGAAGAGCTAACAGTACACTATACAATGGTAAGTCTAGACATATTCGTCGTAGACATAAAACCGTGAGACAACTACTCTCTAATGGAGTTATCACTATAGATTATGTAAGGTCGAAAGATAACATTGCGGATCCACTAACGAAAGGCTTGCCTAAAGAGAGAGTTCAAACCTTATCGATAGGAATGGGCTTAAGGCCTATTGACTAAAAAGTTTTCCTCAACGGAAACCCAACCTAATTGACTGGAGATCCCAAAATTTAGGTTCAAAGGGACAACTAAGTTAAGGTTAAAACTTAGAAGCACTGGAAAAATCATACATTTAGACATTCCTAAGATAAGTCAGTGCACATACCGCCGGAGAAAAGGATAAGTTCAGCTTTTAATGATGTCTATACTTGAAGATATAAAGAACCAAGTGGAGTATTGCGGAATGCTCTTTATAGAATCACCTACGTGAGTGCGAAGACGCCGCTTTAAGGAGAATTAACGAGGCCTGATTCTCTTAAAGCACTCATGAGACCAAGTTGGTGTTCATGGCAAAAACGAACACAAACAGAGAACCAAGAAAGTTAGGAAACAATTATTGAGTGTTATATAATTTCGACTCACACAAAAGGCTTACAGTTCAAAGACAACCTAAGTCTACTGATTCGCCAGTAAGTCAAAAGGATAAGCACTAGGAAAAGTTCAAAGCCAAGTGCCACTTTTACCAATATAATAAAATGTTTCGTAAAATAAAAGAACAAATCAAGTATCCACTCATTCATGTGGAGGATTGTTGGAAATGAATGAGAGGATTGGGGGAAGAAGAGTTTGGGTATTGTTGAAGAAGGGGGGAAAAAGAGTTTGGGTATTGTTGAAGAAGGGGGGAAAAAGAGTTTGGGTATTGTTGAAGAAGGGGGGAAAAACAATGGGAACAAAGTCCCACATTATGGAATGTTTTTCCCAATTTCTACATAAATATCCTACCCTACACACATAAATCAAATGAAGAGGCACAAAGAACATTGTGGGTTGAATGAATGAGGCCATGAAGGCATGTAGGCCCTATTATTAATATTAAAAGTCAAAGATAGGGCCGCCGCTCGGGCAGCTCTTGGGGTCTCATGATTAGATGGGCCGCCGCTCGGGCCTGTTGTGCTAGAGGGAACGATTTTGAATAGCAGTGTCTGTTGGTCTAAACGGTCACAACAGTTCAAAATAGACGCGCCGATTGGTAAAGGGTCGCAACCTTTCCGATCAGACGCGTGCTACCCTATAAGAAGCCCAGAATTCAAGTCCACATAACACGAAATCTTTTACTGCTCTTCATCTTCTCTCCTGCGTTCTGTTCTGCCATATATTTCCCTGAGTTCGCCAGATTCTCTGCGGACCTATCGCAGCGGTGCAGAGAACGGTCCGTTTAACCTTGGGAGGCGAATTGCTATTCAACCCCTGTGCGCCGTTGGGGGAGCAATATCGTTTTAAGGGAACAGTGCTACTGGACTCGGACACGTCTTACAAGAGCGGACTGTACTACTACGGTATTGCTTTTAACTTACTTTTCTGATATCGATCAACAGCATTGCTTTACTTCTACTGCTACGGCAGATTGATAACAGTAAGCACAGCGACCTCTGATGAAGTAGGAACATTATACTATCTACCATCTCTATACCGCCTCTCGTACAGTCTAATACATATTGGTTGATATTTGGTTGCATGAAATCTGCCATTGGCCATTCTGAAAACCTTTGCCAACTCATTGCACTCGTTAAATATGCTTATTAGATTAGTGACCATATTCTCATCCAAGTTAGTGTTTGCAAACTCACCACAAGCAGATACTCTATTACTGACTTCCTTGTCCGTGTCATAAAAGTAGAGTTGGGCAAATTTTGTTTTACCATCCGTTGGTAGTAGGTAACCTATTATGTGATGGTTCTGACTATTTTTACAGAAAACATAAGGTCCTCGACCGTTATTGATGGTGTTGTCTACATGTCCACCCATGGATGTAAATGCAAATATAGAGTTGTAAGCATGTATGTGTTCTCTAAATTTTCTTCTCTGATCTCAAGCACCATAGGATAGCGGATTATGCAAATATAGAGGACAGTCGTTATACCTAGGCGGCAGCACCTTCCCCTTGCAACAGCAGATGGAAACTTGGGACATTTAAGTTTACTGTTTTTTTTTACCTTTTCCTAACTCCAGAGGGTAGCACCACGGTGGATAAATGTACATGATGGTGCTCCGATGTTACAGGGCGCAAACATTCTCCCTGCATGGTTGTAAATTTTGTGGTCATATTAGCTTGAAGAACAAACATAGATAGTAAAGACATAGGGAATTAAAGACCAGAAACGCACGAGTAAAATTTGGTGACGAAGTCGAGCTTGCAAAGCTTTCCCAAACGGTACATGAATTCGGGTAGTTCATTTGTATTGTAGAGTAGTCAAATGCTGGGAAAGACTTCTGGGGACAGCGTACAACATGTACATCTTGAAGATGTCAGTTATGAATGGACAATGTCAGCTTTATTGCTGTCAACGGTATGTAGGGTAGGTAAAACATGTAACGTAGAAAGTTCAGTGTACGTAAGTGGGGGAATAAATACATAACATTGTTATGTTAACATGCTTGTGCTTCAGTTGGTGATGTCGGTACTCACGGTTCAGGGGGTGAACTGTATGCAATGATAGGTGTTCGGTGGCGTATAGAGTAAGAACTAAGCAAAGCATGAGCATATTTTTGTGCGTACGTAGCGTACGAAGTATTTAGTGTAAAATAAATATTTTAAGATGAATACCTCCTCTCCTTTGAGTTTCCATGAGTCTGAAAATGTGAGATGCTAAGTTTCCATGCTCGGTACATAGATTTCCGACAGCAGCTGAACTTAATTTTTTTTTTCAGAATGTACAGAACAGTTTGCCCATGCACGAAGTGAGTGGTCAATGCATTTGAGCAGTCATTTCCTCCTAAGTATCAACCTCCTCTTGGCGCAAGATAGGAACCAGAACTGCAAATGTGGTAAACAAAAAATGAATGAGGTTTGTATAAATTCAAACTAATTTTTGAGAAGTAAAGGTTATTCAGAATAGCAGAAGTTAGTGGGAAGAGGGGAATGGTACAATCGTTTAATCAAATTAATGGAAGGAAATAGGAATGAACAGAACTTGATTTAAAGCATGTGGTAGGTATATTGGGGTAGGTGTCAAGTTTGCAGTGATTAGAAACTTATAGTTGCATCAGAGGTGTTGTGTAAGTACGAAAGTGCGTAAGACGAAGGCCCACAAAGGGGGAGAGCGTGTTATTGTCTAAATTTGTGGGAAGTTTATGTGTAAATTGGAAGTGGGAACGCCGTGGAAGTAAGCGAAATTTGAATGAGGTAGAGTGTCTCTATGGTAGAAAAGTAAGTAGGAAGGGGAAACAGACATGGTGGGAGTAGGACAGTAGAATGGCTAATATGACAATACAGTGGGATTGCTGGACCGTGGTTAGTGAGATGGCGTATTGCAGGGTTAAATTTTTAGAACATACAGTCAGAAGTTAACACATGTCAGAGTGAAGAACGGTTTGTAGATAAGTACCACAAATATACATGCTTTGTCATGATGAGTAGGTGTTGTACACCTAGCCATAGCAGCAGCACAGGCAGCGTTTGATCTGGTAAAACAAACAAACATGTTATGAAAAAGCTTAGTCGGATAACATATGCAATGACCGATGTGTTATGGTAATGCTGGATGTCGACTTGGGTAAGATGACAAGTTTTATGTTGATGACTATCATAGGTGTGGCAGTACTCTAATGGAGGGGTAGTTGCGAAAACGGAGGTGCAAATGCTTCCGGTGGTGAAGTAACTGTGTAATGTGGTGGGAATAATTGTATGTCTCTATTATTGATGGGAAGAAACATTTTTACGTCCACGGTATTGAACAAAAAATAGAGTCAGTAATGTCAACCAGCCTACCAGTTGCTACTCGCAGATGCATTTAGGGAAAGTATAAACTGTTTACCAGTTGCATCATACCTGAATTGGGTATTGTTGGAAATAAATGTTTTCAGCAATATCTTTTTTTAGTGAGTGTAAGAGCCAATTTTTAACGGCACCCCAGTGGAGTAGTTGTTTGTTAGACATAACTACGGTGGGTTGGAATGAAATTTGGACAAATTTAGTATGTTACCATTAGTTATAACTAAGGTGGTATTGTAATTTGCAATATAATAACTGTTAAGGGGAGTAAGACAGGTTAAAAAGTTGGAAGACGATGTAATGCACGGGGCAGTACAACCGACGCACAAACTAGTGAGTATGACTGGTAGAATTCATAGTGGTGAGCAAGAGAAAAAAATTAGCTAAGTCATACGACCAGTGTACCATCTTCGTCGACCATCAGTTGGGGAGACCAAATTTTCAAGTATAACAGTACCACAGACAGGAAACAAACTGGAAGCAGATGGTTGTTGGCTTTCTATGAAAATGATGATGAGGGAAGGAGAATGTAAAGATTGTAAACTGGTACAGTAAGGGGAAAGTTTATGATGAAGGAAGAAATGGCTTAGATATTTGAGTGGTAAGGCAGACGAAGAGGTCTAGTGCAGTTGAACAGAAGAAGGGTGGGTTACATATGGTTTGTAGTTGGTGAAATGGCAATTGTATGGTCTGTACAGATGAGGGCAGGTACGTTCGTATATTTCTATTTTGGAGAGAAGAGGAGTGAGTGAGGAGGAGGAATGGAGGGTGGTTCTTTTTCCCTAGGTTTGAAAGCGGTTCGGCGGAAGTTAGGGAGGAGGATGAACATGGTGTTGACATGTGGTTGGAGAGGGAATGGGGAGGGAAACTAAAAACGGAGTGTACACAGACGAAATATTTTGAAATGGAGAGGCGCAAATTGTCCACATTAGCATTGTTTACTTCCTGTTTTCTTATTTAAGTAATAGACGTGATTTTTCCTTTAACACAAAAACGTTCGTTTTATTTCTTATTAAAGTCAACATTTTTTATTTCAGATCTTATTGTTAATATGCAAACCAACATTGTTTTACATCCATAAATCATAAAATTTTAATTTCTGACAATTTTGAATTTCAATGCCTTACTTAATTTAATAGTTTTAATTGTCAAAAATATGGATTGTTACAAACATAATTGGATACGACTAAGTCCGTACGGCGTTTATTGGAGAATGGATTACATACAATGACTGGGCTACTGGGGTACCGCCCGTCGCGATGCATCTTTAGATAAAATTACACCGGGGACCTCGTCGGGACCCCTTGCTAAACATAGGACCGGCCTACCACTTGACAAATAGTACCGAATATGATCATCCCTCCGTTAATGAGCCCCGAAGCATACGAATGAGAGATAATATCGACTCTGGATGGTGATGATCATACCTTACTTGGGAGCGACCCACTTAGCCATGCTACATCTCCCATGTTTTACTCATTTTCGGTTGATGAGGCTTGAGGCTACGTTTTATCTTTATATAGCACTTCCCACATGAAATGCTAACACTGCTCTTCAGGCAACCATGCAATGCTAACATTCATCCATATAAGTTCGTTCTGGGACTAAATGAAATGCTTGAGAGCTCGGTCTTCAATTCCATAATCTTCGGGATATCTTCACCTCGAAGACACTTAAGTTGGATCAAAGTGGTTTTCGGATAACATATCTGATCCCTGTCTCTTCGAAACAAAATCTGATAATTCCCAGTAAACTCAACCCCGGTTCTTTAGGAAATAAACATTCAAAAATAAAAGCGAAGATCATCTCCTAACCATTAGTGGATGGATTTTCTTATCATTTGTCCTAGGAGAACTAAACCATATTTATACGCATAGTGCAGCATCGTCAGAGATGACTATGTCATTAACTCACATATTTCTCCTAGATATTCCAAAGTTACATTTCGGGTCCATATTTGAAAGTCGGTTATTTAACTATCAACTAACAAACATTCAAATTAGAGATTTAATTCCATAAGGAAAACCAACATTGGTTAAGCGCATAAGTAACCACTAGCCTCCTTTTTATTAATTTTTTATTAATTAAAATCACTTGTAAATTGCTTGCATAAAAATACTTTTACAAAGATATATTCACAAATCCCTATATTTTCAATACTTAGAAAATATCCATATACTTATCTCAACGGTTACATGTATATTTACCAAAGCAGAGGAAGATTTCTTTCTACAAATTATAGAACCATTTATAAATTCATTTAGAAATATCTAAAACCTATTTATAAACTATTTTATAAATCCCCTAAACCATTTAAAATGTCTCTAAATCGTTTATAAACTGTTTATAATTTCATAAAACTAATTATAAACTCCTTTAATAGATCCATAAACCCCTATCTTAAATTCTTTTATAAATATCTAAAAGCATTTATAAAACTCTTTTTACCCTTTTACCCATCTTCCTTTAAATTTCCCAAACCATGTCATAAGATTCCTCTTATAAAACCCAAATATGTTTAAACACTCTATTTATAGATATCACAAAACATTTAAAAATAAATACTAATCATTTACTTTAAAACACTATTATAATGATAATCATAATAAATGGCAAACATTAAAAATAAATAATAATTAATAATTCAGAACATTATTAATAAACAATAATAATTAATCTTTATCATTACTATAAATAGTAATAATTAATTTTCTAAAACATTATTAATATGCCCTTATTATTAATTTCAAGCCATATTTATTTTTAAAATAAATAACTTTTCAAAATATTAAATACCAATGAATAACTTTTAAACGAACATTAAATATAAATAAATAACCTCTAAAATAATATTAAATACAAAAAAACTTTTAGCCAACCTTATATATATATATATATATATAACTTTTAAAACAATACTAGATATAAATAGATAATCTATAAAAATATATACAAATAACTAACTTACTTAGAAAAAGATAGATAAAAGGTTGGAATAGCGTAGAAATTAAATCCTTTAGAACAGAATATTTCTGAAATCCAATTTCGGATAAAAAGCATTTCTTGTCTCAAAACCAATTCTAATTCAAATGACAATTTATAGTATTTTTTATTAAAATACTAATTTCAAGGCCAATAGTCACCGAACGCTTAACCAATATCGATATTGATTTTCTATCACTACAGGGTTTAAGTTTGAGCATATAGCATTATCATAACCCATAGTGTCAAACAATCACGCTTTGATATCCAAAAATTCATATGACAGAAATATTATTGAAGTTAATATCAACAATAGCAAGGAATCCCGTTGGATCCCTCCAACATGTCCCCCTGCATCACAGCTTATGTATATCAGCATATATATATTATTATTTTGAAAATTGGTTCACATATTATTTCCTACCAAATAAAGTACACGCATAATATAATGTGTCAAGCACAAACACACAACACTTATAATCACAAACTCCTTTATCCACCAATCTACCCAGTCAAACCCAATTACTAAAGCCTAATCTAGCCTAATAAAATACACGCTGCAAAGCATCATAAAGTAAAAATCATAATACAAAGCACTCATAAGTATGATCTTAATGATCTATATGTTCAACATGTGATAAAACCATCATGCATCAATCGAGATATCGTCTGCCAGCCTTTTGCTTTATACCATAAAGAACCTTGCCAACAACTTCTCATTCCTCATACTAACAACTATCCCACTCTTGGCAATAGATTCAAACATCAACAACCCATGGTCAAGCAATCATCGAGTATCTGTAAAGGTATTCGTCGTATCAGATCTACAAATAAGGGTTCATGTAGACCCAAAACTCCTACCAGTCAACCTTTGAGTTTTTCTTATTAATGGGTTGATAGTGTCGCGGTAGGCCCTTAAGGCATAAACTTGATGTCTTCCTGTACAAACCATAGAGTCACTAATGCCTAAACTTGTAGACCCCATTAATTGAAGCTAAGAAACATCGCATATAACACATTCGATAAACCATGAATTCCAGGTATACTCAATATCTGAATCACGCAGAAGCCAAAAAACTTTCACACCATTATTTCCCAATTATTTTCTTAATTTAATAGTATGAAGCGATCATCTATGTCAATCACAATAATATCACACTACCCACAATATATTCCTTTGATTTTATATGGGAGTTTGTAAATTATAACACCTTTACATATCACATAACCAAACCATAATAACATATGCATACCAGATCTATAATGCAATAGCAAAAACACGCCCAACAAAATAATACCTTAAACCTCTGCGGGCTAATCGTGAATTAAATTGAAACATATATGGCTCGGTTTTGTCATTGGTTTTTGCTTTCCAGATCTGTGAATTAGGTTGCAACATCGTTGCTTGTAGATTCCAAAATAGATGTCGAATTGAATGAATTGAAACTCGACTAGGGAGTGATGGTAGATCTAAAAAACGGTTTTAGGATTTTCATTGTAGAAGTGCCTTCCAACATTGATCCATTGTGAAATACAATTGCAAGAACTAGAATCAACCCTAGTATTCAGATCCCATCTTTATCGCTTGAAATCATGCAATCCATATACCAAATCAAATTGTAAAATCACCAGGCAATAAAAGATTAAAACATTGTTATGCCTACCCATAAACACACTCGTCCAAAAATATAAACAACGATTTTACGGGCTATATCAAAATTCAACAACAAAACTCGATATAAGATATTAGAATCTCACCGAAATTCATGTACACGGTAGGACCATAATCGAGAGAAGAAAACTCTGACATACAGACCTCCACTATCAATTTGGCTTAGATCCCAAGGTCTAGTGTTGTTTAGTCGGTCTCTGATGTGATGAGTAGTTTTAGGCACACCAAAATAGGGATAAGGGATCCCATGAAAGTGAGAAACGGATCGCCTCTTTTCTCTCATATATATATATATATATATATATAGTGTAAGTAATTCCGTTGGATCCCTCCAACCAGTTCTCCTACATCACGAACAATATATAACTATATAATATGGGTCATCTGCTATTAGGCAGGAATTTAAAAAGGTCATCCACTCTAGGGGCGGGATAAAACCAAACCAATTGAAAAGACAATAATCATCCAAACATCCAATCAATACTTTTTATCAACTATATAATATATTAATCAACCAAAAAGGTGATTTTAACTCACCACTCTTCCGTTGTCACTGAGGGTTCTGGTTCCGTCTAAATACGAACAGCGTTCGAATTTAGCTTAAAATTCTGCAAGCACAAATCTAAACCAATCCAATTCCATTTCGTACATCTCGCTAAGAGTGCAACATGACTGACCATGTTTGATTTGGACCTAATAAGAATTTGTTATTTAATTAATATGATTCCAGAATTAAATAATGTATTTCTAATCCTTAATTACAAGTAGTTTACAATTACCCTTATTTCTATCACTAATCCTCTCTCCTTCTCGTTCGATCCCCAACCCATGCTGAACTTTACTGTAACATCCCGCCTTTTCGCACACTTTAAACCGACACACGTGCCAGTTGAAACCATACGGAAGGGCGGATTGTGATGGGGTAAATAAGAAAAACAGAGAAGTAATAAAAACAAAACAGAATCTCACAGCGGATCTTCAGCATCTCGAATGTTGCCAGCCAAATTCCTTTCATTATCTGCCGGTTGGCGGTTTGCCCCAAGCAAATCGTTCAACCTATTCAGAATTAGGGCATTCTGGGCATTCTGAGCCTCAAATTGTGCATTTTGGGCATTGATTTGTTGGTTCAGCCCTAAAATTGCAGCATCCAGCTCTGCCTTTGTAACTCCGACAGCTGGAGTGGCTTGATTCGATATAGGGGAAGCGGAGGTTCCCTCTTGAATATTCCCAGATCTGACAGATCTACTCTTCCTTCCAGGAGCCATAATCTTGGATAGACTTCTGGTTTTCAAGGAAATTCTCTCTACAAACCTCTGTGAAGCAATGATGATAAGCCTGAGTTCAGTTCTCAGTGAAAGCACTATAATAATAAATATACAGTTCAAAACAGTTTACAAACACTTGATTTGCTTTATACAATAAATATCAGAGTTACACATACCAATACAATCAATGCAGCGGAACAGTATGAGTGTGGTGCAATACTATAAATAATAATAATACGAATTCTTCGTCTCCGTCCTCTAAAGCTAAAGTCTTCGATCCTGAAACGCTCGGACTGACCCGAGCGAATTTGAAAAGACAAAAACACTCGAGTCAGACTAAAAGATCTTATGTGAGTTAAATTAACAGAAATAAATATGAGTACAGTAACTCAAGAGATGTTCGGGATTTACATCTCCTAAGGATCCGTTAAACTATTTACTATGTAGTATATTGCGCTATTATAATAGTGTCTATTTATAAAATAAACTTACTTTTTAATAGCGTTAAGGGGTTACCCATATAGCCCTTAACACAAATAATGCCAATAGTCTATACAGTACCGTAATACCTCCTGATCGGGAAGCTACCAGAGGATACTCCATAGGTACGACACAAATAGAAACTCGTAGTAAAGGCTCGGTATGGTAGGTGACACGGCACAACTAGGCAATGCCAGGGTAGATATACCAATTGCTATCCAGGCTGGTGGAAACGCGTAGCCGCAGTTACCGCCCACCTCGGACTAACTCCCCAAAATCAAAATATAGAAGTGGCCACTGAATCAATCCAAAATCAAAGTATAATATCGAAGAGGAGGGTCCGATCAGAGGAATGACCTCATTGGCCTGAGAATCGCTCCTGTTTTAGCCACCTTATGCCAACTCACGGGAGTTGGGTCCACGTATTTACCTTACAGGAAACGTCACCACCACCTACTTCATTCTGGAATCTCCACCGCGTACACGGTTAGTCAAAGTGGTTTTCGGTATCGACAGAGAGTATGTCAGATATCCGATCCCGGTCTCTTTGCCAACCCATCGTTATTATAACACCGCGGTCATTTAAAAATAGGTTATACTTTAAAAATCAGAATAAACATTCCATTTCATAACCATGAATACGATATCATTTCAAAACCCAAAACCATATTTTATCACTTATCCCAAATATAATTCTTTTCCATAATCAAAATGCTTTAACTTCATATCGTCTGAAAATCAAATATTTTCAAAGCATAGTATTTTGAAAATCATAATTTAAAACCATAACTTCTAAAACTTGAATGGTTTGGATATTCAACCGTATATGAATTAAAAGGTTTAACTTAAATTTTACTTTGTAAAGAAAATAGTTCTCATGGCTTTACAAATACATTTCTTTATTAAAGTCTAAACCAAAATTTGTATTATCTCTCTCAAGTTCCAAAACCACTTCAATTTATTTATATATACGTATATCCATTTTTGAGTATCAATATTTCAAACTAAAGTCGGATTTTATGCTTTCAACAAATCAATTGTTCTATTAATTAGTCTTGAATATTCATATAAAATCCATAAATAATAAGACTTCAATTTCTAGTAATAAAATATATATATTTTTCCCAGTTCAAATTATACTAGAATATTCATTTCAATTTATTTTGGGAAAGATCCAATTATAAATATCATATCTTAAAATTTCCAAACTTAACATTTAAAACATATGATATAAATTATTAAACTCCATTTTCTTAATTTTCTTCCATTTTTAATAAAGATTTTTATACACCTTTTAATTTCAAAATTTTCAACTTCATATGTATATATATATATATATATGGAAGAAAAATATTTATACAATATAAAATTTAAGATTATTATAAACCGTATTCCATCCAAACCATATAAATCACATAAAAATAGTTATATATAGACCGCGGTGCCTGTATATAATTTTCTATCCTATGGTCAAGTGATACGGATATTTATCATTTCAATCCGCAATTTAAAAGATATAAAATTTTGCGGTTGTATATCATTTCAAACCACAATCCCGAATGAAAGGAAATATGCATGATAATTTGCAATTTAATGATATACAATAAAACATCCATCAACATCACCCATCATCCAATCACAATCATCAAGCAATATCAATCAATAACAATTTATATTTGATAATATATAACAGGTAATAACTGGCAATTTTATTCAATTTAAATTTAACGACTATTATCAAACCATTTATATTCAGTAATAAATTATATAACTGTTAACTAGCAGTTTCATGCAAACACAAATTCTAACTGTCAATTAATACGCAATAAATAAATTAAATTAAAAGTTAAATTCAATAAATGCAATTCATCAGATATGAATGAAATAAGCATGCCAATACTCATAAATAAATTCTATTCATTTCTAAAATTAATTTAACAAACATAAAAGCTTCTAGTAGTTGTGAGTGGGTTAAACACTCACCTTTGGAATTTAAATCGAATTTAAATTCAATTTAAACTCAAAATTTTGACGGTCTCCAAATCCATCCAAACCAGCGTCAAAACGTCAGAAATTCTGATACGATCCCAGCAAAACAAACCGCGCGTGAATCCGAGCTCGTATGCAAAAGTTATGGAAATTTGAAAAATGGAAAAATTCTGGTCCTGCGTCGACTTCGGGTTTGACTTCGGTGCGTCGCCTCAATTCCCCGGTGCTTGCTTGGAGTTTTCGCCAAAACGACCCGGAGCGACCCGAGTCATTTTCTTCCTGACCCGAAGTTGCTCTAGGGTTTTCTCCCCTGAAACCCGAAGCGCGACCAGAAGCTGCTGCAGATCTGAAATTTTTTTTTTTTTTTTTTTTGAATTTTTTTTTTTTTTTTGAACTGACTGGATCTAGGGTTAGCACCCATTGAAGAAGAAGATGAGCTTGAAGAAAGTATACGCTCAGATGAAAAGAAATTAGGTGGAGGCTAGGGCTTGTAGCTAGGTTTATATAGAGGGGTTAGAGATAGAGTAGATAGACCGTAGAATGAACGTGCGGAACAAACTATGGCCCAAAAAGCCCGCTATGCCTCCGAAACCGAATTTATTAAATCTATATATCCAAATAGGTAATTTAAAATATTCTGAACGCGATGGAAAAATTTCACGTCCAAATTTGATCGTATGAAAAAGTTATGCTGAAAACAAAATTTCCAAATTGATTCAAATTGATTTTAATTAAATTTGATTTCAAGGCGTTTCACGCCCGTACGATCAAACGACAAATCCGATCGATACGAAACTTGAAACCCTATAATAATTCACTGATACGGATCCGATGAAACTGGTTTCATCGAAATCCGAGTCCGTGACAAAAAAATGCTATTTTTATATTCATTAAATAAATCAAAATAAATTACAAAAATCCAAATTTTATATTATATTCTAAAATTGTCCAAATTTTATTACTTATATAATTTAATCAATTTCAAATGATTTAACAAGCTTGGATGTGAATTAAAATTATAAGTATATCAATTTGTAGTGTTAATTTCTGCACTTTACTATATTTAAGAATTATAAAATTAAATGCTCAAAACCCCGTATATTAGATTTTAACTTTTATATACTCATTCTTTATCCAAATAGGGATGCCACATACTTTGGTTCATGATTCACAATATTATTCTTAAAGTTCATTTTAAATTTCAGTAACGTAATATTTAACGTTAAATTCCCTTTATTTATGCAATAAGCGCAATTATTGAATTTGATACTCAAATTGATTTATAGATTCTGCTTTCAAAAAATCTATATCAACAATTTGGTCTAATTATAAATAGAATAAGTATTAACCTCATCTTATAGAATTAATTATTGCAATAAATCCAATTTACCATATCTTAAATCCAAATTAATAGATAAAGCTTGATTCCTTTATTAACTCCTTTGGTTTTCAATTAACCTTTTATGGTGAATATAAATTCCAATGTATAATTGAAACCTTATTTCCATTTGATTTCTTCATTAAAATCCTCATATTCCAGCTAAATTTCAACTAACGTATAAATTAGCTATTTCAATTTCATTTAATTGCGATTATCATACTATAGAAATTAAATTCCATTAAATAAATAAATAAATGTTGATTCCCATCTATTTACATTATATTACATTGGTACTTCTATTTACAACTTAGCTTTGTATAAATGTTTGAATGTAGAATCTTGTCTATTTCACGTATTAATTAAGCCTTAAAAATCAATTAATATTATATTCTTGGTCTAACCTCATTTTACCCATATTTATATTAATATATCCTTTGAATTAGGTAAATTACCATTGATTATCTACCTTAACTTATCAGACTCCACTAACGTAATGGTTAAATATTAATTCCATTTGAAAAAAAAAAAAAACAATCCACAAGATTTGCATTTCACATTGCAAATGAATTCATAAATCTTGGCTTTCTTTTTCTTTGCTTCTTAAAGACCAAATCAAACTACCCTATCATCACTAATTTATGGCAATTAATTGCAATTGATTCTCCATTAAACTACATAAGTTATCCAATTGAAACCTAAGTGAAACGTTTATTTATTTAAAAATCCTACTGTTTAAAAGAGTATATCATCTACGGTATAATTTACATTTGACCTGATTTCTCATATATTTCACACAACAGTGAATTCCAATTTCTACCAACATTATGTTTAATATAAATTGGAAATCCAAATCATTGGTATTTCACAACCTTATTGCGTAAATTTACGTATAGTTACACTAAGTCCATACACTGATTCATGAATTCATTAACTAATACACAATTTGCCTTTGTTTTCTTATATTAAGTTTATTACCGTTTTTAAGTACATTCATTATCGAACAATATTCATAAAAAATTTTATCTACACTTATTGCATTGGTTTATTCAACGGTCACCAAATGAAACAATCCTACTATTTATTTTAATATTAAATGAATCCCATTCTAGTAAATATTTTATTAATATTCACTAATTCAACATTTATTGGTTTCTTAACATTAACTTTTAACAAAGTGTGACAATTACATTATCCAAAACTATTGTCATAAAAATTAAATTGTTACATTAAATTCCAATTACTATAACAAATTACTACATTTTCTCAAATAAATCTTAAAGCCTTTTTTTTTTCTTAAATCAGGTTAGAAATTATATTCATTTAACTCATTTAATATTATTAATTTAACGGGTCGTTACAATCTCCCCCACTCAAAACTTTTCGTCCCCGAAAAAGAAAAAGAAGGGAGAAGGAAGAATAAAACATTACATCTTATTTCAAATATTAACTTATAAACAATAATTTACTAAATTAATTTCCTTATATGAGATATGCCCGTTTTATAGTCATTATAACCTTTTATACTTAAATCATTAAAGTTTGGAAAATATTCAACAAAATTCTAAGTCCAAAATTTACGAATTTTTTTGGCAGAGTCTCCTTTGTACGGAGAGACTCTGGAGAAAATATAATATCAAAATATACAAATATATTACATATATTATCAAAATATTATCCCAACACGGGCAAAATTATAAAATAGCGCTTTAAACGTAATCCGAAAACGTACCTATTTGTCGGGCAATACGCTTATTATTAGGGAACCAGAGCAGTAGCAGTGGCTTCCATAGCCTGCATTTCACTTATAAAATCTAAAAGGTTAAATATTTATTTTGAAGTGAACTATTCAAGTGGATTCAATCATTAATCAACCAAACAATTCAACAACCATCAACCTTACAAACAACATACATACACACACAAAGCAATCATTTAATCCATCAAACAAATAGTTGTTTGGGTTCAAACTTGAAATTTGTATGAAATGAAATTAACTATCAAGTGCATCCTTTACTCAACAGTCTTAGATGGAACAAAGATAGATTATTTATTCATCCAACAACTTCAAGTTCCTTACCCCACAATCATAAATCAAACAATACAATTCAAACCAACAACCAAATTAACTTATTATACATTTATTTCATGCTTCAGTGGTTTGATTTTCTTTCTTTCATTTATGGAGGGATTTCTTTATTTCTTACAATTTTCGTTTTCCATTTATTACAAAATTCATTATATTTGCATTCCAATTTATTGACTAAAGTTTATATCATCTATTTATACTACTTACCTTTACTTATATAGTAAAATTTCCAATTTAACTTAAGTTTATACAATTAATTCTCATTAATAACAGCAAATTTATTGAATACCTTTATTACCTCAAGCTTCACTTGTAAGATTTCCCCTTACATTTTCTTACTAACATTGCAACTTTTATTATATGGTAAGTTATGTATGTTTTAAGAATGTAAGTGAAAATTTACAAGTTTCTTCTCAATTCCTTAAATTAATATATATTTGTTTTATAAATTACAATTTCAACTTACCTTTAATTTCATTCATTTATTTAATGTTGAAGTTTCTATTATATTTAATAGTAGTAACAATTTAATTACCCACTTTCTATTATATTTAATTACAGTAACCCTTTTTAATTACACTTAAATTATTAACCCTTTAACCTTCATTCTTAAAAATAAGGAATTTTATTAATTAATTACTTAGGGTTTACAGTCATTTATATATTACTTACTTTCTATTATATTAGAATAGGGGGAAATTAAGGCGTACTTAAGTTAATAACCCTACAATCAAACTTTATAAATTAAGGAATTTCATTTTTACTTTCTTAAGGTTAAAATCACCTATTAATAATACAACCTTTAATTTTAGTAAAATTCCAATCATCACTTAAGTTAATACCATTAAATTCTTATTTATAACAGTAATTTATTGAATACTTCATTATTTCCAAAAATTCTACTTGCATAATATTCTATTTCACTCTTAATTCACATTTCAACTTTTTATACTTGGTAAGTTATTTATGTTAAAGAAAAAGCAAAAGAACTTATACAAGTTTAATCTCAACCCTTTTAATTCGTTGATTTTCAATAAATCTTTACCATTATTTATCAGTTAAAATTTTAACTTCCTTTATACCTAGCATTAATTTTCTTACTTAAATTAGAGGTTTCAATCCATTTATTACTTACTTTATATTTCCCTAAAAATAATTTAAACCATTAATTAGTGGAAAATTTTAGAATTAAATACCGGGTCAAATTTCAATTTTATTTTAAAAATAATAGATAAATGAGTTCTTACAACTTATATCTCAATTTATATTTAAAATAATTTAAAATTTTAGATAATTTCAAAATAAATCTGCAGTAGAATTTACTACAGTGGCCTTTCCCCTACGAAACTCGAAAATGAAAGTCGATGATGTGGCCGCCATCACCGAAATTATTTTCTAGCGACAGAGAGGAAAGTACAAAATTTATTTTCTCCAAAATCCTCTTTTAAAACAATTCTTCCGAATTATACTAAACATTTATATAAGAAATTACCTATAAACCAAATCATTATATTTCACAAATCCTTTGAAAGAAGATTTTCAAAAATCCCGGACTTAAGTTCTAAAATCTCCAATTTGATTTATTATAATTTCAACTTAGCTTCAATTGTTATAAATATTTTTATTTCCTAACACCCAATCTATAGCAACCAAATATATATATATATTTTTATAAAAATATTTTTATATATAGAAAATATAATAGGAAAAATTATTTCATTCACCTATATTAAAAACAAATATTATGTCGGTCTGTCCTATTAAGTGTTTAGAAATCCCTATTGATGTCATAGCGTCCCATGCATCAACCAGAATTTATAAGTACAAAGCGGAACAGATTAACACAATATCAAAATCTTTATTAACACTAACAAATACGCTCTCTCATAAGTATACACTCAGCGACTCCCATAGGGTATTACTACCCTATTAACAAAGAGTCAAACCCCACAAAACCAAGGTTTATCGCTAAACCAAAGCTCCGATACCAACTGTAACATCCCGCCTTTTCGCACACTTTAAACCGACACACGTGCCAGTTCAAACCATACGGAAGGGCGGATTGTTATGGGGTAAATAAGAAAAACAGAGAAGTAATAAAAACAAAACAGAATCTCACAGCGGAAGGATAAAATATAATAATAAATATACAGTTCAAAACAGTTTACAAACACTTGATTTGCTTTATACAATAAATATCAGAGTTACACATACCAATACAATCAATGCAGCGGAACAGTATGAGTGTGGTGCAATACTATAAATAATAATAATACGAATTCTTCGTCTTCGTCCTCCAAAGCTAAAGTCTTCGATCCTGAAACACTCGGACTGACCCGAGCGAATTTGAAAAGACAAAAACACTCGAGTCAGACTAAAAGATCTTATGTGAGTTAAATTAACAGAAATAAATATGAGTACAGTAGCTCAAGAGATGTTCGGGATTTACATCTCCTAAGGATCCGTTAAACTATTTACTATGTAGTATATTGCGCTATTATAATAGTGTCTATTTATAAAATAAAATTACTTTTTAATAGCGTTAAGGGGTTACCCATATAGCCCTTAACACAAATAATGCCAATAGTCTATACAGTACCGTAATACCTCCTGATCGGGAAGCTACCAGAGGATACTCCATAGGTACGACACAAATAGAAACTCGTAGTAAAGGCTCGGTATGGTAGATGACACGGCACAACTAGGCAATGCAAGGGTAGATATACCAATTGCTATCCAGGCTGGTGGAAACGCGTAGCCGCAGTTACCGCCCACCTCGGACTAACTCTCCAAAATCAAAATATAGAAGTGGCCACTGAATCAATCCAAAATCGAAGTATAATATCGAAGAGGAGGGTCCGATCAGAGGAATGACCTCATTGGCCTGAGAATCGCTCATGTTTTAGCCACCTTATGCCAACTCACGGGAGTCGGGTCCACGTATTTACCTTATAGGAAACGTCACCACCACCTACTTCATTCTGGAATCTCCACCGCGTACACGGTTAGTCAAAGTGGTTTTCGGTATCGACAGAGAGTATGTCAGATATCCGATCCCGGTCTCTTTGCCAACCCATCGTTATTATAACACCGCGGTCATTTAAAAATAGGTTATACTTTAAAAATCAGAATAAACATTCCATTTCATAACCATGAATACGATATCATTTCAAAACCCAAAACCATATTTTATCACTTATCCCAAATATAATTCTTTTCCAAAATCAAAATGCTTTAACTTCATATCGTCTGAAAATCAAATATTTTCAAAGCATAGTATTTTGAAAATCATAATTTAAAACCATAACTTCTAAAACTTGAATGGTTTGGATATTCAACCGTATATGAATTAAAAGGTTTAACTTAAATGTTACTTTGTAAAGAAAATAGTTCTCATGGTTTTACAAATACATTTCTTTATTAAAGTCTAAACCAAAATTTGTATTATCTCTCTCAAGTTCCAAAACCACTTCAATTTATTTATATATACGTATATCCATTTTTGAGTATCAATATTTCAAACTAAAGTCGGATTTTATGCTTTCAACAAATCAATTGTTCTATTAATTAGTCTTGAATATTCATATAAAATCCATAAATAATAAGACTTCAATTTCTAGTAATAAAATATATATATTTTTCCCAATTCAAATTGTAACGACCCAGAATTTTTAGAAATTAAAATTTGAATATTTAATTAATTTTAAATATTAATAAGTGAATTTATAAGTCAAATAAATTTTTATTTGAATTTTTGGATTTAATTGAATAATTAAATCGATAATTAATATGTTAAATTATGGAAATAATTGAAAATAGAGTTAAATATGATTGAAAATGATTTGTAAAATTTTATTCTATCATATGAAAGTTAGAACGATATTTTAGAACTTTTAAAATCGAATTAAAAGTTAATTTGTGAAAATTGAATATTTTAATAATTTAATCGACTAGTGAAAATAGCCAATTTTTGAACAGTCTCGGATTTCGACGAAACCAGTTTCATCGGATCCGTAATGTGATATTATTGTAAGGTTTCAAATTTCAAGTCAATTGGATTTACCGTTTGTCCGATACGAATTAAAACGCCTAGAAAATCGCTTAAATCGGTTTAATTCAAATTGAGCGTTTACAGCCATAACTCGCACATACTTCCGAATTAGCTTCCGAAACCTGTTCCATTGTGTCCGGAACGCGGGGTAAACCCTAGAAACGCTGGTTACGGCGCGTAAATCGGAGTTCGGAATTTCCGGGATGAATAGTGTCGTTCGTTCTCTTATAAATAGCCCCCCCCCATTTAAAAAAAAAATAAAAATAAAACAAAACCCTAGCCGCCTCCACCTAATACACGGCCAGAATTGTCCTAACTTCCTCCCTCCAAATCTTCTAATTCATGCATCGATTCAAGGAAGTTTCAACTAGAGAATTGAAGAGCATGAAGAGATCTTTAATATCAACGGTCAAGATCGCGAATGGCTTCACGAATCAACGGGAATTTGTGTTCAAAGAGCTGTAGTTCGGCCTCGAACTGCATGCTACAGGGATGGCCGAGCTCTATGAGCTTCAAGCCGAGTATGGCTCTTGTCGAGGGCTTTCGCGTGGCGGTGGTTTGATCGAGTTTCATCGAGTGTTGGAGGAGAAAAATCAAACCCTAATTCATATAGATGGGTTCGGCCTTGCGTGAATCACCTGGAGGCGCGCGTGAAACATGAGAGTGATGAAGTGAGGTGCGTTGGATCTGCTATGCACGGCCTAGATTTAGTTGGGTAGGAAAATAAAATGTTTAATGTAAATTAATTATAGTTTAAACTGTATAAACTTGTAAAATCGATAACTTTTTCATACGAGGTCGAAAAAATGCAAACTCAGTTGCGTTGGAATCGTATGGACGAGCACTACGCGATGGAGTTGGTTTGGAGTCGTTTGGAGTTAGTGAGAATTTTGGGTAAAATTAAACGTCCGTTTAATTTTATTCGAAATAAATCGCTAAAACGAAATTGAAACCAAGGTGAGAATTTCTCACTCAATCGAATCAGTTTCGATTTTATTTTAAATAGTTAGATTTAAAATATTTGAATGCATGTTTGAATGTTGATTGATATCTATTGATTGTTAAAATAGACATTATACGCCGTTAGTAAGCGGATGTTATTTAATAAAAACATATACCGCGAATATTTCATAAACAGTGAAATTGGTATTATAAATAATATCAATATATATATATTGGCATATGTATATATTGCAGTTGTTGATTTCCCGCATTTTTTGTTTAGCGGATGAGACCCTATTACGCCGTTATTAAGCGGATAATATTTAATAAGAACATATACCGCGATAATTTCGTACTGGAGCGAAATTGGTATTGTGCTAATGTTTTTGGATGCAGGAAAACAGGTTGGAGGGATCCAACTGGATTCCTCAATAGTTTTTATTTAATTTCAGATATTTTGATATTTGATTGATTATCATATCGATATATGATATCGTTGTTGTCGTGTTTGAATATTTGGTGTGTAGCATCATTGGACCCAGATTTTGGGATTTTAAAATGATTTTAAAGTGATTTTAGAAAGTATACGTTTTATAAAATAATTTTGGAATTGATCCATTATAAATAAATAAACGTCATAATTTTTAAAGTTATAAAAATTATGATTTTCAAGAAATATAGTTAAAAGCTGATTTTTGAAAATAAGGAATTAATGACTTTATAAAATAGTTAAATTGGGATTTCTGAAATAATTGTGAAAAGTTTAAATATAGGATTTATAAAATTTAATTATTTTATAAATCAAGAGAATGGTGAAATAATAAAGGAGATTAAAGAAGTTTTAAAAGAATAATATAAATTGAATTATATTTAGAGATTTATAAATGGATATTTATAAATTGAAATATTGACATTATAAAACGAGTTTTTATAAGTGTTTGAATGAAGTGAAAATGAATTTCATAATTGAATGGAATTTATAGAATTTTATACGGTGAAGTTATAAATGGAATTTTATAAGCAGTAGGTTTATAAAATTTATTAAGTTATTAAAATAATGATTTTGGATAAATGAATGAATCTTATAAGTTATAAGATTTATAATTGGGAAGTTAAAAGAACGATTTTGTAAAATAATCGTTTTATAAGTATTTGACTTATAATATGAACTTTTAGTTTATAATTGAGTTATAAACTGGAATATGTTAATAAAAGAATTTATAAAAAGGAAGTTTTTATAAACAAATAGAAATGGAATTTATAAACGTTGTTTTATAAATTCGCAAATGACTTATTTTAATAAGAAAATTGTTGAAACCTATTAAAGGAGTTATATTCACATTTTTGAATAGTGAATAATCCTTTAAAATAAATTGAATAGAAGTGATGAAATTGTTAACGAAGTTTATTCACATTTTTGAATAGTGAATAATATGTTAAAGAAATTGTTTTAGATATGATGTTTTAAATAGAATTAAAACTATCTAACGATGTTTTTAAAAGGTATTGAGATTCGAAATCATAGATTTCAACATTTATTGTTGAAATAGACGTTTTCGAGAAATAGAAGGAGATGATGGACTATAACACTGTTGTTATAGTAAATGATTTCCGAAAGGAAATGTTTTGTATAGTATTGGGATTTATATATCTATTTTAATTTCGAATCCCTATACTAGTGATTTTGGGTTGTCGTAACGATGTTTTACGTAACATTCGTTTTGGCCCAAATAAATATGTTAAGAGAATTATTTCCTTAATAGAATGAAATATATACTTAATCTCGATTTAAGTATATTGAATATTTTCTAAGTGTTGAAAATAAAAAGATTTGTGAATTACTTATTTTTAATAAGTATGGAATTGTTTTCCAATATGAAGTGAATAATTAGAATTTATCTTTTTGAAGATAAATTGAAAATGGATAATTGAAATCGTATATGCATGAATATTTGAGGATATAAATTCATTATGGAATTTATAAATGAAAAGTGGAATTGGTTTAGAAAAATAAATATTGATTTATTTTTGAAGTGTTGAAATTATATATCTTGTAAAGATATTTTGGAAAGTAAATAATTTAGAAAATTATTTGGAATCTGGTGATGTGTGCATATCCAGTGATAGTTCAATAACCGACTATCAATATTTCCCTTTGAATGGGTATTTGATGTGAATTGTTTGAATTTGAATGCCACACTTATTTTTGAATAAGCGCTCACTATTCGGGTTAACCGGGAAAGGACCATGGGGTCGTATAACCCATTCCGAATATGTGATACGTCGTTATAATTGCATTGAAGATCGGTGTTGAAGACCCGGTATTTGCGAGAGCGATAGGATGACCTGTCGATTTACTCTGCACCGAGTAGCTACGGTATTGAGTTCTCCATATGTGATGGTGAATCCGATCAGGATTGTGAATATCCGGATTGCAAGGACTTCTTTGTAAGTGCCTTCGGTTTTGTTCGAGCCCGGAACAGACTTGTATGGATTATATGTCTGACATTACAATTTGAGATATAAAGCCGATTTCTTTCAAATATATTTCTGTGGTGGCGGAGAATTTATTCTTTTAGCTTAACACCCTTCTCTGAGACGTACGAGCTCAGAGGTTATATAGTTGAAGTTATCAGCGATATATTCCCAATTTGGTAATGTGACATGCTGAGTGTTGCTGTAAATGATCATTGTGTTGATTATTGTGATAGGATCGTTTATTTGATCGTCTATCTTAGTGATCATTGTGTTGATCATTTGTTGACCCAAAGCATGGCTTTTGTATAAAGTATGTTTTTGTGGACGTGACTTCGTCGAGCCTCACACCCCGGAAATGGTCAAAACAGGAAAGATGCGGCAAGGTTATGAGGGGTAGCACCCTTTAGGGTATGTACATTTCCTTCTGGATAGAGGTGGTATCATGGTATGGAGCCCAGATATTTAACCTATGTGGTTACTACGAATTTATTACTTTGTGGTTGTTGGTTTTCGGGATCCCGTGAGAAAGGTCCTTTACGATCGGGGAATGGCGTGCTCGTGTCAGTAGTTACCCAGTTAGGGGTAACCCGGCCTTGTGTTGGCAGAGTTCCGGTTTGGTTCTCGGGGATGTCTTTCCAGAGGCATTCTCATGTGGCAATGGGAAGTTCCTTGGCCTGATCATTTGTTGGAAATCCAATTCCCAATACGAAACTTGTACGGTTTTAGTTGTAGAACCTATCATTCACTTATGGTGTCGCAACACTGTTTGGATGGTAGCTATAGTAGGCATAGTTCGAAATGTCTATGTTGGCTAAGATTTATATTCTACTTTTGAAATGAATTTTTCTCTACACTATGCACTAGTAATAATATCAAATGTTCTTTTAAATGCGTATCAAGCATCTTTGACTATCATAAGGAGAAATCTCCTCCGATTCTGCGTTTGCATTGTGTGTGTGTGCGGGAGGCCTTATGGTAGTCTCATTTTTAAAAGCATTGCGAATTGAAATAAAAATATCTCTCTATTTTGATTTTAAAGATAAATAAACTGTTTTGAGTTCTCACACCAGTCACATGACTGACTTGGAGTTTATTGTTTTCCTTCCTAAACTCTGGGTGCCCACCAATTTCCACACGGGCAGTCAAGAGTTAAGGTTTATCAGGATATCCTGGATATTTTGGAGTTGCTGGAGGCAAGCTGGATGGCATGGCGTATTACTTATATAGTATTTCTTTTTCCGCTGCACTATTTGTTGTTGTTGTACACTCTGATGATATGATGTAATGTGATGTAATGTAATAACTGATATAGTTCTTTGTTTAAAGATTATTTATTTATTATTATATGTTGTTCCGCTGCGAATTGTGAGATTCTGATGTTGTTCTGTTGTTTCTTTTCTGTTCCGTCCTATTTTCTTCTGTTTTTCTTTTTCCTCTATTCTCTTTTCTTTCTATTTTAAAAAATTTTCTATCTTCTTTTCCCTATCTAAATTTTCTATCTTATGTTTTCTCTTCCCTCTATTATCTATTTTCTTCTTCTTTCTTCTTCTTCTCTCTCTTTCTTTTCCTAAATTCTTTTCTAAAACCCATAACATTCCGTGTTTCCGGCCTTCGATTTCTCGGCAGTCGATAAAGTGAGTGTCGATGTTGAATTTTCGAAAGTCGAAAATTTTCGGGACGTTACATCTGGTATCAGAGCTTATGGTTAAGCGACAACCATGGTTCTGTTGGGTATTGTTCATTAGAGATAGAGTCAGCAGTACTCTAGAATGAATTTGAGTGTAATAATAGCTATGAGAGCGTATTTGTTAGTGAATATAAATTGTTTTATATTGTGTTGACCTATCGGTTGATTGTTTATAGATTCCCGTCGATCTAGTCTAGCTAACTATCGAAGATAGGGGTTTCTAAACTCTTAAACAAGATAAATCGACATAATATTGATTTTAAATTGGGTAAATGAAATAATTTTTGCCTTGAGTATATTTTGTATATGAAGAAATAATTTTTCAGAATTATAAAAGTGTATATAAGTTGATTGTTTAGTTGTTTGAATAATCTAAATAAAGGAATTGTATAAGCAAAAAGAATTATAAGAATTGAATTATAATTAAAGTGATTTACAATTGTGAAATAAACTTATATATATGAGAAGTGAAACTATATGAATATAAATTAAAATATGTTGAATGAAGTTGATATTAGTATCAAAGTAAAATAATAAAGTGAAATGATAAATGTGAACTTGAGTTATGAAATGAAATTCAACTTTTGTAATAGAATTGAATTGAATTAATCAATTAAATGTAAATCAATTAAATGTGAATAATTGATGTGAAATAATGAATATAAGTGTTAATTCATTTAAAATCTGATGTTATTAGAAAGTTGAATAATTGAATGAAAATCAAATTAATTAAACCAATTGATAAGCAAAGGAATTTGGTTGTAATTAATATACATTGATTGTTATATGGTTGTTAGTTGATTGATTATATATAATTCATTAAGTGTTAATGAAATTGAGTTAATGAAATTGAAAGCTGAATTAATTGAAATTCAATTGGAAGTTAAGTGAATCTTGAATAAAATTGAATTTAATTTGGAAGTGAACCAACTTGAATATGAATTAGTGAATATAAACTAATTGAAAATGAATGTTAGTAAAGAACATCCACTGTATATGAATCAAATGTGATTAAATTGAAAACCTATTTCATTGAGTATTAATGAGAATATAAATGAATATATATTGATTATGAATTTGTTGAATGCTAGTTGGTTGATGTTTGAATATGTTGCATTTGCTATGTGACATATATAGTTGTTATGGAGATATATGTTGTATATTGAGATTATTGCATATATACATGTTTCTCATGTTGTTTGTTGAGTGTTTAGTAGGTGCGGATCGCGTTTGCTTCGCATTTGGAGCTCGCTTTTGCGCTATATTAGCCGTATATGCTTGCTAATAAAATATAAGGTACATATCTCGGATTACATACCGTACTTTTACACTTTTTTCCCTTTGGGATGCCTCATTACTTGATGAGATGTATATTTGTGATATATATACTGTCATTTTTTTTCAGATCGAGCCGCGCAAAGGAGACTATGGCGAATTTTTCCGAAAATTTAAGGCGTTAGAAAAAATTGAGAAAATGGGAAATTTTTTGAAAACTTTAACTTTGATTTTGAAATTGAAAGTTAAACAATAGTAGTTGTTTTTGAAAAAGATAACTAAGTATGATTTGAAAACTTAGTAAAGTTATTATAAGAAGTTTAAAATTTGTTTTGGGAAAGTTAATAAATTCTGTAACTTTTCTTACTAATAATTTCGAGGACGAAATTCTTTTAAGTGGGGAAGATTGTAACGACCCAGAATTTTTAGAAATTAAAATTTGAATATTTAATTAATTTTAAATATTAATAAGTGAATTTATAAGTCAAATAAATTTTTATTTGAATTTTTGGATTTAATTGAATAATTAAATCGATAATTTAATATGTTAAATTATGGAAATAATTGAAAATAGAGTTAAATATGATTGAAAATGATTTGTAAAATTTTATTTTATCATATGAAAGTTAGAACGATATTTTAGAACTTTTAAAATCGAATTAAAAGTTAATTTGTGAAAATTGAATATTTTAATAATTTAATCGACTAGTGAAAATAGCCAATTTTTGAACAGTCTCGGATTTCGACGAAACTAGTTTCATCGAATCCGTAATGTGATATTATTGTAAGGTTTCAAATTTCAAGTCAATTGGATTTACCGTTTGTCCGATACGAATTAAAACGCCTAGAAAATCGCTTAAATCGGTTTAATTCAAATTGAGCGTTTACAGCCATAACTCGCACATACTTTCGAATTAGCTTCCGAAACCTGTTCCATTGTATCCGGAACGCGGGGTAAACCCTAGAAACGCTGGTTACGGCGCGTAAATCGGAGTTCGGAATTTCCGGGATGAATAGTGTCGTTCGTTCTCTTATAAATAGCCCCCCCCCCCCATTTAAAAAAAAATAAAAATAAAACAAAACCCTAGCCGCCTCCACCTAATACACGGCCAGAATTGTCCTAACTTCCTCCCTCCAAATCTTCTAATCCATGCATCGATTCAAGGAAGTTTCAACTAGAGAATTGAAGAGCATGAAGAGATCTTTAATATCAACGGTCAAGATCGCGAATGGCTTCACGAATCAACGGGAATTTGTGTTCAAAGAGCTGTAGTTCGGCCTCGAACTGCGTGCTACAGGGATGGCCGAGCTCTATGAGCTTCAAGCCGAGTATGGCTCTTGTCGAGGGCTTTCGCGTGGCGGTGGTTTGATCGAGTTTCATCGAGTGTAGGAGGAGAAAAATCAAACCCTAATTCATATAGATGGGTTCGGCCTTGCGTGAATCACCTGGAGGCGCGCGTGAAACATGAGGGTGATGAAGTGAGGTGCGTTGGATCTGCTATGCACGGCCTAGATTTAGTTGGGTAGGAAAATAAAATGTTTAATGTAAATTAATTATAGTTTAAACTGTATAAACTTGTAAAATCGACAACTTTTTCATACGAGGTCGAAAAAATGCAAACTCAGTTGCGTTGGAATCGTATGGACGAGCACTACGCGATGGAGTTAGTTTGGAGTCATTTGGAGTTAGTGAGAATTTTGGGTAAAATTAAACGTCCGTTTAATTTTATTCGAAATAAATCGCTAAAACGAAATTGAAACCAAGGTGAGAATTTCTCACTCAATCGAATCAGTTTCGATTTTATTTTAAATAGTTAGATTTAAAATATTTGAATGCATGTTTGAATGTTGATTGATATCTATTGATTGTTAAAATAGACATTATACGCCGTTAGTAAGCGGATGTTATTTAATAAAAATATATACCGCGAATATTTCATAAACAGTGAAATTGGTATTATAAATAATATCAATATATATATATTGGCATATGTATACATTGCAGTTGTTGATTTCCCGCATTTTTTGTTTAGCGGATGAGACCCTATTACGCCGTTATTAAGCGGATAATATTTAATAAGAACATATACCGCGATAATTTCGTACTGGAGCGAAATTGGTATTGTGCTAATGTTTTTGGATGCAGGAAAACAGGTTGGAGGGATCCAACTGGATTCCTCAACAGTTTTTATTTAATTTCAGATATTTTGATATTTGATTGATTATCATATCGATATATGATATCGTTGTTGTCGTGATTGACTATTTGGTGTGTAGCATCATTGGACCCAGATTTTGGGATTTTAAAATGATTTTAAAGTGATTTTAGAAAGTATACGTTTTATAAAATAATTTTGGAATTGATCCATTATAAATAAATAAACGTCATAATTTTTAAAGTTATAAAAATTATGATTTTTAAGAAATATAGTTAAAAGCTGATTTTTGAAAATAAGGAATTAATGACTTTATAAAATAGTTAAATTGGGATTTCTGAAATAATTGTGAAAAGTTTAAATATAGGATTTATAAAATTTAATTATTTTATAAATTAAGAGAATGGTTAAATAATAAAGGAGATTAAAGAAGTTTTAAAAGAATAATATAAACTGAATTATATTTAGAGATTTATAAATGGATATTTATAAATTGAAATATTGACATTATAAAACGAGTTTTTATAAGTGTTTGAATGAAGTGAAAATGAATTTCATAATTGAATGGAATTTATAGAATTTTATACGGTGAAGTTATAAATGGAATTTTATAAGCAGTAGGTTTATAAAATTTATTAAGTTATTAAAATAATGATTTTGGATAAATGAATGAATCTTATAAGTTATAAGATTTATAATTTGGGAAGTTAAAAGAACGATTTTGTAAAATAATCGTTTTATAAGTATTTGACTTATAATATGAACTTTTAGTTTATAATTGAGTTATAAACTGGAATATGTTAATAAAAGAATTTATAAAAAGGAAGTTTTTATAAATAAATAGAAATGGAATTTATAAACGTTGTTTTATAAATTCGCAAATGACTTATTTTAATAAGAAAATTGTTGAAACCTATTAAAGGAGTTATATTCACATTTTTGAATAGTGAATAATCCTTTAAAATAAATTGAATAGAAGTGATGAAATTGTTAACGAAGTTTATTCACATTTTTGAATAGTGAATAATATGTTAAAGAAATTGTTTTAGATATGATGTTTTAAATAGAATTAAAACTATCTAACGATGTTTTTAAAAGGTATTGAGATTCGAAATCATAGATTTCAACATTTATTGTTGAAATAGACGTTTTCGAGAAATAGAAGGAGATGATGGACTATAACACTGTTGTTATAGTAAATGATTTCCGAAAGGAAATGTTTTGTATAGTATTGGGATTTATATATCTATTTTAATTTCGAATCCCTATACTAGTGATTTTGGGTTGTCGTAACGATGTTTTACGTAACATTCGTTTTGGCCCAAATAAATATGTTAAGAGAATGATTTCCTTAATAGAATGAAATATATACTTAATCTCGATTTAAGTATATTGAATATTTTCTAAGTGTTGAAAATAAAAAGATTTGTGAATTACTTATTTTTAATAAGTATGGAATTGTTTTCCAATATGAAGTGAATAATTAGAATTTATCTTTTTGAAGATAAATTGAAAATGGATAATTGAAATCGTATATGCATGAATATTTGAGGATATAAATTCATTATGGAATTTATAAATGAAAAGTGGAATTGGTTTAGAAAAATAAATATTGATTTATTTTTGAAGTGTTGAAATTATATATCTTGTAAAGATATTTTGGAAAGTAAATAACTTGGAAAATTATTTGGAATCTGGTGATGTGTGCATATCCAGTGATAGTTCAATAACCGACTATCAATATTTCCCTTTGAATGGGTATTTGATGTGAATTGTTTGAATTTGAATGCCACACTTATTTTTGAATAAGCGCTCACTATTCGGGTTAACCGGGAAAGGACCATGGGGTCGTATAACCCATTCCGAATATGTGATACGTCGTTATAATTGCATTGAAGATCGGTGTTGAAGACCCGGTATTTGCGAGAGCGATAGGATGACCTTTCGATTTACTCTGCACCGAGTAGCTACGGTATTGAGTTCTCCATATGTGATGGTGAATCCGATCAGGATTGTGAATATCCGGATTGCAAGGACTTCTTTGTAAGTGCCTTCGGTTTTGTTCGAGCCCGGAACAGACTTGTATGGATTGTATGTCTGACATTACAATTTGAGATATAAAGCCGATTTCTTTCAAATATATTTCTGTGGTGGCGGAGAATTTATTCTTTTAGCTTAACACCCTTCTCTGAGACGTACGAGCTCAGAGGTTATATAGTTGAAGTTATCAGCGATATATTCCCAATTTGGTAATGTGACATGCTGAGTGTTGCTGTAAATGATCATTGTGTTGATTATTGTGATAGGATCGTTTATTTGATCGTCTATCTTAGTGATCATTGTGTTGATCATTTGTTGACCCAAAGCATGGCTTTTGTATAAAGTATGTTTTTGTGGACGTGACTTCGTCGAGCCTCACACCCCGGAAATGGTCAAAACAGGAAAGATGCGGCAAGGTTATGAGGGGTAGCACCCTTTAGGGTATGTACATTTCCTTCTGGATAGAGGTGGTATCATGGTATGGAGCCCAGATATTTAACCTATGTGGTTACTACGAATTTATTACTTTGTGGTTGTTGGTTTTTGGGATCCCGTGAGAAAGGTCCTTTACGATCGGGGAATGGCGTGCTCGTGTCAGTAGTTACCCAGTTAGGGGTAACCCGGCCTTGTGTTGGCAGAGTTCCGGTTTGGTTCTCGGGGATGTCTTTCCAGAGGCATTCTCATGTGGCAATGGGAAGTTCCTTGGCCTGATCATTTGTTGGAAATCCAATTCCCAATACGAAACTTGTACGGTTTTAGTTGTAGAACCTATCATTCACTTATGGTGTCGCAACACTGTTTGGATGGTAGCTATAGTAGGCATAGTTCGAAATGTCTATGTTGGCTAAGATTTATATTCTACTTTCGAAATGAATTTTTCTCTACACTATGCACTAGTAATAATATCAAATGTTCTTTTAAATGCGTATCAAGCATCTTTGACTATCATAAGGAGAAATCTCCTCCGATTCTGCGTTTGCATTGTGTGTGTGTGCGGGAGGCCTTATGGTAGTCTCATTTTTAAAAGCATTGCGAATTGAAATAAAAATATCTCTCTATTTTGATTTTAAAGATAAATAAACTGTTTTGAGTTCTCACACCAGTCACATGACTGACTTGGAGTTTATTGTTTTCCTTCCTAAACTCTGGGTGCCCACCAATTTCCACACGGGCAGTCAAGAGTTAAGGTTTATCAGGATATCCTGGATATTCTGGAGTTGCTGGAGGCAAGCTGGATGGCATGGCGTATTACTTATATAGTATTTCTTTTTCTGCTGCACTATTTGTTGTTGTTGTACACTCTGATGATATGATGTAATGTGATGTAATGTAATAACTGATATAGTTCTTTGTTTAAAGATTATTCATTTATTATTATATGTTGTTCCGCTGCGAATTGTGAGATTCTGATGTTGTTATGTTGTTTCTTTTCTGTTCCGTCCTATTTTCTTCTGTTTTTCTTTTTCCTCTATTCTCTTTTCTTTCTATTTTAAAAAATTTTCTATCTTCTTTTCCCTATCTAAATTTTCTATCTTATGTTTTCTCTTCCCTCTATTATCTATTTTCTTCTTCTTTCTTCTTCTTCTCTCTCTTTCTTTTCCTAAATTCTTTTCTAAAACCCATAACATTCCGTGTTTCCGGCCTTCGATTTCTCGGCAGTCGATAAAGTGAGTGTCGATGTTGAATTTTCGAAAGTCGAAAATTTTCGGGACGTTACACAAATTATACTAGAATATTCATTTCAATTTATTTTGGGAAAAATCCAATTATAAATATCATATCTTAAAATTTCCAAACTTAACATTTAAAACATATGATATAAATTATTAAACTCCATTTTCTTAATTTTCTTCCATTTTTAATAAAGATTTTTATACACCTTTTAATTTCAAAATTTTCAACTTCATATGTATATATATATGGAAGAAAAATATTTATACAATATAAAATTTAAGATTATTATAAACCGTATTCCATCCAAACCATATAAATCACATAAAAATAGTTATATATAGACCGCGGTGCCTGTATATAATTTTCTATCCTATGGTCAAGTGATACGGATATTTATCATTTCAATCCGCAATTTAAAAGATATAAAATTTTGCGGTTGTATATCATTTCAAACCACAATCCCGAATGAAAGAAAATATGCATGATAATTTGCAATTTAATGATATACAATAAAACATCCATCAACATCACCCATCATCCAATCACAATCATCAAGCAATATCAATCAATAACAATTTATATTTGATAATATATAACAGGTAATAACTGGCAATTTTATTCAATTTAAATTTAACGACTATTATCAAACCGTTTATATTCAGTAATAAATTATATAACTGTTAACTAGCAGTTTCATGCAAACACAAATTCTAACTGTCAATTAATACGCAATAAATAAATTAAATTAACAGTTAAATTCAATAAATGCAATTCAGCAGATATGAATGAAATAAGCATGCCAAATACTCATAAATAAATTCTATTCATTTCTAAAATTAATTTAACAAACATAAAAGCTTCTAGTAGTTGTGAGTGGGTTAAACACTCACCTTTGGAATTTAAATCGAATTTAAATTCAATTTAAACTCAAAATTTTGACGGTCTCCAAATCCATCCAAACCAGCGTCAAAACGTCAGAAATTTCGATACGATCCCAGCAAAACAAACCGCACGTGAATCCGAGCTCGTATGCAAAAGTTATGGAAATTTGAAAAATGGAAAAATTCTGGTCCTGCGTCGACTTCGGGTTCAATTTCGGTGCGCCGCCTCAATTCCCCGGTGCTTGCTTGGAGTTTTCGCCAAAACGACCCGGAGCGACCCGAGTCATTTTCTTCCTGACCCGAAGTTGCTCTAGGGTTTTCTCCCCTGAAACCCGAAGCGCGACCAGAAGCTGCTGCAGATCCGAATTTTTTTTTTTTTTTTTTTTGAACTGACTGGATCTAGGGTTAGCACCCATTGAAGAAGAAGAGGAGCTTGAAGAAAGTATACGCTCAGATGAAAAGAAATTAGGTGGAGGCTAGGGCTTGTAGCTAGGTTTATATAGAGGGGTTAGAGATAGAGTAGATAGACCGTAGAATGAACGTGCGGAACAAACTATGGCCCAAAAAGCCCGCTATACCTCCGGAACCGAATTTATTAAATCTATATATCCAAATAGGTAATTTAAAATATTCTGAACGCAATGGAAAAAGTTTCACGTCCAAATTTGATCGTATGAAGAAGTTATGCTGAAAACAAAATTTCCAAATTGATTCAAATTGATTTTAATTAAATTTGATTTCAAGGCGTTTCACGCCCGTACGATCAAACGACAAGTCCGATCGATACGAAACTTGAAACCCTATAATAATTCACCGATACGGATCCGATGAAACTGGTTTCATCGAAATCCGAGTCCGTGACAAAAAAAGGCTATTTTTATATTCATTAAATAAATCAAAATAAATTACAAAAATCCAAATTTTATATTATATTCTAAAATTGTCCAAATTTTATTACTTATATAATTTAATCAATTTCAAATGATTTAACAAGCTTGGATGTGAATTAAAATTATAAGTATATCAATTTGCAGTGTTAATTTCTGCACTTTCCTATATTTAAGAATTATAAAATTAAATGCTCAAAACCCCGTATATTAGATTTTAACTTTTATATACTCATTCTTTATCCAAATAGGGATGCCACATACTTTGGTTCATGATTCACAATATTATTCTTAAAGTTCATTTTAAATTTCAGTAACGTAATATTTAATGTTAAATTCCCTTTATTTATGCAATAAGCGCAATTATTGAATTTGATACTCAAATTGATTTATAGATTCTGCTTTCAAAAAATCTATATCAACAATTTGGTCTAATTATAAATAGAATAAGTATTAACCTCATCTTATAGAATTAATTATTGCAATAAATCCAATTTACCATATCTTAAATCCAAATTAATAGATAAAGCTTGATTCCTTTATTAACTCCTTTGGTTTTCAATTAACCTTTTATGGTGAATATAAATTCCAATGTATAATTGAAACCTTATTTCCATTTGATTTCACTATTTCATTAAAATCCTCATATTCCAGCTAAATTTCAACTAACGTATAAATTAGCTATTTCAATTTCATTTAATTGCGATTATCATACTATAGAAATTAAATTCCATTAAATAAATAAATAAATGTTGATTCCCATCTATTTACATTATATTACATTGGTACTTCTATTTACAACTTAGCTTTGTATAAATGTTTGAATGTAGAATCTTGTCTATTTCACGTATTAATTAAGCCTTAAAAATCAATTAATATTATATCCTTGGTCTAATCTCATTTTACCCATATTTATATTAATATATCCTTTGAATTAGGTAAATTACCATTGATTATCTACCTTAACTTATCAGACTCCACTAACGTAATGGTTAAATATTAATTCCATTTGAAAAAAAAACAATCCACAAGATTTGCATTTCACATTGCAAATGAATTCATAAATCTTGGCTTTCTTTTTCTTTGCTTCTTAAAGGCCAAATCAAACTACCCTATCATCACTAATTTATGGCAATTAATTGCAATTAATTCTCCATTAAACTACATAAGTTATCCAATTGAAACCTAAGTGAAACGTTTATTTATTTAAAAATCCTACTGTTTAAAAGAGTATATCATCTACGGTATAATTTACATTTGACCTGATTTCTCATATATTTCACACAACAGTGAATTCCAATTTCTACCAACATTATGTTTAATATAAATTGGAAATCCAAATCATTGGTATTTCACAACCTTATTGCGTACATTTACGTATAGTTACACTAAGTCCATACACTGATTCATGAATTCATTAATTAATACACAATTTGCCTTTGTTTTCTTATATTAAGTTTATTACCGTTTTTAAGTACATTCATTATCGAACAATATTCATAAAAAAATTTATCTACACTTATTGCATTGGTTTATTCAACGGTCACCAAATGAAACAATCCTACTATTTATTTTAATATTAAATGAATCCCATTCTAGTAAATATTTTATTAATGTTCACTAATTCAACATTTATTGGTTTCTTAACATTAACTTTTAACAAAGTGTGACAATTACATTATCCAAAACTATTGTCATAAAAATTAAATTGTTACATTAAATTCCAATTACTATAACAAATTACTACATTTTCTCAAATAAATCTTAAAGCCTTTTTTTTCTAAATCAGGTTAGAAATTATATTAATTTAACTCATTTAATATTATTAATTTAACGGGTCGTTACATTTACCTCATTGACCCCACCGCGTGACTTGGCTAGAGGCCACCGCAACCTTATAGCATGACCGCTCAACCTCCCTACACCCAACGATGCCGGCGCCATCCCCTAAATCGGTTCCTCCGCCTCGAAAAAACCAAAACGTCGAACGGCGTTCAACTTTGAAATTCTGATGTCACCGACCATGAACAACCATTGCTCCATCACCGAAGCATGCCCTTCCTCCCAACTACTCATCTACACCAGTAGCTCCTCCTCTCACCCCCCCTAAATTGCCGTGTCAAGATCCAAGTTTTGCAACGTCGTTCATCGACAAGCAGCTGCTGCCACGCGTCGAGTTGGCTCGATCCAATCGTCTAAGTTGCTCCACTTGTCGCCCACTACACTTCTCCAGTTACGGTCGAGGCCTAAAAATGCACGAAAAGTCCCGATGAATGTAGATCATTGGATTTTTTATGTTGATTTTGAATTGAGAAAATGATTTTCTCTGGTTTTGAACGTGATTTATACCAGGGAAGAAGGTATGGTTAAACTTGCATAGGTAGTATGGCAAAGTATGGGCTTGAATATGGTTATGTATATTATTTAATTTTTAAAATAAAATAAAAAATTCATTCAAAGCACCTCAAAATCTCGAACTCCAAACGAGTCATGTCATTTGGCATTCTATATGTAATCCCCCTATTCCGAATGCACCAAAACTTGTCTCGAGACCTAATTTGATCCTATGCAAAAGTTAGCTTTTAGAATCCAATCATATTATAAAAATTCTTGAAATTAATTTATATGCATTTCAAACTTGTATGACCACACGATTCATCCAGTTGCCATGAACTCTGTTAACATAAAAAAGCTTACTATTGTGGATTCAATGAAACTGGTTTCGTCGAAATCCAAGACAGTGCCCGAGAGGCTATTTTTACACGTTAGTTAAAACGAATTATTATAAAAACCAAAATAATCACTTTTAAATCTAAATTAAAAGTTTACTATCTTTATTCTTATTTAAATAGAATTTAAATCAACTTTCGAAAACATTTTTATTAACATTAAATTCAAGATTTAATTACTTAAACAATTTCAAATATTCAAATAACCATTATATTTGAATTTTAAGTTATTCAACTTACAAAAATAATAATTCAATATTAAATTTTTTAAAATCAATTGACTAAAATTCTAGCTCGTTACAGTCACATTGCTGGTAGTCAGATTAGCTTTGTAGACTTCTGTGTGCTTGTTACTGACCTCGCGTCCCTATAACTTGGTCATAATTAAGCTCTCGTAATCATACTACCATATATACCTCACCCACATTTACATACTAAGGCCATATAAGGAAAACTCCTTATTTCGTCTTTAATTATGGACTAATTTCCATAATTATATGTAACTGGTCCTAAGGGTATGCTAATTAATAACCTATTTATACTATATGATTAATTAATACCTTACTAATTGCATGCTACTAATATATTTATAGGTTGATATACATATACGTATACATCCACATACAGATACACACACACACACACACATACATACACACACGTACATAAATTAGGCTAACTAAGTATTCCTAAGCGTGCGAACATTTTGCATCCTATATTAATCATTAAATGTCAAATCTTCCATATACAAGTCTAGGCCCATACAATAACTTCCAAAATAGCTAATATCCTTAACCAAAAAATAGACTTGCATAAATAAAGTAGAATCATAATAAAACTTATTATATATCAATATGGTAGAATCAACGCCTCTATTTCAAGGAATAAAAGTTGCAATTTAAATCTTTTATACTTAATTCAACTTTTACATGTACGAACCTGAAGTGAAAAGGGGATTCTTTTTTGTCTAAATTACAGAAATAAGCAATGCAAACTAAGGATAGGAGAATTCATACTCTACACAACATTTCCTAACTTATTTTTCATTTAGAACCCTTAAACACAACATTAGAGAAGAGCTGGAAGTGGAATAGAATATGAAATACTCAAATTGTAAAAACAAATTCTACTATTTTAATATAAAATAATTGAGATTCCAATAAACATAAGAATTGACATTTCGTTTAGGGGAATTTGTTGTTTTAGTTTTAGGGTTTTCATGAACAAAATTCTCTAAGGCATAAAACAAATCCAAACTTCTACTATACAAATATTAAAATGGAAAATCTAAGATTTCCACTCATAGAGAATTTGCTTGCTCCCCTTTTAGATTTGATCCATGCCCGTCATAATTTCTCCTTCAGATCTATTCTTTTTGGAGTATACAGCAATTGGATTGTAAATTGATTGGATTCAGAATCAGGGATTATGGAAGAATAAAATTAAAGATTGAATATTTAAATATCTAAAGTCCTTTAGATGGAAATACTAAGCGTTTTTTGAATCATAGAGAAGAAAAGGAATGATAGAGTTCCGTCAACGTTTTAAATCATTTGTGAATAAAAGTGAAGGGCTGGCCTCTTATTTATAGTGATTAAAATGTACCAGAACTGTCGAATTTAAGTCGGTTTAAAATAACAAAATCTTGGTCGTTCGTACCTCAAAAATCCTAGCTACCGCTTTATTCACCGGCCGACCGTTCCTACCTATGTTGTCTACATTTGGAACGAATTAATTATTGTCGTTTTTCATTTCTTTCTTTCCTAAATTATTTTTAACATTAACGTTTATTCTAAAGCTTCCTTAAATCTGTAACGACCCACCTTTTTGGATAGTTTAAATCGACAACAAACCACACATGTCAACCCAAACTATTCAAAAAGGAGGATTGTTGATGGGGTAAATAAGAAAATAAGAGAAAAGAAGAAGGAAAAAAACACAAAATCTCACAACAGAACGATAAAATATAATAATCGAATATACAGTTCATGAAGCTGTTTCTACTATACATTTGATTATAATCTATACAACATTTATCAGAGTTATATATACATCACGGATAAATAAATAATGTAGCAGGTAACATGACGCATGGATAATAATAGCAGTAGTATACCAAATCTTAGTCTTCGTCCTCCAAAAATGAATCTTCAACAAGCTGAAAAAATCAAAACTGACCCAACTGTAACGAAAAGAACAAAACATTCGAGTCAGAACTAAAATATCTTTAAGTAAGTCAAATCGATATCGCGTATAAAATATGAGTGTCACGGCGTCAGAGACGCTTATGGGTTTTTCACATCTCATGTCCAGTGTATACGTGCGTGCAATAACTCAAGAAATGTTACGAGATTTTTCATCTCTTAAGGATCCATCAAAATATTTATATATAGTAGAATACGCTACAAATATAATGTCTAATCAATAAAATAAATATTTTTCTTAGCTTAAGGCTTTACATTAACCCCCCTTAACACGTTTTTAAACAATGGCATACAGTTTGCATTTGACACCACCAGTAGCACATCGGTAGTCAACGATGCGCCGTGATATAAAAACACTAAAACAAAATCATATTGGTCTCGTATAGGGACAAAAGCATGACAACGCACGTGAGGCAATGCCCATATAGGATGCTACCAGTTCGGGTCATAGGGCTGATGGTAACACATCATAGCCATGACTACCCACCGCGTCCATCCATCCCATAATGAGTCAAAGGAAGGCTATCCCAAATCAAGGTACACCAATTAAAATTGGCCCTGTCAAGCTGTCCTGTTTAGTCATTTCAAATTGGTACAAGTGCCGGGGTCTATCAATCATCGTTATCTTTCTTTAAATCCAATAATCGCTGCCAAATCCAACAACTTTTTTCTGGGTCATCACTCCACGTACACAGTTGTTAAAGTGATTTCGATATCGACAGAAAGTATGCCCGTATCTGGCCCTGGTTTCTTTAACAACCAAACGTCATTTTTCACACCAGTTGGTGCGTTTACATTTCGAAAACAGTTCGTACTTGATATCAAATTATAATATTCGCTTCAAAACTAAATCCATTTCGAAATCATCATATTTACTCAAAATATACTATTTCAGTTCAAAATTATTCTGCCTTAATATCTCGATTTCGCTTCCAAAATTGTTTCGATTTCAATTTAGGTTATAACTTAAATTTAACCCAATCTGTATTTAAATCCATGATTTAAAAATAAACATTCCACCCTTGATCAGTTTGAATTTTTTTAATTTTTTTTGAAAAATAGTTTAAATAGTTTGAAAATAGTTTAAATAATCAAAATGGTAAAAATAGTGTAAATGATTAAAATAGTTAAAAATATTTTAAATGGTTAAAATAGTTAAAATGGTTTATTATAAATTGTTTAAATATTAAAATGGTTTATATAGTAAAATAATTTGGAAAACCAAAATATTCTAAATATTTAAAGATCATAGATTTTAAACAAATTATATTAAAATAATTTTATTGAAAATAGCCTCAAAGTCAAACCGATTCAATTCCAATTTTCCAATTTAAATCAATTCCAATTTCCATTCAATCGATTCAATTTTGATTTTAATTCGAAACATTCCAATTCCAAACTAAAACCATTTCGATTTATCAATTCCAAGTTCGATTTCCAAAACATCGATCCAAAAATACTTAAATCAAATTTACCTTCAATACCCAATTTGAAATCCAAATCCTCAAATACAATTCAATTCTGAACTCAATTTCAAAACAATTCGATTTTCATAAATTCGATTTTAAAAATCAAATCATCTAAATAAATGTCAAATCAAAATTTTAAAATCATTTAATTTAACCAATCCGGTGTCCGTATATAATTTTCTATCTTATGGCCAAGTGATCAATTATTTCAATTTAATTTCAGGGATGGATATATATATCATTTCAATCCAAATTACAGTGTTATAGGTATATATAGTTTCAACCTATTTCTTAATTTATTCGAAATAATTCAATTTACAGTTTATTTACTATAAATAATATACAGGGTGATAATAAGATATATCAAAATAAATAAACATCCAAATCATCCAAAATATCAACCAATAGCATCCATCGCAATCAATCATCCAAACAGTCAATATAATTCACAACAATTTAATGTTTTTGAAATTGGGTGTTTTTTGGCAATTAAATTCCTATTCCATGTTTAACTGTCAATTTTAATTTCCAACGGTTAGTTCAGTAACAGTTTAGATGAAAATTAAATTTATCAAACAACAATCAATAAATTTATATCATTTCAAAATTTCAAATTTAAATAGCATAAAAATATTCTAGTACGTTGTGAGCGTTATAAAACACTCACCTTGATTTTCTGTTATCGCCGAGACGTTCCGGTTTGGAACTAAAACCGGATGACTCTCGATTTTTGCCCAAATTTCAACTATCTCCAAATCCATCCAAACTCCTTTCATTACAAAGCTCTCATCATCATATTACAATGCAAAAAGTTTCGTCCAATTTCGACCTAGCATGTAAGAGTCGCATGATTTTTAAGTTTACACGAATTTAATATTTTAATTTATAAACAAATCCAAATAAAATAAAATAAAAAGAAGCAACCCACTACCTATCTCAAACTAGCGCGCCTATAACTTCATCTTCCCCAAACTAATTCGCCTGAGCACGAAGAACAATTGTCGTGCATATATCACTGACAGGCCCAAGACTAGACGAATCCACCAATCGAAGCCACTACCGAGTCCCTCGCCACGAGTGCTTCGCTGTTGACCTAACGCTACCTCGCACGGCCCTACACAGCAAAATGCAATAGCTACTCACCTATGACAACTCCAAATGTCGCGCGACCCCTTTGAGAACCGCACGCCACCAAACTCTGCCTATAGATGCACCCTGCCTCGACAAGGCCAAAAATTATCTTCATTTCCCGATTCAACAAGCCAATCCCCTAGGAACTGCAACCCTAGTTCCTAAGACAGTTTGACCCTACTATCGACTATCTTCGACCTTAGCTGCACCTTCCAATACCCATATCAGATCGAATCCCATCCAAAAACTAGATTTTAGACACTGTTTGGTAATTTTCTGTTGAGTATATTGTGAGATCTCCATTTTACAGTTTTGATTTTTTTTCTTTTTTTCTACTGTAAAGGTTGTATGGGTTTTAAAAAGAAGACGGGAGGGAGGAATAGATGTTGCCATGTTTGAATGGGTCATCTACAGTGTTTTAAAGGGAAAGAAAAGGAGTTGATGTGAAAATATAGTTAATCGAATAAATATATATATTATTTAAATTTTCAAACCGTCTCGATTTCGTAACTCAAAATCTCGAACCCCTATCGAGGCATGCTGCTATGTATTTATAATGTTATACCTCTATTTGGAATGCCATGGAAAAGGTTTCGAGTCCTAATTCGATCGTATGGAGAAGATGACTTGTTGGACCTAATTTTTATATTGAATTTATTATATTTAGTTCAACACGTTTCTATACCGTACGACCAAACGATAACTCCAAACGTTATGAAATTTGAAATCTGATAATAATACACTATTACGGATCCAATAGAACTAGTTTCGTCGAAATCTGAGACTGTGACCCGGATCTCTATTTTAACGTCTCGATTATAATATAAAATTTTCAATTTATAATTATTCAGTTTTAAATCTAATTTTAAATGTTAACAATCTTAATTGTTGATTAAATAAAATTTAAATCAACTTCCCACATCAGTATTAAATTTAAATAATTTTAATTATTCAATAAATCACTATCTTCTGAAATATAAGTTGATGAACATACAAGATTTAACATTTTAAACGAATTCCAATTATCAAACAACTATTTCCATTTTACAATCATTCAATTCCCATTATTCAATTATTCAAATAATTCCCAATAATGAATTTAGACAATTTAGTTGTTCAATGTTCAACAAATTTCAATATTAGATTTTAAATGAATTTTAGTTATCAACCAATTACTTTATTTACATCCAATGAATTCAACATTTATTATTTAATTCAACTATTGATTGTAAACACATTCGATACACAGTATTACCTTTCAATACTTGTTATTACTTAAATCTTCAAAATTAGTTTATTTCAAAAATTTATTCAAGTTCATGTCCAATAACTTACTTTCAAAATCATTAAATTTTTATATTTAACCATTTTTATTTAATAATTACATTAAATTTAATAATTTAAAATAGCTAAATATACGGGTTGTTACAATCTCCCCCACTCAAAACTTTTCGTCCTCGAAAAGATGTTAGGTAAAGTATTTAACATTTAATCTATTTAAACATATAATCGACGCATAAAACATCAAGCCCATCAGAAAACTTTTACTACGCTTCCGCTATGCCACTCTGATCGACTTTTGGAATTTACAAGTTATTTATCAAAACAAGTTGTAAAATTTTTAAAACTTCAAAAAATTTCTAACACCTGAATTTACGGAAAATTTCGACAGAGTCTCCTTTGCGCGGCTCGATCGGAACAACTACAAAATTCCCCCACGGGTCCCAAACCAACAAAAGAAAAAAATCCAAGTGGATCAATCATAAAACCATCAAATCCAATAACAAAATAAACATGTACATTTTATCGGGCAATCCAAATTTTCTCGAGTTTTAATATCTGCATCTTATTTACCAATGGCATCCAATCATATAATTTAAAATCATTTTATATTTTCATTTTCAATTTCCAATATTTGTTTTACTTAAGCTCGTACGATGTACTATATCATCCGTATGCAATAGCAAATTTGATCGCTTACTCGATCACACAATTTCACTTCCAAACTAATATCGTTCACACGACTCTCTAGTGCGAACTCAGATCTGGTTCCTTGATCGGAAACCGTTATTCTCCTTTCATATACATATACTATGATAGAGAATTCCAGCATCGAATTAAAAATCCATATCCAGGGTTCGCCGTCGAGAATTGAGTGAAAAATTCTAACTCAGATCAATACAAATTATCTCGAAATTCTACGCTTGAATCTGGATCAAATCGTTATGCAAAAAAATATACATACAACTTACATATTAACTTTCAATAGATTTCTATACAATTCATTTATATTAAATTTCTTTTACCTACCTTTATTTCATTTGAAATCAATTATTCACAATCCATTATTCATATCCCTTATTTACTTAGTATACATCTCTTTACATAGCATATTCTTTAATACTATCATTTCTTAAACGTTATTCCATAGAATTTTCTTACCTAAGTTCATTTTAGACATTCTATACAATTTAATTAAATTCAATTTAATTTTTCTAGTTTATTCTTAGTTACACCCAATTCTTTTCATCCACATTCAATTTCAAAATTTCCTTTAATAACAGATTTATTTGTGAAATATTTTGTTAATCATCACTTTAGTTTATAATCATTCTATAAAAGTTATATATAAGAAGTTGGAATTTATCTAAGTTTATAATTATCTCAAAATTTATAAATTTTAATTTCATAATTTCTTTCCAAATTCATATTTAATTCTATAACCCGTTTACAAAGATATTATTGGATTCATTTGTCACTTTCTTGAGTTCCACTTACTTATTCCATTTACCCATCAATCATTACGTAATATACTCAATTAGTATACAACATTTATTATTACAACCAAATTTCCATTTATATACATTTTAATTCCCTTTTAAGTTTTTTTTACTTGTATACTATCCCATTACATATCCAAATCATCATTTTACTTTTTACATCTGGCAAGTCTTATTATATGTTTTTAGAATGCAATTTGATATTATACAAATTAATCTGATTCATTTTGCTTAATTAGGATGTTTACAATTTTAAATTGTTTAAATTTTCTTTACTTTCAATTTCTCTTTAAATTTTCTTAAAACATTTAGCTTAGATTTTCTTAATTCTCTTATTTTATAAGTTCTGGTTATTAAAATATTTCATTTCATCCAAATAATTTAAAGATTATTAATTAACAGAACTTAAAAAGTTAAATACTGGGTAAATTTCAAATCATTTGAAATAAGTATATATACTTATCTCTTATATATATCAAATCATACTTTTGGAGTTTAAACCAAAATCTGTTTGTCAAAATAATTTCATAGCAAAGCTTCTCAGATGTCTCCCCCACTTTGAGACTCGAAAATGAACGTCGATGATGTTGTGTAGTCATCATCGAAATTATTTTCCAGCGACAAAAGAGAGGAGTACTTAATTCAATTCTTATAAAATTTTATTTGAAAGCAATTTATATTTGTGTATACTTTTAAACAATACTAATATTATTTTCCAAACCTTGAAAATATTTTCCAGAAACATCGAAATTTAAATTTCTCAAATTCTAAATTTTTATATTCATTTTACTTGCAAATTATATTTTACAAATTCATTTATACAATTTTAACTTCTTACAATCATATAATAGCTAATAATTTAGGGATATTGACTAATCAATCAATAAACGATAATGATTAATATTATCATTCCTAACAACCTATTCACACTATATACATACCATAATAATTTTTGAAAATTAACCCTTTATATATAAAATACAATCAAGGTGAAATTATTTCATTTACCCCATTTCAAAACGATATTATGTTGAATTGTTCTGTTCAAGTGTTTAGAGATCCCTATCAGTAACGTTAATTACTCGTATTGGCCAGAATACATAAGCCACTCAACAAATCAACCAAGACAATATAAAACAATTTTTATATTCACTAACAAATGCGCGCTCATATCCATTAATACACTCAAACTCATTCTAGGGTGCTACTGTCCCTATCTCTAATGAGTTACCCCACAAAGCTAAGATTAACGCTAAACCTCGCTCTGTTACCAACTGTAACGACCCACCTTTTTGGATAGTTTAAATCTACAATAAACCACACATGTCAACCCAAACTATTCAAAAGGGGAGATTGTTAATGGGGTAAATAAGAAAATAAGAGAAAAGAAGAAGAAAACAAATGCAAAATCTCACAGCAGAAAGATCAAGTATAATAATTAAATAAACAGTTCATGAAGTTGTTTTTACTATACATTTGATTATAATCTATACAACATTTATCAGAGTTATATATACATTACGGATAAATAAATAATGCAGTAGACAACATGATGCATGGATAATAATAGTAGTAGTATACCAAATCTTCGTCTTCGTCTTCCAAAATGAACCTTCAACAAGCTGAAAAACATAGGACTGACCCGAGTGTAATGAAAAGAACAAAAAAATCGAGTCAGGACTAAAATATCCTTATGTAAGTCAAATCGATATCATATATAAAATATGAGTGTCACGGCGTCAGAGACGCTTATGGGTTCTTCACATCTCATATCCAGTATATATCGTGCGTGCAATAACTCAAGAGATATTACAGAATTTTTCCTCTCTTAAGGATCCATCAAGATACTTATATGTAGTAGAATACGCTACATATATATGTCTAATCAATAAAATAAATAATTTTCTTAGCGTTAAGGCTTTACATTAATCTCCCTTAACATGTTTTTAAGCATTGGCGTACAGTTTGCATTTGACACCATAGTAGCACGTCGGTAGTCAGGGATGCGCCGTGATACAACAACAGTATGTCGATACGCTATATTTTGATCAATGACAATGTGCTTCAACAAAAAGGAAGAGATATGTGCAAAGCTAAAGGAAGTACTATGAAGACCAAGGATATCATGAGTACTTATTATATATAGGTCTTAGTCATAGTTTTATTGTTAAAATCTATCCTCAAGAAACCTGCACAAACACAAAAAAACATAACATAACTTCATATTTTTAGTTAAGTGTTCATTGTGCATAATCTACCAGTTCAGTCGACTGAACATGATATTTCAGTCGACTGAACCTGTTACACAAATACAACATGCACAGTTTCAGTCGACTGAAATTCTCTGCTCAGTCGACTGAATTTGAACCTGCGAATTTTTAATGAAGAGACACCTTCTTCTTCCCAAGAGTTGCAACCATTCTCCAATGGTAATGGATGCATCTCTTGCCTGAATCTTTTGCAAATAGATACACCTCTTCTACACCTATAAAAACATGTTTCTATCATTTGCAAATTACCAATTCTAATTGCTTTAATATATCTATTATCTTGATCATATTTTTCAGATTATTCAAGTTTTCAAAAAGCATTCACAATCCACTTCAATTGCTTGAATCTCTGATTTATCTTAAATACTTTTTGATTCATAGCAATTTATATTTCCTAAATCTTCGTAAACACATTTCATATTCTTGAGGATAGAATTATAGGAAATTTGTACTCTATTAGACTCATTAGTGTTATCGAGAACACAACAAGTCAGAAATACTCTTTGTACCTAGTTGAAGTCCTCTTCGGTAGTTGAGGCAAGAAATCCCGTTCGGTTGTTCGGGTAAGTTGTAAATCTATTCCTCCGGGTTAAGTGAGGGTTGTTAGTTAGAATTCCTAAGAGGAGCTTAGGGACTGGACGTGGGACAAGAGGTCCGAACCATTATAAAGTCTTGGTGTCTACTTTACTTATTGTTTATTGTTATTTACCTATGTCATTCCACAATTCCATATTATACGATCCTACTGCATAGCTTCTTTCACAGTAAACCAAAATCGTATAGGTCTCATACAGGGATAAAAGTATGACAACGCACATAAGGCAATGCCCAAGGTATGTACTACCAGTTCGGGTCGTAGGGCTGGTGGTAACGCATCATAGCCATGACCGCCTACCGCGTCCATCCATCCTATAACGAGTCAAAGGAAGGCTAATCAAGGTACACCAATCGAAACCAACAATAAGAGTAATAATATGGACCTAGTCCAAGAGAATCGAAGAACGGACGTCCAGTCGGGGTAATTAGCCCACTTGGCCCTGTCAATCCATCCTGTTTTAGTCATTTCAAATTGGCACAAGTGCCGGGGTCTATCCATCATCGTTATCTTTCTTCAAATCCAACAATCGCCGCCAAATCCAACCACTTCGTTTTGGGTCATTACTCCACATACACGGTTGTTGAAATGGTTCCAGTATCGACATAAAGTACACTCATATCCGGCCCCGGTCACTTTAACAACCAAACGTCATTTTTCACACCGGTTGATACTTTTACATTTCGAAAACAGTTCGTACTTGATATCAAAATATCATATGCGCTTCAAAATCAAATCCATTTCGAAATCATCATATTTACTCAAAATATACTATTTCAGTTTAAAATCATTTCGCCTTAATATCTCGATTTCGCTTCCAAAATGGTTTCGATTTCAATTTATGTTATAACTTCAATTTAACCCAATCCGTATTTAAATCCACGATTTAAAAATAAACATTCCACCCTTGATCAGTTTGAATTTTTTTTTGAAAAATAGTTTGAAAATAGTTTAAATAATTAAAATGGTAAAAATAGCATAAATGATTAAGATAGCTAAAAATATTTAAAATGGTTAAAATAGTTTAAATGGTTAAAATAGTTTATTATAAAATTGTTTAAATATTAAAATGGTTTATATAGTAAAATAATTTGAAAAACAAAAATAATCTAAATATTTAAAGAATATAGGTCTTATACAGTTTATATTAAAATAATTTTATTGAAAATAGCCATAAAGTCAAACCGATTCAATTCTAGTTTTCCAGTTCAAATCAATTCCAATTTCCATTCAATCGATTCGATTTTGATTTCAATTCAAAACCAGTCGAATTCAAAACTAAAACCATTTCGATTTATCAATTCCGAGTTCGATTTCCAAAACATCGATCCAAAAATACTTATATCAAATTTACCTTCAATACCCAATTTGAAATCCAAATCCTCAAATACAATGCAATTTCGAACTCAATTTCAAAACAGTTCGATTTTTATAAATTCGATTTTAAAATCAAATCATCTAATTAAATTTCAAATCAAAATTTTAAAAACAATTAATTTAACAAATCCGGTGTCCGTATATAATTTTCTATCCTATGGACAAATGATCAATTATTTCAATTTAATTTCAAGGATCGATATATATCATTTCAATCCAAATTACAATGTCATAGGTATATATCATTTCAACGTAATTCTTAATTTAGTTGAAATAATTCAATTTACAGTTTATTTACTGTAAATAATATAAAGGGTGATAATATGATATATCAGAACAAATAAACATCCAAATCATCCAAAATATCAACCAATGGCATCATCGCAATCAATCATCCAAACAGTCAATATAATTCACAACAATTTAATGTTATTAAAATCGGGTGTTTTATTGGCAATTAAATTCCTATTCCAAATTTAACCGTCAATTTTAATTTCCAACAGTTAGTTCAGTGACAGTTTAGATGACAATTAAATTTATCAAACAACAATCAATAAATTTATATCATTTCACAATTTCGAATTTAACTAGCATAAAAATACTCTAGTACGTTTTGAGCATTATAAAACACTTACCTTGATTTTCTGTTGTCGCCGAGACAGTTCGGTTTTGAACTAAAACCGAACGACTCCCGATTTTAGCCCAAATTTCGTCGTCTACCTCCAAATTCGTCCAAACCCCCTTCATTACAAAGCACTCATCATCATGATTGCAATGCAAAAAAATTCATCCAATTTCAACCTCGCATGTAATAATTACATGATTTTTAAGTTTACACAAATTTAATATTTTAAATTATAAACAAATCCAAATAAAATAAAATAAAATAAAATAAAATAAAATAAAATAAAATAAAATAAAAATAAATAGCCCACTTCCTATCTTAAACCCGGCCCGCATATAACTTCATCTTCCCCGAACTAATTCGCCTGAGCATGAAGAACAACTGCCGTGCATATATCACTGACACGGCCCAAGACTAGACGAATCCACCAATCGAAGCCACCACCGAGTCCGTTGCCTCGAGTGCTTCACTCTCGACCAAACGCCGCCTCACCCGGCCCTACACAGCAAAACTCGATAGCTACTCACCCATGATGACTCCAAATGTCGCACAACCCCACTGAGAACCGCACGCCACCAAATTCTACCCATAAGTGCGCCCAGTCTCGACAAGTCCAAAAATCATCTCTCCCGATTCGACAAGCCATTCCCTTAGGAACTACAACCCTAGTTCCTAAGACAGTTCGACCCCACCATCGAGTATCCCCAACCTTAACTGCACCTCCCAATACCCATATCAGATCAAAGCCCATCCAAAAACTAGATTTCAAAAACTTGTTTGGTAATTTTATGTTGAGTATTTTGTGAGATCTCCATTTTTACGGTTTTGATTTTTTTATTTTTTCTACTGTAAAGGTTACGTGGGTTTTAGAAAAGATGAAGGGAGGGAAGAAAAGATGTTGCCGTGTTTGAATAGGTCATCTACAGTGTTTTGAAGGGAAAGAAAAGGGGCTGTTGTGAAAATATAGCCAATCTAATAAATATATATATATATTATTTAAATTTTCAAACCGTCTCGATTTCGTAACCCAAAATCTTGTACTCCTATCGAGGTATACCGCTAGGCGTTTATAATGTTATACCCCTATTCCAAATGCCATGGAAAAGATTCCGAGTCCTGATTCAATCATTTGGATAAGATAGCTTCTTGGACCTAATTTTTATATTGAATTTTCGATATTTAGTTCAACGCGTTTCTATAACGTACGACCAAACGAAAACTCCAAACGTTACGAAATTTGAAATCCGACAATAATACACCATTACGGATCCAATGGAACTAGTTTCATCGAAATCCGAGACTGTGTCCTGGATCACTATTTTAACGTCTCGATTATAATATAAAATTTTCAATTTCTAATTATTCGGTTTTAAATCCAATTTTAAATGTTAACAATCTTTATTGTTGTTTAAATAAAATTTAAATCAACTTCCCACATCATTTTCAATCATATTAAATTCAGAATTCAGTTATTCAAATAATTGTAATGTTAATTTAAATAATTTTGATTATTCAGTAAATCACTATCTTTTGAAATATAAGTTGATGAACCTACAAGCTTTAACTTTTAAAATGAATTCCAATTATCGAACAAATATTTCCATTTTACATTCATTCAATTATTCAAATAATCCTCAATACTGAATTTAAACAATTTAGTTGTTCAATGTTCAACAAATTTCAATATTGGATTTTAAATGAATTTCAGTTATCAATCAATTACTTTATTTACATCCAATGAATTCAACATTTATTATTTAACTCAACTATTGAATGTAAACACATTCGACACATAGCATTACCTTTCAATACTTGTTATTACTTAAATCTTCGAAACTAGTTTATTTCAAAATTTTATTCAAGTTCACGTCCAATAACTTACATTCAAAATCATTAAAAATTTATTTTAGCCATTTTTATTTAATAATCACATTAAATTTAATAATTTAAAATAGCTAAAAATACGGGTCATTACAAAACCCCAAGATTTCTGAAATGTTAACACATTAATTGGTGTTTTAAATTTTAAATTTAACATTGTGAATTATCTTAAATTAAAAAATTTCAAACATTAATAACTTTTCCATTTTAGCTTTGATTACAAAACTTTATATATTAAAGTTAATTAGAAAGTCCCATGGACCCAATGGTGTAACTTCCATTGCCAAATTCCGACATTTACAAAATTTCCATTTTTAATCTTATTAATTAATTAATTTCTTATTAATATTTACAGGGTATTACATTCCCCCCTCACCCCATCCCCCCCACTTAAAAAGGATTTCATCTTCGAAATCGAGGCAGATAGTGTAGCGTACACTCAACATCCATGTTATACAACCACATTATCTACATAACCATCTACTCAATCAAAAATGCAATGTGATTATGTATGCAAATATACTATAGGTGAGCACAGTCCTAGCATAAATGCAAGATCGTAACATATGGGAATGTATGCAAGCATCCTAAATATGCATAATGTGCTATATGATTGCGAAAATGACAGGAAAAAATATGGCAACCATCATCTACCATCCAATCTAGCAACCACGATGCAACCAAAAATCTAAATTTTGGAGATAGAGAGTTTACCAGAGGAAAGCTCAGGATGAGAAGTCGTCATCTTTTCTTCAGTTTCCCATGTGCTTTCTACCGGATTAATCGTTGTACTCATACCAACGTAATTTTGTTGTTGTGGAGCTTTAGTTCTATGCTGCATTATGAGTGTGGTGACATAGGTGACTATTGACTTCGTCTCATTATCTGCTAACTGATCAGGCTATGCTATAGTAGTGGCATCATGAAGGCATCTCCTTAAGTGCAAAACATAAAAGAAGTCATGGACTCCCACTAACTTATCTGGTAGCTCTACTCGATATGCAAGTTTCCCCACCCTTTCTAAAATTGGGAAAGCCCCAACAAACCTCGGAGCCAACTTCCCTAGTGTACCAAACCTCATAACCTTTCTAAGAGGGAAAACCTTAACAAATACCATATATCCTACCGCAAACTTCAATTCCTTCACTTGCTTGTTGGCATAGGACTTTTGACGATGCTGTATGGCCTTCATTCGCTATCTAAACATCTTTATATTTTCTGGGGTCTCGAGGATCAAATCCGGTACAAGTATAATTTTTTCAATGGTTTACCACCAAAATTAGGCGATTTGCATGGCTTCCTGTAAAGAGCTTCGAAGGGTGCCATGCCAATCGTCGCTTGGTAACTATTATTGTATGTGAATTCTACTAATAGTAAATGTTCCTTCTAATGTCCTTTGAGATCCTTGATGCAAGCTCTTAAAAAATCTTCGAAAGACCTATTCACCATTTTTGTTTAACCACCGGTCTATGGGTGATAAGTAGTGCTAAGATTCCACATCATTCCTAAAGTCGATTTCAAACTCCTCCAAAATTTGCTAGTGGACAAGGGGTCTCTATCACTAACAATGCTGACTGAAACACTATGCAACTGTACCACCTCTTTAATATAAATTTAAGCTAGAGATGCTACAGTTATATTACTCCTGATTGGAATAAAGTGGAAACTTTGGCGGGTCTATCCATTATAATCTAAAAATATTCATTGTCTCTTCGACTTCTAGGCAACCCATCTATAAAGTCCATCGATATATGCTCCAATTTCCAAGTTAGTACCTCTAATGGTAACAATAGTCCTTCGGGCTTCCTTTGTTCTGGCTTTATCTTTTGTCAAGTTAAGAACCTAGAAACAAATTCCAATACCCTATTCATCATCCTTGGCCAATAGAAAATTCGCTTCCTATCCTTATACATTTTATCTCCTCCGGGGTGAATGGTCATCCGAGAATAATGATGCCCGGGAAAAACATCTTCCAAAACATCCTCAGCCATAGGAACATAAAGGCGTCCATCTCTCTTTAAACATCCACTTTTGTCAACTGCATATGTACCGACATGTGGGAAATTGTCTCCCGTACTCAACTTGTCCTAAATATATACTATTATTGCATCTCTCTTCTGTTAATGCCCGAAGCAGTCCATCAATGATAGCGTAACCTCCATTGCTGCCAAATAGCCTAGAGTAGGTTCAGTTAGTGGCTGGAAATTGATATTCAAGAGGAGCATTAGCTGCCTTCACTCATATATAGTACCTAGATTCTCATGTCTTCAGCTAATGGTGTCAACAACAACATTCCCTTTTCTAAGGGTATATTGTATCCAAAAGTCATATTATGTTATAGACTCCATGCATCTCTGCTGCCTAAGATTCAAATCTTTTTGGAAGAACATGTATTTAAGGGATTTGTGGCCGGTGAATAACTCATACCTCTTTCCCAAAAGATAGTGCCTCCACATCTTTAAGGAAAAGATGATAGTCGCTAATTAGTTGTGATTTGGGTATCTCTTCTCATGGTCCTTAAACTGCTTGCTTGCATAGGCTATCACCCTTCCTTCTTATATAAGAGTAACTCCTAAACCCAAATCACATGCGTTGGTGTAAAAGGTGAAAGGCTTTGTCTTATCCAAAACGGTGAGTATTGATGCACTAGTCAACAACTTTGTTTCAAATGCTTCCATGCATTTCTCATCCCATGCAAAAATTAGATTTTTCTTGGTCAAACGAGTTAGTAGGACTTCTATCTTGGCATATTCCTTGATCAACTTCCTATAGTAACCCACCAATTCAAGTTAAATCCTAATTTCGGCGGCATTCTTTGGAATCTTCCATTCTCGAACAGCTTCCATCTTGGTGGGGTCTATGGATAATCCCTTCCCACAAACAATATGACCTAGGAATTGTTAACTGGGATTTTAACCCAGCAGAATTCAACAAGAATTAGAACATCCAAACAAAGCCAGAACGACTTGAAACTTGAACAAGGCATCTGAAAGAACAAGCTAATGGAACTTAAGAGAAATAAGCCAAAAACCCACTAAGTAGACGGATCGCTAGCGATCCATCATTCATGGATCGCTAGTGATCCAAAAGAAAGCATTGCGAGTTGTCAAAGCCTCTTGCATCATGAACTGCTACCTCTTCTAGGAATACTTTCCAAGTTTCATAGCATTCCAAGCAGCGTAGTTCAAGAAGTAAAGACTCATCTGATTCAAGTTGTTTACCCGCTTTTTGACCAAAGCATCAAACTTAAAACGGACCTAAAGAATTCATATGGAGTCGGATTAACTTGAATTTTTAGGAGAAGACTTAGAAGACATAAATGAAGGCACACCAAAAATGAGGTTGATTAGATAAGGCTTGAGAGGTCCTAAGCGACCTAACTAGATGGATTGCTAGCGACCCATGTAGATGAGACCTACCACTTAAAAAAAATTTGGTAGGTCCTTGACACCCTCTAGAGCGTACCTACAAAGCTTGGTCTGATCTAGTTAAGTTTTGAGCAAGTTATGAATGATTCTTCTAGACCAGATGACTCATGAAGACGGAAGATCAAACAAAATCCAACGACTTGATATTTGGACAAGGCACTTAAATAGAAGATAGAAAGACAACCAAACTAAGATCATTCAAAAATATGCTAAGTGGATGGATTGCTAGGGATCCATCTCATATGGATATCTAGCGATCCATCCCCTATGGATAGCCAACGATCCATCAAGATAGGTCAGATTGCCCTTAAACTTTCCAAGCTCCTTCATAGCACTAAGTAAAGGCTTCTGATAGAAAAATATGCTAAGTTGATGGATAGCTAGTGATCCATCCCCTATGTATAGCTAGCGATCCATAGAAATGACTAAGATTGATTTAAGATTTTCGATGATGACTTTGCATAAAAACTTGACTCTTCTGCAGTTAAACTTCTAGCCCAAGTGCTCTCTAATCCCTATAAATACAATCCTACCTGCAATGTATACAGGATCTTCTAGACCGACTCCTGAAGCTTTGTAGAAACTATTCTTCAATCTTCTCCTTTTATATAACAGTCATCAAAAAGATTCACTATGATTCTCCAGTGAAATCTAACACTGGTGACTTGATCTAACTTACAAGATCCAATCAAATTGTAATCAGATTCAACTTGTAATCGCAATCAGTCAATAACAAAAGTTATAAAGTAGACGTAGGCTTCGTTAAAGGCCAAACCATTATAAAAATCTCTTGTCGTTTTACTTTATCTGCAAGTTATTATTCCTTATTTCTATTTTATTTTTCTTAGTAAACAGGGCTGGTGCTTTCACACTCAATCTTGGGTGTTGATCCGTTTTTTGGGTTAACATTTTGGTGCTTCCACTGAGAACTCAACTTAGGTTTAGATCTAGCTATCTACTTTGGATCAAATAGGTTCAGAAGTTAGATCCTCAATCTCTGCATAGAAGATTTGCTGTTGAGAATCAATGCCATCAGGAAGAAAGAGAACTACCTTCGGAAGATCCATAGGAGCTACCATTGCTGGAGAAGAAACAAACCGTCAAAAAGTTGAAGTCAACGATCCAAACAATCTGCTGTTAAGAGCCAACTTTGGAGATTAGGTTCCAGGATCGTCCACATATCATGAAGTTGTGACTAAGGGAGAATTGAACAAGATAGTTGATGAAATTAATCATAAAATAGCAAACAGTCAAAAGGCTCTTATGGAAAAAATAGATGCTCTCTTAATGCTCCGATCACTAACTACTCCCAGAAGTGCATTCTTCTATTTCTGGCTTGAATGGAAGAAACAGAAGGCAAAAGCAAAAGGAAGCAATGGGCGGAGCTCTAAGAATCATAACGGAAGAAAACGTTAACACTTCACCCACTACAAAAGCACTTGCTACAAACTTGAACCTAAGGCTGAGAACCCCATAGAAGGATATAACGATGACTCTCCCAGCTCTGAAGATGAGAAACGATTTGAGGAAGATAATTGGATGAAAATGCCAACGCGCAAAATGGTAGAAGTAGCTCTAAAACCCATGCCACAGCATAGTAACAAGCAATGGACGAGGGACTGCTACTCAAACTATACTCCTAGAGGTAGGAGAACCAAGAAGATATGATGCAAACCGAGATTGATTACAAGGCCAAGCTCCCATTGTACATTGTGACCACTCCCAACTGACTAGTTTCCAATCCCATCATGGAGCTCCCATCCTTGAATCACGAATGATCATCGTCGAAAATCATCAAAAATGGTCAAAATGGTCGTTGAAAAACTCACTTCGGGGTTGAGTTGTAGTCGAACTCAGGTGATCGCCTATTTGACTCGAAGCATATTTTTGAAGTCCTTACTCAAAGTCAAACTCGGGTGATCACCCATTTGACTTGAAGTAAACCTAGGAAATTCTGGCCTGAAATCAAACTCTAGTAAAACCAAGATTTTCTCCAAGCAAACTTGCAAATGGCTCCAAGCGACATTTGTCACCAACCCAGCATTTCAAATCCTGTGACTCTAAGCGAACCTTGTCCTGACTCCAAGCAAATGGAAAATTTTCTCGGCTCGGACTGCAAGTAAAATACCACAGATCCATCAATGTCAATCCATCTTATCTTGCCCATAACTCGAACATGCGAACTCCAAATGCGTTGAAATTTGGAATGCAACATTATGGGGCCTTCTTTTTCACCCCAGGCCGATCTCATCTAGTTTGAAAATTTTTAGGGATCGTCACTGATCCATGACCCTATCGTAAGTGATTTGTCATTCAATTGGCATTTCCAATCATTCAAGCACGAGACAATCATGCATATATCACTCTCAACCATTATAAATAGCCGTAACTTGGAAATGGACTGGTCTGACAACGATTAGAGCATCTTCCCCAATTGAAACCCATTCACCAAAGTCGTTCAACATGCAGAATATCCAAAGAAGTTTATCATTCCAACTATACCTTTTTACTACGTACCACTGATTTGAAATTGCTTTTTTACAGGTATGATTAGCATATGGACGAAGCGAGGGCGACGGATGCATTCTACTACAAAGCCCTCAGCAATCATTAAAAGGTGAAACAACCTACTACCCTAGAAGAATTCTATGGGAAGGAAAACGGGTTCTAAAGACTAGAAGTAGTGCAATTGAAAGAAGGCAAACCCAGCAATTTGCCAAAGAACATACCAAACGATGAGGGAGCTACAGGACCTCAGGAACCTTCTGCCCAAGCATGGCTACTAAGACCCATTAGAAAATCGCTCCAGCTAACTAACGAAATTAGACGAAAGGATGATTAACAAATAACACACTAGCTAGTTAGAAACTAAGGAATGGGGCGACAACCTAAAGCGATGCCTTCTCATCCATCCTTGTCTACTTTCCTTTTCCAAATGAGCCGCACCAGGACACTTGGGGCATTGCAGACAGCACGGCGAAAGAAATGCTTTTATGCCCTTGACGAGTCATGTCAATCCCCCTTCTGAGAACCAGCATTGCTTTGGTAGCATCGAGAAGTCTTGTCAAAAGGATCGTTGAACAAACAAATCCAACCCCTTGGTCTCTAGGAATCGATAAAACTGTGTTTCGATGAGCTGAATCTCAAAAGTTCCTCTTGTAGTTGTTGAATCATCGCTTTAATGACGTTGGGCCCTCGGATAAACGACCCAGAACCCTTCTTGAAGTTGATGAATTATCTTTCCAAGGCCGTCTGATCGTCGAACATCCGACCAAAATTTCTCTTGAAGTCGATGAATCATTGCTTTAAGACCGTCGGCCATCGGACACACGACCCAAAACTCTTCTTAGAGTCGATGAATTATCTCTCTAAGGCCATCTAGTCATCAGACAATCGCCCAAAATTCCTGCAAAATCAATAAATTATCATTCCATGGCCCTCTAGTCGACGGAAATCCAACCACAAAAACTCCTTTACAAACTAAGGTGTCATGAAGGTCTTCCATGAACTAAAGCATTGTAAAGGCGAACCGACAGATCAGCGGTCATCTGATCCAAAAAACCCTTCATGAACGTGAAGGTCTTTTATGAACTAAAGCATCATGAAGGTGAACTGATACATCAGTGGCCATCTGGTCTAAAAAATCCTTCACGAACATAAAGGTCTTTCATGATCTAAAGCATCATGAAGGCAAACCGGTAGATCAACAGTCATCTGATCAAAATATCCCTTCGTGAACGTGAAGGTCTTTCATGAACTAAAGCATCGTAAAGGCGAACCGGTAAATCAGCAGTCATTTGATCCAAAAAAAACCTTTGCGAACATGAAAGTCATTCATGAACTAAAGCATCTTGAAGGTAAACAAGTGGATCAACGGTCATCTGATCCAAAAAAACGTTTACGAATGGGATGGTCTTTCATGAATTAAAGCATGTAAAGGTGAACCGGTAGATTAGCGAAATTTATGTATGATTGATATCCAAAGTTGAACTGCAAGATCAGCAGTCAACTGATCCAGAGCCTTCTGAAGTCATGCTCCGAGGCCATAAATTGAAAACCATATCAGTCACTATACATAATTAACGGAATCACTTCCAACGATCGATGAAACAAACAGCGCTGAACTCCAGAGCTTCAAAGTCTCTCAAAGGAACTATGCCAAACTGAACCAACTTTGTGGTTAATTAGAGGCTGACTCGCATCAAGCCAAGACTTAGAACTTGGGAGAACCGCACCTACTGCATTGGGGGCATCCAGACGAGTTGTGGAGAGACCCTGGGTATAGTTCGAGTGTGCCAATAGCCTTATGGCATGGGGGCACCGCATATACTTGAATATCCATAAGGAAGGCCAAGACTAATCGTATCACAGTTCTGTTATGCCTGATAAAAAAATTATGGCATTTTGACAACTACGGACTTAACGACCTAGCTAGCGCAACAAACGAAATAGAAGCATAATACTTGCTTACTTCTTCTCAACTCCTCCTTTACCACCCTTAGTGACTAGTTCCATTTTCCTTTTAAACTGTATGCTAGTGAAGACCAATTCTCTAAAAGAAATTCGAACCAAAAACTGAGAGTTTTGCTCCAAAAACCCATAAGCACTTTCTTTATAACCATCTCCATGTAGTCAGTTGTAGATCTCTCCACTATGGCAACCTAATCTGTTTAGCTGTGCACATCTTCTTGAAATATGGGAGGATCGTCTAAGCCACGGTTACCTGATCCAAAAACCAATTATCTCTTAGAACTGACGAAATCGCGTTCCAGCGAAGTCAAATCGGCAGATTGGTGGGAAAACACGATCCTTACCTTCTAAGAATTAGCATCGCTCCTTCAGCACCGGGAGGCCTAAACTATTGTGTGCATTTCGTATGCCTTGCACTCTCGAAAGCCGTGCAATTCGTAAGCATCACACTTCGAAAGTCGTGAACTCTCAAAAGTTGTGCATCTCATAAGCCACGAAGCACTGCTTGATGTTGCTCCCGCATCATCAGTAAACCGTTAAAATTTTCTAAGTACTGGTGTTGTCCCAAAAATCCAAGAAACTTGTCTATTGCAGGATTAACAGGGATCAACTCCTGCTACTCGAAAGAACTGACATTGCTCCGATAATGCCACAAATTCACAAACCAAGAAATCGACAAAGAAATCTGATCTTTGACCAAAGTCAATGTACAAAATCTCTAAATTCAAGACATCCATGTCACGAATTCCGAGAGATAGGAGCTGCAATGTACCTTTGACTAGGGGCATCCAGGGAGTCGCCCAAAACATCAAGTCTCGCGTCAATTGTTCAGAATAATCATCCCTATGGACTGAGGGGCACATAACACATTAACACTTAGTCAGGACAGAAAATTGCTCCAACTTCAACAAAAGGAGGAACTTACCGTGGTCTAAAGATAGATGATGATGGAAGGCATTTATAGAATCAAATCATGAACGAACAAGTTTCCAAAGATAGAAGCAGGTGATCGAATGAGGTTTCAAACCCTAGCTTGAAGAACCAGCTATTATCTAAAGACCGACAACGACAAGGAGAGAATGCTCGAAATGGAGCAGCTAAACCATTGATTCTCGAAGATTGGAACCAATGAATAAGGTTGATATCTGCAATAATGCTATTAGCCCAATATAATGCATATAACTTGAAACAAGCAAGGTTAAGTGTCCCAGATTCTAGACAATCACTACCGAACTCTATCGGTCCGTGATCAGGATAGGAATGAGCGCAATCGTACCAGGGGGCAGTGTGATGACTTGCTCCATAATTTCTAATTTTCTATATGAACCTAGGCTTTGACACCTAGAAATGAAGGGTTCCTCCTAGAAATGAAGTGTTCCACAGATAAAAGTCAGATCATTACAAAAACCGATTCGAGGAAATCCGATTTTTTGTGAATAAGAATAAACATGGATGTTTAAGAAACAACCCTACATTTCCAAGGGTAACACTTGACGGTGATAAACAAGGCTAGGCAACGAAAACACTTGGGACTCCCATCCTTCTAGAATATGGTGTCCCAAAGTTAAGCAAAATTGAGAAAAACAGCCACATTGGGTTGAAAGGGATCTACTCAACTATACAAGATTGGATGAATGATTCAATCCTAACCAACATGACTTTAATATTGCCCGAAGACAGGTAGCACTAAGAAAAGACTTCTACAATCCAATCATCGAAGTGCAAGTTTTTGAAGACCGAAACTAGTAGCCACCTGGATTAAAAGTCTTGCCCACCTGGATTAAAAGCCTTGCCAAGCAACGCTAAGGTCGTTTCTCATTTCCTAAGTACAAGTATTGCCCAGTAACTTCGAGAAACTTTCTATTTTATAAGTATCGGTGTTTCGCTAAGAAGCCATATATTTCCTAAGTACCGACATTGCCCCAGCAATGCCAGAAAATTTTCTATTCACTATGTATCGGTGTTGCCTCAACAACGCTAGGAAAAATTTAATCTACAGGTTCGATGAGAAACATTCATCGTAGTAAACCATCAATGCACTAGCTTCCGAAGATAAAAGTTGTTCCTCAACCGAGATTCTACATTTGTCTTTAGAAAGCTCTCATTGCCTGAAAATTTGCACCAACAAGAATACATAACCTCTCATAGGTCAGTCGGATGGTTCGACCTTTCATCATAGGAATCGACCACTACACAGGAATAAAGCAAGGCCAAAAGGATATCTCAAGATTGAATTGCTCGTGTGCTAATTTCTAGGGATGAAAGCTGGTGCACAATCGAATTTCTTGAATTCAACTTAGAATGGATTTAGATACAACAAAAAGATAGCCAGCCTCAAGGAAAGGTATCTTGGAGCCAAGCAGCTAGGTTATTAATTCCCGAAGGCAGAAATTAGTGTATGAACAGAACTACCGTGACAATAACAATCAAGCAAAGCATGCACAACAAAGGACATGTATGGAAAATCATGGAAGGTCAGAACTAAAACCATCGGACTTCCTTAATCCTAGAATAAGACTAAGAGCCAGACTAGGGACAATTGAATATTTTGCCCCAAACCTCTCCATCTCTCAGAATCGCCTAAATGCAGGCATTCGAAATAGCTAGTCCCTCAAGCAGGGATAGACACGCAGATACTTGATTAAAAGACATGTTGCAAAGTCCAAACATGAATAACCATGAGGTTGGTTAGACAACGGTTCTGTATCACAAAACAGAGCATTCTGGCAACAAAATCGCCAACAAAGAAAATAAAGGATTTAATGTTCAGAAATCAATTGTCCCTCGCAGTTTGGCGATGACAAAAAGGATCAATGACTTACTTATGGTCCAACTAGATCATTTGGTTCCAACTTGAAGGAATATGCCACTGCCCGAAGTTTGGTGATGCTAAGAAGAATTCCCTAGAATGAAACTATCAATACATTGGATTTCAGAAACAGAAGAAAGAGTTTGATTGAATTTTCAGCCCTACCTTCTGGCATCTCATGATATCTGAAAATTCACAACATCAAGAAAAAGTCCACAGAGTTGAGTCATCCGCGCATGAGTTTCTAGAGATAGAAAATGATATATGATTAGAGTCTCTACACTGGACTTGGAAGAATTCACTCTAGCAAAAGGTGACGGCGACGCGTCTTTCCAACACATATACCCAGATTGACATTGGATGACGACATTAATGTGGAGGAATTCGGTTACAATCAGGAAATAGACATCATTGAAAAAATCTGAGTTTGGAATCAAGCAGCAAAGTCCCTAGTTCCTGCAGATAGGAGCTATCGTGTGAATCAAACTAGGGTAGCCGAACGTATTGTCCAAAAGACCTAGTCTCCCAAAAACATATAAAAGATTTAGTATTCAGAGAATTTGCCCCATGGAATAGGGCAGATACACCAACACTTTGTTGAAATGAACTCAATTGGGCAAAAGTAAGGATAAGCTACAGAACTGGCTAGACCAAGCTACCTCATGACTCTGAACAAAATTATGAAATAGAATATGCCAAAATGATCACAGAAGTATTACTTACATGTATAGAATTATAGTAAACGAGTATGCTGCACATGAACACAAGAGGTGCAACGGCGGGAAAAAGCAATGCTCGGAATCGAGAAATTAAACCTATCGTCCCCAGAGACAGAGATTGGTATGCAAGTTGAATTCCAAAAAACACAAAGGATAATCGTAATCAAACAAGTCATGCACTAGTTTCTGAAAATTGAAATTGTGTCTGATCGAACTTCAACTACAACTCCAGAAGAGCAGTTGTGCCTTGTAATTTAAATATAATCAATTGTCCTAATATGGTAGGAATAATAAGAAAAGCCTAAGTTGCAAAGGACCTAGCTTTGGAGGAGTGGAAGTCCCTCGGCCAGACCAAAGATTGGATGACCGTAAAGTCATTTTCAACAATAAAATTTGGCATTCAACCCTGTCGGGTTCCGGGCGTTGATCGGGGCAGATGCAGTGTGTTATCTGCATGAGAAGAGTCCAGTATTTAGAATATTGATGTTATCCTTCCTTTTGGTCAAGGCCAGGATATCAACAAATGGGCTAAAAAGGATGGAAACTAGTATTAGAGATCGATTGGGAACAAGGCTATGATCGATATCGTCAAAATTTGACCGAGCTCCAATCAAGACGGGATTGATTGGGAATGGTGAACAAGGCTAGTAAATGCTACATTTCAAACTTCAAGTCAAGCGGAATTCATATGCTCAAGATATGATCGATGCAAATCAGGAAATTTGTATCCATCAGATCACCATCTTCGTATCAGTTTCTTTCGAATCGATGAAGGAAAACTAACACTGTTCGTATTCATCAAGAATGCCCTACTTCGTATCAGTCTGAGCTCATCCTACTTCGCATCCATCATCACCCGCTAATTCGTATCCATGGGAAATTGTCACTTCGTGTCGATCCACCCATTCACGTATTTCGGATGGATCGGCCATTGATCAGTATGAAGAACACATGATGGATCGATACGAATGTCATCCCTTTTCGATCAATATGAAAAGGATATTGAATCATCGATATGAAATAAGCATTCTAGGATCGATATGAAGAATGGAGTACATCAAGTCAATACGAACTAGACTGTGTTCGAGAGGAAGACTCGGTCACTCGACGTAAAAAGTGGATCGATCCTAAAGATAGCGCTGCATCACCTAGCAAGCATGTTCCTGGGAGCGATGCGAATGGATCGATTCGAATGAACCGATACGAATTGGTTAACACATTGGAAATCCGTACTTGCTTCGATCATCTCTCACAATCTACAAGTCCAAATGCTACAAAATTTTCACAGAAGCTTGTGTACAACCCAAAGAATGTCCATGCTTGATCTCGACTCGATTGGGCATGATCTTGATGATTAGAATTCCATTCGTATCGATCATGGATCGACTCGAAATCACTCGAGATCGATCACGTAGGCCCACCCACGTGAGGGGAGTCCTCCGAGATCTGGGTGGGATATTTGTAGCTTGCACCTATAAATAGCAATCCAAGAGCTTCAGAAAAAGGGATCTTCTTCTGGTTCTTTTACACTGTTATTCTGCTGAACTCCATTGTAACTCAATTATTATCAATTGTACTTTTGTAACCAACGAGTGATAATCAATAAAACAACAACTCTTCAAAGTGGACGTAGGCTGGAGATAGCCGAACCACTATAAACCTTGTGTCTTTACTGCATTCCTTTTAATTTTCTGAGTGTTCTTCATATTTATTTTCTCTACACATTTGCTATCTGTGATCTGTGATTGTAAACGGGTTATTTAATCAACAATTGAGTGTCTGTGACCAATTTTGGCGCAAACATTTTGGTGCTTTTAGTGAGAAGGCTAGAACTCAGGGAACCTACAGCTTGGACTTTGGATTTGAAGACGTAAAGACTTGGATATGGAAAGCTATGGCAAGGCAATCGACAAGAAGACGGAGGATTGAAAGGAGTCAGTATGAGGGGAGTCAGGAGGCTTCGTCGGAAGCTAATCAGGCCTGGATTTTCATCACCGGAGACGAGATGAAAATAATGCTGAAAAGACAAGAGGAGATGATGCAGAACTTACTTCGACAAGTTGCACAAATTGGAGTGCAGAGTCATGGAAACGCAACTACAGGAGATGCTGGAAATAGGAGTCAGATGCATGGAGCAACCAGAATTCAGAACAGAGTAGGACCATCAGGAGCAACACCAGGACTGGGGGGCACTCCCTCGGAGCATGTTGATCTAATCCCGAGCGGAGTACCAGGTGGAGCTGTACAACATGGTGTCGATAGAGAAATGGATGCTCATCTAGGAGTGCAGGTCCCAGGATTCCCTTGTGAACTCAGGAGCTAGATTGGAGACAATGGACAAGGACTACAGCTCGACGATAGTGACAGGTTGGCAAAGATGGTTAGGAGAGCCATGAGAGGTGGATTGGTAAATAGAGACTTGGAAGATGTGAATAGGAGTACCCTTCCTCCTGCGATCAAGCAAGCTAGAAATCCACTAGATTTCAAACTACCAACATTGGAGATGTATGACGGGAGAACGGAACCCACTGTTCACTTGACGAGGTACATGAGGCATATGGAAGTGCTGGGGCATCGAAGGAGGTCATGGCACGATGCTTCCCTTTGTATTTGACAGATATTGCAGCATTATGGTTCAGACAACTAGAGAGTGGCTCTATCAGCACATGGACGGAGCTGATTGAAAGGTTTATGAGATAGTTTCGGGTCCATATAGTCAGACCCAAGAACATGATGACTTTAAAATCGATGAAACAATGGAAATGAGAGTCGCTTAGGGATTTCTTGACCAGATTCAATGCGGTGGTGGATCGGCCCGATCCATCGATGGTTTTGATGGCGGCAGTTTCAGGAATTGCAGATAATTCAGATTTCAATATATCATTGGAACGGAACCCACCGAGGGATCTCGGGGAGTTTTACCATGAGGCAGAAAGGTTCCTGAGGCAGGAAGATGCGCAAGCTGAGAGAGAAGGGAGAGAGGCTGAAGCTTATGCAGTAAGGGGTGGAGGTCCACCCAGGGAGGATTCAGATAAAGATGATAGAGGAAAAAAGAAAATGAATGACAACGGTAGCACTTTGAACAGGCTTCAGAGCGAGTCAAAGTTTTCTTCTTATACGGAGACTCTAGAAAGGATTTACTTGGGTACTCGAGGGCGCCTCCAGTATTAGAGGCCGGCAAGGAGGAAACCTTCTGAATACGAGCGGGCATGGGAAAGCGTTGCCTATTCCATGAGCTGGATGGCACAACACAAACGAATGCAAACATTTGACAGATATCATTGAGGAGCATGTAAGGAATGGTCATCTACAGCAGTACGCAAGGAATCGAGCTGTGGCAGTGGAACAGGAGCAACCACCGCCCACCTCGAACGAAGATGGCACTGGAACTAGGCAACGTCGGTTTGTTATCAACTAAATAGATTTATAGTTTTGAATAAGTAATAGAACTTGAAGTGATAGGGCTAAGTCTCTTACACATGTACGAGATCGAGGACGGTCCCTAAGCATGCTCTAAGACGATGATAAACCGTGTTGCTCGAGTATATGAAATCTTGTTTTTCTTTTCGTTTTCCTGCAAACTTTGGTTTCTCCCTTGGATGTACATGCATTTATTTTATTTTCCTAGGATGTAAAAACTTTTATTTTGATGATTGGATTCGGATTAATGTAATAAATAATAATGGTCCCTTGATTACGATCCCGACCGGAGAGATGGGGCAGTAATCGTAAATTTTGAGTCCCTTCGCCAGAGAGCGATGGAATGGACTCAAACACAATATAAAAAGTCCTTGGCCGGAGAGCCGAGGCTGGAGAATATAAAAGTCCTTGGCCGGAGAGCCGAGGCCGGAGAATATAAAAAGTCCTTGCCCGGAGAGCCAAGACCGAAGAATATAAAAGTCCTTGGCCGGAGAGCTGAGGTCGGAGAATATAAAAGTCTTTGGCTGGAAAGCCAAGGCCAAAGAATATAAAAAGTCCTTGGCCAGAGATCTGAGGCCGGAGAATATGAAATGTCCTTGGCTGGAGAGCTGAGGCCGGAGAATATACAAAGTCCTTGGCCGAAGAGCCGTGGCAAGAGAATATAAAAAGTCATTGACCGGAGAGTCGGGGTAAGAATAGTATAACGCGACTTGGCGAGGTATATGGATTAAAGTTAAACATAGAGAGGTCATGGATTCGGATTTCGGCTTGGGATAAATGGACCCAGAGCGGTCCTGAATTAGGCAAAGGGCCCGGTGCAATCTCGAATTTGGATATCAACCCAGAAAGGTTATGGATTTGGTTATTGGTCATTGGATATGGATAGATTAAAGCTTGGTAGATAGATTCGGATAGCTACAGAGTTAGCTAAGGTTGTGGTCACAGGACTTCGAATTGGACATCGACTCGGAGCGGTCGCGGACTTGGATATGCCAATGACACTTAGATAGGATGACTTGGTAATAGATTGGATTATGGATCAAATGGTATGGCTATGAATCGAATATGGACTTTGGATGTTGGATTTAGAGCTATTCAAAACACGCCTTCTCACCACAAGGCATGTTTTGGGAGGCAAATATTATCCCGCCTTTTGGTTAAGGCCAGGATATCAATAAATGGGTTAAATATGATGGAAACTAGTATTGCCGATCGATTGGGGACAAGGCTATGATTGATATCGTCAGAATTTGACCGATCTCCAATCAAGACGGGATCGATTGGGAATGGTGAACAAGGCCAGGAAATGATACATTTCAAATTTCACGTCAATCGGAGTTCATGTGCTCAAGATATGATCGATGGAAATCAGGCAATTCATATACATCAGATCACCTTCTTCGTATCAGTTTCTTTTGAATCGATCAAGGAAAACTAACATTGTTCGTATCCATCAAGCATACCCCGCTTCGTATCGGTCCGAGCTCATCCTACTTCGCATCCATCATCACCGGCTAATTCGTATCCATGGGAAGTTGTCACTTCGTGTCGATCATTCCATGCACTTCGTATCGATCCACCCATTCACGTATTTCAAATTGATCGGCCATTGATCGGTACGAAGAACACATATTGGATCGATATGAATGTCATCCCTTTTCGATCGATATGAAAAGGCTATTGAATCATAGATACGAAATAAGCATCCCAGGATCGATACAAAGAATGGAGTACATCAGGTCGATACGAACGAGACTGTGTTTGAGAGGAAGACTTGGTCACTCGGCGTAAAAAGTGGATCGATCCTAAAAGATAGCGCCACATCACCTAGCAAGCACGTGCCTGGAAGCGATGCGAATGGATCGATTCGAATGAACCGATATGAATTGGACAATGCATTTGAAATCCAAACTTGCATCGATCATATCTCACAATCTGCAAGTCCAAATGCTATCAAATTTTCACAGGAGCTTGCGTACAACCCTAAGAATGTCCATGCTTGAACTCGACTCGATTGGATAAGATCTTGATCGATACGAATTCCATTCGTATCGATCATGGATCGGGTCGAAATCGCTCGGGATCGATCACGTGGGCCCACCCATGTGAGAGAAGGAGTCCTCGAGATCTGGGCGGGATATTTGCAGCCTACACCTATAAATAGCAGTCCAATAGCATCAGAAAAGGGGATCTTCTTCTGGTTCTTTTACGCCGTTATTCTGCCGAACTCCATTGTAACTCAATTATTATCAATTGTACTCTTGTAGCCAGCGAGTGATAATCAATAAAACAACAACTCTTCAAAGTGGGGTAGGCCGGAGATAGCCGAACCACTATAAACCTTGTGTCTTTACTGCATTCCTTCTAATTTTCTGAGTGTTCTTCATATTTATTTTCTCTACACATTTTCTATCTGTGATCTGTGATCTGTGATCGTAAACGGGTGCTTTCATCAGCAATTGGGTGTCTGTGACCAATTTTGGTCCAAACATTTTGGTGCTTTCACCGAGAAGGCTAGAACTTAGGGAACCTATAGCTTGGACTTTGGATTTGAGGGCTTAAACTTGGATATGGAAAGCTATAGCAAGGCAATCGACAAGAAGACAGAGGATTGAAAGGAGTTAGCATGAGGAGAGTCGGGAGGCTTCCTCGGGAGCTAATTAGGCCTCGATTTTCATCACCAGAGATGAGATGGAAACAATGCTGAAAAGATAAGAGGAGATGATGCAGAACCTACGTCGACAAGTTGCACAAGTTGGAGTGTAGATTCAAGGGAACACAACCACATGAGATGCTGGAAATAGGAGTCAGGAGCATGGAGCAACCGGAATTCAGAACAGAGCAGGACCATCAGGAGCAGCACCAGGACTAGGGGCACTCCCTTAGAGCATGTTGATCCAATCCCGGGCGGAGTACCAGGTGGAGTTGTAAATCATGGTATTGATAGAGAAATGGATGCTCATCTAGGAGAGCAAGTACCAGGATTCCCTCGTGAACTCGGGGGGTAGATTGGAGACAACGGACAAGGACTACAGCTCGGCTACAGTGATAGGTCGGCGGAGATGGTTAGGCGAGCCATGAGAGGCGGATTGGTAAATAGAGACTTGGAAGATGTGAACAGGAGTCCCTTTGCTCCTGCGATCAGGCAAGCTAGATACCCGCCAGATTTCAAACTACCAACACTAAAGATGTATGACGGGAGAACAGATCCCACTGTTCACTTGACAAGGTACTTGAGGAATCTTTTCTTTTCCAGATCACTAGAGTACAAAAACGGGAGGAGCGATTGAATCATCCACTATATCCGATTTGGAATAAATCATCGCATTAGAATTCAAAATGGCGATAGGAACTTAACCAAGTCCTTGAAAAGAAACTGCTAAATACAAATAGCAAGACTTCGCTCCAGAATGGCATACAATTGTTCGAGATAGAAGTTAGCTTCACCATTGGTCGAGTTAAAACTATATCGGTCAACTCCAAACCTACGTCATACACCCACTTACCGACCTAAACTCTTGTGTAAACTACGGAGCAAAGATTGCATCGTCAACACTAGGAATTGAAATTCAGATCGAAATCAAAAAACCATCAGAAGTCACTCAATTGAAAACAACATCTTGAGATGGAGTCTGATGATTCATGGAAATTCAAAGAGTAGCAATCTGAAACTTGTCTTATTCTAGAGTACACTTTGTTTCCAATGATTTCTAAGGGGAAAATGTTAACTGGGTTTTTAGCCTAGCAGAATTCAACAGGAATTAGAACATCCAGACTAAGCCAGAGTGACTTGAAACTTGAACAAGGCATCTAAAAAAACAAGCCAATTGAACTTAAGAGAAACAAACCAAAAATTCACTAAGTAGATGGATTGCTAGTGATCCAAAAGAAAGCATTATGAGTTGGCAAAGCCTCTTGCATCATGATATTCTACCTCTTCTAAGAATACTTACCAGTTTTACAGCATTCCAAGCAACGTAGTTCAAGAAGTAAAGACTCATCAGGTTCAAGCTGTTTACCTGCTTTTTAACCAAAGAAGCAAACATATAACAAACCTAGAGAACTCATATGGAGTCAGGTTGACTTTAAATTTTTGGATAACACTTAGAAGACATAAAAAAAAGGCACTCACCAAAAATGTGCTTGATTGGATAAGGCTAGACGGATCGCTAGCGACCTAACTAGACGGATCGCTAGCGTTCCACGTAGATAAGTCCCCACCACTTGAAATTTTTATGGTAGGTCCTTGACAACCTCTATAGTGTAACTGCAAATATTCGTCTGATTTCGCTAAGTTTTGTTCAAGTTATAAATGATTCTTCTAGACCAGATGACTCATGAAGACGGATGATCAAACAAACTCCAAACGACTTGATATTTGGACAAGGCACATAAATAGAAGATAGGAATACAACCAAACTAAGATCACTCTAAAATATGATAAATGGATGGATAGTTAGCAATCCATCCCCTATGCATAGCTGGCGATCCAACCTATATGGATAGCTGGCGATCCATCCTATATGGATAGCTAGCGATCCATCAAGATAGGTCGGATCGGCCTCAAACTTTCCGAGCTGCTTCGTAGCATTAAGTAAAGGTTTTTGGTAGAAAAATATGCTAAGTTGATGGATAGCTAGTGATCCATCTTCTATGGATAGCTAGCGATCCATAGAAATGACTCAGATTGATTTGAGATTTTCGGTGATGACTTAGCGTAAAACTGGACTCTTCTGCACTTAAACTTTTAGCCCAAGTGCTCTCCAACCCCTATAAATACAATCCTACCTGCAACATAAACATGATCTTTTGGACTGGCTACTGAAACTCTGTAGAAACTATTCACTATTCTTCACTTCTCTCCTCCTACGTAACAGTCATCTAAAGGATTCGCTGTGATTCTCCAGTAAAATCTAACACTGGTGACTTGATCTAACTTTATCAACATGTTATTATTCCTTGTTTCTATTTTATTTTCCTTGGTAAACAGGGATGGTGCTTTCACACTCAATCCAGGGTGTTGTTCCATTTTTTGGGTTAATAGAGATCTTACCTACTTCTTCCAAAAAAGACACTTTGTGAATTTGGCTTTTAGTTAGTGCCTTCTCAAGGTCTCTAGTACCTCCTTTAATTGATCCATCCTCACCATTATTGTTGAAGAACACTAGAATGTCATCCACCAATACAACAACAAAATTATCTAGCTGCCCAAGACTTGACTCGTCAAATAAGCTGTTAGACGGCGAATTTTCTATCGATTAGAAAATTGCCAAAAAGTTAAAATCATTAAATACCGCAAGCGCATAGCATACAATTGTAGTATGTACGCGAGTACGGATTGATCCATATGGAATGAATTAAATTTCAATAATTCTCAATAATATTAGCCTAAAGTTTTGAAGTGGTTTTAAACTAAGAAAAATTAGCTAAAGCAAAAGTGAATGAACTATGATAAGAAAGAGCAATTTAGAGGCAAATCCACTTCCAATCATTCATGTAAATCAATAATAAAATTCACTTGTAATCTCTCCTTATAATATTGAGTAGAAACGATAGATGCGCTTAATAGCACAACTTAAATCATTAAACTCTAACATATCATTCAAACCCACTTATCAACACTCATGGAAATGACATGAAAATTAAAAACAAAATCTATTTTAAGTATGATCTACTTGCTATTAATTAGTAACATGGACCAACAAATTTTGATTCTAGTTTGACTTTCATTATCAAAATCACTTAGGCAAATGATCAAATCATTTACGTTTTAAATGGAGTTAAGCATAGCATATTTGAGATGTCAACATAAGGTATCAAAATTCAATAAAAAAGAAGCATAAACCGCCATCGTTTATATTTTCCATTAAGTACATAAAAGAGATCACAAATGAAATCCTTATGTTAATTTAATATGTTTCATGAGAGCTTCATTACACCTAAATTGAAGGGGCTTAGCTACTCATATTTGAAAACATGCTAGCATAAAATGATTTCAACATAAAATAAAAGGAGAAGTGCTAATTAAAAGAAAAAGGAACTAACTATTTACATATATAAATCTAAACTAATTGCATGAATTAAAAGAGAGTATAAGATAATAAGAGAACATAAAAGAAAGAATAAATAAAAATTGCATGAAAGTAAAACAAGGCTAAGAAGCCATGAAAGAAACTTTTATTTATCTTTGATTTTGTGGCTACAACTTGCATGAAAGGAAGAAGATAATTACATGAGGCATAATGGGTATTTATACATGCTTAAAAACCTAATTCATATTTTAGTGGGCTACCTAAAATACCCTTAAGAAAGCGTAACCTTCAGGTAATCACTAAGAAATTGATTAATCCCCACTAACATGCCTTTAAGCCTCCATTAACATGTGTATGTGCTTTTAATTATGGACCATATTGTAGTGGATTTATGGGCTCCTCCGTGTTGCATGATTTCGTTTATTTCCATTCTTCATTTGCCTTCAACATATTTGCACGTATTTATCCACTAACCCTCTTCCTATTTGCACTTTATTTCCGAAAAATAAAAACAAAAATGTGAAAATAAATTTTCTCAAATTAAATCATACACAAAGTTACCATTTTGCCCCCAAATGAAGATGAATAAATGATGAGTTGAAAACAATTTAAATTTGGGTTTAAATATGTAAAATACCCTAATATGCTCATTTATTTCAATAAAAGTAGATTAAATATGGGATTATAAATATGCACTTTATGTGCACATCAAATACCCCCACACCTATCTTTTTACTCGTCCTCAAATAAATTAAACTAAGATAAATCCGTTTTCGTAGAAAACACGATTGCATTAAACGTATGCAAGAAGCCGTTAAACCTCTAATGTCCCTAGTAGGACGAGTGTTGTCTTGTGAGGGTTTAGCGATACTACTCACAAAATCCAAAAGTGATATGCAGATTCTACATGACGAAAATTTCAAAAAATATTTACAAATGAAGGATTTACTTTTCAATTGACACGAGTAAGTTAAATGTAAGTTATGTTCATTATTAAGAAATTTTAATCTTTTTATTCGTCAAAACTTTCAACAAAAAATAAGTCATCATCACAATTAGACTCTAGTTTGGCTAGTTGTTTCGGTTGATAACATAGTGCAACTATGAAACGGATCCTTAGTTGATTATCAAAGTTTTTCAAAGTGGTGTTTCGATTTCTTTTGAATAACAAGTCGAAATAAGTGAAAATTGTGCTTGGATTTCAATTGCTTTCTCTCTCTCTCTATTTGTGAAAAGTATCAACATTATTATTATTTACACACCTAACTCAGATAAAATGAGACCATATATACCGATCATGCACTGCCTTTCAGACTTACGTGAGAAGAGTATGGAGCATGGCGAGTGTACACACTTACGTGTGAAAACATGACTGTAGGTGTTTATTTTTATTAACTCTATTTACATACAGCTAACTCGGATAAACTGAGGCCAGATATACCGATCGTGCGCTGCCTTTCGGGCTTACGCGAGAAAGGTATAGAGCATGGAGAGTGTACACACTTTTGTGTGAACACCTGACTCTAGGTGTTTCTTATTTTTATAAAAGATTTTTTCTTTTTCTTTTTCCTTTTTTATGATGGGAGATTTTGCAAAATCATCTTAGCAACACTTAACTTAAAAGATCAAAAACGGTATCGCCTTTACTTTAAATCAATCATTCTTTTAAACAAAGATTACAATTAGGACATACTTCGTAATTATCGCCCATGACCCTTTCTATATACTAGTTAAAGCATGGTTACTTGTAATCAAACATTATTTTTATTTTTGTTGAGACAAATAAATTTTCAAAAATTTCAATTTAATAACCAAAAACGTATACTTGTCCTATAATGTTTCTTCAAAAGTAAATCTATATGCTAAAAAGAAAACTTGTTTTGGGATTTTTTTAAGTTATGAGTTTTGGGAAGAAAATGCAAAAAATAAACCATGAAATATCAAAAATGAACATGAGACTCTCCCCCCACTTGATATTGACCCCACAGTCAATGCATGATATAATGAGTGTAACGAGGAAAAAATATGTATATATTTACAAGAGTGGGTTAACATTTCTTACTAGACGTAGTATAGCTCATGAAGAGTCATGAGCTCCTACTCTCGATCACTCGCCAACTCTAAGTAAGGTTTTAAACAATGACCATTGACTTTAAAAATTGATCCATTCCTAGGGTTTTCTATTTCTATGACACCGTGTGGAAAAACAGTACGTACGATGTACAGTCCTATCCACCTTGATTTTAATTTTTCAGGGAACAAATGAAGTCAAGCGTCATACATAAGAACTTTTTGACTCGGCAAAAATGTTTTCCTTAGGATTCACTTGTCATGAAAAAATTTTGTTCTTTCTTTGTAAATTTTCTCATTTTCATACGCATCATTCCTAATCTCCTCTAATTCATTGAGTTGCAAGTTCCGACTTTCGCCAGCTTTATCAAAATCAAAATTTATATTCCTAATTTCCCACAATGCTTTATGTTCAAGTTTGGCGGAAAAATGGAATGCCTTACCATATACAAACCTAAAAGGAGACATCCCAAGATTGGTCTTGTATGCAGTTCTATAAACCGAAAGCGCATCTGTTAATTTTTATAACCAATCTTTTCGATTTTATACACAGTTTTCTTCAAAATTTATTTGGTTTGGAGATTTGAAAATTTAACTTGGCCATAAGTTTTAGGATGATAAGGAGTGGATAACTTGTGGGTTATCGAGTATTTCTTCATTAGAGATTCAAATGGACGATTAAAGAAATGGGTTCCATTGTCGCTTATTATTGCGCGAGGTATTTCAAACCTCGAAAGGATGTTTTCTTTTATGAATTTCACAAAAACTTTATGGCTATTACTTTTACAAGGAATGGCTTTAACCCATTTTGAGATGTAATCAACAGCAAGAAGAATGTATATATTTCCGAAAGAGTTGGAAAATGGTCCCATAAAATCAATACCCCAAACATCAAAGTTTTTGATCATAAGAATGAGGTTCAAAGGCATCATGTTTCATCAAGAGATTCTTTCTAACATTTGGCAGCAATCACAAGTTTTATAGAACTTGAATGCATCTTTGAAAAGCATAGGCCATTAAAAACTACATTAAAGCATCTTTTCTATGGTTTTCTTTGGACCGAAGTGATCACAAGCTTAGTCATGACAAAATGAAAGAAGTTTTTTTGATTTTGCAATTTGGGATGCAACGTCAAATGATTTGGTCGGAACAGTACTTATACAAGTATGGATCCTCCCAATAGAAGTACTTAGCATGGGAAAGTAATTTATAGTTATCCTATTTCGACCAAAATGAAGAAGTTTCCTTAGCGACTAGATAGTTGACTATGTCGGCATACCATGGATCGATAGAAACAGAAAGGAGTTGTTCATCGAGAAAGTTCTCGTTGATTGGTAAAGAAGGTGTTTGGAATATGTGACAAATGATCAGCAATGACATTGTCAGATCCTTTTTTGCCTTTGATCGTAAGGTCAAATTCTTGGAATAAAAGGATCCAACAGATCAAACGAGACTTAGCATCCTTTTTAGTGAAAATGTTCCTATGAGCGGAATGGTCAATGCAAGTAGTAATGTGTGAGCCAATCAGATAAGGTTGGAATATTTCAAGCACAGAGATTATCACTAGAAGATCTTTTTCAGTGGTCGCGTAATTGAGTTGAGCATCGTTTAGAGTTATACTAGCGTAGTAGATAACATGTAACACCCCACATCCTTTAGCATACCCAAAAACGCACACTAAGAGATATGGTGCGTTGTAGGTATAGCTAAAAACTTACGGAGACTAAGATTCACAAGACAAATTAAATAAAACAGCGAAAACAACTAAAACAATAACTTATTTAAAATCAAACTCCATAAATACTTCATAAAACCAAATAGGTCTCAAAAATACCAAATATCCATGTCTAGTAAAAAACATTATCTCAGTCATAACATCAGAGTACATAAAATAACCATCCCTTCCAAAGAAAAGTACCAATACATCAAATGAAATAAAAACTGAAAAAGAAGAAGTAGAATACATAAAGAAATTCTCTACAGCTGAACCTCCAAGAAACTCTAAAATCTACTATCCCGAGTGTTATACCACCTATTGGCAAGGATGTGACACCAAAAGATTAACTGGAAACCAAAGACAGTTTTGCTCGATTGTCAGTTATGTATAGGTCAGCCATGGATGTCGGTGAATTTTGATGAAGTCCGGATCAAGCTACAATTAATATGACGAGACAAGCAAAGCTATTGAAGACAACGTTTAAAATTTCAAGTCAATTGGAGTTTAGAAGCTCAAGATATGATCAATGCAAGTCAAGAAATGCTTCCATTCGTACCTATCAGATCGCCTCCTTCGTATCCATCTAATTCGCATCCATCCCCGAGGCCTCATTCAAATCCATCACCTTGCAACCATCCTATTCGTATCCATCAACCCTCGGACCTCATCTCATATCCATCCGGCTTGGTATCCATCGAAGTCGATCCTCCTCGTACCCATCAGTAAGCAAGCTCATTTCGTATCGGTCCATCCCGTGTCCATCGGTGAATAGGCCTCTCTTCGTATCCATCTAGATCCACTCACTTGTATCCATCCATATATGTCCATTTCGTATCGATCAAGTCTTGAACATACTTCCTACCGGTCGACAATAGGTCGATACGGAACCTCACCATCGATACGAAATGGAGCATAGGGCATTGATACAAAATAGAGTGCTGATGATCGATACGAAGTAGAGCACAGATGAACGATACGAAAAGAAGCGCCAAGCATCGATCCGAAGGATATAGCACTCGATGGACACGAAGGGGGAAGCTGTCAACTCGGCACTAAAAGTGGATCGATCCGAGGAGTTAGCACCACGTCAACTTGCAAGCACGTGCCCATAAAGCAATACGAACTGGTCGACATGAAGGGTATCGATACGAATTCAACAGCATAGAAAAACGCAAGTTTGTATCGATCATATCTCACAATCTACAAGTCCAAATGCTACCAAATTTTCACAGGAGCTTACGTACAACCTAAAGAATGTTCATGATCGATCTCGACTCGATCAGGCAAGATCTTGATCGATACAAAATTCGTTCGTATCGATCATGGATCGAGTCGAAATCATATGGGATCGATCGCATGGGCCCACACACATGGCAGACGAGGTCTCCCGAGATCTGAACGAGATATATGTAGCCTACACCTATAAATAGCATCCCAGAGCCTACAGAAAAAGGACTTTTGATTCTGATACGTCCAGACTCTGCCGAAATCACCATTGCACTCAAACTTCACTATTGTACTCGAGAATTACTGTTGTAATCTGTTGTAACCAGCGAGTAAAAATCAATAGAGTCAAACCCTTCAAAGTGGACATAGGCTAGAATGCCGAACCACTATAAATCTGTGTGTTTCCATTGTTCTCTTTTTAACTTTCTGAGCGTTGTTCATATTTTATTCTCTACATATTTGTTATTTGTAATTTGTGATTGTGAACGGGTGCATACGTCGGCAATTGGGTGTTTGTGACCATTTTTGGTGCAAATATTTTGGTGCTTTCACTGAGAACCTAGCGCTCAGGGATTCTAAAGCTTGGAGTTCGGATTTGGAAAGCTAGAGGATCAGATCTAGAATCAATCATGGCCAAGCAATCAATGGGAAGACAAAGAACCGAAAGGAGTCAGCATGAAGGGAGTCAGGAGACTTCCTTAGGAGCGAACCAAGCCTCGGTCTTCATCACCAAGGATGAGATGGAGACGATGTTGAAAAGACAAGAGGAGATGATCTAGAATTCGTTCCAACAGGTTGGGCAACTTGGAGCACAAAATCAGGGGAATGCAACCACAAGAGATGTTGGAGATAGGGATCAGGAGCCTGGAGCAACCAGAATTCAGAACGCAGTGGGACCATCAGGAGAAGCCCCAGAATTAGGGGGAATTTCCACGAAGTATGTTGATTCATCCTCAGGCAGGATACCAGGTAGAACTATTCGACATGGCGTTGATAGAGAAATGGATGCTCGTCTAGGAGAACGGATTTCGAAATTCCCTCGTGAACTCGGGGGCAGATCAGAGGCAATGGACAAGGAACACTGCTTGGCAACGATAATAGACTGGCATAGATGGTCAGGCGAGCCATGAGAGGCGGGCTAGTGAATAGAGATCTGGATGATGTGAACAGGAGCCTCTTAGCTCCCGCAATTAGACATGCTAGGAACCCACCAAAATTCAAGCTACCAACATTGGAGACGTACGATGAGAGGACGGATATTGTAGTTCACCTTACACGATACATGAGGCATATGGAGGTGTTAGGGGCATTGGAGGAGGTCATGGCCCGTTGCTTCCCATTGTATTTGATAGACATTACAGCACTATGGTTTAAACAACTGAAGAGTGGCTTCATTGGAACATGGATCGATTTGACTGAGAAGTTTAAGAGGCAATTTAGAGTTCACATTTCGAGACCCAAGAATGTGATGAGTTTGGCAACACTAAAGCAAAGAACTGGGGAATCTTTGAGGAGGTTTCTAACGTGATTCAATGCAGCGGCAGCAGCAGTGGATCGACTAGATCCATTCATGGTTTTGATGGCAGCCGTATCTAGCATAGCTTTTGGCATGGAATTCAAGAATTCATTGACAAGGAATCCCTCTATGGATCTAGGAGAATTTTATCATGAGGCTGAAGGATTTTTACGATTAGAGGATGCCAATGTTGAAAGAGAGGAAGGAGAAGGAGTTGATGTTTATGCAGTCAAGGGCGGAAATCCTCCTGAAAAAGGTTCAGGAACTGATAAAGGGAAACGGAAGGCCGAGGATAACGATGATGGACCAAAGCGACCATGAAAGGAACCAAGATTCACCTCTTATTTGGAGTGGAACAAAACTTTGGAATGGATTTACCAGGACACCAGGGGGAAGATTCCTTATCGAAAGCCAATGAGGAGGGATCCGACTAGCAATGAAAGAAGATCAGACAAGTATTGCTTATTCCACGAGCTAAAAGGTCATAGCACGAATGATTGCAGGCACCTGAAGGATGAGGTTGAGGTACATATGCAAAATGGTCAGCTATCGCAATATGTGAGAAGGAGAACAACAGTGGGGGAGCGAGAGAAACCACCCCCTGCATCAAATGAAGGTGGCTCCGGGTCGAGGCGTCGGCTTGTCATCAATTGATTGGAATAACGACGAATAAGTGGCTGTGATGACCTGGAATTTTGAACAATTTAAATTGAAATATTTAATTGATTATAAATATTTAAAAGTTAATTTTTTTAACTTGAATTCAAATATTATTATTATTTAGCAATTAAATTATTGGAATTAATTACTGGAAATTGGGTCAAATGTTCAATCTGGAGTTTTAGGCCTGTTAAAAATAATTTAAGGGTTTGTAAAATTTATATCGATAGTACTAAAGATAGTAAAAGCGTTAAAATTGAATTTGGAAGTGTTTTGTTCAGTTTTGAAATTATAACATTTAAACTGATATTTAAAAATAGCCTTCCGAGGCACAGTCTCGGATTTTGACGAAACCAGTTTCATTGAATCCGTAATATTGTATTATTATCGGATTTCAATTTTCATAGTTTTTTGAGTTGTCGTGTGATCGTACGATTAGTAAATGCGCTGAAATGAAGTTGAAAATTCAATTTTTATAGCTGGGCCCAAAATGCTATCTTCTCCATACGATCGAATTAGGGCTCGAAACCTCTTTCATTGCGTTCGGAATAGGGGTATAACATTATAAACGCCTAGCGGCACGCCTCGATAGGAGATTAAGATTTTGAGTTGCATTTATCGAGACAATTTAGATATAATAAAAAATATAGGTATATTCTGGTTAAAATTCTTTTCACGTCCAAACTTTTTCCCCTCTTATCGATCACTGTAGCCAACCTTCTCCAACACGCCTCTTCTCGTTTAAAAGAACGAAATGCTCCCCTCTTCCTTCCTCATGAATTTAAAAAAGAAAAAAGAAATGGACTCTGTAAAAATTCGTTTTCCCTCTTCTAAACTCCCAAACGAAAATGAAATCAAAATTTGTAAAACCAAAATCACGTAAATCCCTTCCTCCTCCAGTTTATAATTCTTGAAATTTAAGAAGAATGAAACCTAACTAAAATCGTGCAAGGAAGAAGAGGCTTCATTTCAAGTTACTCGTCGACGGTTCAATCATGCGACGCTCGCGTGGCCTCAGGTCGAGATAGCGAGGCGCGTTCGATTTTGGGGTTTCTGGCATCGTCTTCGTGGGCGAGAGGTCTCGGGATGATAACCGATGGCAACGGGAAGTGGGTAGTTAGGGTGTGAATCGCGAGCAACGAGGCGAGTAGAAAGGGGAAGGTTTGGCGCAGCAGTATCATGGTCAGAAGAGCAAGGGGTCAGGGATGCATGAGAGCAACGGTGGAGTTTGGGCGTGGGGTCTGGGACTGCTCAAGAGGGTCGACATGGGATGCGGCGTGTTCAGAATTTGACGGTCGAGGATGTACGAAGGTGGCTCGTACTCGAGCATGGTGGTGTCGTGAATTTGGTGATGGCGTTCAAAGGAAGTTTGCAGATATTGTGTCACATGTTGATTGTAAGGTATTCATTGAATTGATTTTAGCTTATTTAATTTAGGGAAGTTAATTTTATTTTCAGAAGTTTCAAACTATTTTGATTTACAAGAGGAAGAAAATTATAGTAAAATAAATTCATATTTTTGATATTTAATGAAGAGGAAAATGTATTCGCATGTATATTTTAAAATTTATATATATATAGGCAAACAATAATTTATATGGATAGTTTAGTTAAATAGAAAATTTATTTTACAGAAGGTATAAGGTTGCTGTTTTCTGAAATTTAATAGTTAAACAGTAAAAACAGAAAATGATAATATATATATATATATATAATTTAGAAACAGAAATTTTAAATCGTAGATTATTTGTAGGTTATTCCAAATGATAATAAAATTATATAGTTGTTATGCAAGGTCTGAATCGTGAAGGAAACTAGCTGGTTGGTTTGGACTGCAATTAAAAACAAAGGTGAGTTAATCTCGCTCTTCTAGATTTCTATTTAAATTTAAATGGTTAAATTTAAATGATTGGTTGAATGATTGGATTGATTTAATGTGGTATAATATATAGTAATATATAGTATATATTGGAGTGATTGATTTCCCGCATTATATAGCGGATGAGACCCTATGCACCGCATAATAGCGGATGATATTATATAAATCCCATATACCGCGATATTCCACCTCGAAGTGGAATTGGTGTTGTGCTAACATCTGTGGATGCAGGGAAATAGGTTGGAGGGATCCAACAGGATTCCTCAAAATTATTTAGACTGTTTAATATTCTGTGTTATGAATGTTTGATATTCTGTGATGAATTATATTGATAATTGGAATATTGAATTGGATCTTTTGGAAAAAAATATAAGAGTAAATTTTGGAAGTGAAATAATTATAGAATAAAAATAAGAATGAATTGGAAAGAAATAAAGTGATTTTTAAAACTGAAATTAAATTATAAAATAGAGATTTAAAACAAGTTTTAAATCAAAAATTAAATCTGGAATTCAAGTTAGTGAATCTCAGTTTTTAAACAAATAAAGTTTTTAAATTTAAATTGTTTTAACAACTTGAATGTTAAAGTGCATTTTTAAATTGATTTGAATTTAAAAATGAACTTGGTTTTAAATTCCTTTAAACTTGTTTATAAAATGAGTAATTAATTTATTTAATGAAGTAAATAAATAGGTAGTTAATTACTGGTTGAGATTAATCAAGAGTGATCAATATTTGTGGTTTAATTAATGATTAATTACTTAGTGTAATTAATTTAGATTAGGATAGATTGAAATGTAATTAGAAATCATTAATTTATATAATCAATAATGTAACTAAAGGTTGATTAATTAAGATTAATTAATTAATAATAAGTTATTTATGAAAAATTAATTAATTAATTAAGAATTAATGTAATTAATTATAGTTAATTAATTTGTGAAGTAATTAAAGATCAATTACTTTTTTGGTTAAGAATAATTAATTTTTGTAATTAACTAAAGATAATTACTTGAATATAATTGAAGGATAATTAATCCAGGGTGATTAATTAAGGTGGATAATTAAGGAATGATTAAGTAATTGATTTGAAATTAGTTAATGTTAAGTGATGGAATCTAAGTGATTGAGCTTAGAAATTCAATTAGAATTAATTAAATTAATTTTGGAAGTGATTAAGCTTTGCTTATGGATGATTGAATGGTATTGGATGCTTTGAATGAGTTGATACCTCTGATATGAAATGTTGTGTATTTCATTTGGATAACTTGGGTTAGGATGACATGAGACTCGAAGAGACCGGGGTCGGGTATTAGAAAATACCCGAAACCACTTTGAATTTGTATAGATTAATATATGAAATCAATAGGCTGGAATGAAATGATTTAAGTGAATTGGATTATTTAATCTAAATTTCGGTACTTAGAAAATTGATGTGTGAAATAAGTGATGTCTACAACAAATTATGAATTTGTAAATTGATTCGAGGTGCCCCGGGTTCTATATAAGTTGTGTGCTTTGTATTCCACGTTGGATGGGTTTACTCACGCTGGTTTCCAGCCTGACCCGGGTGTTACTTTAATGTAATGCTCGGGTCAGACCGAGTATTACAGATTTTCAGGTATGAACGTTCTGCAGCTCAGGAGACGGGCTGGATGATAGGATCGTATGGAGAGTTCCCTTTGTATTATATTGTTGTATATATCTGAGTCATGTTGATTGTATAAGTAGATACGTTGTAACTCAGATGTATTAAAGTGAAATTTGACAAGTATAGTTTTCCTTTGTATAATTGTTATTATTTGTTATTATAATTTATCCGCTACGAATGTGAGATATTGGTGTTTCAATTCTTCCTATTCTTCTATCTCTTTCTTCTTTTTCCTAACTATCTGAAATTTTCGGGATCGAAAATTTCAGGTCATTACAGTGGCAAACTCCACACCAATGCGATTAAGTCATTTACACATGTACAAGATTACAAGCGATCCTCAGGCTTGCTCTCATACGACTATCAATCGCATCAATGTAGCTGTTTGCACTTTGACGTCTCTGTTTTGCTTTTGTTTTCTATTTCTTGTGTTTGGACTCGATTTTGTTGGACAATTCTGTTGAAAGACTTATTTGAATATAAAGTTGGTTTTAATAATTCTATAATGGCCAAGTAACTTGCACATGTACGGGATCGCGAACGGTCATTAGGCATGCTCTGAGATGGCTATAAACAGCCATAACAAACAGTTTAGAAACTCACTCGAACGTGAAATCTGACAATAATGGTACTAAGTCCCCGGGCACACAAAATTTGCCTCCAAAGGCACCCGACCGTGAACGGTTACAATTCGCCTCGAACGGTCACAATTCACCTCGAAGGCACCCGACCACGAACAGTCACAATTCACCTCGAACGACATCCGACCGCGAACAGTCACATACCGCCCTGAGCGGCATACGATCGCGAACGATCATTATTCACAGCCATACAAGATTACCAATATCTTTGCAGGTCATTAACATGATACGAACATCCATCTTATCAAACTACAAAACAAACCTTCCTATCGCAAGGCATGTTTTGGGGGGCAAGTGTTGTCCCACCTTTTGGCAAGGCCATGACACCAAAAGATTAACTAGAAACAAAAGATAGTTCTTCTCGATTGTCAGTTATGTACAGGTCAGCTATGGATGTCGGTGCATTTTGACCGAGTCCGTATCAAGCTACAACTGATACGACGAGACAAGTAAAGCTACAGATGATAGCATTTAAAATTTCAAGTCAATCAGAGTTCAGATGCTCAAGATATGATCGATGCAAGTCAAGCTTCATTCGTACCCATCAGATCGCCTCCTTCGTATCAATCCAATTCGAATCGATCCCCGAGTCCTAGTTTGTATCCATCAACTTGCAACCATCCTGTTCGTATCCATCAACCCTCGAACCTCATCTCTTATCCATCCGGCTTGGTATCCATCGAAGTCGATCCTCCTCGTACCCATCAGTAAGCAAGCTCATTTCGTATCGGTCCATCCCATGTCCATCGGTGAACAGGCCTCTCTTCGTATCCATCCAGATCCACTCACTTCATATCCATCCACATACATCCATTTCGTATCGATCAAGTCTTGAGGATACTTCGTACCGATCGACAATTGGTCGATACGAAACCTCCCCATCGATACAAAATGGAGCACAGGGCATCGATACGAAACAGAGTGCTGATGATTGATATGAAGTAGAGCACGGATGATCGATACGAAAAGAAGCGCCAAGCATCGATCCGAAGGACATAGCACTCGATGGATGTGAAGGGGGGAGCAGTCAACTCGGCACTAAAAGTGGATCGATCCGAGGAGTTAGCACCACGTCAACTTGCAAGCACGTGCCCATAAAGCGATACGAACTAGTCGACACGAAGGGTATCGATACGAATTCAACAGCATAGAAAAACGCAAGTTTGTATCAATCATATCTCACAATCTACAAGTCCAAATGCTACCAAATTTTTACAGGAGCTTGCGTGCAACCTAAAGAATGTTCGTGATCGATCTCGACTTGATCGGGCAAGATCTTGATAGATACGAAATTAGTTCGTATCGATCAAGGATTAAGTCGAAATCACATGGGATCGATCGCAGGGCCCACACACATACCGAAAGAGGTCTCCTGAGATCTGAGTGATATGTGTGCAGTCTATGCCTATAAATAGCATCCCAGAGCCTACAGAAAAAGGAATTTTGATTTTGATACGTCCAGACTCTACCGAAATCACCATTGCACTCAAACTTCACTGTTGTACTCGAGAATTACTGTTGTAATCTGTTGTAACCAGCGAGTAAAAATCAATAAAGTCAAACTCTTTAAAGTGGACATAGGCTAGAACGCCGAACCACTATAAATCTGTGTGTTTCCGTTGTTTACTTTCTAACTTTCTAAGCGTTCTTCATATATTATTCTTTACATATTTGTTATTTGTGATCTGTGATTATGAACGGGTGCATACGTCGGCAATTGGGTGTTTGTGACCATTTTTGGCGCAAACACCTACCTATGGTGGCCTATAGGGGGAAAAAGGGAAATAGAGGAGTGGGTCAGACTAAAAGTCTGGTGAATGAAAGTAATTGCTAGTATTCTTAAGCAAGATAAAGATAATAGAATTTGCAACAGTTCTAGTATAAATGGAAATAAAGGAAAGATAAAGCTGGGATAAAACACAGTTTAACTGTTTGCTTTGCTTAGATAGTTCAATTAGATTGTTTGGACCTTTCTTAAATAACTGCTTTGATTAGGTTGAAACCCTAATCCTACTACTTAATTAGGCTGAAGTCCTAATTCTACCTTTTGTTTGGCCTTCTATCTCTATTGTGCCTACTGCGGACTAGACCCATTGGCCCCTACATAAAAGATACGGAAAAGACCCTATTGGTCCCTACGCAAAAGATACGGACTAGACCCTGTTGGTCCCTACGCAATAGACACATACTACTGTGGACTAGACCCTGTTGGTCCCTACGCAATAGATACCTACTTAGCACTTGGAAGTCAACAACGACTTATGAACCAACAATGAGGCCGCATGCTCGACTACCATTAGGTTTTCTCTATCTGTTGCTCCCTCCTATTGACCTCTTATTTACCACTACTCCAGCATAAGCGTGCCCTTGCCTCACCTGTGCTATAGTGAGGCCACATGTGTCTGACTAAAAGGGAATGCTGCTTGTACGGGTCTTATCTAACAAACAAATTCTAGTTGTGCCTGTTTGCACCAAAAATGGTCACAAACCCCAAGTATTGTGAAAGCACCAGTGTTGGAATACAAACCGGCAATATTCAAACACAAATCATAGATCTAAGCAAGCAACACGCAGCAAAACAGAAATTATAAACAAGAACACACGATTTATAGTGGTTCGGCTATCTCCGGCCTACGTCCACTTCAAAGGTTTTAACTTTTTATTGATGTTCTTCGCTGATTACAGTTGATTACAGCGGATTACAATGGATTATCACTCTGAAATTCAAGTACAACGGTGATTGTAGAGTGCAAAATAGAGTCTGGTAGAGTCTTGATGCTTCAGAGTCTTGATCTTGCCAAAGAGAATTTCGGTTCCCTTTTCTAAATGACTTGGGGCTCTATTTATAGGCGTAGGAGGCTGATATTTCTCCTAAAAGTTAGGTGGACCGCTTCTGGCACGTGAGGGGGCCCACATGGCCGAAACCTGGAGATCCGGGCCCACATTGGGATCGATCCGACCCTTGGTTCGAATCGATCAAAAAAGTGTCCAATCGTGATGAAACTTGGCGTGAACATTCTTCAACATGTAGGCAAACTCCTGTAAAAATTTCATGGCATTTGGATCAAGGGTTTGAGAGATATGATCGATTCAAGATAGTGTTCTTCGGCGTGCTGGTTGGTTCGAATCGATCCTATGGGTTCCTTCGAATCGATCAATTCGAATCCATAGGGTCGAATTCATGCTTCTGTGACGTGGCGCGCGTTCTTCGAGTCGATCCATGTTTTTCGCCGAGTTTATTGGGTCGACTCCGAGTTCTTTGCCGTGCTCATTGGATGGCTTCAAGTGTTGGATTCGAAGGTATGCTTCGAATCGATGGAATGATACTCGTTCGAATCGATCCAAATGCGTCACTTTAGATCGATTCGAAGTCGCCTTCAACATGTTGGATTCGAAGAGAGGTCATCGTGATGGATTCGAGGGAGATGGAGTCGAAGTCGATGGAGTCGAAGTCAATGGTGTCGAAGCAGGTATTGGCTGATGGATTCGAGCGTCGTCTCTTTTTATGGATTCGAACATGGTGGGTTCGAACTGAGCAACGTCCATCCCTCTTAACTCGAATCCATCATAACTTGAGCATACGGCCTTGGATTGACTTGAAATTTGAGGTGCGGACTTCTATGATCCCCCTTGTCATGTCCCATCAATTGTAGCTCAATCTGGGCTCGGGCAAAATTCATCGATATCCATGGTTATCCTGCAATGCATGGTTTGATATTCAAGAATAGCAATCATTGATTTTTAGTAAATTTTGGGTATCTCGACTTTGCTAAAAGTTGGGATAACACTTTGCCCCCCAAAACATGCCTTTTGGTAAAAGGTATGTTTTGAATGGTCTTAAGTTGAGTGTAGTAAATTCATGTTTCATTCACAGCTGCAGTATTATCAATCAAGTTTATGGCTGTTCGAAGCCGAATCAGCATTCATGAAGTTCCGTAGTCTCTCCGGACTATTAATGGCTACTCTGAACCCTTACTAAGTCCATTCTAGACTTAGTGATTGAATAGAAAGATCCCATTGCACTCCGGCGTTGCCTTCTATCCCTTGCACTCTGGTCCCGGTTAGGACATATAGCGATGTCATGGTCGTTCTAGACCGATCATAGCCTCTCTGGGCTCTTGCTGGATCCCATCTTGTCACTCTCCGATGAAGGGGAAACAGTGCTTAAATGAGTTGATCCTGTCGCTCTCCGGCGAAGCAACTCACTTCTTGCACTCTGGTTCAGTGTATCTGAACATTAAGCGATGTCTCGGTCGTTCGAGACCGATCACAGCCTCTCCGGGCTCTTGCTGGATCCCATCCTGTCACTCTTCGGTGAAGGGGAAACAACGCTTAAATGAGTCGATCTTGTCGCTATCAGGCGAAGCAACTCACTTCTTGCACTCCGGACCCCGCCTCTCCGGGTAGGGTCATAAAGCGATCATGTTTATATCGGTATTTAATGTTCATCATTTGACTCTCCGGTCAAAAGGTTTACTGCAAGAAGTTCTAATTTATTTATTAAAATTCGAGTTCTAGATGTTCAATCTCAAACATCAGAAAAAAACTAAACATTGCCTCTCCGGGCATATCGGTTTATCTCCATCTCAGAGCATGCCTAGGGATCTCTCCGGTTCCCGTACATGTGTAAGTGGAGTAACTGTTTATTATGAAAATAAATCTAAATAAAATTATTCGACCAAAATCGAAATCCTGGACTTGGCCCTTGCCATCTTTAATCAGTTGATGACGAGTCGTGATCCCGATCCAGGATCGTTCCTGTTAGGTGGAGGCGGTAGTTGTTCAAGTCTTGTCGCTGCTGTCCGTTCTCTGACATATTATGGCAATCTACCACCCCTGGCATGTTCTTCCACCTCATCCTTTAGGTGGCGGCACTCATCTGTGGTGTGCCCATCCAGCTCATGGAATAGGCAGTATTTTCCAGTCCTGCGCTCCCGCTCGGTGGGATCCCTTATAGGTGGCTTTCGATAGGGGAGTTGCCCCCTAGTTTCAGTGTAGATTCTTTCTAGGCCTGCAGTCAAATCTGTATACTGCCTAAATCTCGGTTCTCGGGACTTTTTCCGTTTATCAGGACTATAATGTCTGTCATCCTGTTTCCTTTTTCCCTTGTCTGCTCCGGACTGTTCTCTGGAGGTTCCTTCGCTTTACGCGGTATTTATTTCACGACTCTCGACTCGTGATTCTTCTAATCGGATGAACTTTTCAGCTTTATGAAAGAATTCTCCAAGATCTTGTGGTGGATCCTTAGTTAGAGAATCTTTAAACTTGGTGCCTTCTACGACTCCTGCCACCGCCGCCATTAAAATCATTGATGGATCCGGGCGATCCACAGAAGTCACTGTCACATTGAATCTCAATAAAAAATCTTTTATGGACTCTCCGGTCCTTTGTTTGATTGAAGCTAAAGTCATCACACTCTTGGGTCGCATTACGTGGACCCTGAATTGTCTTATGAAGCAATCAACAAGCTCGGTCCATGTTCTGATTGATCCAGTCTCTAGTTGTCTGAACCAAAGTGCAGCCAAATCTGTCAAATATAGAGGGAAGCATCGTGCCATCACTTCCTCGGATGCCCCCAGCACTTCCATGTGCCTGATATATCTGGTAATATGCATGGTCGGGTCTGACCTCCCGTCGTAAGGATCTGGTGTTGGTAATTTGAATTTTGGAGGGTTCCTTGCGTTTCGGATATTCGGAGTGAACGGACTCCTACTCACTTCTTCCAGCCCTCCGCTAGACAATCCTCCTCTCATGATTCTTCGCATCAGGCCAATCATTCTCTCGTCCCCGTCTAGGGGTTGGCCCCTTGTCAAGTTCCTATCCTGCCCCCCGAGCCTTGAAGGGAATTCCGGTACATATTCTTCTGGTGGCTCGTTAGCGTAAGCATTGTTTCCGGCTTGTTGAGCTCCGTCTATTGGTCTTCCAGCATCGGACCCTGAGGGCCTGCCCCCAAGTCCTTGTTGATCACCTTCAACTCCTGCATTCTGGTCTTGAATTTGACCTTCATTAGCCTCTGCAATCCTGATTCCTTGTCCCGCACTTGCAGCTGTTGTAGTTGGTCCAAGGTTTTGCACGTTCGCCGTCCTCATTTGTTCGAGTAAATTCTACAGCATCTCCTGTTGAGCCTTCATCATGCTTTCGCGTAATGAATTAGCCATAGCCTCCATTTCATCTCTAGTGATGTAGACGGAAGCTTGTCCTTCTCCTGCTCCTAAGGATGCTTCTTGGCTTCCTCCCTGTTGACTCCGATCAACTCTTTGTCTGGTTTGTCGAGTCATTGTTTCTGAATCGGATTTCTTCGAACTTTCGAATCTGAATTCTGAATTTGTTGCAGCGGGTGCTAGTTCCCTCTCGGTGAAAGCACCAAAGTGTTTGCGCCAAAAATGGTCACAAACCCCAAGTATTGTGAAAGCACCAGTGTTGGAATACAAACCAGCAATATTCAAACACAAATCATAGATCTAAGCAAGCAACACGCAGCAAAACAGAAATTATAAACAAGAACACACGATTTATAGTGGTTCGGCTATCTCCGGCCTACGTCCACTTCAAAGGTTTTAACTTTTTATTGATGTTCTTCACTGATTACAGTTGATTACAGCGGATTACAATGGATTATCACTCTGAAATTCGAGTACAACGGTGATTGTAGAGTGCAAAATAGAGTCTGGTAGAGTCTTGATGCTTCAGAGTCTTGATCTTGCCAAAGAGAATTTCGGTTCCCTTTTCTGAATGACTTGGGGCTCTATTTATAGGCGTAGGAGGCTGATATTTCTCCTAAAAGTTAGGTGGACCGCTTCTGGCATGTGAGGGGGCCCACATGGCCGAAACCTGGAGATCCGGGCCCACATTGGGATCGATCCGACCCTTGGTTCGAATCGATCAAAATAGTGTCCAATCGTGATGAAACTTGGCGTGAACATTCTTCAACATGTAGGCAAACTCCTGTAAAAATTTCATGGCATTTGGATCAAGGGTTTGAGAGATATGATCGATTCAAGATAGTGTTCTTCGGCGTGCTGGTTGGTTCGAATCGATCCTATGGGTTCCTTCGAATCGATCAATTCGAATCCATAGGGTCGAATTCATGCTTCTGTGACGTGGCGCACGTTCTTCGAGTCGATCCATGTTTTTCGCCGAGTTGATTGGGTCGACTCCGAGTTCTTTGCCGTGCTCACTGGATGGCTTCGTGTGTTGGATTCGAAGGTCTGCTTCGAATCGATGGAATGATACTCGTTCGAATCGATCCAAATGCGTCACTTTAGATCGATTCGAAGTCGCCTTCAACATGTTGGATTCGAAGAGAGGTCATCGTGATGGATTCGAGGGAGATGGAGTCGAAGTCGATGGAGTCGAAGTCAATGGTGTCGAAGCAGGTATTGGCTGATGGATTCGAGCGTCGTCTCTTCTTATGGATTCGAACATGGTGGGCTCGAACTGAGCAACGTCCATCCCTCTTAACTCGAATCCATCATAACTTTAGCATACGGCCTTGAATTGACTTGAAATTTGAGGTGCGGACTTCTATGATCCCCCTTGTCATGTCCCATCAATTGTATCTCAATCTGGACTCGGGCAAAATTCATCGATATCCATGGTTATCCTGTAATGCATGGTTTGATATTCAAGAATAGCAATCATTGATTTTTAGTAAATTTTGGGTATCTCGACTTTGCTAAAAGTTGGGATAGCAGTGCCCCTTGTCCAAATCTGCATGATTCGTACTTCTATTTATTGACCTCTTATTAACTTAATGTAAGTTTTTAAGATAAGCCTCTATATCTGTAAAGGACTACCCCGATAGGCCTAAATTATCGATCTTTTATATTTGTAAAGGACTACCCCATTGGGCCTACAATACTGATCTTCTATATCTTGCTTATTAACTTAATCCAAGATCTAAGTTTATTAAAATAAGCCTCTTCTATTATTTCTGCTTTATTTTCTTATTAACTTAACCCAAGGTCTAAGTATAAAAATAAGCTACTTTTGCCCTTTCTTCTATTTTCTCTTTTTAGTTATAATTACATGTTATAACTAAGCTTGCAAATATCTTAAATTTGCCTATTTTAGTCTAAGCCCAATTTGTTCAGTTCTTCTTATTTTACATCCCATTTTCTATAAATTCAGTGTTCTTATATTTTAGTCCATATTAACGAATTATTCTTCTATTTATTCCATTCGCATAAAAAAGAAATTAAAATGAAACTGACATTTACAGAAGAAATCTCAATCGTAGAATAGATGTAAATAAAACATAAATAATAGTGAATAACTGTAAATAATTGGAAAATCTATAGCTAACAGTAAATAATTGTAAATAACCGAAATAGAATAGCTGAAAGAAAATAGACTGAAAAATAAATATAAAATTTACTTAAAATAAACTGTAAATAAACTTGCATATGGGTTATCCCGAAATTGTAGAAAAACTACAACTATTGGAAACCCTATTATTTTAAATTACTTAAAAATCTAAAATAATTACTTAAACGCTCACATGCGGTCCTTAGCTCTTTCCTTTGACCTTCCCGGATCCACTTGAAGGGTATAAAATATTTTAATTAAAAAGATCTTCTCCTCGAAAAAATATTCCTTTTAGGGTCCAGCCTCAGGAAATGAACCCAGATGGAGAAGATCTGAATGAGAAAATAGCTAGGCCTAGGATCTTATTTATAGTGTCACTTGTGGATCTTAGGCCATTGGATTTGAAGATTAAATCTCGTGCAACCACGTCATAGGCTCGATAGGAACCGTCAAATGGAAGCACGGACGCACAAGATGAAGTGAAAATAGTAAAATGGCGTGTTCTAATCAACTGGAAGAAGACGTGCAAAAAAATGCATGCAGGTCGAGCTACCTGTCGGCCCATCACTTGCTAGGGTCGACCTTAGGATCGACCTAGCTATGGTGAAGGTCAACCTTCCCTATATAAATTTTTTTCTTTCTTATTTTCTCATTTCTTCATTAATTCATATCATCTACACAGTAGCTCGGATTTTGACGTTCTATATATGGAAATTGACCAGAAAATTACCACGGACGCAATGATGCAACTCCCATGACCCAATTCTGATAATTTCACAAAGTTATTTTATCATTCAATTAATTCGTTAATTAATTACTATAGCTTAAATTTCGGGTTGTTACATTCTCCCCTCCTTAAGGGATTTCATCCCCGAAATCTCTAAGGATAGAAGAATGAAATACATGTTTTCATCCAAGTTCTACAACCAACTACTCAACCATCATCTATTCCATCCATTGTCCTTAAGTTTTTCTAATGGGGTTTATGATACTTATGTAATTAGTGTAGTGTCAATGTCCTTAACGAATGAAAAAGACTGGGCGGTCTACGAATTCAGTCGACCTCCTTTTATGCAATCATGTATGTGCCACGTACTCAAATGAATGCAATTTCTCTAATGATAACTGATAGTTCTATAGGCGTGCTACAATCACCATCCAAATGCAACCATCATGTGATAATCATCCATTTATAACAATCATGGAAAATAAAATAAAAATGCAATTGCACACACATCTATATGCATATGCTCTAGTGTCCTATTTAGGTCGATCCCTAAGAAGTAATGGTGCCTAGTGTAAGTGTATGCGTCCATTAGCATCCACTAGCAACCACTTGCAACCACTAGTATCCATCATACATAACATGTTCTAATAACATGTTTACATCAAATCCGACCATCTATAGGTTAAATCCTAAGCTCTACCCTCCCAAAAGGATAATAAAGGAAAGAACCTATTCAAAGCCAAAGATGGAAATAGGAAATTCTAAAAATTACTATCGAATAGATGCGGATAAGAGGTACGAATCTTCTCTTTAGCTTCCCATGTAGCATCCACAACATCATCTCCCTACTACACCTTCACTAACGGAGCTTCTTTATTCCTAAGCCTCTTGATGTCTTGCCTAATGATCTTTGTAGGAATACAATGAACCGATGCTTCCCTTTCTACTTCCATTTTCTCCAACTGACTAGGCTCCACAATCTTTGCTGAGTCATGTAAGCACTTCTCAAGTGCGAAACATGAAAACCGTCGTGTACTCCTACGAGCCTTTCCGATAGCTCACTCGATACGCGATCTTCCCTACTCTCTCTACAATAGGGAACGGTCCTATAAATTTGACGGCTAACTTTCCACTCGATCCAAACCTCACCACCTTCCTTAGTGGGGATACTTTAATGAAAACTAAGTCTCCGGCATAAAACTCAATATCTTTCCTCCGCTTGTCTACATAAGATTTCTGCCTATCTTTGGCTGTCTTCATCCTTCTTCTAATCAATTTCACCTTCTTCGGGGTCTCCCTAACCATGTTAGGACCAAGTAGCAACCTCTCTATTGACTCCACCCAGGTGACCTGCAAGGTCTCCCATAAAGAGCTTTAAATGGTGTCGTCCTAATGCTAGCTTGAAAGATGTTATTATACGTGAACTCCACCAAAGGAAGATGCACCTCCCAAGTTTCTCCAAAATCTAGAATGCACATCCTTAACAAATATTCAAGCAATCTATTAACTCTCCCTGTTTGGCTATCCGTCTGAGGGTGATAGGCCGTATTCAATCTAAGCTACATCCCTGAAGCTTCTTGCAAGCTTCTCCAAAAATCGCTAGTAAAAATAGAGTCTCTATCGTCGCTATGCTAGAGGGAACTCCATGAAGTCGGACTATCTCACGAACATACAAGGATGCCAAATAAGATTCCTTTCTCTAACCCGACCGGAATGAAGTGGGCGCTCTTGGTCAACCGATCTATAAACACCCAAATGATAGTATTTCCCTTCCAAGACTAGGGTAAACCAAGTCCATCGAAACGCTCTCGCACTTCCATTCGGGCACATCCAATGGCTGAAGTAATCCACCATGCTTTTGCTGCTTTTCCTTAACCCTTTGGCACACAAGACACTTAGCCATAAACTCTACCACGTCCTTCTTCATGCCACTCCAATAAAACATCCTCTTCATGACTCTATACATCTTATCACCACCCAGAAGAATAGTCATACGAGAATGGTGTGCTTCCTCTATAACTGCTCTCAACAAATCACTAGCGCGGGGGACACAAAGTCTTCCATCTCTCCTTAGCCACCCTTTACTATCCCTAGAATAGTGTTGGAGATGTCTAGAGACCTCTCCTCTGCTGATCCTATCCATAATATCCATAAGCTCTGAATCCTCTCGCTGCCTCGAGCCAATCTGATCTACAAGGGTAGGCCTCACCTTAAGTTCTGCAAACAATCCTGGGGTAATGTCCGTAAATGGCTTAAAATAAAAAGTGGAAATAAACTCTAGGTTTTCTTTCTTCCTACTCAACGCATCCGCAACCACGTTTCCCTTGCCAGGGGTATAGGTTATCTCAAAGTCGTACGATGCCAAAAGATCCATCCATCGCTGCTGCCTCAAGTTCAAATCCTTCTGTGAGAATAGGTACTTCAATGACTTATGGTCAGTGAAGAGCTCCGACCTCTCTCCTAGCAAGTAATGCCTCTAAGACTTGAGTGCAAAAACTATAGCAGCTAACTCCAAATCATGGGTAGGGTAGTTCTTCTTATGAGTCCTCAACTGTCTACTTCCATAACATACTACCCTCCCTTCTTGCATCAACGCCGCTCCTAGACCCGTTCCACATGCATCAGTGTAAGCGGTAAAAGGCTTAGCTACATCGAGTAAAACTAACACTGGTGCACTAGTAAGGCTCTCTTTAGCATCGTGAAGGAATCCTCACAATCCACGTCCCACACGAATGAATTATTCTTCTTAGCGAGGCAAGTTAGTGGTGCTGAAATCTTGGCAAAATCCCTGATGAACTTCCTATTATAGCCATTCAATCCTAGGAAGCTTCTAACTTTGGTAACGTTCTTGGGGGCCTTCCAATCTTGCACTGCAATTACCTTAGTGGGGTCAACAAGCAAACACTCTCTTGAGACTACGTGGTCGAAGAAACGTACCTCCTCTCGCCAAAAGTGATACTTCGAGAACTTTGTCCTTAACTGATGAACACGAAGTGTACGAAGAACCTCCTCTAAATGAACAGCATGCTCCTCCATACTCTTGGAAAACACCAAAATGTCATCCACAAACACTACTACGAACTTATTTAGGACATCTCTAAAAACGCAGCTCATCAAATCTACAAAATAAGCTGGATCATTGGTTAACCCAAATGGCATAACCAACTACTCAAAGAATCCATCAGGTGTCCTAAATGTTGTCTTATCAATGCTATCGTTAGCGACTCTAAGCTGACGAAATCCAGTGGTTAAATCAAGCTGAGAAAATACTGAAGAGCCGAACAATTGGTCAAAAAGGTCATCTATCCTAGGAAGTGGATAATGGTTCTTCTTCGTGAGCTTATTCAACTCTCTATAGTCTACGCAAAGTTGAAGGGAACCATCCGCCTTAGTAGCGAAGACGACTGGCACTCCCCACTCAAATATGCTCCTTCTAATGAAGCCTTTCTCTAATAGCTCACGAATATGCTTGCTTAACTCCTTCCTCTCCCTAGGTGTCATGTGTCTCGCGGGCAATGCTACAGGCTTAGCATTGTCAGTCAAATATATCCTTAAGTCATCCCTCTTAGGGGGTAGTCCCGTTACCTCCTCAAAGACGTTTGGAAAATCTTTGACGGGCAAAATTGAATCTAACTCTACGGATGGCGAATCGAAGGAATAAAGGAAACTCAACATGACTAATCCCTGTGGGTCGCAAGAACCCTCAAGAGTCATACCATTGTATGTCTCTAGTCTAACAACTCTCCTCTTACAATCTAAATCACTCCAAATGTGGATAGCCAATCCATCCCTAAAATCATCCCATACCCCGAAAATCCCAATACACATCCCTTGTACTCAAACTCTACGCCTAGGATAAAAAATTTCAAACCCCTACAAATCATAGATAGGTGTGCCGATCCTCCTATGGGGTTTGAAACAACAATGGAATCTACTACTAAAGAGATGTCTAAGTGCAAACAATCCACCAAAGAACTAGAGATGAAAGAGTGTGATGCTCCAGAATCGAAAAAAGTCCGAATGGGAAAATTAGAAATAAAGATCAAACCTTCCACGGTAACTTTCCTACCTCTCTCGGGTTCGCTGCTGGAAGGTGCTGCATCCAAAGCCTGAATCTGTGCTGCCGGTGCACCCGCTCACTGCCCCGTCTTCTGAGGACAAACTCTACTAATGTGACCGAGCTATCCATAATTATAACACTTTCCCTTCATCTTCTCTCTCTTGCAGTCTTTTGCAAAATGACCAAGCAATCCGCGGTTATTGCACTTTGCTCCTTTCTTTATCTGCTTCTGAGGGCCTTCCCCTTTCTTCTTATTCTTCCACCATTTCTTCTTAAAACCTTCCGACTTAGGGACTTACTTAGACTCTCCCTCCTTAGCTACATCAAACATAAGCGCCATCTCCACCAGTGACTCATAAGTAGCTCCCATCGGTACGAGAGTCAACAATAACCCTTGAAGGGGTTGATTCAATCCCTTTACAAACTTGAAGGCCTTCTTGTGCGGTGTATTCACTAACTCCATTTCAAACCACGACAACTCATTAAATTGGTTGATATACTCCTTAACAGAAAGACTACCTTGCTTCAAGCCAATAAACCGCTCGAACAACACACTCTCTTCTGCTTGTGACAAAAACTTCCTCTCAAACCTCTCTTGAAATCCAAACCATCCAACATCTCTTCCTTTCAACTCAACAACCTCCCACCAATAAGAAGCCTCTCCTTTCAGCTGCCAAGATGCAAGATGAACTTTCTACTGATCCTCATTCCCAATAGCTCGAATATCCTTTTTGTGTTTCTTAACCAAGTTCACGCCTCCACAAAATTCTTCGTATCGAAAAATGTCTTGCCTCCTAAATTAGCGAAATCCTTGCATAGCTTAGAGAAATCGGCTCCTGCAGGTGGTTGATGGGATTTCCACCCGTTGGTGCTAGATTGGGCGCTTGCCCTTGCACCTCTGGAGTCATAGCTTACAGGTATCTATGAAACCAGGCTGAGACCTGGATGCCCTCTGAAAGATTAGGGGCATCCGCCATTCTATGCAAAGAAAAAGAGAATTTACGCTTGAAAGAATAGAAGAAAGATTGAACTGGACTTTGAGGGGATTTTTATAAGTGAAAACTATTTCTACGAGTTTCTTTCTGAAAAATACTTTAAAACAAGTTATTTTGAAAAATACTTTACTTTTTAAAACAAAATTTTAGGAATCCTGTAACCTTAGGCTTTGATACTAAATGTAACACCCCACACCCCTTAGTTTACCCAAAAATACACACTAAGAGATGTGGTGCATTGTAGGTATAGCTAAAAACTTACAAAGACTAAGATTCACAAGACCAAATAAATAAAATAGCGGAAACAACTAAGACAATAACTTATTTAAAATCAAACTCCATAAATACTTCATAAAACCAATTATGTCTCAAAAATACCAAATATCCATGTCTAGTGAAAAACATTATCTCAGTCATAATATCAGATTACATAAAATAATCATCCCTCTCAAAGAAAAGTACCAGTACATCAAATGAAATAAAAACTAAAAAAGAAGTAGAATACATGAAGAAAGTCTCTACAGCTGAACCTTCAAGAAAATCTGAAATCTACTATCCCTGCCTCTGGGGCCTATAGGGGGAAAAAGAAAAATAGAGGAGTAGGTCAGACTAAAAGTATGGTGAATGAAAGTAATTACTAGTATTCTTAAGTAAGATAAAGATAATAGACTTTGCAACAGTTCTAGTATAAAAGGAAATAAAGGAAAGATAAAGCAGGGATAAAATACGGTTTAACTATTTGCTTTGCTTAGATAGTTCGATTAGATTGTTTGCACCTTTTTTAGATAACTGCTTTGATTAGGCTGAAACCCTAATCCTACTTTAATTAGGCTAAAGTTCTAATTCTACCTTTTGAACGGCCTTCTATCTCTACTGTGCCTACTACGGATTAGACCCATTGGCCCCTATGCAAAAGATGCGGACTAGACCATGTTGGTTCCTACGCAAAAGATACAGATTAGACCCTGCTGGTCCCTACGCAATATACACCTACTACTGTGGACTTGACCCTATTGGTCCCTACATAATAGATTCCTACTTAGCACTTGGAACTCAATAACCACTTAACAACAAACAGTGAGGTCGCACGCTCGACTACCATTAGGTTCGCTCTATCTGTTGCTCCCTCCTATTGACCTCTTATTTACCATTGATCAAGCATAAGCATACCCTTGCCTCACCTGTGCTATTTTGATGCCACCTATGTCCGACTAAAAGGGAATGTTGTTGGTATGGGTCTTATCTAACAAACAAAATTCTAGTTGCGCCCCTTGTTCAAATCCCAATGATTTGAACTTCTATTTATCAACCTCTTATTAACTTAATGTAAGTTTTAAAGATAAGCCCGTATATCTGTAAAGGACTACCCTGTTGGGCCTACAATACCGATCTTCTATATCTGTAAAGGACTACCCCATTGAGATTACAATACCGATCTTCTATATCTTGCTTATTAACTTAATCCAAGATCTAAGTTTATTAAAATAAGCCTCTTCTGTAATTTCAACTTTATTCGCTTATTAACTTAACCCAAGGTCTAAGTATAAAAATAAGCTAATTTTTCCATTTCTTCTATTTTCTCTTTTCACTTATAATTACATGTTATAACTATGCTTGCAAATATCTTAAATTTGCCTATTTCAGTCTAAGTCTAATTTGTTACGGTTCTTTTCATTTGACATCCCATTTTCTGTAAATTCAGTGCTCTTATATTTTAGTCTATATTAATGAATTATTCTTCTATTTATTCCATTCGCGTAAAAAGGAAATTAAAAAGAAACTTACATTTACAGTAGAAATCTCAAATGTAGAATAGATGTAAATAAAACGTAAATAACGGTGAATAACTGTAAATAATTGGAAAAGTTACAATTAACAGTAAATAATTGCAAATAACTGAAATAGAATAGCTAAAAGAAAATAGAATGAAAATAAATCTAAAATTTACTAAAAATAAACGGTAAATAAACTTGCATAAGGGTTATCCCGAAATTGTAGAAAAACTACAACTATTGGAAACCCTATTATTTTAAATTACTTAAAAAAATTCAATAATTACTTAAACACTCACATATGGTCCTTAGCTCTTTCCTTTGGCCTTCCTGGATCCACTTGAAGGGTATAAAATATTTTAATTAAAAAGATCTTCTCCTTGGAAAAATATTCCTTTTAGGGTCCAGCCTCTGGCAATGAACCCAGATGGAGAAATCTGAATGAGAAAATAGGTAGGCCTAGGGTCTTATTTATAGTGTCACTTGTGCTTCTCAGGCCGTTGGATTTGAGATTAAATCTAGTGCAACCACGTCATAGGCTCGATAGGAACCATCGGATGAAAGCACAAACGCACGATATGAAGTGAAAATAGCAAAATGACGTGTTTGAATCAACTGGAAGAAGATGTGCAAAAAATGCATGCGGGTCGACCTATCTGTCGGCCCATAATTTGATAGGGTCGACCTAGCTATGGTGAGGGTCGACCTTCCCTATATAATTTTTTTTTCTTATTTTTTTGTTTCTTCATTAATTCATATCTTCTACATACTAGCTTGGATTTTGACGTTCTATATATGAGACTTGACTAGAAAATTAACATGGACACAATGGTGTAACTCACATGACTCAATTATGATAATTTCACAAAGTTATTTTATCATTTAATTAATTTGTTAATTAATTACTATAGCTTAAATTTTGGGTTATTTCATAACATGAAGAGTTTTATTGATGCATTGTCCTAAGGCAGCACCAACTGCGAAGTTAGAAGCATTACACATTATTTCAAAAGGAAGGTCTTAATTGGTGAGCAAATAATGGGGCAGAAATGAGTTCATTTTTTAGATGTTCAAAAGCAAAAACACGATCAGAATTGAAGTAAAATGGAATGAATTTTCGAAGTAGAGTCGTAAGAGGTCGAGGAATTTTACTAATGTCTTTCACAAAGCGACGGTAAAAGCCAGTGTGTCCAAGAAATGATTGAATGTCCTTAAAAGATTTGGAAATTGGTGTATACACAATTACATCAACTTTCACTTTATTTACCTCAATGCCTTTTTTGAAATGACATGTCCGAGGACAATGCCGTGTTTGACCATAAAATGGCATTTTTCCCAATTTAACGTTAAGTGTTTATCCTTGCACCATTTAAGAATGAACTCAAGATGATGTAAGCACTAGTGAAAAGAGTTTCGAAAGATAGAAAAATCGTCCACAAACACTTCCAGAAAGCATTCGATCATATTGGAAAAGATGTTCGCCATGCATCTTTGAAAAGTAGCAGGAGCGTTGCAAAGGCCAAATGGCATACGTCGATATGCAAAAGTGCCAAAGGGACATGTGAAAGTCGTTTTCTCTTGATCTTCAAAAGCGATTGGAATTTGGTTGTAACTAGAATAACCATCAAAAAAGCAATAGAATTCATAGTCGGATAAACGTTCAAGCATTTGGTCGATGAAAGGAAGAGGAAAGTTATCTTTACGTGTTGCTGCATTTAGTTTCTGATAATCAATGCAAACACGCCAACTCGTTTGAGTATGAGTTAGAATGAGTTTGTTAGAGTCGTTCTTGATAATGGTAACTCCAAACTTTTTAGGCATGACATAAGTTAGGCTAACCCATGAACTATCAGAAATGGGATAAATGATTCCATTATCGAGGAGTTTAAGAATTTCGTTTCGAACCGCATCCTTCATTTTTCGGTTAAACCTTCGTTGCGCGTAACGAACAGGCTTGGCATCGTCAACTAAATGGATTCAATGTTGAACAAGATTGGGACTAATTCCCTTTGGATCGGTGATCGACCATCCAGTTGCCTCTTTGTTTTTTGAAAAAACTGAAAGAAGAAAAATTTCTTGATCAAGAGAGAGAGTTGAAGAGATTATGACTAGAAACGTTTTATTGTCACCTAAGTATGCGTACTTAAGGTGATCGGGAAGGGGTTTGAGTTTCAATCTTGGGGGTTGCTCGTTCAAAGAACTTGGTTGAAGTTTTGATTCAACTGTGGGGTTTTTTAATGGAAGAACATTTTCGATTTTGTTAGGCTTGTCTTGAAACGGTTGTTCGTATTCGGTCCCACGTTTGTTGTTAAGGTCAACTGTTTCGTGATAAAAAAATTCTTGAATGGAGGTAACTTCAAGCGTTTGGTCACATGGTTCATTTGATTGATTTTCAAGATTGAAAATTTTAAGATCCAAAGTTATGTTTCCAAAATAAATTTTCATCGAACCGTTTCGACAATTGATTGGAGAATTTGGAGTAGCCAAGAAAAGTCGGCCTAAAATCAATGGAATTTGACTCAATGGATTGCTCATGGGTTGTGTCTCTAAAATGATGAAATCGATAGGCAATATGAATTGATCAGTTTTGATGAGTATGTCCTCGATTTCTCCCATGGGTCTCTTTATCGAATGATCGGAAAGTTGTAGAGTTATTTCGTCGGTTTAAGTTTGCCCAAGCCAAGTTGTTGGTAAACTGAATAAGGAATCAAATTGACACTCTCACCCAAGTCTAGCAAGCACTTATTAATAATCTTATATCTTATCATGCACGAGATTAACGGACATCTAGGATCTTTGTATTTAATGGGAATAGATTGGGAAAAGACTTCGCTAAGTCTGGCGGTTAAGAAATCTTTCTTTGGTACATGAATGTATCGTTTTTAAGTATACAAGTCCTTGAGAAACTTTGCGTAAGTTGGGACTTGTTGAATGATATCAAGAAGTGGAATGTTAACTTTCACTTGTTTGAAAATTTCCAACATATTTTCCATTTGACCAGAGTGTTTCTTGGATCGAAAATGATGTGGAAATGGAACAAAATAATCAGTAGGTCGGTCTACTTGAGTAGAAGAAGAATTTGGATTGGCACTTGATTCGACGTTTGGCTCAAGGTTTTGTTCAGATTCGCTTGTCGTTTTTGAAGTGTCAAGAGGAGCTTCTGGTAAATCATTTGGATTAACAACTTGATTATCGATTTTTTTACTAGAACGCAAAGTCGTGATAACATTCATTTGGTTGACATTGCTATCTTGAACGACATGGGCTTGATTTAAATTCGTGTTTTGATTTCTAGGATTTGGAACTGGCTAACTTAGAAATGTGCCTCGTTCACGTTCACTCACAGAAGTGGTTAATTGACGCATTTGCATTTCAAGTTTTGCAGTTAATTGATTCATAATCTGCATGTACAAGGTTAACAAAATTTTCAAATTACTATTTGATTGGAGGCTTTGAGTGGTTGCTTTATCCAAAGTTTCAAGACTATTTTCTAGTGAAGTCAACTGTTGATCATCTATGGGAGCAAAAGATTGTTGCGGTTGATTTTGAAATGGGGCATAAAATTTGTTGATTATGATTGGGCTGAAAGGGAGGATTCGAAGCATTGTTCGGAAATGATTGAAAGTTGGGACGAACCAAATTTGTATTGGAATTATTTTGGTTCCATGCAAAATTAGGATGATTCCTCTAACCAGGATTGTATGTTGAAGAAAATAGGTCATTTTTAACCTTGTTAAAAGCATTGAGTTGTTCTATCGAATTTGGGCACTGATCGGCTATGTGATTTGGATTGTTGCACTTATTACACATTGGTTGGGAAGCTTGGTTCATTTAGTTGGATGAGAAAACGTTATCGAATTTATTGATCATTGCATCGATTTTAGCTTCCAAAGCTAAAGATGATGCTATCGAGTGTGCGCTCAATCGTGAATAAATGAATTTTTTCGTTAGAATGTTCCCATTGGGATGATTTTTCTGCCAAATTTTCAAGAAATTGCCAAGCATCATCATGATATTGAGTAAGAAAAGTTCCTTGGCACATCGATTCAAGCATAGTTCGTGAGCTATTTTCAAGTCTATAGAAAAAGATTTGGAAAGAGTCCATTTTTCGAAATTATGGTGCGGATATTTTATTAAAAGCACTTTAAATATTTCAAAATATTTTTTGAAAGGTTCACCCCTGAATTGATGAAATTTTACAATTTCGCTTCAAATTTTAGTTGATTTTTTCAAAGGGTAGAATTTTTTAAGAAAAAATTAACAAACTCTTCCCATATTTTGATTGAGTTCGATGGTAAGCTGTACAATCATTTTTCAGCATAATCGGTAAGGGCGAATGGAATTAACCGAACTTTGATTCCATCATCTCATAATTATTGGAGTTTAATGGTTACACATACTTATTCAAATTTTGTTAAGAAAATGTATGGGTTATCGTGTTCAAAATTGCCAAATTTTGGGAGCATGGCAATATGATTGAAATGAGTTTCGAAATGGTTACCCCTTAGGGCGGGTAATGTGATACAAGAAGGAATAGAACCTATCGGGAAAGATTCTATCCAAGAGAGTTCAAGGGGCATTTTCATTCACCATTGTTGGAGGGTTGTTCGTTTGATTTAAACAATTTGTTGTTGTCTCAAGAGTCCAGGTACTCATGCACAAGTGAAAAGGTCAAATAGAGAAAGAAGTGGGAATTGAGTTTAAGAGAATGAAACAAGGTTTGGAAAATGAAGTGAAAAATTGTTTTATTTTTATATTTTTTAAGGAAAAATATTTACTAAAGGATTTTATTTTTCAAAGGGAGATTTGATTTTTTTTGGATTTTAATTTTTTTGGTATGTTTTTGCTTTTTTCTAGATTTAATTTTTTGTTTTTGGAATGATTTTTTTTGGAGTTTCGTTTTTTCTAAAAGCTGTAAAAAATACTTGTTTATGGATTTTTGATTTTGTTTGAATTTTTTTTAAAGGAAAAGTTTTGAAATGATTTTTTCTTCGGAATATTTTAAAAAAAATCTAAGTAAAATGTAAAAAGAATTACTTTTGGATTTTTTTTATTTGCATGAACTAATGCAACTAAATGAATGCAAGAACTTCATTATAAAATTTATGCCCTTAGTAGCTCCTAACCCAAAATTGTATAATCACACTTTGTCTTAATCCAACAAAATAGTTCTTAGCTAGGTAACGAACAGGAGTTATTGGTGTACCACGAATCACCGTAGCAATGCAGCTAAAGTTTTGAGTGCCTTCAGAGAAACAATAAGTATAATATTTACAAATCACTACAATATTTATACATGATTATTGCTCTACCATTGTCCAGACACCAAGAAATTAGATTATAGAAAGAGGACAGCTTGTCAAGATACAATTAAGCCCTAGGTGAGCTCGTGACACCCTTAAGTTCAAAGTCTAGCCGTTATTATTTGTCAATTTCTAAGATGATATGCAATTTGTGTGCCAAGGAAGGGGTGATGAAATCTTCCACCTTTTGTGGATTTGGGTGTTGCCCTTAGAAAAGAAAATAAGATGATATGAATGCAAAACAGAAATTAAACATAAATTAACGATGTAACTACGAATGAAATATGTTTTTGTTTTTGTATTTGAAAATTTTAAAATGCAAGCAACCAACAATGCAAGATAACTAAAAACAAGAGATAAAGGCACGATACCAAAGAGTGCAGAATTATTAGCACACTATTTTTTAAGCAGCGATTTTTTTATATAAGCAAGCAAGTAGAGTAGTTATTTAGCAAGCAAAGCAGAGCAATTCTTTTTGCAACCTGTAATTCGCAACCTACAAAAGTGTTTAATTTGATTTTTTTAAAGGATAAAAGGAAAATATTATCTTCTTTTTATAAAGTTAAAAAAAGGTTAATAAAATTTAAAAAAAAATTCATACAATGCAACACAAAATTAAGTAAACGAATTCACACAACATAATAACACACACACCCAAAAAAAGTAAAATCCCAAATTAATTTTGTAAACAATTTTTTTAGTTTTTTCTAAAGAACAAATGAGTTTGCACTTAAAAAAAATAAAACTCAACCCAGCCCAACACTAAAACGCACCTACCTGGACTACAAGCCCACTACCGAACTAAATTAAACCATCTTGTTTCCCTTCCTCTCTTGAAAAAATGAAAAAAGAGTAAAAGGAAAATGCAAAAAGAAAAGGATAAAAGGAAAAATAAAATGAATAAATGAATAAATTGGCGGTGCTTGAATCGGATTTGAAGAGGAGGGGTGGTGATGAGATGTGGGGTGCAGAAAAAAGTCACGATGGTTGTCGATTTGAGGATCGTTGATTTGGGGATCGAAACTTGTCATGGGTTATGGGAAGTGGCAGGCTGGTGAGGTTTGTTAGTGTGTTGAAGGTAGAGAGTGTTAGTTCAAAAGAGGATGGAAGTTGACTGAGCTTAGATGTTTGGGATGGTCAGTGAATGAGTCTGCAATGTAATAGAAGAGAATGATTGTTGATGAGATGAAGGTAAGGCGGGTTGGAAGTGGAGATTATAGTGGTTGTTGTTGATGAAGCAGAGGAGGAAAGTTGGAAGAAGAGGCAGGTGATGGTTCATGGCAGAGAAAGTGGATGGTTGCTTGGGGGTGGTGAATGTTGATGTTCGATTTGGGATGAATGTGGTGTAGTGGAATGGCAGAGTTGAAGGTGGTCTGAGGAGATGTCATTGTTCTTGTCAAATGTTATGGCTAGTTGATGTGTCTCATTGGCAGTTTGTAAGGTGATGATAAGTGAAGGTGATGTTGTTTGCTCGATGGGTTGTCGCAGTGGCAAGTTTGTTTTCGAGTTGCAGTGATGAAATGCAAGCAGATGTAAGAAGAGATGGTAGGCAGTGGTAATGATGTAGAGGAGTTTATTTGTTGGAGAATGGGTGAGGCAGGTGGTGGCAGTTGACATAGGATTAAAGGCGGTGGTGGTTGATGATATTGTGTGCACTTTGCAGGGAGGAAGAACTAGAAGGGTAGTGTGGTGATTGAGGAGTAGTTTGTTGCTGCTTGGATGGGAAGGTGAAGTGATGCAGTGCTTTGGCGGTTGAAGTATTTTGTGAAGTATTTGTAGAATGTTTTGTGAGAGTTTTGATGAGATTAGTGATGATAGGGGCAAGGAAGTGATTTCTATAATTTGCAGAAGTGAGTAGAGGAGTGGAATGTTTATATATGGGTTGTAATAAATGATTGCAATGGAGGCAGTAGTTTGCTGAAAGTTGATTATTGATAGAAGTGGAAGAGGGTGATGATCACAGCGGTGGAGGGAGAAGTTTTGGTTGTAGAGGGATGAAGGCATTGGGTTAGTTGAGGTTCGGGTAGGTAGTGGTGGTTGAAGGTAGATTGTAGAACTAGGCAAAGGTGAAGAAGATGATGAATGTTGGAAGGAGGAGCAGTATTAGTTTACTGTGGCGAAGTGTGAATTCAGGTAGTGCTTGTAGCAAGAATGATGCAATTTGAAGTTGTAGGTAATGGCAGAGTGATTGTTTGGTTTTGTTTGAATTTGTATGGAAGGAATTCGCTTGTATAATGAATATAGAAAGTTTGTATGAAATGCAAATGTTAGAAATGAAAACAGAAACACGTCTCTTGATACACAGTTCCTATCATTTACATAAATGCTCACAGAGATGTAATCAGAAAAAGAAACACATATGTTAATGAAAAGTTTGATTTGAAATGCTTTTTTTTATGAACAATAACGCAAAATGAACTAAAACAAATGTAAAAAACACTTCGAAGGGTAAAATTAAAATGAAATTGCAATTTTTTAACAACGGCGCCAAAAACTTGTTAGACGGTGAGTTTTCTATCGATTAGAAAATCACCGAAAAATTAAAACCGTTAAAAACCGTAAGCGCACGGCATACAATTGTAGTACATATGCAAGCATGAGTCAATCCGCGTGGAATGAATTAAATTTCAATAAATCCAAGTAGCCTAAAGTTTTGAAGTGGTTTTAAGCTAAGAAAAATTGTGGAAATTAGCTAAAGCAAAAGAGAATGAACTATGATAATAAAGAGCAATTTAGAGGCAAATCCACTTCTAATCATTCATATAAATCAACAACTAAATTAATTTGTAATCTCTCATTAAAATGTTAAGTAGAAATGATAGCTGTGCTTGTTATGAGTATGATTTATTTGTGCTATAAATTAGCACAACTTAAATCATCAAACTCTAACACATCATTCAAACCCATTTATCAGCACTCATGACATGAAAATTAAAAATAAAATATGTTTTAAGTATGATATATTTACTATTAATTAGTAACATGGACCATCAAATTTTGATCATAGTTTGACTTTCATTATCAAAATCACTTAGGAAAATGATCAAATAGTTTATGTTTTAAATGGAATTAAGCATAACCTATTTGAGATATCAACATAGGCTATCAAAATTCAATAAAAAAGAACCATAAACCACCATCATTCATAGTTTCCATTAAGTACATATGAGAGATCACAAATGAAATCCTTATGTTAATTTAATATGTTTCATGAGAGCTTCATTACCCCTAAATTGAAGGGGTTAAGCTACTCATACTTGAAAACATATTCACATAAAATGATTTCAACATAAAACAAAAGGAGAATGAGAAGTGCAAATTAAAAGAAAAGGGAACATACTACTTGCATAAAATAAATCTAAACTAGTTACATGAATTAAAAGAAAGCATAAATAAAAATTGAATGAAAGTAAAACAAGGCTAAGAAGCATGAAAGAAACTTTTATTTATCTTTGATTTTGTGGCTACAAATTGCATGAAAGGAAGAAGGTAATTACATGAAACATAAGGGGTATTTATACATGCTTAAAACACTAATTCATATTTTAGGAGGCTACCTAAAATAATCTTGAGAAAGTGTAACCTCTAAGTAATCATTAGGGAATAAGTACCCACTAACATGCCTTTAAACCTTCATTAACATGTGCATATAATTTTAATTATGGACCATATGGTAGTGGGTTTGTGGGCTCCTCCGTGTTGCATGGATTCATTTATTTCCATTCTTCATTTGCCTTCAACGTATGTGCATGTATTCATCCCTGGACCCTCTTCATATTTGCTCTTCATTTTCTACAAATAAAAATGTGAAAATAAATTTTCCCAAATTAAATCATACACAAAATTACCATTTACCCCCCAAATGAAGATGAATAAATGATGATTTGAAAACAATTTAAATTTTAGTTTAAACATGTAAAATATCCTAATATGCTCATTTATTTAAGTAAAAGTAGATTAAATATGGGAGTAAAAATATGCATTTTTACATGCACATCATATGCAGGGGCGTTAGTCAAACTGGAAGGCATCACTTCCCCTTTATATAGTCCGACGAGAGTGCAAAATGCGGTCTATGGCTTTCTATCCTCAATTGACGAAATCCAGTTGCTAAGTTCAATTGGGAAAAGATTTTTGCTCCAACAAGATGGTCAAACAAGTCATCTATCCTAGGTAAAGGATACATATTCTTCTGGGTCTTCTTATTGAGTTCCCTTTAGTCAACGCATAGCCTTCGAGAGCAGTCTGCCTTAGTGGCGAAGAAAATAAGTGCTCCTCATTCAAATGTACTATGGCTAATGAATCCCTTCTGCAACTACTTTGAAATCTTCTTATCCACCCTCACCTTTTGTTATCCGACATTTTAACCCGACCATATTGAACTAATTGCACGAGTTAGATTTGAATGCTATCAAGGCCGATGATTCCAAAGTGATGATAGTGAGGCCCAGAAGTCCAGTACCAATGATATGGTTCGACATAAAGAAGGGATCGGCATAAATTGACTTCCAACATAGGGATCAGTGTGTTTCCAAAAACAAATGCATTTCAATAGAAAATAGTTGATATCTCAAGATCCACAAATCTAATGCATATGAAATTTTGTGAGCAAGATATGGGGACCCTAGGGAGCCTACCTTAGGGATCGCACCTCAAGAAGGTGAAGTTAGAAGGATCAGCAATTTTCTCTTAGTAGGGATCGGTAGGAATCAGCATGAAATTTGGAGGCTAAGCATGTTTTAGCATAGGGAAGCTACCATAGGGATCGCACCCCAAAATTCAACCAAAGTAAAGATCGATATTGATCCCTACCCTTTGGGAATTGGGCAATGAGATCCGTCTTGTGGGTCCATATATTTTTGAAGGTCCTTCTGTCGAATTTTCAGGGAGATATTTATCATCTTCATCTATAAATACAGGTTTGGCTATTCATTTTGAAAACCTTTACGCTGCTAGTTTCTTTATACTCTTTTGTAATGAACGTTTTGCATCTGATCCCTATTGTACTCAGTTTATAAAGTGATTAATAAAGCAATCTATTTAAAGTGGACATAGGCAAATAGTGTCGAACCACTATAAATCATTGTGTGCGTGTTATTCTCTCAATTTATTACTATTTATTTGTTATTATCCTCTGTTTTCATTTATATTATTCATTTATTTCCCTTTAAAACTTCTATTTGGTGTTTGTGCCAAACATTTTGGTTCTTTCATCGAGAACCTTGATTCTCAGCTTATTAGGGTCCTTTTGTTTCTACTGGATTGCATAAATCGCCTAAAGGAGATCCATGGTTATTTTCAGGAAGTTTGCTTGTTCTATTCCAATTCGAGAAAATCTAAGCAAAGATATCAATAATGGTGAGGAACGCTAGATATACTTCTCAGAACGTAAGAAAACGAGAATGCTAGCATTAAGCAAGGAGGCCCGAGCAGTCAACCAATGGATGTGAATGCTGACCCAATTGAAGTCTGGAATCCACTCAATTCCATTATAGGAGCCGAATTTTAGAATTTGATAGGAGAGATAGTGGACAGCCATTGACAACTAAATCGGCAGATTCAAGCCAATTTCAACCTAATGAACCAACTTAGTCAGCAACAACAAGGGAAAGCTAGTAGGGATCCTACCCCTTACTTAGCATCGGAGAGTTCTAGTTTCTCGAATGAGTAAGTATCATAGGCACAGGCATCGCAGAACAAATAGATATCATGTAGAAACTTCAAGGCGCCAATAGGCAGACCATTCTGGTCTGCTGGGACCGATCGATGTCGATCCCTCCTCCAAAGGAAGGAACTTACCTATGCATGCTAGGATTTAAGTTGGAGCTGCTGCGGTTGATTTGAATGATGAAGTTCAATTGAATGTTGACCAGTTGCGTCCCAGGAATGACGATGAAGTGAATTTATAAGATAAACATCAGGAAGATGTTGAATCAAGAAGGCATGGAACAACACGTAGACATCGACCAGACCACTCACGCAAGGTGGAACATGACCACCGCTTGGCACCAACTATCCAAACGCCGGACTTGTTAGCTATGGTTAGATATTTAGTGAGAGAGAGCTAAGCTTGACCAATAATGATTGGAAAATCTCAAGAAGCCATAGCCCGTTCACTGACAATGTCCTACATGCAGAGTATCTAAGCAGGTTCAACATGACGTCGATGCCTGCCTACAGGAAGAAAAACGGACCCCAAGCAGCACATCATGAGATATGAATGACTAATGGATTCCGCACGAATAGATGATGCAACTAAGTATAGGTTTTTTCCTATAACCCTCTCTGGAATAGGAACGGTGTGGTTTACATGGTTACCCCCATGGTCGATCTCTAGATTTTATGATTTGGAAACAAGGTATATGGAGAAGTTCTGTATGCAAGCAACTCACCTTAAAGATGTAATGTCTCTGTCCAGCGTGATCCAGGCTCCAAGAGAATCGTTGAAATATTACTTGGAGAGATTACATACAGTTGTCACAAAAAACAGCAATCCAAATGACCATGCAATGTTGATGGCCATAAAAAGAGGAATTGATACAGAGTCTGATTTTGGCGATTGGTTAGCTGACAAGCCACCCGCAATGTTGGAGTGCTTTTATGAAAAGGCGGCTCGGTATTTGAAGAATAAAGAAGCTAGAAGCTCTAGGAAGAAAATGTTACAGGACTAAGTGGAGAGGGAGTATAGAGTAAAATTGTAGTAAAAAAGTCTGTTGATAGCTCTGGAAAAGTTCAAGTGAATGTCCAGAACAAACTGAATCAACAAAAGAAAGGTGGAGGTAGGAGCCGAGAACGAAAGAGGGATTCCGAAAGAGGAAAGCCTAAGATTCTGGTGTACAATACTTACATGCCACTGAATGCATACTAGAGAATATCTATTTGTCTATCTATAATACCATGCACTACTAGAAGCCGCCTCTGAAAGAATCAACGAAGAAGCAGAAACAGACCGGGAAATATTATCGGTTCCATGAATGTTATGGACATAACATAAATGAATGCAAGCATCTCTAGGATATTATCGGAAAGCTGATTCGAGAAAGAAAGTTACAGCAGTTTGTAAAAACTCCACATGATGGCAGCCAGGGAACATCCAACCCCAACCGAGGACAAGCATCATACAGGGAGCCTGCGCAGACTGGTAGAAGATTGGTAGTCAATAAAATAATCGAAGGACCACATCCGGCTGATAAGAATTGGCATAAGATGGAGCGCTATGCTAGCATGATTAAGCATGTGAATTTTTAATGTTGTTCGAGTAAGGAAGATGGAGCTCCGACAAATAGCAAAGTATAATGGCAGATGATATTGTGCTTAGAAACAGAGATGCAGACATGGTGGAGGCTCCGACAATCAACCTAATGGTCATTTTGACCATGATCAGCCTTGCTTTAGTGAGAAGGATATTGGTTGATTGTGGAAGTGCTGTAATTATAATTTTCAAACAAGCTTATGATCAGATGTGGATGGAAGCCGAAGACTTTAAACCATGTAAAGCCCGCATTCATGGTTTTAATGGTGCTGCAACCAGAGCTATTGGTTATGTTGAATTGCCTATGGAATTGGGGGAAGGTGACCATAGGAGAATGCGGATTTTTCCTTTCATTGTTTTGGATGTTGATTCTCTATTAAATGCCTTTTTGGCCAATTGGTCCTAGCTAGGATCCGGGCAGCTCTTGCCTCATGGTGTTTGACTTTGAAGCTCCTAACAGATAATGGTATTGGAGTTGTTCATGGTGATCATGTGAATGGACGTTCTTGTTATGTAGCTAAATTGAGAGATGCTCAATGAATGGAAAGGGGTAAAGGTATGGATAAGTCTGTCTACGTCCAAGCCATTAAATATTAACAACCAGTGCTTGAGCCTTGGCTTGGGCACTATAGTTAGTTCTATAGAGACAAAGATCTAACAGATGATGAGGAGGAGCCCAAAGAAACCAAGGCTGCACCGACTGAACTGACAATTGACATTACAGTCAGCTATGACGACCCGTTTATGGGTCCTAAAGATTGGATCACATCTCAGCCCCCTAATGATGAAAGAGCTTGCTGGATTTCTACGAGCGAATCTTGATGTGTTTGCTTGGACTCACTCTGACATTTGTGGGATCTCATTTGCCATCGCGAGCCATACATTGAATATCGACCCAAGGCATGTCCTAGTGAAACAAAAAAGGTGTGGCATGGATATGGAGAGATCTGCAGCTCGTAAAAAGGAGGTAGATAAGCTCAAAGATAATGGGTTTATTTGCGACGCCCTCTATCCGAAGTGGGTATCAAATCCTGTACTTGCGATTAAGGCAAATGAGAAATGGTGGACATACGTTGATTACTTAGACTTGAACAAGGCAAGCCCAAAAGGCAGCTTTCCCCTTCCATGGATCTAGTAGCTAGTAGACTCAACCACGGGACATGAATTGCTATCTTTTATGGATGCATACTCAAGATATAACGAAATCCCGATACATATTCCCTATCAAGAGCACACCAGGTTCATTACTGATGTTGGATTATACTACTATGTGTAATGCTGTTCAGATGAAAGAATGCAGGTGTGAACTACCAATGCTTAGTCGAAAGAATATTTAAAGATCTGACCATAAAAACAATGGAGGTATATGTGGATGATATGCTTGTGAAGTTAAGATAGTCTAGCGACCACATTAGAGACTTGGTAGAAATGTTTGACATCCTCCGACATTATAAAATAAAGATTAATCCCCAAAGTGTTCTTTTGGCATAGAATCAAGAAAGTTCTTAGGTTTCATCATTCTCGTGTAATCAAAGCTAATCCCGAGAAGATCCAAGTTATTCGCAAAATCCAAGCACCAAGGACTATCGAACAAGTGCAGAGCCTGATTGGGAAGGTTGCTACCCAATTTATTTCCAGAGCTACCGATAAATGCATTCCTTTCTTTGACTTGATAAGAAGAGGAGAAGGAATTTTGAATGGATACAAGATTGTAAAGACGCCTTCCAACTTTGGTGAATCACTTAGAGAGACCTCCAATCATGTCAAAGCTGGTAGACCATGAAGATCTGTATACCTACTTGGTCGTGTTGGTGCATGCTATAAGTGCCGCACTACTTCGTGAAGAGAATAGGATCCTGAGACTAGTCTATTATGTTAGCAAGCAATTAACAGGAGCTGAAAGGAACTATCCAAAGATAGAGAAACTGGCACACTACTTGTTGATTATATCGAGAAAGCTCTTCCCTTACTTTCAAGCACATCCAATCAACGTTTACATCGACCAGCTATTACGACAGGTCTTAAAGTAACCTGAGACGTCTGGAAGGTTACTCAAGTGGAGTATCGAACTTAGCCAATTTGACATCACTTATCTTCCTTGGAGGGCTATCCAAGGTGAGGCACTGGCGGACTTTATAGAAGAATTTACCGTGCATGATGATTTCCCGGAGAGCAGTGAAACGCCCACTATACGGTGGAAGGTGTATACAGATGGAGCATCCAATGATCGTTATTTTGGGGCTAGAATTGTGCTTGTAACTCCCGAAGATCGGTTAATTTTCTATGCTTTAAAGCTTGATTTCCCTACAAAAAAACAATGAAGCTGAGCATGAGACTCTGATTGTCGGACTTAAACTCGCCAAAGAACTGGGACTAAAGTCTCTTGAAATCTTTTGCGACTCACAATTGGTAGTATACCAAGTCAAGGGAGAATACCAAGCTAAAGGACAACAACATGGGCTATATCTTACCCAAGTCCATGAATCGTTGACTGACTTTGAGTACTACGGTATTATGCACATTCCTCAGGATCAAAACAAAGAGGCTGATTCATTGCAAAGTTGGCTAGCACCGGGGATTCGCAATAGATGGGCTAGGTGCCAGACGTAGTATTAAATGCTCTGAGCATAAGCCCGATGGAGATCAACAAGGTACTGGAGATAGAGACTGAGAAGGAGTCGTGGATGATTCTGACTAAAGACTATTTGCTACAGGGAATCCTTCCCGAATGAAGGAATGAAAAATGGTAAGTCCTTCGTAAAGCTACATGATATATCATATAGGAAGGAGTTATGTACAAAAAGGGTTTTTCGTTCCCTGCTCCGGCATATCGTTCATGATGAAATAAAACAAGTCCTAAAGAAAGTTCATGAAGGAGAATGTGGCGATTACACTGGGAGGCAAACTCTAGCGAAGAAAATACTCCGTTATAGGTATTATTGGCAGACCGTCAATCGAGATGCTGCTGATTATGTAAGGCGATGTGACAAGTGCCAGATATATGCAAACGTTCCAAGAGCTCCGTCGATAGAAATTACACAAATGATCAGTTCATAGCCGTTCGCCATATAGGGTATAGATACTATCAATTCCTTACCAATCTCTAAAGGTGATGCGAAGTATACCATCGCCGTAGTTGATTACTTCACCAAATGGTCTAAAGCGGAACCATTAGCAATGATCACAACAAAGAAAGTAATCAACTTTATCATTTGGAACATCATCTATCATTTCGGTCTTCCATGAATTATTATAGCAGATAATGGGACTCAATTCGACAGTGCTGAATTCAAAGACTTTTGCCATCGGCATCATATTGAGAGATTTACAGTAGTCGCTCACCCTCAAGCCAATGGACAAGTTGAAGCTTTGAACAAAATCATAAAGTTCATTCTGTAGAAGCGTTTGGAGAAAGCCAGAGGCAAGTGGGTAGATGAACTCTCGATAGAAATATAGGCTTATAGGACCACCCACAAGTCCCAGAAAGGCCATACTCCATTCGCTTTTGCTTATGATTCTAAAGCCGTTATTCATATTGAGTTCGAAGTCCCTTCTCTTCGAGTGACCTACTACAATCCTAGAACAAATAAAGATCTCATCTTGGAATCTCTAGACTATGTGGATGAGAAGCATGAAGAAGCTAATTTGAGGGCAGCTGTGCACCGACATCGAGTTGCTGATACTACAACACTAAAGTCCGACCTAGAACCTTTGAAATCGACGATCTCATCTTGAAATGGGTTTTCCTACCCCATTGCATATGAATCCTACTTGGGAAGGACCGTACATCATTGAATAGAGGCTTCGAGAGGGAATTTTCAAGCTAGCGACTGCTGATGGCATCACACTCTCAAGGGCGTGGAATAGTGTAACGCCCCGAGAATTTCGACTTTCGAAAATTCAACATCGACACTCCCTTTATCGACTGCCGAGAAATCGAAGGCCGGAAACACGGAATGTTATGGGTTTTAACAAAAATTTTAAGAAAAGAAAAAGAGAGAAGTAGAAGAAGATAACAGAAAATAGAGAGAGAGGAAGATAGAAAAATAGAAAATTTGATAATAGAAGATAGAAGAATTTTTTTTAAAATAGAATGGGACAGAAGAAACAGAACGGAACAACAACAGAATCTCACAATTCGCAGCGGAACAACATATAATAATAAATGAATAATCTTTAAACAAAGGACTATATCAGTTATTACATTATCATCATATTACATCACATCATATCATCAGAGTGTACAACAACATACATCAACAAACAGTGCAGCGGAAAAAGAAATACTATATAAACTAGTAATACGCCATGCCATCCAGCTTGCCTCCAGCAACTCCAGAATATCCAGAATATCCTGATAAACCTAACTCTTAACTGCCCGTGTGGAAATTGGTGGGCACCCAGAGTTTAGGAAAGAAAACAATAAACTCCGAGTCAGTCATGTGACTGGTGTGAGAACTCAAAACAGTTTATTTACTTTAAAATCAAAATAGAGGAATATTTTTAAATCAATTCGCAATGCTTTTAAAAATGAGACTACCATAAGGCCTCCCGCACACACACACATGCAAACGCAGAATCGGAGGAGATTTCTCCTTATGATAGTCAAAGATGCTTGATACGCATTTAAAAGAACATTTGATATTTTTATTAGTGCATAGTGTAGAGGAAAATCATTTCGAAAGTAGAATATAAATCTTAGCCAACATACGACCATTATCGTATGCCTACTATAGCTACTATCCAAACAGTGGTGACCACCATAAGTGAATAGCAGGTTCTACAACTAATACCGTACAAGTTTCGTATTGGGAATTGGATTTCCAACAAATGGTCAGGCCAAGGAACTTCCCATTGCCACATGAGAATGCCTCTGGATGGACATCCCCGAGAACCAAACCGGATCTCTACCAACACAAGGCCGGGTTACTCCTAACTGAGTAACAACTGACCGAATATGCCATCCCCCGGTCCTTAGGGACCTTTATCCGAGAGCTCTCTAATCAATTCACACAATCATAAAAACAAAGTGTTTCAACATGAGTAAGTATCTGGGCTCCATACCATGATACCACCCTTTTCCAGAAGGAAATGGACACATCCTAAAGGGTGCTACCCCTCATAACCTTGCTGCTTCTTTCCTGTTTTGACCATTCACGGGGTGTGAGGCTCGACGAAGTCACGTCCACAAAACATACTTTATACAAAAGCCATGCTTTGGGTCAACAAATGATCAACACAATGATCACTAAGATAGACGATCAAATAAATGATCCTATCACAATAATCAACACAATGATCATTTCAGCATCACTCAGCATGTCACATTACCAAACTGGGAATATATCGCTGATAACTTCAACTATATAACCTTTGAGCACATACGTCTCAAAGAAGGGTGTTAAGCAAAGAATAAATTCTCCGCCACCAACAGAAATATATTTGAAAGAAATCGGCTTTATATCTCAAATTGTAATGTCAGACATACAATCCATACAAGTCTGTTCTGGGCTCGAACAAAACCGAAGGCACTTCTTACGAAGCCCTTGAAATACGGGTATTCACAATCCCGATCGAATTTCCCATCACTTAGGAGATCTCTATACCAGGAGCTACCCAGTGCAGAGACAATCGATAGGTCATCCTATCGCTTTCACAAATACTCGGTCTTCAACACCGATCTTCAAATGCAATTCATAACGACGTATCACATATTCGGAATGGGTTATACGACCCCATGGTCCTTTCCCGGTTAACCCGAATAGTGAGCGCTTATTCAAAAATAAGTGTGGCATTCAAATTCAAACAAATCACATCAAATACCCATCCAAAGGGAAATATTGATAGTCGACTATTGAACTATCAATTGATATGCATACATCACCAGATTCCAAATAATTTTCCAAATTATTTAATTTCCAAAATATCTTTACAAGATATATAATTTTCACACTTCAAAAATAAATCAATATTTATTTTCAAACAAATTCTACTTTTCATTTATAAATTCCATAATGAATTTATATTCCAAAATATTCATGCATATACGATTTCAATTATCCATTTTCAATTTATCTTCAAAAAGATAAATTCTAATTATTCACTTCATATTGGAAACAATTCCATACTTATTAAAAATAAGTAATTCACAAATCTTTTTATTTTCAACACTTAGAAAATATTCAATATACTTAAATCGAATTAAGTATATATTTCATTCTTTAAGGAAATCATTTACTTAAACATATTTATTTGGGCCAAAAACGAATGTTGCGTAAAACATCGTTACGACAACCCAAAATCACTAGTATAGGGATTCGGAATTAAAATAGATATATAAATCCCAATACTATACAAAACATTTCCTTTCGGAAATCATTTACTATAACAACAGTGTTATAGTCCATTATTTCCTTCTATTTCTTGAAAACGTCTATTCCAACAATAAATGTTGAAATCTATGGTTTCGAATCTCAACACATTTTAAAACATCGTTAGATCGTTTTAATTCAGTTCAAAATATCACATTCTAAGCAATCTCTTTAACATACTATTCACTATTCCAAAACGTGAATATACTATGTTAACTAATCTCATCAATTCTATTCTTTTTAAATTTAAAGGATTATTCACTATTCAAAAATGTGAATATAACTCCATTTATAAGTTATAACAATTAACTTATCAAAATAAGTCATTTGCGAATTTATAAAACAACATTTATAAATTCCATTTCTATTTATTTATAAAAACTTCCTTTTTATAAATCTCTTTATTAACTTATTCGATTTATAATTTTAATTATAAACCAAAAGTCCAAATTATAAGTCAAACACTTATAATTTATTTATTTAGAAAAATCGTTCCTTTGAACTTTACAAATATTATAAACCTACTGTTTATAAAATTTCCATTTATAACTTCACCGTTATATAATTCTATAAATTTCATTCATTTATGAATTTCATTTTCACTCCATTCCAACATTTATAAAAACTCGTTTTATAATGTCCATATTTCAATTTATAAATATCCATTTATAAATCTCTTAATATAAATCAATTCATATTATTCTTTTTAAACGTCTTAAATTCCTTTAAAAACTTTATTCTTTTGATTCATAAAATAATTAAATTTTATAAATCCTATATTTAAACTGTTCACAATAATTCTAAAATCCCGATTAAACTTTTTTATAAAATCGTTAGCATCATATTCTCAAAAATCAGTTTTTACTGTATTTCACAAAAATCAAAATTTTTATAACATTAAAAATTATAACGTTTATTTATTTAAAATGGATCAATTCCAAAATATAGTATATTCTCAAAAATCAACTTTAAAAATCATTTTTAAAGTTCCAAATTTGGTCCAATGATGCTACATACCAAATAGTCAATCACGACAACAACGATATCATATATCGATATGATAATCCATCAAATATTAATATATCTGAAATCAAATAAATACTGTTGAGGAATCCAGTTGGATCCCTCCAACCTGTTTCCCTGCATCCAAAAACATTAGCACAATACCAATTTCGCTCCAGTACGAAATTATCGCGGTATATGTTCTTATTAAATATTATCCGCTTAATAACGGCGTAATAGGGTCTCATCCGCAAAAAAATACGGGAAATCAATCAACTGCAATATATACATATGCCAATATATATATATTGATATTATATATAATACCAATTTCACTGTTTATGAAATATTCGCGGTATATGTTTTTACTAAATAACATCCGCTTACTAACGGCGCATAATGTCTATTTTAACAATCAATATATACAGTCATCATTCAAACATGCATTCAAATATTTTAAATCTAACTATTTAAAATAAAATCGAAATCTATTCGATTGAGTGAGAAGTTCTCACCTTGGTTTTAAATTCCGTTTTAGCTTTTATTTCGAATAAAATTAAACGCGCGTTTAATTTTACCCAAAATTCTCACTAACTCCAAACGACTCCAAACCAACTCCATCGCGTAGTGCTCGTCCATACGATTCCAACGCAACTGAGTTTGCATTTTTTCGACCTCGTATGAAAAAGATATCAAATTTTGAAGTTACACGAGTTTTAATTATATAAATTACAACATTTATTAACTAATTTAAACCCACACAAGCTCGTAGCCGTAGGATCTGCTGCCTCCACATCTGGACCCTCCCCCCTTTCTTCCTATTTGCGTTCCATCTACAGGTGAAGGCCGACATACATGAACCCATAAGCTTGAACTAGGGTTAAACATTTCTCCCCCGATACTCGACGAAATCCGATCACACCAACGCCATGACGAAGCACACGACGCAAGCTACACTCGGCTCCAATAGGGAGGAGCTCGGCCACCTGTAGATGCGCGCGCACGTAGGTCAGCACGTGATGAACGCGGCCTCCTAGACGACGCTGTGGTGCTCCAAATTTAATCACAGCCGTTGATCTCCAAGATCTCATCGAGCTCTTCAAGATTGTAGTTGAGAGTTTCGTCTAATAGTCGACGGATTTGGAGATTTTTGGTGATGAAGATGGAGCATTTCTGGCCTTTCATTATGTAACTGGCGGCTAGGCAATTTGATTAGGGTTTAGGATATTTTTTTTATTTTTAGATTTAGGGTGGTATTTATAGGAAAAGCTAGCGTAAACACTATTCATCCCGGGAATTCCGAACTCCGATTTAGACGCCGTAACCAGCGTTTCTAAGGTTTACCCCGCGTTCCGGACACAATGGAACAGGTTTCGAAAGCTAATTCGGAAGTATGTGCGAGTTATGGCTGTAAACGCTCAATTTAAATTAAACCGATTTAAGTCGATTTCTAGGCGTTTTAATTTGTACCGGACAAACGGTAAATCCAATTGACTTGAAATTTGAAACCTTACAATAATATCACATTATGGATCCGATGAAATTGGTTTCGTCGAAATCCGAGACTTTTTGAAAAATGGCTATTTTGACTCGCCAAATTTAAATTAAAAACAATTCGATGCGTTTCGAGCTGCCACGATCAAACGATAACTCCGATTGACACGAAAATTGAAATCCGGTAATAACTAACTATTACGGATCCAATGGAACTGGTTTCGTTCAATTCTGAGACTGTTCAAAAATTGACTATTTTACAGTCGATTATTAAATATTAAAATATTCAATTTTCACAAATTAACTTTTAATTCGATTTTAAAAGTTCTAAAATATCATTCTAACTCCAACATGATAAAATAAAATTTTACAAATCATTTTCAATCATTTTTAACTATATTTTCGATTATTTCCATAATTTAACGTATTAAATTATCGATTTAATTATCCAATTAAATCCAATAATTCAAATAAAAATTTATTTGACTTATAAATTCAATTATAAATATTTAAAATTAATTAAATATTCAAATTTTAATTAACAAAAATTCTGGGTCGTTACAATCTTTCCCCCTTAAAAGAATTTCGTCCTCGAAATTACAAGTAAGAAAAGTTACAGAATCTATTAATTTTCTCAAAATTCATAGTTAAACTGCTCACAATAACTTTACTAAGCTTTCAAAATCATACTTAGTTATCTTTTCAAAAACAATTACTATTGTTTAACTTTCAACTTCAAAATCAAAGTTAAAGTTTTCAAAATTTTCCAATTTTCTCAAATTTTTCTAACGCCTTAAATTTTCGGAAAAATTCGCCATAGTCTCCTTTGCGCGGCTCGATCCGAAAAAAAAATGACAGTATATATATCACAAATATACATCTCATCAAGTAATGAGGCATCCCGCAGGGAAAAAAGTGTAAAAGTACGATATTTAATCCGAGATATGTACCTTATATTTTATTAGCAAGCATATACGGCTAATATAGCGCAAAAGCGAACTCCAAATGCGAAGCAAACGTGATCCGCACCTACTAAATACTCAACAAACAACATGAGAACATGCACATATGCAAATAATCTCAATATACAACATATAGCAACATGATGACTATATATGTCACATAGCAAATGCAACAATAGCAATATACATTCAACCATCAACCAACTACATCCAACTAACATCCATAACCAATAATATTCATTCATATTCTCTTTAATATTAAATGAAATGGTTTTCAATTTAATCACATTTGATTCATTTACATTGGATTTTATCAACATTCATTCTCAATTTTAATTAGTTTGCATTCACTAATTAAATCCAATTCACTTTCAATTACAACAGTTGAATTTCATTTATATAACTCTTAAGTCATATTCCATTTAACTTTAAATTCATTTCTTATTTACAACTCATATTCATAAATTAATTCATATAGTTTCACTTCTTATATATATAAGTTTATTTCACAATTGTAAATCATATTAATTATAATTCAATTCTTATAATTCTTTTACTTATACACTTATTCTTCTATTCAGGTTATTCAAACAACCTAACAATCAACTTACATACACTTTAATAATTCTGAAAAATTATTCCTTCATATATAAAATATAATCAAGGTAAAATTATTTCATTTACCCAATTAAAAATCAATATTGTGCCGAATTGTTCTATTCAAGTGTTTATAGATTCCTATCAACAACGTTAATTACTCGTATTAACCAGAATCTATATACCACTCAACAAACCAATCATCACAATATAAAACAATTTTATATCACTAACAAATACGCACTCGTATCTATTATTACACTCAAACTCATTCTAGAGTACTGCTGACTCTATCTCTAATGAATAATACCCAACAGAACCATGGTTGTCGCTTAACCAACAGCTCTGATACCAAATGTAACGCCCCGAGAATTTCGACTTTCGAAAATTCAACATCGACACTCTCTTTATCGACTGCCGAGAAATCGAAGGCCGGAAACACGGAATGTTATGGGTTTTAACAAAAATTTTAAGAAAAGAAAAAGAGAGAAGTAGAAGAAGATAACAGAAAATAGAGAGAGAGGAAGATAGAAAAATAGAAAATTTGATAATAGAAGATAGAAGAATTTTTTTTAAAATAGAACGGGACAGAAGAAACAGAACGGAACAACAACAGAATCTCACAATTCGCAGCGGAACAACATATAATAATAAATGAATAATCTTTAAACAAAGGACTATATCAGTTATTACATTATCATCATATTACATCACATCATATCATCAGAGTGTACAACAACATACATCAACAAACAGTGCAGCGGAAAAAGAAATACTATATAAACTAGTAATACGCCATGCCATCCAGCTTGCCTCCAGCAACTCCAGAATATCCAGAATATCCTGATAAACCTAACTCTTAACTGCCCGTGTGGAAATTGGTGGGCACCCAGAGTTTAGGAAAGAAAACAATAAACTCCGAGTCAGTCATGTGACTGGTGTGAGAACTCAAAACAGTTTATTTACTTTAAAATCAAAATAGAGGAATATTTTTAAATCAATTCGCAATGCTTTTAAAAATGAGACTACCATAAGGCCTCCCGCACACACACACATGCAAACGCAGAATCGGAGGAGATTTCTCCTTATGATAGTCAAAGATGCTTGATACGCATTTAAAAGAACATTTGATATTTTTATTAGTGCATAGTGTAGAGGAAAATCATTTCGAAAGTAGAATATAAATCTTAGCCAACATACGACCATTATCGTATGCCTACTATAGCTACTATCCAAACAGTGGTGACCACCATAAGTGAATAGCAGGTTCTACAACTAATACCGTACAAGTTTCGTATTGGGAATTGGATTTCCAACAAATGGTCAGGCCAAGGAACTTCCCATTGCCACATGAGAATGCCTCTGGATGGACATCCCCGAGAACCAAACCGGATCTCTACCAACACAAGGCCGGGTTACTCCTAACTGAGTAACAACTGACCGAATATGCCATCCCCCGGTCCTTTGGGACCTTTATCCGAGAGCTCTCTAATCAATTCACACAATCATAAAAACAAAGTGTTTCAACATGAGTAAGTATCTGGGCTCCATACCATGATACCACCCTTTTCCAGAAGGAAATGGACACATCCTAAAGGGTGCTACCCCTCATAACCTTGCTGCTTCTTTCCTGTTTTGACCATTCACGGGGTGTGAGGCTCGACGAAGTCACGTCCACAAAACATACTTTATACAAAAGCCATGCTTTGGGTCAACAAATGATCAACACAATGATCACTAAGATAGACGATCAAATAAATGATCCTATCACAATAATCAACACAATGATCATTTCAGCATCACTCAGCATGTCACATTACCAAACTGGGAATATATCGCTGATAACTTCAACTATATAACCTTTGAGCACATACGTCTCAAAGAAGGGTGTTAAGCAAAGAATAAATTCTCCGCCACCAACAGAAATATATTTGAAAGAAATCGGCTTTATATCTCAAATTGTAATGTCAGACATACAATCCATACAAGTCTGTTCTGGGCTCGAACAAAACCGAAGGCACTTCTTACGAAGCCCTTGAAATACGGGTATTCACAATCCCGATCGAATTTCCCATCACTTAGGAGATCTCTATACCAGGAGCTACCCAGTGCAGAGACAATCGATAGGTCATCCTATCGCTTTCACAAATACTCGGTCTTCAACACCGATCTTCAAATGCAATTCATAACGACGTATCACATATTCGGAATGGGTTATACGACCCCATGGTCCTTTCCCGGTTAACCCGAATAGTGAGCGCTTATTCAAAAATAAGTGTGGCATTCAAATTCAAACAAATCACATCAAATACCCATCCAAAGGGAAATATTGATAGTCGACTATTGAACTATCAATTGATATGCATACATCACCAGATTCCAAATAATTTTCCAAATTATTTAATTTCCAAAATATCTTTACAAGATATATAATTTTCACACTTCAAAAATAAATCAATATTTATTTTCAAACAAATTCTACTTTTCATTTATAAATTCCATAATGAATTTATATTCCAAAATATTCATGCATATACGATTTCAATTATCCATTTTCAATTTATCTTCAAAAAGATAAATTCTAATTATTCACTTCATATTGGAAACAATTCCATACTTATTAAAAATAAGTAATTCACAAATCTTTTTATTTTCAACACTTAGAAAATATTCAATATACTTAAATCGAATTAAGTATATATTTCATTCTTTAAGGAAATCATTTACTTAAACATATTTATTTGGGCCAAAAACGAATGTTGCGTAAAACATCGTTACGACAACCCAAAATCACTAGTATAGGGATTCGGAATTAAAATAGATATATAAATCCCAATACTATACAAAACATTTCCTTTCGGAAATCATTTACTATAACAACAGTGTTATAGTCCATTATTTCCTTCTATTTCTTGAAAACGTCTATTCCAACAATAAATGTTGAAATCTATGGTTTCGAATCTCAACACATTTTAAAACATCGTTAGATCGTTTTAATTCAGTTCAAAATATCACATTCTAAACAATCTCTTTAACATACTATTCACTATTCCAAAACGTGAATATACTATGTTAACTAATCTCATCAATTCTATTCTTTTTAAATTTAAAGGATTATTCACTATTCAAAAATGTGAATATAACTCCATTTATAAGTTATAACAATTAACTTATCAAAATAAGTCATTTGCGAATTTATAAAACAACGTTTATAAATTCCATTTCTATTTATTTATAAAAACTTCCTTTTTATAAATCTCTTTATTAACTTATTCGATTTATAATTTTAATTATAAACCAAAAGTCCAAATTATAAGTCAAACACTTATAATTTATTTATTTAGAAAAATCGTTCCTTTGAACTTTACAAATTTTATAAACCTACTGTTTATAAAATTTCCATTTATAACTTCACCGTTATATAATTCTATAAATTTCATTCATTTATGAATTTCATTTTCACTCCATTCCAACATTTATAAAAACTCGTTTTATAATGTCCATATTTCAATTTATAAATATCCATTTATAAATCTCTTAATATAAATCAATTCATATTATTCTTTTTAAACGTCTTAAATTCCTTTAAAAACTTTATTCTTTTGATTCATAAAATAATTAAATTTTATAAATCCTATATTTAAACTGTTCACAATAATTCTAAAATCCCGATTAAACTTTTTTATAAAATCGTTAGCATCATATTCTCAAAAATCAGTTTTTACTGTATTTCACAAAAATCAAAATTTTTATAACATTAAAAATTATAACGTTTATTTATTTAAAATGGATCAATTCCAAAATATAGTATATTCTCAAAAATCAACTTTAAAAATCATTTTTAAAGTTCCAAATTTGGTCCAATGATGCTACATACCAAATAGTCAATCACGACAACAACGATATCATATATCGATATGATAATCCATCAAATATTAATATATCTGAAATCAAATAAATACTGTTGAGGAATCCAGTTGGATCCCTCCAACCTGTTTCCCTGCATCCAAAAACATTAGCACAATACCAATTTCGCTCCAGTACGAAATTATCGCGGTATATGTTCTTATTAAATATTATCCGCTTAATAACGGCGTAATAGGGTCTCATCCGCAAAAAAATACGGGAAATCAATCAACTGCAATATATACATATGCCAATATATATATATTGATATTATATATAATACCAATTTCACTGTTTATGAAATATTCGCGGTATATGTTTTTACTAAATAACATCCGCTTACTAACGGCGCATAATGTCTATTTTAACAATCAATATATACAGTCATCATTCAAACATGCATTCAAATATTTTAAATCTAACTATTTAAAATAAAATCGAAATCTATTCGATTGAGTGAGAAGTTCTCACCTTGGTTTTAAATTCCGTTTTAGCTTTTATTTCGAATAAAATTAAACGCGCGTTTAATTTTACCCAAAATTCTCACTAACTCCAAACGACTCCAAACCAACTCCATCGCGTAGTGCTCGTCCATACGATTCCAACGCAACTGAGTTTGCATTTTTTCGACCTCGTATGAAAAAGATATCAAATTTTGAAGTTACACGAGTTTTAATTATATAAATTACAACATTTATTAACTAATTTAAACCCACACAAGCTCGTAGCCGTAGGATCTGCTGCCTCCACATCTGGACCCTCCCCCCTTTCTTCCTATTTGCGTTCCATCTACAGGTGAAGGCCGACATACATGAACCCATAAGCTTGAACTAGGGTTAAACATTTCTCCCCCGATACTCGACGAAATCCGATCACACCAACGCCATGACGAAGCACACGACGCAAGCTACACTCGGCTCCAATAGGGAGGAGCTCGGACACCTGTAGATGCGCGCGCACGTAGGTCAGCACGTGATGAACGCGGCCTCCTAGACGACGCTGTGGTGCTCCAAATTTAATCACAGCCGTTGATCTTCAAGATCTCATCGAGCTCTTCAAGATTGTAGTTGAGAGTTTCGTCTAATAGTCGACGGATTTGGAGATTTTTGGTGATGAAGATGGAGCATTTCTGGCCTTTCATTATGTAACTGGCGGCTAGGCAATTTGATTAGGGTTTAGGATATTTTTTTTTATTTTTAGATTTAGGGTGGTATTTATAGGAAAAGCTAGCGTAAACACTATTCATCCCGGGAATTCCGAACTCCGATTTAGACGCCGTAACCAGCGTTTCTAAGGTTTACCCCGCGTTCCGGACACAATGGAACAGGTTTCGAAAGCTAATTCGGAAGTATGTGCGAGTTATGGCTGTAAACGCTCAATTTAAATTAAACCGATTTAAGTCGATTTCTAGGCGTTTTAATTTGTACCGGACAAACGGTAAATCCAATTGACTTGAAATTTGAAATCTTACAATAATATCACATTATGGATCCGATGAAATTGGTTTCGTCGAAATCCGAGACTTTTTGAAAAATGGCTATTTTGACTCGCCAAATTTAAATTAAAAACAATTCGATGCGTTTCGAGCTGCCACGATCAAACGATAACTCCGATTGACACGAAAATTGAAATCCGGTAATAACTAACTATTACGGATCCAATGGAACTGGTTTCGTTCAATTCTGAGACTGTTCAAAAATTGACTATTTTACAGTCGATTATTAAATATTAAAATATTCAATTTTCACAAATTAACTTTTAATTCGATTTTAAAAGTTCTAAAATATCATTCTAACTCCAACATGATAAAATAAAATTTTACAAATCATTTTCAATCATTTTTAACTATATTTTCAATTATTTCCATAATTTAACGTATTAAATTATCGATTTAATTATCCAATTAAATCCAATAATTCAAATAAAAATTTATTTGACTTATAAATTCAATTATAAATATTTAAAATTAATTAAATATTCAAATTTTAATTAACAAAAATTCTGGGTCGTTACAAATAGCGAGCATTTACGATGATATTTCACTTAGTTATTCTTTTTCATTCAGTTGTATTTAATTCAGGAGTTAATTTAGCATTTTAGTTTCAAAGATATGTAATAAGACACATTATGTCATTTCTTTCCATTTGGCAAATAAAGCTTTGAATTTCCTTTATGTTTGTGTTTACTATAGCAGTACATATTAGTTACGTTACAGGACTAACTAGTATTGACATGTCCAAGCAAGTTCCTAGAGTTTGGAACTAGCTAATTACATAAGTTCACGACTGAAATAAACGAAATGAGAATGGTACGACCGTTCATTTGATGATTCGTGCTCATAACCCGATGGACGGAATGCTTAATGAGGAATGGATATGATTTGACCATCCAATGACCAACTTAGTCCTATCAGATGATGGGAAAAATATAAATAAAAAACGATCATGACATGACTGATCGCTCACTAAGCTAACCTTGGACTTGGAGGCAAATCAACCAATTAAGAAAATTACGATCCGACCATTTTTCGAAATTACTCTAAGTCCCAAGAGTGTGGATTGGAGTATAAACAAAAGCCGGGTGCGGTTCGACCACCCGCTAACTAACTCTTATCCCAGAGTGCATGAGTATAAACAAATAGACCAGTTGGTTCGACCACTCACTATTCCATGAACTCTGACCTGAAACCAATAGGAGTATAAACCACCATTTAACTTCACTAAACCAAGACCGTGGGCAGAGTATAATCATTCAAACCACTGAATTCGATAGCGTAACATTAGGTCTTGAGCCCCATGCTTGGTACGACTCAAGACCACGACCACATGGAGGCCTTAGGATAGAATCAATGGATTATCAACCAAAGCCACGAGCAACGAATTACAAGTACATTGAATGGATAGTAATAGCTCAACCACTTAAAAATAAAAATTCACATGAGAGTTCGATAGAAAACAAAGAACATTTATTTACATAATAAACTTCAAAAATGGTGATACAAGGTTATTCAAGAATGGGGGCCGCACCCGCACAGTCAGGGCTGATAAAAGAGAAAAACAATTATCTAAACTATATACAAACTAAGTCTAAGTAATGACTATTTCTTCCACCCTTTATCCTTTCTTGATCTCTTAAGAGTACCACCACCTAAACTTCTACCCGTTCTTTTCCTTAATCCATTTCTTCCCTTGGCAGGAGAACTTTCAAAAGATGGAAGGAGTTCTTAAGGAACTGACTCGCCAGGTGGGATGACTTGTAATGGGACGAGACTCTGATCGTCCATGTCCACGTCAATAGGTTCAGCTTTAGCTTTATTTTTCAACAATTCCTCCCTCTCGATGTGCTCTTTTAAGCTGAGCTAATCGGTATATTCATTGGAGCCGGTAATTATAACGTCATCTAGCTCATCAGCTAACGACGGGACTTCGGCTTTTCATGATCAAGCGCTCTGATAACTTGAGCATTGGGTCCTGCAACGTTGGTGGCCGCCAGAATCTCAGTTGATGTCGATTGTTGCTCCACGGTGGCACCACTTTTTGGAGTTTGGCTGGGACCCGAAAGACCTATAGATTCGTAGAAACAAGAAAATAAGCCCTGACTGTTTGACATGAAGAACAAAATCTCTCAAAAAGTGGTGAATATAGCAGAATACCTACGTTCGGCTGACTTTCAGTTGCCATCGGAGTCCCCCTTCCAGAATAGGGATTAGTACCTTAGATTGATAACCGGATTTCTCTGGATTATAGCTTCAATCCTGTCCCAGACAGAGAGAAACTTACGCTCCAAGTGCTTGAAAAGAAGAGGGGACTTTGGGCTCGAACTTCGAAGACTCGGTAGAGTTTTTCCCTTGGCCATAGGTAGCTAGAATGTAAAAATATCAAAGTCTTGCGGCTACAAGGTCTAGAGGCTCATCCCCATGAAGAATCTCTCGTACTAGTTTTTTTTCATCTAAATCAGCTTCGTTGAGGGTTCTCTTTTTCATTTCATAAATTTACTCCCAGGTCTCGGCAAGCAAATCAAGATAACCCTCACCAAGAAAGCTCAGATCGTCGTGGATAAGGACTTTAGCATTATATTCAATGATCAAGGGATTGAACAAGTTTTAATTTCATTTCGACCGGCTTCCTTGGCATCCTCTACCTAGGCCTCGAGCTATTCTCTCACCTCATTGTGGCATGCTTCCCTTGCCTCTTCTTTGAGGACTTTAATTTGAGCAAGTGTCTCATCAAGCTTAATCTTTAAAGTCTGGGCCTCAACAGCCTCTTTGCAATATCTTTACGATTCTTCTTGAGCTTTGATTTTCTCTTCCCTCTCCCTCTTAAGAAGTTCTTTAAGCTCCTTGACGCAGTGGGCCAAAATATTTTTCTCCTTTTGCATGGTATCTTTTTCTAGGGCAAGTGCACCTCTGCGGTTGAGAGCAGCATCAAGTTCCTTTTTGTGGGTAACGTCTAGACGACTCGCTGCTTCAGATGTTTCCTTAGCACTTTTTTCTACCTCGTTTAGCTTCAATATCAAATCCGAGATCTAGATATCTTGGTGTTTAATTATATCGTCATCATGGATCACCTCTAATCTTGTGATGATCAATTTCATGCTATCTCTAGATAGACACCTCGAAGATCTTCTCTGCTAAGTGCTGGAACGATTCATCTTGAACAAAAACGTCGTTGGTGCATGCGAACTTAAGCCTAGCAAAAAAAATCTTTAGGAATATGACCTTAAGTTCGGCCAATTTTTCTATTGCAGAAGCTTCAGGAGTCACGGTCGGCGAAGATGGATCAGAAGCGATGATTAGACGTTTGGTTGACCTGCAATCACATGACAGCTTGGAATTGAAGGAATCGGAGTACTACAAAGGCGGTATGGCAGCTTGGACCATGGAAAGAGGTCTGATCGCCACTGTACACTAGAAGATTAGTTTGGGCTTCTTGATGGGACGACCGAGACTGGGACTTATGCTTGGAAGAGGACGATTCCCTCGGACGATGACTTCTTTCTCGTCCATCATCCCTCTCTCTGTGCGCCCCCAATTTTGAATCATGTTTGGATCCATATTGGGTCGAGAAGCTCCTTAAGCGATCAAAAGCTCGGGATTGATACATCGAAGCTGCAAAAAACCAAACAAAATGTATAAGCGACCATTATACAAAAGATAGATGTAGATCGTGTAGTGAAGTGCACGTAATTGTGAGTATCCTAGTGTCCCCTCGAAAGATCAATAGCTGTAGCCTTGCTCATAGGAGTTTTCTCTCCTTGCCAGTGAGAAGAATGTCGTCACCACTTCTATTGGGAGAATTTAGCCCCTTAATACTGATGTTGGGTAAATCACAAGTTATGATGTCATCAGGGATTCAGAGATTTGAAAACCTTTTCATCGAGCTTTCTAAACGTTGGGGTCGACTTTTCGTCGATGGAAGTGATAAAAAGCTTAGGCTCCTTAGCAATTTTCCTCCTATGGAGCTTACATGCAAGTTTCTTTCTTCTCTTAGCTAGCGTGTGAGGTTGCACGCTTTGTAATGGTTTGACCACGGGCACGTTGCCAGGACCCGCATCAGGGTTGCCAGGCTCGTTGGTCTCAGCACTCCTAATCTCACCTTCTTCGGTGTCATCCAGAGCTACCTTGATTGGGGGCACGATATGGTTATTGATGTCACCTTCTTGTTCTACAACATATCTTGGTAATGCAGTGCTTCCTAGAAGCCCAATGCTGTGACCTTCCTCCAGCAATCCAAATAGAGACAACCATTCGTCGGTTACGAGAAGTCTAATGTCCTTGTCTTTGACTAGAGTAGCAGGAATTGCAGATATTGTCTGTGAAAAACTATCGCCATTTGGACGTGGACGGACATCTATAGGATTTTAGAATGTTAGTTGACTCAGGATAAAACCTGGGTTAAAGAATTTAGTAATAGAGCAAAGACGACACTTACGTCCTTCTAGCCATCACCTTGAAAGGCCAGATGGACATCGAACATAAAACCACTCATGTTTGAAAAGACCGAGTTTGTTCCAAGCACCTGTTAAGACTTTCAGTTGGGAAAAGGCTCAAGGAAAATGTAGGAAAGGCTCCTTGTCCATCGTTTGAAGTTATAAATAAACCTTATATCTTCAAGAGTTGGGGAGGAACAGAACACTCATGAATAACAAGAAAGTGCCATGGAGAAAGGCATAGTTGTTCGGATGTAGTTGAGTAGGAGCTATCTCGAGGTATTTTAGCATCTCCTAGATAAAACAATTAAAGGGCAGCATGCATCCAGCCTAGCACATAAACTTATTACATGTAGCATACCCATCTGAAGGCAGGTGAGCCATGTTGTTTATCGAAGGAATCAAAACGTCTTCGAATGGAATTCCATGTCTAGAACATAATTTGCAAAGAGCGGCCTCACCAATTCTGGAGGCTTGAGAGTCTGTCGAGTTATCTAAATTATTTCCGCTTCTACAAAGTCGAGGATAGTACCTACATCTTCCATCGGAAGGATGGGAACATTAGAAAAAAGGTCGGCCAATGGGTCGGAAACTTTTGGTTGCTTAGCTTGATGACCAGGGGAAAGCTTGCTTGATATAGTCGTGGAACTTGACTCGGCTTTGGGATTACTATGTTATAAGGCTAGTCTGGAAGACATTGCAGCTAGACGCTCTAAACATTTAAAGTCCATGTCAACTATACTTGGCAGATAATCGAGATTAGAAAATTTACCTGTCTCGCTGTGCTAAGTGTAATCTAGTGTGGTGTAGTGTCGTTTACTGCAAAGTTAAGCGGTGTAAGGTAGGAAAACAAAGTTAAATGATGAGACTTTGGATTTTGAGCAGAGTGACTGTCATCACTGACCGTATCAATTAGTTAGGAGATTGATCGGCCATGTAAGCATTGGGATGGCTATCGGCATATCAAAACGTGAAATCCGTTATTCAACTCAGGATGTTAAGTTTTAGTTCATGTTCTATGTCCCATAGATTTGGCCGTTCAATTTCGAGTTCATTAGTGGATTTGCAAGTCCCATTCTTCATCATTGACATATGTTCAAGTTCAGTGGAATGGGATTAGTTTTAGTCGTTTAAACAAGTGATTATGGATTGGTTATTAAGTTTAATTCAAAGACTAAATTTAGACGATCACTATATGCCGATCCCAATTGGCTGATCCTTATCCCAGAGCAAAACACAAATGATCCCTTGTTATCCACACGATTCTTGCCGATCCCTCCACGCTGACCTATCTTACCGATCCCTACCCTAATTCGTTGTTTTCAACACTCCACCCTAATCAACATTGTCGTTCCTTTTCCTTCGCCATTCCAACTGATCCCTCCCCTATCCATCGAAACTACCGAACTCTCCATGTAAATCAAAGACGGTCGATCCCTCTCCACTTCCACCTTCTTGTACTTCCCTCACAAATTTTAAACCAGACTCTACCACATCCCACTTCTCATCTCCTCCAAGTAGCTTCGGCCTTTAATTTTCCATCACATCAAACTCCAAATTGTCACCAATGGAATAGAACACATCATCTCATTAGAAAATCAAATTTAATGGCAAGTAACCTACCTAAATATGTCAGAGGCGGGTGGTTCGAGGGGAAAGAATGAAGTATGGTTCAAATGGAAGGCGAAATGACAATCTAAAGCCAAATTGGAAGTTTAATTTAGAGATAAAGGCAATGTTTTAATGGAAAGGAAGTGTTCGGATTTTAGAGACAGGGGAGGGTTCGGATTTATGGATGTAAATGGGAAGAAAATAGAAAAGTTAGAAATGTAAAGGTAGGAAAGAAAGAAGGATGGTTTATATATGGAGGAGAGGGGATCGGCCCACAATTTCGACTCAAAGAAAGAGAAGAGGGATCGGCCCACAATTTCGACTCAAAGAAAGAGAAGAAGGATCGGCTAAAAATATACCGATCTCTGTGAGCATGCATATAAAAAGAAGAAGAGAGAGATCAGCAAGAACTATGTCAATCCTTGTAAACATTAAAAGAAGAAGAGGGGTCGGCTCAACATTTGTCGATCTCTATAAATGCTTAATAAAGGAAAAAAAGAGAAAAGAAGAGGGTCGGCTATGGACATGTATGCAACAAAAATAGGCATGGAAATTGTTCAAAGAACGTGTTCAAAATGCAATGAAATTGCATCTTACTCGATGAAAGTTGGTAATAACCCGTGAGCGTAAGAACACGTCCGGGAGCCAACGACAAGGACATTTATCCGAACGTGCATGTGTATGGTCTAAAAGTTCAATTTTTGAAATCGACAGAAATTGAAACCAAACCTGAAGCCTTTAAGTTCAAGGCTGAACCAGATAACCAAAGCTTATTAGGCTCATGGAACCGGACTTGTATATCAACCAATAGAATACAACCCTGGATTTACATTAATCAGAAATTGACCAAGCATCATGACTATCAAGGAGAGATACAACACTGGAAAATAATTTGACAGAGGGATGGCTACTACTCGAAAAACTGGACGGATTTCTTTTCGATGACTCTAACTTGCTTTGATTCAAAGCACACCATGTTCATCACAATAGGTACTTTAAGGGGCAAGTGTTATCCGGCATTTTAACCTGGCCCTATTAAACTGATTGCACGAGTTAGATTCGACTGCTATAAAGGCCAAGATTCCAAAGTGAAGATTGTGAGGTCCTGAAGTCAAGTACAGATGATAACATGAAGTCAAGGTTGAATGGAATTGATAAATATGCAAGGCAAAATGTTTGAAGTATGAAATATGGTTCAACACATAGGAGGGATCGACATAAATTGACATCCAACATAGGGATCGCTATGTTTCAAGAAACAAGCGCATTTCAATAGAAAACAGTTGATATCTCAAGATCCACAAGTCCAATGCATGTGAAATTTTATGCGCAAGATATGGGGACCTTAGGAAGCCTACCCTAGGAACCGCACCTCAAGAAGGTGAAGTTAGAGGGATCATCATTCTTCCCTTGGTAGGGATCCGCAGGAATCAACAATCAACCCATATTGAAGCAAAGATCAAGTAATAACTAGAGTTCTACTGATCCAATAGGTATGAAATTTGGAGGCTAAGCATGTTTTAGCATTGGGGAGCTACCATAGGGACTGCGCCCTAAAATTCCACCCAAGTAGGGATTGGTACTGATCCCTCTCCTTTGGGAATTAGGCCATGTGATCCCTCTTGTGGGTCCATATAGTTTTGAAGGTCCTTCTGCCTAATTTTCAAGGAGATATTTGGCCATCTTGATTTATAAATATAAGCTTGGTTGTTTATTTTAGGACCTTTACACTAGTAGTTGCTTTATACTCTTTTGTAATGAAGGATTTTCATCTGATCCCTATTGTACTTAGTTTATAAAGTGATTAATGAAGCAATCTATTCATAGTGGACGTAGGCAGACAGCGTCGAACACTACAAATCATTGTGTGCATCAATTTACTGCTATTTCATTGTTGTTATCCTCTGTTTTCATTTTATATTCTTCATTTATTTCTCTTCAAAAATTCTATTGGGTGTTTGTGCCAATTTTTGGTGCAAACACTTTTCTTTAAGGGTCGTGTGCCTTAAAGGCAGAGCAACAGGTCCAACATCCATCTCTAAATTGATTCTGAACTGTACCTTCCTTTAGGGTGGGATACCTAAGACTTCTTCAAAAAACATCAGGAAATTCTTGAACTACTAGCACAAATGAGAGATCATCTTATGATAAGCTAAGAGAATATAAATAACCAAGCTCGATTGAGTTTTGAGGTGTACAACAAACACCTACATCTCGCCACTTACAAACCCTTAACCATACAGTCCTCCTATTACGATGTAAGACAATCTTGTAGTAAGATAACCAATCCATCTCAAAACCAAGAACATATGTGTTTCATGTAAAATTGATGTTGCATATATCCACAAGTAGGCCTTTACAAATTAAAGAAAGGTTCATCAACCCCCCAATAGAATTTGATATAACTATTGGGTTGGTGACAACTTAGGTTTTTAGTCTCAAGGAGTTAACTACATTTGTGGCTATAAATGAATGTGATGCTCCTAAGTCAAATAAGGTACAAATAGTATTCTCGAAAATAACAGTTGTACCTTCCATTGTAGCTTTTCTTAATTTCTAAGAGGAGGTCTACTTGAGATCGGTATGGCCTCAATGGATAAGCTTGTCCACTCCATCCTTCCCTTGCTAGCTTCAGACATCGATTCTCAAAGTATCCCTCCTCATGGAAGTGGCAGCATCTTCCTTTGAACTCCTCCCTCATCAACTCACCTTACAGCCCTTAGCAACGTGTCCTTTCTTCTAGCACCTACGTTATGTCACGCCTTCTTTCATAATCTTTCCCTTGGACTTCTTGTTCATCCAAAATCCTCCCTTCCTAGGTTCACCTTAGTCTTATTATTGTCTACCCTTTTCCTTCTTTTTCTCATTCCCCTTCTCCTCCAAGTCAACAGTCTAAAGTAAAGTCATCTCTCATATGTGGCGCCCGTAGGAATTTGTGTCAAAAGTAGCTCCATAAGGGGAGAATTTAAGCTTTTAATAAACTTCATAGACTTCTTTGTGGGGGTGTCAATTAGATTCATTCCAAACTTATCAAATTCCATGAACTTATTGATATATCCTTCTATGTGGAGTCTCCTTGTCTCAATTCTATAAAATTCACCAACTGCAATCTTACTTCTACTTTGGACATGAATCGAGACTCAAAGTGAGTCCTAAATTTAGCCTAAATGGTTTCTTCATTAGCATTCCCTTCAACTAGCCTCCCAAAGCTTCTCCTTTAAGATGTCTGTAGTCATCCTCCTCTTGATCTGATCATTAATCCAAGTCTTTATCTCCACCAAACCTTCAACTCTCGCCATCCTCTCATATTCTAAAAGTAATTGGACATTTCAGGGAAGTCTATAGGTGGGGTACTGCTTCAGTGGGTGGAGCAGCTGGTGCGCTAGTGTAGTTTACTAAAGAATGGTAACTTGCCTTACAAGCCTTAGGTATTGGTTGAATCATTCAGGAATCCCTCAGATAGTGGGTATCTCTTTGGCAGTGGGGTCCCAACCTTGGAGGAATGATTTTCAGTCATTATCAACTATCTATGGTTAAAATTTTAGTTATTATTATTTCCTAAGATAGTATTATTTGCTGAAATAAAAGATTTTCCTAGTGTATTTGCATATATTCAAATAAGTGTATGTATAGTAGGGCTTTGAAAAATACTTCTAAAAATGAAATTTTGCACTCTTACGCATACCTATCCATGTTGATTGGGTAACCTAAGTTTTGATGCCAAGTGTATCAACCCACCTCGAAACAGGTCTAATTTTCGACCAAATAAAAGTCTTTCGAATCTTAAGCCCATTCCAAAGCCAGCCGTTCGTTGGTAAAATGAACATGTTATCCTACCTTTTGGCAAGGCCGTGACACCAAGGAATTAACTAGAATCCAAAGATAGTTCGTCCCGAAGATCGGCTATACACAGGTTCACTATGGATGTCGATAAATTTTATCCGAGTCCGGATCAAGCTACAATTGATATGATGAGACAAACAAAGCTATAGAATCCAATGTTCCAAATTTCAAGTCAATCCGAGTTCGTATGCTCAAGATATGATCGATGTCGTTCGACTAATCACCTTGTTCATATCCATCAAACAACTAGAGAAAACCTTCTTTCGTATTGATCTGATTTGAATCCATCAGATGTGCATGGTTTCGTATCGATCAGGACAGCAGTGTTCTTTGTATCCATCCTTCTTCATACCGCTTCGCATCGATCATCTGCAGCTTGTTCGTATCGATCAACCAACGTCCACTTCGTATCCATCCATGGCTGTCTATTTTGTATACATCGGCAAATAATGCAGGCGTCTATTTCGTATCGATCTGTTCTCAACATAATTTGTATCAATCAGCCATAGATCGATACGAAATCAATATCTCCCATCGATACGAAAGCAACTACTCTGTGGTCGATACGAAGAAACCACCCATCTATTGATGCGAAGTGAACGCTAAGTGATCAATACGACATCAATGCTTCTCATTGATACGAAGCAGAACACAAAGCATAGATGCAAATGGAATACGTAAAATTGATATGAAATTAGGCATATTCGATCGACGTGAACAAGACCAAGTCAAGTCGATACGAACAAGACGTAAACATTAGGAAGACTCGATCAATTTGGCATGGACTTCTGATTAGTCCAAAAAAATAGCACCACGTCAACAAGCAAGCACGTGCTCACATCGATGCAAAATCATCGATACGAAGATGATCAATGCGAAGGAAACAACGACTGAAAAGCCCAAACTTGCATCGATCATAACTAACAATCTACAAGTCCAAATGCCAACAAATTTTCACAGGAGCTTACGTACAACCTAGAGAATGTTCATGCTCAACTTTGACTCCATTAGGCCAAATCTTGATCAATACGAAATTTGTTCGTATCGATCACGGACCAAGTGCAAATGACATGGGATCGATCATGTAGGCCCGCCCACATGAGAGAAGGGGTCTTTCGAGATCTGAGCGAGATACTTACAGCATACGCCTATAAATAGTAGCGTAGGATCTACAGAAAAGGGACTTTTTGAACTCTTCGTCGTCCAGGCTCTGCTGAAACCGTTGTTGTGCTTGAAAACCACTGTTGTACTCAAAATTCACTTTTGTAATTCATTATATCCAGCAAGAAAAAATTAATAAAGATCAACCATTTCATAGTGGACGTAGACAACACGCCAAACCACTCTAAACATTTGTATTTCTCTACTGCTTTTTTACTATAATTTGGAGTATTTGTTAGATAATCCTCTTTTTACATTTATTTTCTTCATTTTTATCTCATCAAACATTTTCGAAGAATGTTGTGCCCTATTTTGATAAAAACACTTTGGTGTTTCACCGAGAAAATAGTTTTTCACCTGCTAGTTGGATCTACTATTGATATCGGAATGCACAAATCTAAGAAGAAGATCCAGATTTCAAAGTTTAAAGTTCTTTTATCCTATTCAGATTTACATCAAGTCTAGGAAAGAGCTTCGCTATCCATTATGGCTAACACAAGGACTACTTCAGCTGCCGCGGATCCAGAAGGATGGGACAGATAGAAGCCCATACAACTGCCTCCAACTAATCAGAAATGCTGACGGACCATCAGATCCACAAGGCCTTGTCACTAGAAAATATTTTCAAATGCTAATGCAAGAGCTAACACAAAGCCGACAACAGCTCACTCAACAACTCCGTGCTAATGCGAAATTGACTAACCAACTGAACTGTCAGAGATGAAGGAGATCCAGGAGGGATCAGGCTTCCTATTCATTTACTTAGAGTTAAGCCTCTTCAGATTACCATCATAGATCTACACGTCCACGGCTAGATGGGAGTTATACTCAAGCTACTGGATATCAGCATACACTAAATATTAGGCAACCAAGAGTTAGTCTGTCAACCAGCTATCAAACTGGACTGTCCTCCTGGTGAGGTACTGCTCCTCATCATGTTACAGAAAATCGCACTGCCACCGCTGCTACTGAATTAGGAGTTGATGCCCGAAATCGGACAGATCCTAACCGCCGCCAACATACTCCCAAACCTTATGTCCCTGAAGACTTAGAACCAAGGTGGTGAGACCTGGACCATCGACCGCATCCAGCCCAGCCTCGCATTATGGAACCTGACCAAACCTTGGCCAGCATGCTCAAAATGTCCAGATGCCAGATATACCGGCGATGATCCGTTAAATGATCCGTGAAAGTCAAGGACTCACTATTGGTGACTAGGGAATCTCTCGGAGTCATACCCCTTTCACTGATGACATATTTTATGCTGAACTACCACGGCGATTCAGGATGCCAACTATACCCGTCTATGAAGGGAGCTCGGATCCTAATCAGCATATTCTAAAGTACGAATGGTTGATGAATGCTGCACGAGCTGACGATGTAGTTAAATGCTGGAGTTTTTCGATCTCTCTTGGGGGCATAGCTACTATGTGGTTTACCCGTCTGCCACCTTGATCTATCTCGTGTTTTGATCAGCTGGCGACAAAGTTTGTTGAGCAGTTCTGGATGCATGTAATAAGGCCAAAGGATGTTAACACTTTGTCTAGTGTCACTCAAGCTCCTGGGGAGACACTCAGACGTTATTTGGCAAGATTTCATGCTGCGTGTCCTGAGATTAGCAATCCCAATGATAATTCTATTCTGATGGCGCTAACTAATAGGATTGATCTCGATTTTGAATTCAGCAACTGGTTGGCCGGAAAACCTCCTGCGTCATTGGACTGTTTCTATTCCAAGGCAGCCCAATTCTTGAGAAGAGAGGATGTGAAACAGTCTAGGAAACAAAATGATGCAGGGCCTAATGTGGAAGGGATTTAGAGCAATGTTACTGTTAAACAAATCGGGGAGAGTTCTGAAAAAGTGCAATTGAACACACGGAATAAACAAACTCAGCAAAAGGGCAATGAAAATCAAAATAGGAAGCGGGATCAGAATCGTGGTCCATGACGTAGGGCTCCTATGTTTGATAATTATACTCCTTTGAATACGTCGCTGAAAAATATGTATCTACAAACCTGCAATACTATTTAGTACAAGAAGCCTGCTCCAAAACAATCATCGGAGAAATAGATTCAAAAAGGGAAGTTTTGTAGATTCCATGAAAGCTATGGCCATAACACGAATGAGTGCCATCACTTGCAGGATCTCATTGAAAAGTTGATAAGTAAAAGGAAGTTAGAGCAGTTTGTATGGGCACCGCATTCTGAAGGTGCGAGGCCCATCAAATCAAAATCATATACGGAATCAGGCAAGATAGGAGGAACCCGCTCGTACTGGTGGGAGGTTAGTGATAAATATTGTTAGTGGTGGTCCTCATTCAACAGACCAAAGCTAGAAGGAAAAGGAGTCGTATGTCAGTTCTATTAGGCATGCGAGCTTCGAGTGTTGTAGTAGTTTGGAAGATGGGGCTCCGGCCAAGCAACAGAAAACGATGACTGACGACATCGTCTTTCGAGACAAAGATGCCGATAGGGTCGAAACCCCAACCATCGATCCACTTGTTATATCAGCTCAAGTAGATCCTGCTTGGATAAAGAGGATCTTGATAGACAGTGGAAGTTCTGTGAATATTTTGTTTAAGCGAGCCTATGACCAAATAGAAATGGAAGCTAAAGATTTGAAGCTTTGTGAGTCTCGCACTCATGGCTTCAATGGGAGTGCAACCATACCCGTTGGCGTGGGGGAATTTCCAATGGAGTTAGGAATCGGAGAACACCAGAGAGTCTGGATATTGAAATTTGTTGTGCTGGATATAAATTCGTCGTACAATGCTTTCTTGGGCTGACCGACCCAAGCTGAGTTCAGGGCCGCCATTGCCCCATGGTGTTTGACTCTAAAGTTCCCCATCGATCGGGGGTTGGGGTCGTTCAAGGAGATCAGGCTGCTGGACGAGCTTGTTATGTTGCTGAGCTACGCGAGGCGCAGCGAAAGGAGAAAGGAAAGGGCGTAGAGGAATCCCTCTGGGTCCGCTTTGTTGAAAATTGACAATTGGTGCTTGGTCCTAGGCCCGGGAACCCCAAATAATTCCAAAGAGATCTTGACCTGAGAGATAACGAAAGTGAAGATGAAAGTAAAGACAGTCAAGTTTCTCCGTTCGAACTAATGATTGATGTCCTGATTGATGATAGCGACGATCTAGAATGATAAAGATTGGATCTCACTTAAGCAAACAAATGCACGAGGAATTGGTTGAATTTCTTCGGGCAAACCTTGATGTGTTTGCCTGGTCACATTCTGACATGTGTGGAATCTCGCTGGACATCGTGAGCCACACGTTGAACATTGACCCGCGGTTTATCCCTGTCAAACAAAAAAGGCGTGGTATGGATCCAGAGAGATCTGCTTCCCTTAAGGAAGAGGTAGATAAGCTTAGATCGAATGGATTTATTCAAGATGCATTATACCCAAAATGGGTATCCAACCCTGTACTTGTATGAAAGTCAAATGGGAAAGGGAAAACGTGTGTCGACTACTCAGACTTGAATAAAGCTTGCCCCAAATATAGTTTTCCACTTCCTCGAATCGATCAGCTTGTAGATTCAATGGCTGGACGTGAACTCATATCTTTCGTGGTTGCGTATTCAGGCTACAACCAGATACCCATGAACTTGCCTGACCAGGAGCATACCAGCTTTGTGACCGATCTGGGACTTTATTGCTACAAAGTTATGCCTTTTGGACTCAAGAACGCCGTGGCAACTTACAAATGATTGGTTAATCGGATGTTCGCTAACCAGATTGGAAGAACCATGGAGGTATATGTGGACGACATGCTAGTAAAGTTGCAATTCTCCACTGATCATATTAAAAACATGGAATCAATGTTTAACATCCTCCGAGAATATAGAATGAAGCTCAACCCACTGAAATGCCACTTTGGGGTCGCATCCAAAAAATTCCTTGGGTTTATCGTCAACGCTCGAGGAATCGAAGCCAATCTCGAAAAGATCTGGGCGATTAGAAATTTTGAGACTCTAAGAACTATAAAGCAAGTCTAGATCCTCAACGGGAAAGTAGCAGCACTGAGCAGGTTTATTTCAAATCTACGGACAAATGTATTCCTTTCTTTGATTTGATCCGAAAAGGGAAACGAAACTTTGAATGGACTATAGAATGTGAGGGCGCATTCCGAACACTAATTCAATGACTCTCCACACCTAGTGTAACGACCCGTAAATTTTCGATAATTAAAATAGTTAATTTAATAAGATTTCGTGATTTAATGCTAGAAAAAAATTGTAATTCGTTTGAAATAATAATAACTGGAATGAATTGCAACAATAACTATCCAAGTAATGAAAAATAAAAGCTACTTAGTGAATGCCTTTACAATCAATAGTTGAATAGGATAATAAATGTTGAATTCATTGGGTATAATAGAGTAATTGATTGATAAGTAAAATCTATTTAAAATCAAATATTGAATGTTGAACAGGTAATTTGTTTAAATTAAATATTTAAAACTTACTGAATAATTGAATAACTGTAAAATGAAATAGTGTTCTAAATTGTGAATTCGTTTTAAAAGTTGAATCTTAAAAGTTCAATTTCAATATTTCAAAAGATAATGAATTATTGGATAATCGAAATTGTTTAAATTTAATATTTGGAATTTATTGAATAATTTAATAATGGGAATTGAATAACCGTATAATGGAATGGTTGTTCTATAATTTTAATTCGTTTCAAAGGTTAAATTTTTAAGTTCGTTTTTGAATATCTCAAAAGAAAGTGATTCAAGAATAATAAAAATTGTTTAAATTTAACATTTGCAATTTATTGAATAATTGAATAACAGGTTTAATATGATTAAAAATGATTTGTAAATTTTATTTTATCATATTAAAGTTAGAATGATGTTGTAGAACTTTTAAAATTGAATTAAAAGTAAATTTGTGAAAATTGAATATTTTAATATTAAATTGACGAGTTAAAATAGTCATTTTTCAAACAGTCTCGGATTTCGACGAAACCAGTTTCATCGGATCCTTAATGTCATATTATTGTAAGGTTTCAAATTTCGCGTCAATCGGATTTACCGTTTGTCCGAGGCAAGCCAAAACGCATAGAAATTCGTTTTAATTTAAATTTGATCGTTTATTTCCGTAACTCGCACATACGATCGAATTAGCCTCCGAAACCTATTCCATTGTGTTCGGAACGCGGGGTAAACCTTAGAAACGCTAGCCGGCATGCTTCGTTTGGAGTTTGGAAAATTTTCGGTGAATAGTGTTTTACAATTTTCTATAAAAGGACCCATCCTCTTTCATTTGCTCCAAACCCTAACTCCTTTGTTCCAGCCGCCACTTTCATTTTCGAAGGCCAGAAATAGTCGAAACTTCCTCCTCTATTATCTCCAAATCTACAAACAATTAGCAAAAACCTCTAACTACAAAGTTGTAGATCTCGACGAGATCTACAAATCCAACGGTCATGATCTGAAATGGAGCTTCGGATCGACGGGAAATTGCGTTCAAAGTCGCTGCGTTTTTCACGTTTTTCGAGGCCAAAGAGGAGGCCGAGCTTGACATGGTGGCGGCCGAAGGTAGCTCTCGAGTGGGGCTTCGAAACTCATGTCTTTGATCGTCTTCGAAACGTCGTATGGTGGAGCAATGGTCGGTCAAAGAGGGCGGCTTCATGGGTTATTTGACTCGGACTGTACGTGTTTGGGGAAGATGAAAGAAGGGCGGCCCAGATCTGTTGAAGGTGGAATGAACGGCCAGATCATGATGTAGGGTTTGAGATTAAAAATAAAAGCTGAAATTGTTTTATTTAAATTCGTGTAATCTTTAAAATAGCATAACTTTTTCATACGAGGTCGAAAACGCACGAAACTTTTTGCGTTGGAATCGTATCGACGAGCACTACGCGATGGAGCTGGATTGGAATCGTTTGGAGCTAGTGAAAATTTTGGGTAAAATTAAACGCTCGTTTAATTTTGTTCGAAATAAAACGCTGGAACTACATTGAAATCAAGGTGAGTGTTTTATAACGCTCACATCGTACTGAATATCTTTATGCTAGTTAAATTTAATATTATAAAGTGATATGAATTTTATTTGTTGTTATTTGATAAATTTTAATTGTCATTTGAATTCACAGTTGAAAATTTAATTGACAGTCAAATTGAAATTAAAAATTGAATTGCGATTAAATTACCTGATATTGATAACTATGAAATTGCCGTGAATTGTATTGTCTATTGGATGATGTATTTCGATGGATTCTATTGGTTGATATTTAAATGTTTGGATGTTTATTTGCTTATATATATATATATATATACCTTGTTATGCATACATATGACACTGTGATTTGATTTAAGTGATATATATTCATCCCTGACATTTAATTGAAATAACTGATCACTTGGCCAGAGGATAGAAAATTATATACGGACACCGGATTGGCTAAATTAATAATTTTTAAAATCGTCGATTTGAAATTTATTTAAATGTTTTGATTTAAAAATTATAAATAGAAATCAATTTATAGAAATCGAATTTATCGGAAAATTGAGTTTGGAATGTTGAAATAAATTTTGGTTAAAGGAAATTGTTAAATAATTTAAGTTGAGACTTTGAGATTAAAAATCGGGACATGATTGAATTTCGAAAATTTATTTGTTTTAAAGATTGAACATTATTTTGAGATTTGAGTATTACTAAGTAAAAGTGACATAAAAATGATATTTTGAAATTGAGCTTGAAATTGAATCATATTTGAAATTTGGATTTAAATTTGAATATTGAAGGATAATTTTGTTAAGTGTTATAAATTGATATTTTGAAAATCAAGCTCCAAATCGATATAAATTGAAATTGAATTAATTGAAGGTGAATGTAAAATTGAATTAATTTGAAGTCAAAGTTGACATTAATTTGAATTGAAATCGAATTTGAATCGGTAGAATGGAAATTGAAATTAATTTGAATTGGGAAGTTATAATTGAAATGGACTGGTTTTGAAGCTGTTTTATTTTGTTTTCCGAATTACTCTGTTATATAAACCATTTTTGAATACTTGAACTATTTTAATCTATTTTAAATCTACTTAACCCAATTTAAATTATTTTAAACTAATTTATCTATTTTAAATCCATTTTAACATTTTAAGTATTTTAACTATTTTAATTATTTAAAACTACTTTTAAACTACTTAAAACTATTTTCTAAAAAATTCAAGCTGGTCAATAAGGTGAAATGTTTATGTTTAAATCTTGAATGTAAATACGAATTGGGTTAAATGAAGTTGCAACCTAAAGTGAAATTCGAAATGATTTTGGAAATCGAAATGAGATATTGAGGCGAAAAATGATTTTTGAAACGGAATCTTACACTTTAAATAGATGCGATGATATTTGAAATGGATATGATTTTTTGAAGCGAATATGATATTTTGATATCAATTATGAATCGATTTGAAATGTAAAAGAGCCAACGGTGTAATAATACGTAGTTATTAAAGAGACCGGGATCGGATATGGACATACTCTCTGTCGATACCGAAAACCACTTTAATAACTATTATACGCGGAGTGTTGATCCAGAATGAAGTGGATGGTTTGGTGAACACGTTGACTGAAGAAAGAGAACGATATTGGATGACCCTTGACATGACTAAAACAGGAGCTGCGTCGGGCCACTGAGGTTCGCCATCTCTAGCGGACACACTTCTTCGATACCATATCTATTACATTTGTGATGCGATTTGGGTGCACCCCTTGATTTGGGAGTGTTGTTTCGCGATGTTGGGGTAGCTGCAGGCTATGCTCAACATCAGTCCGGATCACGCAACTACTAGTATCCTAGTTGGTATCGCCTCATGTACCTTGTCATACTGATTATTCGCCACAACTACGTTATGTTTTGTGTTATACCTATGGGGTACCCTCTGATAACCACCAGTTTACGGTGGGGCTTACGGTGCTGTATAGACTATGGCATTATAAAAACGTGTTAAGGGGGATTATGGTAACGCCTTAACGCTATTTTGATACTTTATATTACTGATAGACATTATCTACTTAGCGTACATTACTACATAGTAGATAGTTTAACGGATCCTTAGGAGATGGAAAATCCCGTAACATCTCTTGAGTTATTGCACGCACGTTGACACTGGATAGGAGATGTCAAACCCCGTAAACATCTCTGGCGCCGTTACACTCATATTTATTTAAGATTGATTTAACTTTCATAAGGATATTTTAGTCCTGACTCGAGTGTTTTGTCTTTTCATTACGCTCGGGTCAGTCCTGAGTTTTTCAGATTTTTGAAGATCTATTCTGGAGGATGAAGACGAAGATTTGGTATACTATTACTATTATTACCCTTGCATCATGCTATCTGCTGCATTATTTTAATTGTTCTGTTGTATATGTATAACTCTGATAAATGTTGTATAAATAATTGTCAAAGTATAGTAAACAGCTTCATGAACTGTTTATTTGACTATTATATTTTATCGTTCCGCTGCGAGATTCTGTGTTGTTTCATTTCCTTTATTTCTCTTTCTTTTCTTTTCTTATTTAACCCAATAACCATCTTCCCTTTTGAATGGTTTGGAATCGGCATGCGTATTTGATCGTCGGTTTAAACTGTCTAAAATGGCGGGTCGTTACAGCCTATTTTCTCAAAGCTTATCGATTACGAGAAATTGTACATTTTCTTGGCGGTATCAGAAAATGCAATCAGTGCTGCCCTAATTCGGAAGGAAGACCGAGTATAAAAACCGGTCTACTATATTAGCAAACGACTAGCCGGAGCTGAGAGAAATTATCCGAAGCTAGAGAAGTAGGCATATTGTCTTGGTATTGCCTCAAGGAATCTCTGTCCGGATTTCTAGACTCATCCTATTACCGTTTACACCGACCAGCCATTACGACATGTCCTTACTCGGCCTGAGACGTTTGGTAGGTTACTCAAGTGGAATATCGAGCTAAGTCGATTTTATCTTACCTACACTCCAAGGCATGCCATTCAAGGACAAGTCCTAGCAGATTTCGTAGCTAAATTTACCATCCCAGGGGACTTGCCTGAAACCAGTGAATCTCCCAAATACATCTGGAAGCTGCATATTGATAGTGCATCAAATGACCATTGCTCAGGTGTCGGGGTTGTACTTGAAACTCCTGAAGGTCGATCTATATGCTATTCTTTAATGTTTGATTTTTGTGCGACCAATAACGAAGCTGAGTATGAAGCCCTACTCGTCGGATTGAGACTTGCCTAAGATTTGAAAGTCACTACTGTGGAGATTTATTGTGATTCGCAATTGGTCGTGTGTCAAGTTCGGGGGAATATCAGACCAAAGACTGGCTGCTTATTTAGCTCGAGTCCAGGAGATACTAAATCAGTTCGATTATTATGCCATCTTTTGCGTTCCCCGAAATCGCAATCAAAAGGCCGATTCATTGGCAAAGTTAGCAAGTACGGGCAAAGCACAAGAAATGGGACTTGTTTCTGTGGAAACATTATCTTCCCTAAGCATCGATCAAATGGAGACAGATTGGATATTTGAGGTCGTCCCTGATAGGGAGTCATGGATGACTCCATTCAGAAATTATCTTGAGCACAGAACCCTACCGAAGCGCAGGAGTGAAAAGAGGCAGATTCTTCGAAAAGCATCGCAGTTCACTATTCAGAATGGAGTCATGTACAGAAGAGGGTACTCCGTTCCTCTACTCCGGTGTATCGCTCGTGATTAAATGAGTGTTATATGATGTACACAAAGGAAAATGTGGCGATCACACCAGGGGGCAAGCCCTTGCCAAGAAATTACTTCGATATGGGTACTATTGGCCAACTGTAAATTGTGACGCATCAGATTATGCTAAGAAATGTGATAAATGTCAAAAACATGCCTGGATTCCAAGAGCCTCGTTTACCGAAATAACTCAAATGGTCAGTCCATAGCCGTTTGCAGTATGGGGCATTGACATGATCGGTTCTCTACCTCTAGCCAAAGGTGGTGCAAAGTACGCCATCGTCACAGTTGATTACTTTACTAAGTGGACAGAAGCTGAACCTCTTGCTGCCATTACGACAAAAAAAGTGATCAACTTCGTAGTGCGCAATATCATATGTCGATTCGGTCTCCCACACACCATCATCACCGATAACGGAACCCAATTCGACAGTGTTGAATTTAAAGATTTCTGCCAACGGTTTCACATCCAGAAGAAATTCTCCGCAATTGCACAGCCTCAAGTTAATGGATAGGTTGAAGCTGTTAATAAAGTTATAAAGTTTATTCTGAAGAAACGACTGGAAAAGGTCGAAGGAAAGTGGGTCGAATGAACTTCCTATGGCTCTATGGGCTTACCGATCAACCCACAAGTCTGCGACCGGCCACACTCCATTCTCTCTTTCTTATGGCTCAGAAGACGTTATTCCAGTAGAGGTGGAAGTACCTTCTCAACATGTGACTTACTATGACCCGAAGACAAATGCTATATTACTTGTCGAATCTCTGGATTTATTGGATGAGAAGCGAGAAGAGGCTAACTTGAGGGCAGCCGCATACCGAAGTCGGGTCGCACGATTGTATAATGCCAAGGTCCGATCCCGAACCTTCGAACTTGACGACTCATCCTCAAAAGAATCTATCTGGTCCCTTCGCACATGAAACCAACCTGGGAAGGGCCGTATGTTATCAAACAAAAGCTCGGAGATGGAACATTCAAATTATCGACTGTTGACGGTCTAACTCTGCCAAGAGCCTGGAACAGCGAGAGTCTTCGTCGCTACTACACAGGACAGTCTTTATTTATTCAGTCTACTTTTCATTTGTAATTTGTTTCTGCATTTCGAAATTTGGATTTGTAATAAGGCAATTGACTTTGCCGTATTTTCTTATTTCATCAATAAAATGCAATCTCTTCGAGCCAGAGCTGTGATTTATTGAATACGTCATACAACTATCACTACGCACGGAGAGCTAAATTCCACCGGTGGTGGGGTTTATTCAAATAGGGAGTAACTGTAATACGATTGGTTACTCGCTAAGTGAAACCCGAGCTCGAGGGTAAGTCATCACACCGAAGTAAAAAAAAGGATTGATAGACGACAATCCTTTAAATAACTCCAGGTCCCAAGACAAGGAACTGGAGTATAAACTTATAAATTCGATCTCGAAGAGGGTGGATCCGTCCACCTAACGACTTCACCCGTATCTTGACCAAGTCTGAGGAGGATGAATCCATCCATCTAACGACCTCGCTTGTTAACTCAGGGTGGATGTGAACTGATCATCCACGATCCTGATAGATTCGTCGTTCTCGGAGTGTAAATGAAATCTTAAAGCCTAAACAGATGTGACTGACCGTCTGTCAGCCAACTCCGAGTTCCCAGAGTGCGAATTGGAGTATAAACATCAACTCCAAATTCCCGGAGTGTGAATTGGAGTATAAACATCAGCTCCAGATTCCCGGAGTGCGAACTGGAGGGAGAACATCAACTCCAAATTCCCGAAGTGTGAACTGGAGTACAAACACCGACTAACTCTAAAATCCCCAGAGAGTGCATTTGAGTTTAAACACAAATCGGATATGAATCGATCATCCGTAACACAACTCTGAGTCTTCATATTGCGGTCAGAGTTTAAACACAACTCGGGTGTGACTGACCACCCACAAACCAATTTTAAGTCCCCAGAGTGCGGACGAAATGCTAAGTATCAAGCGAGTGTGATTGACCGCCCATACAATAACTTAAGTCCCCAGAGCTTGGACATATCCTTAATACTTAAGCAGGCTTGACTAACCGTCAACATACAAATAAAATCCCTGGAGTGTGGATGCAATCATCGATGGAAGAGAGAGTGTGATTCGATCACTCGAACTATCCTTGTTTCACCGTCGATTCAGCGATGCTAAGCTCGATGTGTTGAAGGGGAAATGCAATCGCTAACTGATCTTTACAACTTGTCCTTGAAATTGGAGGCAGAACTTAAGTGTCAACCACTGACTGGAGTAGTGCAGCATCAGAGTTCCTTTTAATGTCCGGTCATGACTCGTATCCATGATTTCAGGAATTGACAAATAAACACAAACCCGATTCGAAGGTCGAAACTTCACAAGTGTACTAAACTGGAATTCAAATATTGGAACACTTAAGCAAATAAACGCAAATTGAGTTGAAGACAACATAGAATTTCATTTCAACTATTTGTGGAAGGAAATTATGTACAAGTTTATTTCAAAAAATCATACTAACAGGGGCCGAATCCGCATCTATACACGGCCAACAAAAAGAACAAAAGAAGTTCCTATCTGCCCAAAAAAACACCAAGGAAGCATGTCTATTCTTTCTTTTTCTTCGGCTTCCTCTTTTGTGTTGACCCGCTGGATTCGCTACTTGGTTTCCTCTTCGAGCCCTTGCCTTTTAACGGCTGACTCACCGTCGGGGGCATTATGTATACCTCCTCTTCCACCAAACTCACATGGATAGGTATGTTTCCTGAAAGCGGAGTCGGAGGGACCGGATCGACTCTAGGAGGCAGGACAGGCACGCTGGTGTCAAAAATCATACCACCAGGAGATATCATTCTTAACGGAGTAGGGTCAGGTCCCACCATCCCACCTACAAAACTACTAGCTCGAGCGGCTGCCTCCATTTCTATGTTAATTTCGGCTATTATTTCTTCTTCGTGAGCTATTTGAGCCTCGAAAAAAATATTAGTGGTTGGAACTGAGGAGCTGGTCGCTGGCGCTACCCACCCATAACAAATGGTAAATTAGCAAAGGGGTCGCTGTGATGGCCAAGGAGTTCCTCCATCATCTGTTCGTCAGAAGTCAGTGTGCTCCCCTGTACCCCATCCATGGGTGCGGTAGCCGTCGTCGTGATTGCTTCGGTTATGATGGCATCCTACTTTTGGTGTTGTTCTTGAGTTGCAGGAGGCATGACTGGTGTAGCTTCAATCACTGAATAGAAACAGATAAAAAACTGTTAGTAATTACTTCAAGTGACGCTTCCGATCTCGAACAAGCGTACATGATGTTTAGAGTACCTTCCTCTGTTCGGCTTCAGAGACTAGTTCGCGATTCGGAGATAACTGCGGCTGATCCAGGTTATAAGCAGGAATGGATTGAGGATCAACCGCAAGTGTGGATTCAAGCTGGGTTGGCGCAGAAATTTCAGGACATGTATCATGGCGCTCAACACTGAGCCCTCTCCAATCTCTGTATGTTGGGTGACAAGTTTCTCCTTTTCATATGAAATCATTGTGTCATGGAGAATTTTTTGTTCGTCTTCATCCAGCACTCGGTTTTCAAGCTCGAACTCATCAATTGATTTGCCCTGACGCACAGCCTTTTCATCTTTAACTAATCGGCCCCAGGCGTTGTACAGATGTGTCGGATAATTATCGAGCTAGCCTAGGTTTCTACGCTTCAATACGTTAGCATTATAAGTAATAAGGAGATCTTCAATATCAGTCTCTAGCCTGGACTCCTCCATTTTGACTTCCTCCTCAACTTTGGCCTCCACCTCCTGGCCCTTGAGTACCGCAGCATCCCGTTCACCCTGACATCCTTGCCTGTTCACACTGTTAGTCCTTGAGATAATGGTTTTGATGACAACAACCTTAGAATAAGATTATAAAATATAAAAACTAACATTATAGTTTAGATATATATGTATATGCAGGATTTAACCATGCAGGTATTAAGAATGAAGACTCTACAGTATAGAGATTCAAGATATCAAGACTGAAGATTCAAGATACCAAGATTGAAGACTCATGAGATTATCAAGAGTTCAAGATTTCAAGAATAAGTAATTTTGATTAGGAGTTTTGTTAAAACTCCTAGAAAAGCACTTGCATCTTAAAATCCATTTTATTCGTGGAATGGAATCCACTTCGAACCCGTTAAAGGGATGGAACCTACGAAAAATCTAGTGGAACATTGTTTTGTCTCCGCTAACTTTTATTCAAATGTTTTTCAAAATTATATCTTGTTTTCAAAATGATTTCAAAACTTTCCTTTTAAAAGAATCAAAAACATCTATCCTGATTTTAAATACTTTTAGCCTCAAAATAATCTTTAATTTTAAAATCAAATTATCCTTGGTTTTAAACTATCTTTTAAATATAATATATTTAATTTTTAAATATTTATACTTAGATTTAAATAAAAAATTATAGTAAAATTTTATATATTATTCTCTATGTTTACTTATGTATTTTAACTATAGTCAAGTATATTTATAAAGTTTAAAATAGTTTTAATATAAGATAGAAGTTATTTTTAAAGAAAAATAAATCATCAAAATTTCCTATGGGATGTCGACATACCGTAGTACACCATGTCGACATAGTGACAGTTAGTTTCAAAATTTAAATTTCAAAAGAAGTGTCTATTCGCCATAACCTTTCATGAATGGGCATGGTTGTTGTTCTTCTATAAATAGGGGCTTTTTTCAACGAATTTATAATCAGATTTTCTGGTTTTTCACTCCTCTTCTTCTTCCACATTTCTTTATATATATTCTTACCATTACTCTGCTGAAATCAACATTGAATCTAACTAGATCATCTTTGGTTTCATTATCTATCACTATCTCAACAAGACCACGGTGCTATTCAGAGTTATAGGCTTCTTTGTAAACAATCTAGTGAGAAAAGGTGTGATTGTAGCCTTGGAAATCAATCAAGCGAGATAAGGTGTGATTGTAGCCTTGGAAATCAATTCGGTGAACTTGTTGCCCGGAAAATCAAGTATCTCTACCCAGAGGATTGTGATTCTGGAGGGTGTACCTCATAGCCTTGAAACCGAGGGTGTAATTATATAATTGCTTTTGAAAGGAAATCCGTACTTGTTGTGCAGGACTGGATGTAGGGTAACTCCAAACCAGTATAAAATCTGGTTTGTTCTTTCCTTTATTGTTTTTACTTTATATTTGCATCTGTATTTGAATCTGTGATCATGTCTGTGTCTGAATATTGCATACATCTGTGTTCAAATTAACAAAAACTCAAAAAGATTTAGTAATTCTTTAAAACACTATTCACCTCCCCTCCTCTAGTGTTAATCCTAGCCTTAAGATCTGTAATCCGCGTTTCTCACGTTTGGTATCAGAGCAAGGTTTTCAAAAAGTTTCATAATCTGAATTTTGAAATTTTTTCAAAATGGCTACCAACATGGGTACTGTTTCAAACACTAGTTCATTTGTAGAAGGTTAGTCTACTGCCACACCACCACTTTTTAATGGCAGTAACTATGCATATTGGGCATGTAGGATGAAAATATATTTACAATCTATAGGACTAGACACTTCGAATATCACACAGAATGAATATTTTGAACCCGTAATTGATTTTGCACAGTGGACCGCTGAGCAAAAGACTGTTGCACAAAATAATTCTAAAGAAATGAATATTCTATTTTGTTCACTTGATAGGAATGAATTTAATAGAGTGTCAGTTTGTAAGTCTGCATATGAAATCTGGAAAACTTTGCAAGTTACTCACGAAGGAACAAGCAAAGTTAAACAGACCAAAATTTCCATGGTCACAAATCAGTTTCAATTATTTAAAATGAATACTAATGAATCTATTTCGGATATGTATAGTAGATTTCAGGATATTGTGCATTCTCTAATATCCTTGGGAAAGGAATTTTTTGAAGAAGATCAAGTCAGAAAAATCTTAAATTCTCTTACTCCAGAATGGGATCAAAAGACACTTGCAATCGAAGAGGCAAATGACATCAGTACCTTAAAGATAGAAGAATTAATTGGAAATCTAATGTCGTTTGAAGTCCAAATGATTGGGAGAAGAGAAAACAAAGCATCTAAAAAGAAATCAATGGCATTCAATGCATTGACCGATGGATCGGACTTAAACAGCGATAATGATAAAGAGATAGCCTTTATGACCAGGAATTTTTGGAAATTCCTGAAATGCAGAAAGATGAATAATCTCAAGAGAAACAACTATAAGAAATCTGGATATCAGAATGTACTGCCAAAAAATGTCAAATGTTTCAACTGTGACGAACCAAGACATATCAAAAGAGATTGTCCGTATCCGAATAGGAAGAATCCTTCTATAAACAATGATTTAGTAAAGAAACGAAAGCGTGCATTTACTGCTACTCGAGATGACTCAGACTCGTCCCCAAGCGATGATGATCAAAAGACGGATAATTCAAACTTATGTTTCACGGCAATTCACGACTTCAACAAATTCAAAGAAACGGACTCAGAAAAAGGTACACGTTTACAATACAATTGGTTGAAATTGCATGCTTAGAATTGGATGATTAATTGCTTAATTGATTGATTTTGAATTGGTGTGTTGATTGAATTTTAAAATCTATTTTTTATTTTTTATTATTATTTTTAATAGTATAATAATATTTTATGGAATATATTATATAATATTCCAGATATATATACATATAGACATTAAAATAATAAGTATATATATTAGAATACTTAGGAAAAATAATTCATAGAAATTCACTCGACATGGACCCTACCATGATGTCGACATGGGTACAGAATTTGAAATTAAAAATTTGAATTCAGATGGTTGAATTTCCCTCCACATTTTCACTTCACTCAATTCTCTGAAAAGGCATCTTTTGACCAGAGAATATGTCCTTTGAAAATCTATTTGTTCACTATCTTTTATCACATCTTTTCACTTTCATTTTCAAATTCAAAACTCATTCTTCAAAACTTCAAGCTCTCTACTCTCTACTCTAATGGCTTATTCAAGCAACCCCTCCACCATGAGAATTTCCAGAAAGATAAAAGAACAACTCTTCAATGATCCGGAGGCCATAATAGCATACATCAATTATGCTAACTATGGAAAAGTCCATCCTGGAAAGTTTGCTTTATTTCAAGATTTTTATTCTTATGAAATTGATTCTCCTTTTGCAAACAATCAAGTTCTTAGTCTTATTAATGCTTCTAAAAATGATTTTGTTTGTTATCCAAATCTTGTTCACGTTTTCTATGCAAATCTTAATCGTGGATTTTACAATGGAAATGATGATGAAATTTGGAGTAGTGTCAAAGGCACTAGAATCGTTTTAAATTGTGATCTTTTGGGTACCATTCTCAATTGCAAGAATACGGGAATGGATCTTTCTAGTTTCAATATCGATGAAAATGATCATGAGACGTTTCATCACATTTTTGAAGGAAATAATGATTTTGAATTCAAAAATCGAAACTTTCGACCAAAAGCTAGCATTGTCAATCTTCTTTTACAACATACTTTGATTCCAAGATCGGGGAATTTTAACAATCCTACTTCAAAAGTTTGCAAAGCACTTTTTGCTATTTTTGGAAATTATGATGTTAATTGGGCATAAATTATTTTGGATGAACTTCGTCCCAAAAATCTTGAAATGGGTGAGTATACTTTGTACCATGAAATCCATCTCACTCGGATTTTTAACTATTTTGGAGTAGATTTCAAAGGAGAAGAATTTGTTTCAAGAAAAGTTTTTAATCTCTCAAACCTTTCTCTTATGAAAATTCCATATGTTTTTCAACCTTATGAGACTCTTGCCGAAAAGGAAGAGCGTTTGGCTCATGAAGAAATGGAAGAGGAGGAAGAAGAAGAAGGGGATGAAATGGAAATAGAAGAAGAAGAAGGTGAAACATCCTTGGAAAGTATTGACTATCCTCCTAATCCAACCAACAAAACCCTTCTCAAAAACCAAAATACCATTGTTGAGAATCAACGGATTCTTAAACGATCCGTTAGTAAGAAGTTGGATAAAATTTCATCCAAGATGAACAAGTTTTTCTCCAAAGTCAGCAAGAAACTTGGATTATCTTCATCTTCATCGTCCTCTAACTAGTTCTATCTTTTCATTTCATGTTGTATTAGTTTAGTTTGTTTTAATTTGAATGTTCATGTAGTTCTTTATGTTTAATCATTGTATCACTCTATTGCAATGAAATTGAATTCCTTTTTCTGTTATCTGGCTTATCTTATCTCTAGAATAAATGTTAGTAATTATATAAATATATATACACACAATTATTCACAAAATCAAAATAAGTCATCAAAATTCACTAGACAATGTCGACATCCCCCCTTTGACCATGTCGACATGTACTGGTCAGAAATGACATTTCATTTGAATTTGAAATTTGAATAACTACCTTATATCTATTCATTTCAAACGAATTTCTACACCTATAAATACCTATTTCTTCCAGAATTCATCACTCAATATTATTTCCTATCTACTTTATCTCTCATTCTTTTCACAAACTCGAATATGGCCAATCCAATTCATAATTTAACTGAGAATCTTGAAGAAACTCTTAATTCTTTTAAGAATATTCTTTCGTTCATTCTTCGTAACCAGCGACACTTAGAGTTGAGTCAAATGCAGATGATCAAGGAGCAAGAAAGGCATTTCGATGCAATATGATGGATGGTTTCTTCCCTGCACGAGGATGATAACGAAGCACATCCTCTAGTCTCTCTCACCAATGAAAATGAAAATTGGGATGCAATTAAAGCAGACCCTATTTTTGGAGAAGAAGGATGGGTGGACGTTCCTCGTAACGTTTAATTTGATTGATTTGTTTGATTTGACTTGTTTGCTTTGATTGATTTGATTTCATTTGTTTTGATTTGATTTGATATGGATTGATATTTGGTGTGGATTGATGTTTATACAAAACATGTAAATATACATTGATACGTATATAATCTTTGATTAATTATCATGACTGTCAGTATAATTGTCTCTTAATCTATCTATTATATACTCCATTATATAGTTTATTAATGCAGGCACTTTAGTACAAGAATGAGGGGGAGTTATATAGTTTGGAGTTAGTTTTTGTTGATGACAAAGGAGGAGAAGTATAAAATAGGATAGTTAGGCATATATTAAGGGGGAGTTATCAGTTTTAGGGGGAGTTATTAGGATAGAAGTAATATTTTATAAACAAAGGTTGTCATCATCAAAAAGGGGGAGATTGTTAGTCCTTGGGATAATGGTTTTGATCACAACAACCTTAGAATAAGATTATAAAATATAAAAACTAACATTGTAGTTTAGATATATATGTATATGTATGATTTAACCATGCAGGTATCAAGAATGAAGACTCTACAGTATAGAGATTCAAGATATCAAGATTGAAGATTCAAGATATCAAGATTGAAGACTCATGAGTATCAAGATTATCAAGAGTTCAAGATTTCAAGAATAAGTAATTTTAATAAGGAATTTTGTTAAAACTCCTAGAAAAGCACTCGCATCTTAAAATCCATTTTATTCGTGGAATGGAATCCACTTCGAGCCCATTAAAGGGATGGAACCCTAGGTAGCATGGAACCTACGAAAAATATAGTGGAACATTGTTTTGTATCCGCTAACTTTTATTCAAATGTTTTTCAAAATTATATCTTGCTTTCAAAATGATTTCAAAACTTTCCTTTTAAAAGAATCAAAAACATCTATCCTGATTTTAAATACTTTTAGACTCAAAATAATCTTAATTTCAAAATCAAATTATCCTTGGTTTTAAACTATCTTTTAAATATAATATATTTAATTTTTAAATATTTATACTTAGATTTAAATAAAAAATTATAGTAAATTTTATATATTATTCTCTATATTTACTTATGTATTTTAACTATTGTCAAGTATATTTATAAAGTTTAAAATAGTTTTAATATAAGATAGAAGTTATTTTCAAAGAAAAACAAATCATCAAAATTTCCTTTAGGATGTCGACATACCCTAGTACACCATGTCGACATAGTGACAATTAGTTTCAAAAATTAAATTTCAAAAGAAGTGTCTATTCGCCATAACCTTTCATGAATGGACATGGATATTGTTCTTATATAAATAGGGGCTATTTTCAACGAATTTTTAATCAGATTTTCTGGTTTTTCACTCCTCTTCTTCTTCCACATTTCTTTATATATATTCTTACCATTACTCTGCCGAAATCAACATTGAATCTAACTAGATCATCTCTGATTTGATTCTCTATCACTATCTCAACAATACCACAGTGCTACTCAGAGTTATAATCTTCTTTATAAACAATCTAGCAAGAAAAGGTGTGATTATAGCCTTGGAAGTTAATCAAGCGAGATAAGGTGTGATTGTAGCCTTGGAAATCAATCGGGTGAATTTGTTGCCCGGAAAATCACGTATTTCTACCTAGAGGATTGTGATTCTGGAGGGTGTACCTTGTAGCCTTAAAACCGAGGGTGTAATTGTATAATTTCTTTTGAAAGGAAATCCGTACTTGTTGTGCGGGACTGGATGTAGGGTAATTCCAAACCAGTATAAAATCTGGTATGTTCTTTCCTTTACTGCTTTTACTTTATATTTGCATCTGTGTTTGAATCTGTGATCATATCTGTGTCTGAATATTGCATACATCTGTGTACAAATTAACAAAAACTCAAAAAGATTTAGTAATTCTTTAAAACACTATTCACCCCCCCCCCCTCTAGTGTTAATCCTAGCCTTAAGATCCATAATCCGCATTTCTCACACACACGCCTCCTGGCAGCTTTATTTGCGTCATCCTTCTCTTTGATGACATCGAAAAATTTGGATTTAAGCACATTTATTTCTTTTATAACGATGTCCATCTCGGGTGTGACGGTGGTGTTTCGGTGGCCCATCTCCTCCACCAAAGCAAAATGTGTTTGTCGCATCATCTCCATAGCCAGGTTTGCCTTATCAGCTTTTTGGATGGCCTTAATTTCAAATTTCCAAGAGGATTCAGCTTCATCATTAAGCACTTGAATATTACCGTCTTTCTAGGCCAAATCAGTTTCTAACTTCTCAATCGTCTTCGCCCGTTGGAAAGCCATCGTAGAGACCTTATCAGCAATCTTCGTCCATTCCTTATACTGGCTATATACATCGTGAATATAGTCGTGCATGGTTTGTTCAGCCTTAAAGGGGATTTTCTTCAAGTGTGGGGGAAAGACAAAGCCATCGAAGCAGATATTGGGAAAAATTTTTCTTAACTGGCAATTTTGATAGCCCCTTCCCTAATGGACTCAGTGATAGCCTGCTCAGTAACTGTGGGAGATGTAGCTTCGGTCCTGCGGTGTTGAGAATCAGACCTAGGAGCATGAGAAGATGGTTTTTGGCAAGGAGGCTCTAGGGGATGTGTGCTGTGGGTAGAAGGTTGTGTAGGAATTCGAGGAGGTAGTGAACGCGATTGGGACGGCATATGTGTTCTCTGTCCCTATCTCTATCCCTCTCATAATGCTCTGGGCTCGAATAACCGCGATCGCGGTTTCTATCATCCTCCCTCCGCCGGGACTCATAATACGCGCTCGATAACTGGCGCGCTGAACGGAGACTTCCATGCATAGAATCTCGCCTAGTCGTTGAATTTGAAAAGTAAAAGGAAAACAGAGATAGAGATATCCTGAAGTAAGCAGCTTAAGACTGAAAACTGTGTAATGTCGTGAAGTGTATATGTGTATGCAACCCCCCGACCAACTGGTAATGTCGGCCGCACTTATGGGGAGAGACTCGCTTAAATCAAGAGCACTTTGAAGCTCCTCTAATCCGGTGTTGTGATAAAGCGACGCATAATCCGGAATCGGAATACCAGTAAGTCCTTTGAAAAGAATCTCAACTTGTGAGGGAGGAGCCTCCGAAATTCTAATGCCAGAGGCCGATAGAGACACAACTACGAATTTCCATCTCGAAGGTTTGTGACACTTGTGTGTTACTTCCTTGCCTTTTCTTCTTCCCTCTGAACCCTGAAAATTGCTAGAAGGCCCGGCTACGGGTTCATCGTTCGTGGGTGTGCTTTCTTCGTCGCCCTCCTTGGCTATTACGACCCCAGGCACGTTACGTTTCACCCACCTCGTCAGGGCTGCCCTCAGTGTTCCTTCAAGTATAATGCTTTGATTTCGCTAAATTAGCCCAAAGGTCCTCAAGTTTCTGTCTGTTAGCGTCGAGTCTATATCTCTCATTTCGTTTGGCACTTCTTGAAGGACCCATACTATTTCTTTGAAATGTGCACCTTCAGGTCATGGGATTGCGGCTGTAAAAGAAAGAGGGTATTAATATCAATGCCAGTTACAACCATCTTGTTTACTACCAGAAAAGTCGGAGCACTTACGTCTGACTAACCATCGACTGGCAAACCCTGGAGGTCATCGAACATAGAACCACTCAGTTTTGAAGTAACTCGACTTGGTCCATGCACCAGTCACAACTTGGCAGTTCCTAACCGCCTCTAAGAATGTAAACGAAGGACTGTCCTCCCGACTCTTAACGTTAAACATGTATCTGATCTCGATCAGGGTTGGGGGTCGGAAAATATGCTCCATGAATACAATGAATAGAATATTCAGCAGAGCGTATCCATTGGGATGTAATTATGAGGGGGAAATTTTGACAAAAGCCAACACTTCCCGAATGTACTGGTTGAATGGGAGAAGTGTTCTAGCAGTGCACAAAAGTCGATTGAAAGCAGTAAACCCTTTCGGGGGAGCATGTGGTTTGTCATTCGGTCTCGGTAATAAGACGTCATCCTTAGGCATATCCGCGCCTTAGGCATATCCGCCCCAACATATCTTCGGAGACGTTGGATGGCACTGAATCTTGTGGGTTAGAAATAAAGGTTGCTCCTGGAATCTTGTCCGGAGCTGGATCTATTACTTCGGCTGCGATGGCCGGGATCTCTATTGTCAAGGAAGACAGGCTTTGAGGCTCCTGCTGTTGCGAACTTGTAGGTTATATAACTAGTCAATTCAGTAAAAACCATCATTAGATGATAATAAGCCCGTGTGTTCCCTAGAGTGAAGTGCGTGAATGTGTTGTGCAGTGCAGCGCTACATATTACTTAAGAAATTCTACCAAAATTCGAGGAATGTTAAAACGACGAGACTTCGAAATTCAACTGGAGTGACCGTCATTGCTGACCGTCACAAACCATGCCATCCAGACTATAGAGCCGATCCGGGTTAAAGTTCGTTAAAATTTTGATAAATTACAGTTCCATCGACGAGCTTCGAAAGGTAGTCAAATATGCAGTGAAACGGTCAAGTCCAATTATACAAGACTGAAGCTCGTCGGAGTCAGGTGTTCAAATGTGCAAGAGGTTTCAGGTTCATCAAGGTTCTACCCGTATCGATCACCTAAACTCTACTTCGCATCAGTAAAAGCATTAATTTCATATCGGTCAAAGTACTTTAGTTTCGTATCGATCAAAGTTCGTTAACTTTGTATCGATCAAAACTCAGCAGCTTCGTATAGATCGGGTTATACAGTATTTCATATCGATCAAAGATCGTGAGATTCGTATCGATCGAAGACCGTGAGATTCTTATCGATCGAAGACCGTGAGATTCATATCGATCATCTACCATGAGTTTTGTATCGGTCAGTGGGCCTTCGATTTTGTGTTGATAGCCTCGAACTGATACGAATTGTCTCCACTCTAGATCGATACGAAATCCACCATTTCATCAGTCAATTCTTCATCGATACGAACCTTATGCCCCATATTGATACAAAGCCAAGTCTTCTCTTTCCTTTCATCGATACGAAATTGAAGCTTTGCATCCCTTCACACCTCATCTTCCCTGATCAATTTAGATTCTATTTTAGCCTTCTTCGGCCAAACTCCGGCCTCAACGCGACCCGAATCGATCACGATTGTGAATATGATGGTGTTAGGAACTGAGTTGATGATGTTTTGATGACCATAACCTTATATAGTTATTATACTTTACTTTATAAAATATATACTAACATTTCCATATATATATACATATATATGAAGTATATGCAGGTATCATCGAAGACTGATCAGTATAAAGACTCAAGCATCAAGATGAAGATTAGAGATTCAAGATTCAAGACTCTAAAGAATCAAGATTTCAAGATCTCAAGATAAGTGTCTAGTATTTTGTTAAAACTTCATAATAGCACTCTCATCTTTCTTCCAATTTTCTTTTGGATGGAACCCAATTTCTATCGAAACCGGTAGCTTACAAACCCACGACAAGTAGCTTACAAACCTACGACAAGTGGCTTACAAACCCACGAAAATCAAAATCATTTAAACTACTTTGTACAAGTTCTCGAGTCCTATGGAGGAGCTCTGTAGGAAGGTTCTTGCAATTTCAGTTTGAATAGATTTTTCAAAATGTTTTTAAATCTGTTTTTAAAATGTTTTAGCTTTCAAAATCATGTTTTCAAAAGTATTTTCAAACTTTATTTTAGCCTTGAAGTATTCCTCTATTCTGATTTTAAAAAACTTCTATTTTTAAAACATCAAAACTTATTCTAATTTTAAATATTACTTATATAATTGACGGTCTATATCAATTATATTTACATATTTAAAATAATGTTTTATATTCATTCTCTATCTCAAAATATTGTTTAAACACTTTACTTTGCTTCAGAGAAGTTTCAACTTGTTTTAAATTCAATTGTCTTTACAAAACAACATCTCTATAATTTTGAACTAAGGGATGTCGACATAAGGGGATACCCCATGTCGACATGGTGACAATTGGATTCAAAATTCAATTTTCAAAAGAAGTGTCCATTCGTTCGAAAACCTTTCGCCAATGGTTATGACTGTTGTGCATCTATATAAAGGCTTCCAAAATGAATTTTTTTAACAACTACTTTCTTATTTTCTTCACTCTTTCTTCTCCACCATTCCATATCCATAAAACTTCATATTTTCAAGATCGTGCCATTATTCTGCCAAATTCTCAATAGGAAATCATTTAGATACTCTCTCTATTTGATTCTCCATCATTCTACTAAAGATCAAAGTGTTATTCAGAGTTATAGGATTAATTTGTATTCAAAAAGTCCATAGAGTCTATCCATTCAAAAGGATTGTTATTAAGAAGTATTAGGGTGATCTTGTGTCCCGTAAATCAAGAGAGTTTACCCCAGACTCGGAGATAGGAGGATTCCTCAAGGCCTTAGAAATTGAGGGTTGTAATTTGGATATTGGCTTATAAAAATTTGTACAAGGATATTGCCTTGGTACAGGACTGGATGTAGGAGGATTCGGAACCAGTATAAATCCGGTGTGTTCTTTCCTTTTACTTGCTTTACTTTACTATTTTCATTTGTTATATGTTCTGTGATCATTCTGTGTTAGAATTCTATTTAGATTTGTGTTCAAAGTTTGAATTTAGTCATATAGTTCATATATTCTTTAAAACACTATTCACCCTCCCCTCCTCTAGTGTTATTTCTGCCTTAAGATCCTTAATCCGCATCCCTAACAATTGGTATCGGAGCATTGGTTTTCATTCTTTTCATAATCTGAAACTTGAAAAATATAAAAATGGCATTTTTGGAAAATTGTGTTAAAACTGTTTTGAATCTATGCATTTCATCAAAGTATCATAAGTCTGCATATAGTTATTTTGAAAAATCAAGTTATCTACCGAATTGGTGTGTTATGCAGGGACAGACATGTTATATGGCTTTTGACGAATCAACACCCAATGACAAACTGTGCAAATTGAGAAAGATAAATGGATACTTGATAGTGGCTGTTCGAGGCACATGACTGGAAATCCCGAGATACTCAAAGACATTACTTATCAAGATGGTGGATTAGTCAATTTTGGTGACAACTATAAAGGATATGTGGTTGGCGTCGGCAATGTCGGTAACTCTAAAACTTTACATATTTCTGATGTTTTATTAGTTAGGAACTTAAAACATAGTCTGCTTAGTATAAGTCAACTTTGCGATAAAGGTTTTAAAATTAAATTTGGAAAAGATAAATGTCACATTGAAGATGATAAGTCTAATATAATTTTTAAAGGTATTAGGAAGAAAAATATTTATATCCTTAGTATGAAAATTTCAAATGATAATCTATGTCTTTTGGCTAATACAAGTGACCCTTGGATTTGGCATAAAAGATTTGGCCATTTGAATTTCAAATTATTATCTAGGATATCAAAACTTGACTTAGTTAGAGGTCTACCCAAGTTAAACTTTAAAGTAGATAATATTTGTGATGCTTGTCAATTAGGAAAACTTAAGAAAAGTTCATTTAAATTAAAAGATGCTATTTCTACCTCTAGTCCTCTAGAATTACTTCATTTAGATTTATTTGGTCCATCTCAAGTTCAATCAATTAACCATATAAATATGTTTTTGTTATAGTAGATGATTATTCAAGATATACTTGGACAATCTTTTTAAAACATAAAAATGATGCTTTTGAAATATTTAAAAACTTTTCTAAAAGAATTCAAAAACAACATTCTTTCAAAATTAAAACTATTCGAAGTGATCACGGGGGTGAATTTGAAAATGAAAATTTTGAGAATTTCTGTACTCAAAAGGGAATTACTCACAACTTTTCATTTCCAAGAACTCCACAACGAAACGGAGTAGTAGAACGTAAGAATAGAACGATTCAAGAGTGTGCTCGTACAATGCTTTCTGATAGTAATTTACCTAAATATTTTTAGGCTGAAGAAGTTGCTACAACATGCTATATATTAAATAGAATTTTAATTAGACCATTAACAAATAAAACTCCATATGAATTACTTTATAATAAGAAACCTATAGTAGATTATTTTAAAGTCTTTGGGAGTAAATGTTTTATACTTAATACAAAAGATAATTTAGATAAATTTGAACCAAAAGCTGATAAAGGATTCTTTATTGGTTATTCTAATAGAAGCAAAGCATTTAGAGTTTTTAATTTAAAAACTAATACTATTGAAGAGACTATGCATGTATCTTTTGATGAAAATCTTAAAGATATTGTACAAATAGATGATGAAGAAGATTTTATAAATTTAAATCAATCGAATGAAACTATTAGTGAAATAAATCAACCTAATAAGAGATTTAAAATATCAAAAGATCATCCTATAGAAAATGTTTTAGGAAATATTGAATCTGTAGTAAGAACTAGAAATCAATTAAGTAGTATGAGTAATGTAGCCTTTATATCAACAATTGAACCTAAAAATCCAAAGGAAGCATCGTCTGATGATTCATGGATTCTTGCTATGCAAGAAGAATTGAATCAATTTACCAGAAATGATGTATGGGAAGTTGTTCCTAAACCTGAGGATAAAAGTATAATTGGAACTAAATAGGTTTATAAAAATAAAATGAATGAACTCGGTAAGGTCGTAAGAAATAAAGCTCATTTAGTCGCGCAAGGTTATTGTCAAGAAGAAGGAATTGACTATGATGAAACCTTTGCCCCCGTAGCAAGATTAGAAGCTATAAGAATTCTACTTGCTTTCGCTAATTATAATAATTTCAAATTATATCAAATGGATGTTAAAAGTGCTTTTCTAAATGGTTTTGTAAAAGAAGATGTTTATGTTGAACAACCTCCACTTTTTGAAGATAATAAATTTCCAAACCATGTATACAAGTTAAAGAAAGCTCTATATGGTCTAAAGCAAGCTCCTAGAGCCTGGTATGAAAGACTAAGATCTTATTTACTTCAATCTGGTTTTGAAATTGGTAAAGTAGATACAACATTCTTTATTAAAAGAAATAATCAAGATATTCAATTGGTTTAAATATATGTAGATGATATAATCTTTGGATCAACTAATAATATAATGAATAAAGAATTTTTCAGATATAATGACTAAAGAATTTGAAATGAGTCACATGGGAGAATTAAGTTTCTTCTTAGTGCTTCAAATTAAACAACTAGAAAATGGAATCTTCATAAGTCAAGAAAAATATGCTAAAGACTTAATCAATAAATTTGGTTTAAGCACCTCTAGTGGGAAACCAACTCCAATGTCAACAAATGTAGGTTTAAGTAAAGAAGATAAATCAAAAGATATTGATCAAACTTTATATAGGGGAATGATTGGTTCGCTACTCTATATAACAGCGAGTCGTCCTGATATTATGCATAGTGTTTGTCTCTGTGCAAGATACCAATCACAACCTAAAGAAACTCACTTAAAAGCTGTTAAAAGAATTTTAAGATATGTAAAATACACTTTAGATTATGGTTTATTTTATTCTAAAAATAATACTTTTGATTTAATATCATATTGTGATGTTGATTATGCTGGTTGTAAATCAGACCGAAAGAGTATAAGTGGAACTTGTCACTTTCTAGGACATTCACTGGTTTCCTGGTTCAGCAAGAAACAAAATACTGTTTCCTTGTCAACAACTGAAGTAGAGTATATATCTGCTGCTCTGGCCTGTTCACAAGTCATACATATGCAACAAACTTTAAAAGATTTTTGGAATTAACATAAGTAAATCACCAATATATTGTGATAATACCAGTGCAATAAATCTATCTAAAAATCCAACTCATCATGCTAGAACTAAATATACTGATATAAGACATCATTTTCTTAGAGATAATTTAACTAAAGAAATAATAACTCTAGATTATATAAATACTGAAAAACAAATTGCTGATATATTAACTAAACCATTAACCGAACAGAATTTTACTAAATTTAGAAGAGAATTAGGTATTTGTTCAAAATCTGAAATATAAATAATATAATATAATAATCAATAAAAATTCAAAATAAAAAATTACATTTTTTTATGAACATGTCGACATGCCCCATCTCATGATGTCGACATACCCAACAAAAATTTGAAAATTGAATTTCCCTCCAAAGTTAGTTATTTGGTTATTTATCTATTTATTTCGTTTTCTTTCCTCTTTCTTCACTATATTCTCTGTAAATAACTTCTGAAACAATAAAATAACGGCCTCCTCTTCTACTAATGAACCCACTTCACCTACATCTCCTCATTCTGGTCCATTTCAACGAACTACGCACGCTCGAGTGATCAAATTGCAAGAGAAGATGAAAGATATCCTTCAACTGATGACTGAAATTCAAGTAAGTCAACTTAGGATGGCTAGAGAACAACAAAGGCAAGGGAATATTATTAGGAATGTACAAAAATTCCTTATGGATAACCGTACAAATCCTATTAACATTGAAGACTCTTCACAAGCCATGGAATCCGAGGAAGAAGAACCTATGGAAGAACCACAAGAAGACCAAGAGGAAGATCAACCTTTACCTCAACCCGAAGTCCCTATGAATACGGACGAGAGCGTTATTTGCGTTGGTGAGATCCTTGTTGATACTAATGGAAACATAATTGAACAATGTGGAAACTTTTGTCTCCACTACCCCAATTGTTCGATTCATAAGTCTACTATAGTTAAGGATCGCCATTAAAGCACTTTCTTTTTTATTCTTTGTTTTAAATTGTTTTGTTTGTTCGTGTTTATGTATGTTCTTATATATGTTGTAATAACTAAAATGTGTTCACTTATACTCATTGTTTCAAGCTTGTTCTATACGTATTATTTGTTCATACTAATCATTCTTGAATTCTTAAGTAGTTATTCCTTTTTTCTGATGTCAAAGGGGGAGAAAGTTATAAAAATATATGTGCTTTGTGTAAGAGGGAGTCATGGAGTAAGGGGGAGTTGTAGTTTTAAGAAGAAATCACGGAGTAAGAGGGAGTTATGATATGGTAAGAATATTTTATAAATAAAGGTTGTCATCATCAAAAAGGGGGAGATTGTTAGGAACCGAGTTGATGATGTTTTGATGACAATAACCTTATATAGTTATTATATTTTACTTTATAAAATATATACTAACATTTCCATATAGATAGATATATGTGTGTGTGTGTGTGTGTGTAGGAAGTATATGCAGGTATCATCGAAGACTGATCAGTATAAAGACTCAAGCATCAAGATGAAGATTAGAGATTCAAGATTCAACACTCTAGAGAATCAAGATTTCAAGATCTCAAGATAAGTGTCTAGTATTTTGTTAAAACTTCATAATAGCACTCTCATCTTTCTTCCAATTTTCTTTTGGATGGAACCCAATTTCTATCGAAACCGGTAGCTTACAAACCCACGACAAGTAGCTTACAAACCTACGACAAGTGGCTTACAAACCCACGAAAATCAAAATCATTTAAACTACTTTGTACAAGTTCTCGAGTCCTATGGAGGAGCTCTGTAGGAAGGTTCTTGCAATTTCAGTTTGAATAGATTTTTCAAAATGTTTTTAAATCTGTTTTCAAAATGTTTTAGCTTTCAAAATCATGTTTTCAAAAATATTTTCAAACTTTGTTTTAGCCTTGAAATATTCCTCTATTCTGATTTTAAAAAACTTCTATTTTTAAAACATCAAAACTTATTCTAATTTTAAATATTACTTATATAATTGACGGTCTATATCAATTATATATACATATTTAAAATAATGTTTTATATTCATTCTCTGTCTCAAAATATTGTTTAAACACTTTACTTTGCTTCAGAGAAGTTTCAACTTGTTTTAAATTCAATTGTCTTTACAAAACAACATCTCTATAATTTTGAACTAAGGGATGTCGACATAAGGGGATACCCCATGTCGACATGGTAACAGTTGGATTCAAAATTCAATTTTCAAAAGAAGTGTTCATTCGTTCGAAAACCTTTCGCCAATGGTTATGACTGTTGTGCATCTATATAAAGGCTTCCAAAACGAATTTTTTTAACAGCTACTTTCTTATTTTCTTCACTCTTTCTTCTCCACCATTCCATATCCATAAAACTTCATATTTTCAAGATCGTGCCATCATTCTGCCAAATTCTCAATAGGAAATCATTTAGATACTCTCTCTATTTGATTCTCCATCATTCTACTAAAGATCAAAGTGCTATTCATAGTTATAGGATTAATTTGTATTCAAAAAGTCCATAGAGTCTATCCATTCAAAAGGATTGTTATTAAGAAGTACTAGGGTGATCTTGTGTCCCGTAAATCAAGAGAGTTTACCCCAGACTCGGAGATAGGAGGGTTCCTCAAGGCCTTAGAAATTGAGGGTTGTAATTTGGATATTGGCTTATAAAAATCTGTACAAGGATATTGCCTTGGTACAGGACTGGATGTAGGAGGATTCCGAACCAGTATAAAATCCGGTGTGTTCTTTCCTTTTACTTGCTTTACTTTACTATTTGCATTTGTTATATGTTCTGTGATCATTCTGTGTTAGAATTCTGTTTAGATTTGTGTTGAAAGTTTTAATTTAGTCATATAGTTCATATATTCTTTAAAATACTATTCACCCCCCCCCCCCTCTTGTGTTATTTCTGCCTTAAGATCGTTAATCCACATCCCTAACAGATGGCACTAGACCTCGAAATATCGTCATTGGAATGTGGATTAACAGTTCAATTGCCTAATTCGTGCGGTTAAGTGGATTAAATACCTTCAGGGCAAAAGACAGTTTCAATTTTCTAATACTCGAAGCGATACGAAGGTAAAAAAGTAGAATGAACAGATGAGAAAAATGCCTACGTACGAAAAAGTATTTATCTGGACTCAAGATCAAGGGAAGGAAACGATTTGTCTCCCAGTAAACTGAACCGATTGCAACGGTCAAAGACAGGACGATACGAGAGAGCTTTCTTCGTACCCATCCACTATCGATTGTGGGAGAAGCTTTTCATATCCATCAATCCATCGATACGAAAGGAGCAGCCGGGTTGTGTTGGAGCCACGTGACTTCATCGATACGAAATGGTTATTTCGTATCCATTAGTGAAGATTTCATCGATGCGAAGAGCGACATTCATATCCATCAACTCAAAGCAATCCAAAGTCTAGCGCTTCGTACCCATCAAATTACCAGCCATCTGTTTCAACTCCATCGATATGAAATGCCTATTTCTTATCCATCAGCTTGAAGACCCAAGACCACATACCCATCGATATGTTGCATCTCCAAGGGCTATCCATTTCGTACCAATAACCACCGATACGAAGCATGCATTCCTACATCTCGGATTGATCCAGGAGAGGATTGATACGAAAGAAAATTACTTATGTTTGTACCAAAATTGGGCACAACACTCTTCGGATGTGTTTGAAGAGATAAAATGAAGAGAATAAGTGTAAAATGAAGCAGATCTAACAAACACACCAATAAACATATAAGAAAATTCACAGAAACACAGAGTTTTAGAGTGGTTCGGCATGTTGCCTACGTCCACTATGAAGTTTTATCACTTTATTGCTTGATACTTGAAGATTACAAGTTTTTGATAACGAAGTACAGCAGATAATAAGCTTAAATTCGAGATCAATTGCAGTAATGGCGTTCTGGAGTGAACGTGGCAGAGTCCGGGCGCTCTTTTACTCTCAAAATTGTCCGATCCCCTTTCTGAATGACTAGGGGCTCTATTTATAGGTGTAGGAGGCTGATATTTCGCCTAAAATCCGGGGAGACCGCTTCTGGCGTGTGAGGGGGCCCACATGCCCGGCCTTAGGAAATTGGGGCCCGTTCCGGGATCGATTCGAACTCAATTTCGAATCGATCAAGATTTGATCTGATTGAGCTGAAATTTTGCATGAACATTCCTCATGTTGGCAGTAAGATACTGTGAAAATTTCATAGCATTTGGACATGTGGATTGTGAGATATGATCGATGCAAGTTGGTCCGTGATCGATACGAAGCAACTTCGAATCGATCAGGATTTGATCCGATTGAGCTCAAATTCGGCAAGAACATTCCTCATGTTGGCAGTAAGATACTGTGAAAATTTCATAGCATTTGGACATGTGGATTATGAGATATGATCGATGCAAGTTAGCCCATGATCGATACGAAGCAACTTCGAATCGATCAAGATTTGATCCGATTGAGCTGAAATTTTGCAAGAACATTCCTCATGTTGGCAGTAAGATACTGTGAAAATTTCATAGCATTTGGACATGTGGATTGTGAGATATGATCGATGCAAGTTGGTCCGTGATCGATACGAAGCAACTTCGAATCGATCAAGATTTGATCCGATTGAGCTGAAATTTGGCAAGAACATTCCTCATGTTGGCAGTAAGATACTGTGAAAATTTGGTGGCATTTGGACTTGTAGATCTTGAGTTATGATCGATGCAAGTTTGGATTTCTCAACCGTGATCGATCAATATCTTGAGCATACCAACTCCGATTGACTTGAAATTTGGAATGTTGGCTTTATTAGCTTTTCTTGTCATGTCATATCAATTGTAGCTCGATCTAGACTCGGAAAAAATTTACCGACATCCATAGCAGACCTATGCGTTAACGATCTCCAGGACGAACCATCCTTGATCTCTAGTCAAGTTCTTGGTGTCACGGCCTTGCCAAAAGGCGGGATAACAACTTAAAACGATTATCGATCGTTGCTACAACTCGAATTTCACATAGATCCAGGAGAGTACTGATACGAGACTCGATCTAAGCAGGAACTAAGAACTCGGCAACGACTCGTGAACGAACAGATGTTGACGAGAGCCAAGCTCATGTATATCCTATATACCGTAACTCAACGTTTAATTCTTAACGTTTATAAGAATTGAATGCTCACTTGATGACAATCACAACAGCAGTCAGCAGTTTGCTACCATTCAATACTCAGTTACAACAGTGCACAGTGCAACAATTGGCTGTCAACCATCCATTATTTGTACTACTTCAAATCAATCAAAGGTTACATCTTTCAAAGAGAAAACAACAACCATTCAAATGAGTCAAATAAAACTGTTCAAGGTGAAGATTGCAACTTTTCAAAGCACGTCATGTTCTCACAATACGTATTTTGAGAGGAAAATGTTATCCTACCTTTTGGCAAGGCCGTGACACCAAGGAATTAACTAGAATCCAAAGACAGTTCATCCCGAAGATTGGTTATACACAGGTTCACTATGGATGTTGACAAATTTTATCCGAGTCCAGATCAAGCTACAATTGATATGACGAGACAAACAAAGCTATAGAAGCCAATGTTCCAAATTTCAAGTCAATCCGAGTTCGTATGCTCAAGATATGATTGATGCAGTTCGAGTAATCACCTTGTTCATATCCATCAAACAACCAGAGAAAACCTTCTTTCGTATTGATCTGGTTCGAATCCATCAGATGCGCATGGTTTCGTATCGATCAGGATAGCAGTATTCTTCGTATCCATCCTTCTTCATACTGCTTCGCATCGATCATCTCCATCTTGTTCGTATCAATCAACCAGCATCCACTTCGTATCCATCCATGGCTATCAATTTCGTATCCATCGTAAAATAACGCAGGAGTCTATTTCATATCGATTTGTTCTCAACATAATTCATATCGATCGGCCACAAATCGATACGAAATCAATATCTCCCATCGATATGAAAGTAACTACTCTGTGGTCAACACGAAGAAACCACCCATCTATCGATGCGAAGTGAATGCTAAGTGATCGATACGACATCAATGCTTCTCATCAATACGAAGCAGAACACAAAGCATCGATGCGAATGGAATACGTAAAATCGATATGAAATGAGGCATAGTCGATTGATGTGAACAAGATTAAGTCAGATCGATACGAATGCGGCTTAAACATTGGGAAGACTCAATCGATTCGACATGGACTTCAGATCGATCCAAAAAACAAGTGCCACATTAACAAGCAAGCATATGCTCACATCGATGCGAAACCATCGATGCGAAGGAAACAACAACTGAAAAGCCCAAACTTGCATCAATCATTACTCACAATCTACAAGTCCAAATGCTGCCAAATTTTCGTAGGAGCTTACGTACAACCTAGAGAATGTTCATGCTCAATTTCGACTCGATTGTGCCAAATTTTGATCAATATGAAATTTGTTCGTATCGATCATGGACCGAGTGCAAATGACATGGGATCGATCGTGTGGGCCCGCCCACATGAGAGAAGGGGTCTTCCAAGATCTGAGCGAGATACTTGCAGCCTACGCCTATAAATAGTAGCCTAGGATCTACAGAAAAGGGACTTTTTGAACTCTCCGACGTCCAGACTCTGCTGAAACCATTGTTGTGCTCGAAAACCACTGTTGTGCTCGAAATTCACTGTTGTAATTCATTGTAACCAGCAAGCAAAAGTTAATAAAGATAAATCATTTCATAGTGGACATAGGCAACACACCGAACCACTCTAAACCTTTGTGTTTATCTGTTGCTTTCTGATTATAATTTGGAGTGTTTGTTAGATAATCCTCTTTTTACATTTATTTTCTTCATTTTTATCTCTTCAAACACTTCTGAAGAGTGTTGTGCCCAATTTTGGTACAAACAGAACAATACATAGAGCTATATATTTATACTATTAGAATCACACAGCGAAAGGGATAAAAAATAATATCGAAAATAGTACTCATTTTATAAAATTCAAATTTTAGAAACGTAGCATAACATCCCAATATCTGTAATACAATATCTCAAAATAGCAACATCATGTCTGAAATGGGTACAACTATATCAAAGCATAAATAGATAGATAATTATCACCAGTCTTCGCCTCTACCTTCAGCCTCTCAACCAGCATCATCTCACCTAATTGTGTGTTGTAATGAGGAGGGGGTCAGAATAACAAAGTTTGATGAATGAAAATCTCAAATCTTTCCATATGAGTATTTGGGCAGTATCATTTAGATAAGAAATATATCTTATGCATCTTATACTATATCCTACCAAGGATACCTCCAAATGTAAGCCTGAAAGCCTTTTAAGTCCATTCTGCACTACCATCAGTCCTAATAGTGTGAGAGAAAGTATATGAGCCGCTTAATATCTCTTAATGGGAATTAGGCAGACTTTGACCATTTAATACCTATGAGCTATGAAGATCCCCGTCATTTAATACCTAAACCCAAGGTGGACCTCTCTCTGGTACTCCCTAACTAACATCGTTCGAAATCTTATCAGGCCACTTAATACTTCTTTATGGGAAGAGGCAGACCCTACAATAACCACTTAATACCTCAATCCTGAAGTGGACCCCTCTCGAGATTTCTCACTACCACACCTAACCGATAAATGTCGACCATTTAATACTTCTTAAGTGGGAAGGAGGCGGACCCTACAACAACCACATAATACCACAAGCCCAAAAGGAGGTCCTATGCATTATGAGCCATAACCCAAGCTTTGACGTATCACATTAGTCTGACTATTTATAGGCGCTGGTAGCCGGATTAACTGGGCATACATACCCTATTGAATTGGGACTAACCTTGCATCCATCGTGGTTGCTTATTATAGACGATGTCTCACATCAGTCCCAAAATCACACCGTTGGTAGCTAGATTAGCTGCGCAAACTTTTGTGTGCTTTTTATTGACCTCGCATTATAATAACTTAGTCATAATTCCATTCTCCTAATTATACTACCATATACACCTCATCCGCATTTACATACTGAGGCCATAAAGGGAGAACTCCTTGTTTCGCCTTTAATTATGGAGTAATTTCCATAATTATCCTTAACTAACATCCTAAGGGGTTTAATGCTAATTAATAACCTATTTGTACTATGCGATTAATAAATTATTAATTATATGCTATTAATATATTTATACGCATACACACACGTACGTAAATTAGGCTAACTAAATATTCCTAAGCGTGCAAAGATTTTGCATCCTATACAAATCTTAAATGTTAAATCTTCCATATACAAGTCTAGCTCCATACAATAACTTCTAAAATAGCTAATATCCTTAGCCAAAAAAATAGACTTGAATAAATAAAATATATTATAAAAGAACTTATTCTATAAATATAGTAGAATTAATGCCTTTATTTCAAGGAACAAAACTTGCAATTTAAATCTTTTATATTCTATTCAACTTTTGCATTACAAACCTAAAGTGAAAATGGGATTCATTTTTGTCTAAATTACGGAAATAAGAAGTGAAAACTATGAACATGAGAACTCATACTTTTCGCATTATTTCTTAACATGATTTTCATTTATAAACCTTTAACACAACATTAGAGAAGTGTAACAACCCACATTTTTACATCCTATAAATAAATAAATTTAATAAAAAATAAAAATATTCGAATTTGATTTTTGATAATTATTTTTTTGAGGATATATTTATTTGAAGTCTGTTTAATGAAAGATTTTATTTTAATATATTGAATTTAATTAATAAATTTCTTTTTGAAAAATATATTAAAATTGAAAAAAGATTTTAACTAAATAAAAAATATTTTTAAAAGCATAAATAACTATTATGTGATTACTGAAATAGTGGAAAAACAATATGCGGATATCGAATTGAATTAAATTGGACGATAATTGAAATATATTCAGTATAAAGAAGTGTAAATTAATTTAAATCAAATTGAAATTATCTATAAGTAGATTAAAAGGAGTTGTGGAAAGAAATGAAATCTAATGAAAAATTAAAACTAGATTAAATTTGAATTTAAAGAGCCCAAACTTCTTTTGGCCCAAGCCTATCTAAAATTCATTTCTCCCTTCTTCTAGAATCTCCCCTAGGTTCCTCATTTCAGCCCAAAGACTCGAACCCTTATTCCAACTATCCCTTAAAATTCTAATTGATAAAATCATGACATCTAACTTAAAAAAAAAAGAGCCCGCATGTAAGCAGACAACATCATGCCTCATTTAGGCACGTTGTTAGCGAACGATTGAAGGAGGCCACAGCTTGAGTGGATTGTTTAGACGCATGTCAGAACATGATAGTCGCAGCAAGGATGATGGTTGATGCTTGCAATTTGGAGGGTACGTGCATGACAGATAATGCTGGTGGAGGCATAGGTGTACACATGCATGTGTGGCTTTAGACGGTGGTGCAGATGTGCTGACATTGATGGCTTGGAGGGACTACTTGGTGAATTTTTCTGGTAGGGCTAAATTTGTTAGTGAGTTGCACACATTATTTAGTGAGCTATCTCTATAACTCACAACTTTTGTTTAGATCCCCTTCTTATACATGGTTTTACTTAATTGTCGTGTGACGAATATTTGTTGATATGGTTGAATCAGATTTGATGTGTGTAAACTATTGTTTACTTATTGATTGTGATGGTCGATTGGGTTTAATTGCATCGTTTGATGAGTTAATTTGGATAACACACTAATATAATCTTGACCCTATTATCAATATATTTTTTGATTGTTTGGTGATGTGTATTTGTTGATATGGATTAATTTGGATGAAATTGAATTGCATATTTTCAATCTGTCGTTGTTGTAATGAGATCGCTTATTCTTTATCAAAAGGGAATTAATCGATTAAATGGAAGACTTTGAGAAATAAAATAATTTAGGAACAAATATTGGATTTTTGGAATGATTATTATTATAATTGCAAATATTATTCGTGATAGAAAATTATTTAAGTAAATTTATTTTTTAGTATCTATGAATAGAAATGGTTTGGGAAAATCATAAATTTTTGGGATTTGATTAACTAAGTTAAATTTTAGAATGTTTATATTGTAATTCACTTATTGTTGGTTATAAAAATATTTAAAGGGTGGTTGTGGAATGATATTTGAAATTGATATTTTTAAAAGTCAGAAGTTAATTTTATTTTGGATTTAATAGATTAGAAGTTTGTAAAAAATAATATTTTGAGGTTCTAGTAAGTGGAATGCAATTTATTTATTAAATGGAAAATTTCGTTTATTGAATTTTATTTTATGGCTTTAGGAGATTATTTTTAATTGAAAATTCTTATTGGAAAAGTAAAATTAATTAAATTCGTTATTTCAAGGAAATCTTGAATTATTAAACTTATTTAATATTATTAGTATTTTCAGTTATTAGAGATTTTTTTATAAACGTACGAATTATTTTTAGAAAGAGTTTTCAAGTGATTTGGAATTGAATTGTAATTTATAGATTTCTTTGTAATGAAAAAATAGATTTACGACTATTGGTTTTAAAATAGAAATGGATTTTAAGGAAAGACTGGAAATTGTATAAATTAATTTTATTTCATTTGATAATTTATACTTGAAATTATTTTGAACATTTTGGGAAAATGTATTTTAAAACCCCTTCTGAATCAATAAATAATAGAATTGTATTTTTTAATTCCTATGTAATTCTATGTAACGAGGAATTATAGTAAATGGAGTTATAGTATCATCTGGTATGGGACTTTCGGTAATATTTCTCCGGTTATGCTTTGGACTTGTTATATAGAATAACTATTAACGATGAGTGTAATTTACGACCATTGATTGAATAGGCGAGTAATACCAAGTGGTATGGGGTGCCTGAGCTAATATTTGTTTAATTACCTTTTGTATGTAGATGTCACTCTAATAGGGTCAAGCATATGAGGTATTTTATTTAAGGGTATGCTCGTCGAGAGTGAGAAGACAAAGATCCACAAGAGTGTCTATTCATTTTATGTACTCCTATTATATGTTGGGAAGTAAACAGATTGGCTAGTATCCATCCTAGCAGTCTGATTGTGGGGTCGTCCCTGAATCCATGACATACTTGTTGATGTATATGGTTGAGAGCCACTGCCCCTATGTCACTTAGGCCAGCAGTATGTAAACATTAGAGACACTTGAAGGTTCGTGACCAATGCATAGCGTAGCCTTGCACTTAATGGATATTGGGTCATGATGGCCATTAAGTTAAATGTTGAATGGCGGATTTTTCTATCGTTTTATAAAATCGCCGAACAATTTTAATTAAAATAACCGCAAGTGCATGACATACAATTTTAGTACGTGGCGAGTACGAGTCGATCTGCAAGAAATTGAATTGATTTTAAATTTCTACACAATCAATTAAACCAAGAATTTGAGATGTGGTAATTACAAATTTCTAAAAACTAAAAAAAATGGATAAAAATATGAGAGTAGAAGGCAATATAGAGGTAATTTCCTTCTCATGATCACATAAATCAACAAAATGAAATTATGATATCTCTTTTTGGTCATTAGTGAATTTAGGTGATGTGTTTATCATAAGTACGACCTATTTGTGCTATTAATTAGCCCAACATAAACCATCAAAACTTTAACACACCCACTAAACCACTTATCAACTCTCATGAAAATGTTAGCGAAATAAAAAATAAAATCTATTCTAAGCATGACCTATTTAATATTAGTTAGTAATATAGACCATCAAATTTTAATTCTAAAATTCACTTCATTACCATAATCATATGTAAATATAGAGGTAATTCGTGTTTATGTTTATTTAAGCATAGCCTATTTGGTGTCAACAACATATGCTATAAAATTCAAAGCCAAACAACAATTTACCACATCAAACATTTCCATTAACCATAAAAAGAGATCAAAAATTAACTAATATGTTAAATCTAAATGATTAAGGGTGCTTCATTATCCCTAAATTGAAGGGGTTTAGCTTCTCATATTTGTTATCGTTCCAATAAATGTAGATTGCAACATGAAATAAAACAAGAGGAAAATGCAAGCTAATTAAAATAAAAAAGAAAGATAACTAATTTGCATGAAAATAAATCTACTCTACTTGCAAGAAATAAAACTGCACTAATTGCATAAAGTAAAGAACAAGAATTAATAGAGCATGAATTAAATTGCATAAATAAAATTACATAAATGAAAATGGCTAAGAAGCCATGAAAGAGAGAAAGAGAGTTTAAATTTACAATTTGTGCCTACAACTAAACTAATTAAAGAGGAGGCTAAGGGATCATTACATAAAATATAAGAGGTATTTATACATGTATAAAACCCTAATCCATATTTTTAGGGACTACCAAAAATATCCCTCTAGGAAGTGTGACCTCCAAGTTGTCATTAGCATGAGCATAATCCATACTTACATGTGCTTGTAACTTTTATCTCCACTAACATATGCATTAGCTTCTAATTGTAGATCAAGGTAAGTGGGTATGTGGGGTCCTCCATGTTGCATGAATTGATTTATTTCCATCTATTTCCTTATAACTCTTGTGCATGCATATTTCAATGAAGCCTCTTCCATCTTTCATCCAATTTCCTATAGATAAAAATTAAATGTGCAAATAAATATTATCAATATTAATATATGCATAAAATTACCATTTTACTCATATATGAAGATAAATAAATGATGATTTGAAAATAATTTAAATTTTGGTTTAAACATGTTAAATACCCTATATGCTCATTTATTTAATTAAATTAGATTAAATATGAAGGTAAAAATATGCACATTTAGGTGCACATCAAATACCCCCACACTCATCTTTTTGTTCGTCCTCGAATAAAGAAAAATTAAGATAAATCCACTTTCATAGGGAGCACGATTGCATTAGGCATATGCAACAAGCCGTTAAACCTCTAGATGTTCCTAGTAGGACGAGTGTTATCTCGTGAGGGTTTTCAACGGATACAAGACACAAAATCCAAATGCACGTGAAATTTCTAAATGCAGGGTTTATTTACAAAGAGATGAATGCAAGTTTTTTGAAAATATTTACAAATGAAGAATTTACTTTTAAATTAACGTGAATAAGTTAAATATAGTTCATGCTTTTATCAAGAAATTTAAGTCATTTTACTCGTCAATACATCCAATAAAAATTAAGTTAACATCACAATTAGAATCTACTTTGGCTAGTTATTTCGGTTGATAACATGGTGCAACTATAAAGTAGATCCTTAGTCGATTATCACAGTTTGCTAAGTGGTATTTCTATTTCTTTTGGATAACAAATCGAATAAAATAAGTGAAAATAGCGCTCGGATTTCAATTGCTTAATCTCTCTATTTTTCGAAAATTTTATTAATATTAACAATATTTACATATGCTTAACTCAAAAAACTGAGGCTAGATATACCTCCCATGCACTGCCTTTCGGGCTTATGTAAGAAGGGTACAGAGCATTGCGAGTGTACACATTTGCGTGTGAAAACATGACTCTAGGTGTTAATAAAATATACACATATATACAAAAAAAATTGTTTTGTTTATGGAGGGAGATTTTTACAATATCATCTTAGCACCATTTAACTTATAAGATCAAAATTGTTATATCCTTTACTTTAAATCCACCGCCTCTTTTAAACAAAGATTTTTAATTAGGATATACTTCATAATTATCACACATGAACCTTCCTATACGCTAGTTAAACCATTGTTACTTGTAATTAAACTTTATTTTTATTTTTGTTTAGACAAATAAATTTTCAAAAATTTCAATTTAATAACCAAATCCAATACTTATCCTATAGTGTTTCTTTAAAAAGTAAATCAAAATACTTAAAAGAAATTATTTTTTTGAAATATCTATTTTTTTTTTTTTAGTTTTGGTAAGAAAATGAAAAAAATAAACCATGAAAAATCAAAAACTGAAGATAAGACTCCCCTCGTACTTGATTTTTACTATGTCCCCACAGTCAATACAAGTGAAAGGAGAAAAAAAATATGACCTATATTTACATGAACATGAAAGGATTATTATTTACACGACGTTAGAAAATATACCACTAAAGAGTAAATGAAACGGTCTTTCAAAGACCAATTCATTTATCTCGTCAAGTAGGAGAGACATAACTTAAGCATAGAAAACCAAACCATAAAAGATTTCAAAGTTGAATGTTGATTTGGAGAAACGAATGTCATTTTATTAAAAATCGTATGAGCTGTTTTATTTTTGATGATTTTTGGGGTTGATAGAACAATTGGTTGAAATTCAAGTTTATTTTCACCAAATTAAAATTCAAACTCATCATTGACAAATTTTTCGTAATTATTGATTTTGAAATCTACCCCTTCGGAATTCAACAACTCATCTTCGAAAAGTCCAAAAAAATTGCGTTCACTAAATTCATCTTCCTTCATTGAATTATTCACAACTTCATTGCATGTATCATGTTCAAAATCCAAAGTTGTTGTATTCAAATTTTAAAAATCGTAAAAAGAAAGATCGAATTTTAAATTTAGTTCCGCACTTTCAAAAGAATTGAAATACAACTCAATTACCGCAGTTTCAACAACTTTATTAAGATTGTTTAAAAGTTTTTATTTGAAAATCGTCAATTTTGGTAAAAGATGGATTATTATTTGACTCGTCACATGTTGGGGTTTGATTTTGTTTCTCACGTTGTTTCATATATGTTTCAAACAACAAATCCGTGTGAACTTTCTCTCCTTCCATTTGCTCAACAAAATCAAATTCATAATTATTAACTTGAGAATTTTCAATTTAAAATTGTTGTGAACAAAAAATTTTCATTGCACCATAATTGAAACTATTCTCATTGCCAATATCATTTAAAAAGTAGTTCACATTTCCATTTGCTTTGAAATTCATTTTGAAATTTGAAATTGTGTTGGCATGAGTTATAATCGAAATTATTTGAATTTTGAAGTGAATTCAAATTTTGATGATTTTGAGATCTTTGACTTGAGTTATTACACAGATTACTCAAATTATTTATCATTTGATTTTGTTGTTCAAGTAAAGACCAAATCGTTTCAATGCTATTTTCAAGAGTTGAGGGTTGGACATCGTTTTGAAAACTTTATGTTTCAAAATTCAATTGTTTGTACAATAGTTGTCATTAAAATATCCATAAAAATTTGGTTTGAAATTATATGGATTATATTAATTTTCATAACTATTGTAAAATTTTGGCGAGTAAGAAAATTCGAACATTTTCTAAAATTTTTTTTTTTTTACAAAGGAAAAATATTTATCAAAGGGAATTTATTTTTCAAAAGGAAAATATTATTTTTTGTATTTTCAATTTTTTTTGTTTTTGAAAAGATTATCGATAAAAAAAATTGGATTTTTGCTTTTCTAATGAAGTTAACTTAATTTTTTTTTGGACTTTTGATTTTGATTGAAAAATTTCAAAGGAAAAGATTTAAAAAAAAACCAAGTAAGGAAAATTTACAATTTTTTTTTAGTTTTGGATTTAAAATTTTCTTTTTTTCAATATGCATGAACTAATGCAACTAAATGAATGCAAAAGACTTAATTTCAAATTTTCTGTCCTTAGTAGCTCCTAACCCAAAATTGTATAATCACATTTTGTCTTAAATCAACAAGATATTTCTTAGCCATGTATGCAACCAAAGTTTTAAGTGTCTTCAGAGAAACAATCAGTATAATATTTACGAATCACCATAATATTTATAACTGGTTATTGCTCTACAATAGCCTAGACACCAAGAAGATAAATTGTTCAAAAAAAACAACTGTCAAGATACAATTAAGCCCTAAGTGGCTTGTGACTCTCTTAATTCAAAGGTCTAATCGTTATTATTAATCAAGTTCTACGATGATATGCAATTTGTGGGTCAAAGAAGGGGTGATGAAATCCTCCATCTTATGTGGATTTGGGTGGTTCGCTTAGAAAATAAAAACAAGATGAGATGAATGCAAAACAAAAATTAAACGTGTATTAATAACGCAACTATGAATAAAATTTGTTTTTGTTTTTTGAATTTTTTTTTTAAAATACGAGCAACCAACAATGCAAAGCAAAAAAAAAGCAAGTGATAAGAGAACGATACCAGAGCGTGTGGAATTATTAGCAAATTATTTTAAAGCGGTAATTTTTTTAAGCAAGCAAGCGGAGCAGTTTTAACAAGCAATTCTTCCTTTTGAATTTCTGCTTTCAACGCTTGAAAATTTGATCAACGCTTGAAAATTGAAAACAACCAAAGAAAATTGAAAACAAAGCAAATCCTTCTTTTAAATTAGGATGGAACTAAAAATAAATTAAAAAAAACAAAACAAATTCAAAGAAATTTTTTTTAAGGCAATTTTCTTTGTAACTAAAACAGAAAAAAAAAATTAGATCATTTTCTATGTAACTAAACCAAATAGAAAACGGACTAACTAAAAAAACGAACAACCCACCCAGGCCCAACACGAATCAAGACTCGCAAATATTACTAGTAAAAGAAAATTCATCAAACCGAACTCAAAAATTCACAAAAGACTTCACAAATTCAAATACTCTCGAACTCACAAATTCTCAAATTCACGAATTGAAGGTCATAGTCGGCACTCCAATCGATAGGGTGAGGTTCGATTGTCGCGCGAAGATTGTTTGACATTGGAGGAGTTCGTCGAGAGGAGTCTCAGGTGAAGGGATGAGTGTATTTCTCCTTTGGAGGAGATGTCATAGTTGGTGGTTATGGGGTCGCGGATTGCAGGTCTAGGCTAGATTGAGGTGATTGGATGGAATTTCTCAGGTTGCAGTTGCGGTGGTTTCGGATTTAGGGTGGGGCGGGGTTAACTAGGTTGCTAAGGCATGTGAATGATTGATGTACTGCTGGAGGTCAGTGATGTTTGGTGGGAAATGGAGTGGAAGAGAAGTTGTTGATGGAGATGAAGTACTGTGCAGTGATGGTTGTTTTTGGTAGTTGCAGTAGAGTGTCAGGGATTTGATGGCAGTACTGTGGTATGGAGATGGTGGTAAGAAGATGAAGAGAAGTGAGAAGTGAAGATTTGTAGCAGGTTGATGCTGGATGTTGTTCAGGGTGGGCAAGGCAGTATGCAACAGTTTTTGCTCAGATGTTGTAGTGAACTTGTAATACAGTTCACTGATGTAGTTGTACAGCGATGCACTGATGAAGTTTATGTGAAATTATGATGATGTTGTGGGAGGTAGGCAGTGAGAAAGATGTGTAGCAGAGGAGTTCAGGTGATGGATATGTGATGAAGTTGGTGGTGGTGGCTGTAATGTGATATGCATAGAAATGTATGATGGTTTGTGAGGAGTGATTGTAAATGGTTAGTATGTAGTAAGTAGTCAATGTGGCGGTCTGTGCAAGTTGCACTGGTGTGCATAGTTTTGGGTAGTTTGGCAGAGGGGTATGTTGAGGGGCGGTTATGTTTATGTGCACAGTTGTGAGTGTTTGCAGTGGTTATGGATGATGGCTAGTGGTGGCTGAGGAGTGTAGTTGTATGGCAGATGAACAAACAGTCTATTTTGTATTGTGAATGGGAATGTGGAGGATGTTAGATGAGGAAGGACAGTGAGGATGTTGTAGGTCAGAGATAGTGGTCAGAGGGGTTGATGCGATGGTAACAATGATGTTTTGCTACAGCGTAGAGGTAGGTGGTTGGCTTGTGGTAAGTATGATGAAATGAAGGTGTGCACAGTTTGTATCTGCATAGTGCAGTGGCGTTTTCTAGATAGTGTGCTTCTGATGTGGGTAGTATGAAGTATATATGTTGTGGGCAGTCGACAGGTGATGAAGTAAAACTGCCGATATGTTGTGAGTAGTATGAAGTAGTGCTTCTGATATTGCACGGTCGACAGGTGATGAAGTAGAGTATGTGAATGTGTCGGGTAGGAGTTTGAATATTGCAGTGAAGGTAGTGACAGTTTAGATGTAGTAAGCAGTGAATGAGGATGTGGTTCGGTCGTGGGTGGTGTTTGCCTAAGGCAGTGGTGAATTGGCTGTGAGGAAAGTGGGATGACTGTGTGGGTTGACAGTAAGTGGTGAGGCGGTGTTGAGGTAGTTGTTGATGAAGAGGTTGTACTTGTATATGTAGGCAAGTTATTGGAAGTTGTAGATGTGGTGTTGTAACTGGGGAGGAGTGGAATTGGCAGATATGAAAATGAGCATAGGGGTAGTGGTTTATATGGAAGTTGGCTGGAGTATGATTGTTCTTATTGTTGTGGGATGGTTAGATGCAGAGGTAGTTTGAATTGAAGAAGTTCGTATTGGTATGAAGTGTTGTTGGAGTGGTAGAGTGTTGATGATTAGAAAAGAGTTTGTGCAACTGGTGCACACTGGTGCACAGGGATACTGAATGTAGAGAGATTGTGTGGGTGGAGTATGATGCAGTAGGCAAGGCAGAGTGACAGCAGGGAGGCAGCAAGCAGCAAATGAAAGAGGAAGCAAGGGGAATTTGTAAATGTAAATAAAATAGGAAATGTAATGAAAATCAAATGCAAATGTAATGTAATTGAAAATGAAATGGAATAATTTTTTTAAATGAATTTGTGTATTTTTTTTATATATAGAAATGCAAATGCAAGTCAAACAAATAACAAGCACACAAAATCAAATCACACAACAAACATACACAACAATATCAGAAAAAAGCAATTCAACACACTAAATAAATACGCAATAAAATTAAACGAAAATAATTCGAAGAATAAAAACAAAATCAAATTAATTTCCCGGCGGTGGTGCCAAAAACTTGTTTTGAAAAGCGGATTTTTCTATCGTTTTAGAACATCGCCGAACAATTTTAATTAAAATAACCGTAAGTGCATAGCGTACAATTTTAGTACTTGGTGAGTACGGATCGATTCGCAAGGAATTGAATTGACTTAAAATTTATGCTCAATCAAATTAAAGCAAGAATTTGAGATGTATTAAATACAAATTTCTAAAAACTAACAAAAGCTAAAAATGGATAAAAATATGAGAGTGGAAGGCAATTTAGAGGTAATTTCCTTCTCATGATCATATAAATCAACACAATGAAATTATGATCTCTCTTTTTGGTCATTGGTGAATTTACTTATTTGTTTATCATAAGTATGACATATTTGTGTTATTAATTAGCCATCAAACTATAACACACCCACTAAACCACTTATCAACTCTCATGAAAATTTTGGTGAAATTGAAAATAAAATTTATTCTAAGCATGACCTATTTACTATTAATTAGTAATATATACCATCAAATTTTGATTCTAAAATTCACTCCATATTCATTATCATATAAAGATGAAGAGGTAATTTATGTTTATGTTTTTTAAGCATAGTCTATTTGGTGTCAACAACTTAGGCCATCAAATTCAAAGCTAAACAACAAAATATTTACCACATCAAATATTTCCATTAAGCATAAAAAGAGATCAAAAATTAACTAATATATTGAATCTATATGATTAAGAGAGTTTCATTACCCCTAAACTGAAGGTGTCCTAAATTGAAGGTGTTTAGCTTCTCATATTTATTATCATTTCAACAAATATAGATTGCAACATGAAACAATAAAAGAGGAAAATGCAAGCTAATTAAAATAAAAAGAAAGCCAACTAATTTGCATGAAAATAAATCTACTCTACTTGCAAGAAATAAAACTACACTAATTGCATAAAGTAAAGAACAAGAATTAAAAGAGCATGAAATTAAATTGCATAAATAAATTTACATAAAAGAAAAAGGCTAAGAAGCTATGAAAGAGAGAAAGAGGATTTATATTTACAATTTGTGCCTACAACTAAACTAACTAAAGAGGAGGCTAAGAGCTCATTATATGAAACATAAGGGGTATTTATACATACCTAAAACCCTAATCCATATTTTTGGGAACTCTCCAAAATACCCCTCTAGGAAGTGTGACTTCCAAGTTGTCAATAGCATAAGCATAATCCACAATTACATGTGCATGTAAAATCTATCTCCACTAACATGTGCATTAGCTTCTAATTGTAGATCAAGATAAGTGGGTAGATGGGGTCCACCATGTTGCATGAATTGATTTATTTCCGTCTTCATTTGCCTTCTAACTCTTGTGCGTGCATATTTCAATGAAGCCTCTTCCATTTTTCATCCAATTTTCTATAAATAAAAATAAAATGTGCAAATAAATATTCTCACGATTAATATTTATATGCACAAATTACCATTTTAACATTATATGAAGACGAATAAATGATGATTTGAAAATAAATTAAATTTTGGTTTAAACATGTTAAAATACCCTATATGTTAATTTATTTAATTAAATTAGATTAAATATGGAAATAAAAATATACACATTTACGTGCACATCATTAAATAAAAATATAGGAGTAGTGCTGAGAGTTTATGTGGAAGGCTATTTGAGTAGGCTGAGAGGTGTCAGTCTTCTATCTGGTTATTGTTGATGATATAGGAAGACATGGTATAAACACCTACTTACTCACCTATGTGAGATCATTGCGTTTACGGCTGAGAGTCGAATCTGATCATTTGTCAAGACCGATGCTGAAATAGATATTATGATACTGAGAGAACATAGGGCTAAGAGTCCAGATGACTATCCACGATAGTGAGAGTTGAGTGGAATAGTAGAGGTCTGAGAGACCGCGTGATTATTTCATTGGCTGAGAGCAAAGTCGGTTATTAGGTGATTGAAAGTCTGGATAATTATTCGTTGTATCGATCTCTTGGATTATTTATGAGACTGAGAGCATATGAATTTATATAACCCCATACACATCGACGTTACAGCTATTGAGGATAGTTAGAGGTGCTGAGGGCATAGAGTTGGACCATGTACATATCTTTTACATGGTTGTCTAAGAGATGACCCTGGCTACCGAGGGTATGCTATATTTATATTTTGTGTGTGTTTGATTTGGGTGATTGTTGTGTTATATATATATATATATGTATGTATGTATGTATGTATGTATGTATGTATGTATGTATGTATGTATTGAGGAAGATGGACCTTGGGTATGTCTACTTTTTGATTATCTGAGAGATAATTTTAGGCATTGCTGATAGCATGTCCTATAGTGTTGATGAGTTTATACTTGATGATATTTAAGTTATGGTTGTTTCACCCACTTGATTATATGCCTATTTGATGTATTGATCGACTTTGCTTAGAGATGTGTGATCTTTTATGTGCATGATTTTGAGATATGTTATTACATGAGATATGCATGTGCCACTTGCATTGCACTTGTTTATATCATAACCGTTGTTATTTTATATTGAAATCCACATTTTAGACATAGTTTGACCCATGTGTTATTTATATAATAATCGGGTCAACCCGAGACAAACATTAAAGATTCAGGGACAAAGAGACCAGAGTATGAATGTTGGGCATAGATGGAGGATATTTTATTATTGTATATCACTATGTGTTGTATTACCTCATATATGTATGACATTGTGTTGTATATTGGTGGAACATTGTATATTTTATAATCGTGGGAGTTTGACTCATTTTATATCCCACTCAAATTTATATATATTTGTATTATATATTATCGCGACATTATTGACTTTGTGCTCTCTGTCATTTATTTATTATATAATGTGTATTGTTCTATCTTGGAGGTACATGAATTTATTTCACTGTACTGAAACTGTGTACATCTATAGTATATTTTCGTGACTTTTGAAATATGTACCGGTGTTAATCTAAGGAATTATTCATGTATATACCTCATATAGTCTCATTCTTTGTATTATTTGACAATATTACCTAACGATGCTCTTAGATAGTATAGCTATAGAGGTGGGGTGTTACAATTTGGTATTAAAGCCGGTTTAGAACAATATATAGTATAAGAGACACAAGTCCTGGCCATAGATAAGACTTAGAGTCTTTGTTCCTGTGGGTGTGCGGTAGATTATTGTTTATACCCAAGTGATAGTAGAACTATACGATGATTATTAGGGTAATCATCTTAGGATGTATTTTTCTTATTATATAAAATGTTTCTTCTATCTTTTTTTGAGTGTAAGTCTCTGTATGAGATATAGAGTAGCCGATGAAGGTTGTGAAGGTAGAAGTAGTAAGTCCGACCAGTAGTGTCAGTATTGATGGTGAATATCTGACCTCTGCGTGGCTTTGAGTAAGAATAGAGTTGCTCGGTTAGGTAAGCTGTAAAAGACCGTAATTCGATTCTCTTATTGAATACATCACAATCCAAATTATGATGTGCGAGTAAGTGGATCCTGTAGTGATCAGAGTTGCATAGCGGAAATTGGCAGATAGTTTTCCACTAGAGGCATTAGTTTGTTTATTTGGAAAATATGCGATGGTTTGTATTATATTTGTGGTTGTTAAATTCGATGTATACCTACATTTTGAAAATAAATAGTTTTATTCAAAAAAGCATATAATTTAATAAAATAGTGATATCACATGATAAAATGATTGAAAAACATATTTTTGAGTGATGTTTGAGATTTTGAAAAATTTAATAGTTTGAGATAAGCTGAATATTAATTTGAAAGAAATTGAAATTTTGGATAATGAATATTAGTAATGGTTTTTGAAAAGATGGTTTGAAGATCGAATAATATTTTAAAGCAAGCATATTCTATGATTGGAACAATTTCAATTAAAGGTACCTATTTTTGTAAGATACTATAAATGTTTTGGTCGAAGAAAATGTTTCCATGTGAAAAACATTTAAATATATTTATTTAAAGAAAATTTTAAAGCTGATTCCAGGTTAATCTATCCATTGAGTGATTTAAGAATTCTGGTCGATACGCCTAATCAATGTTGTCGATAAGGATTCCTAAACACTAGGACAAGACATATGGACGCAAAGTTTTGCGAAGATGTAAAATATTTGGGATATAGTTAAAAATTAATGTTTTCAGGGAGTTATATTTAAAGTTTTGAAATGATAGCAATGTTTTGAACGATGAATAAGTAAAGAATATAGATGAAGATTTAAGAAATGGAAAAAAAATTAAAATTTAGAAATGAAAATAATGTTTTAGAGAAGAAGTTATTATTTTGGGGAAGTAATATAAATAATATTTTGAAAGGGTATGATATTCTGATAAAAGTTATAAATGCTACTGTGGCAAATGTTTTGATTTGAAATTATATGGATGTGAATTGTGTGTGCGACCTTTCGAATGATTTTGTTGTGATTGGAATAAGTGATATAAATATATTTGTTGTAATAAAATGTATCAAGATATGCATATATGAATTTCTAATTCACAGTAACTCTAAAAAAAACATGTTATTCAAATATTTGAACAAAAATTGATTTCAAGAAACAAAAAATTAAATTGTGTGTTTAGTTGAACTATAACCAATGTGAAGTGAAATTTAGAAAAATGCAAAGTAATAAATATTTTATGAATTTGAAATTTAGGCTGTGAGAGAATTAAGTAAAGAAATGTTTGGTAATTGGAAAACATAAATAAATATAAATACTTGGATTTTTGGTGGTAATGAACCATATTGAAAAATTATTTTGTATTGAAGCTAGGTAGATACTATTTTGGAAAATAAATGGGAAATAATATGAGCTTAGCATTTTAAATTAAAGGAATATTTTGGGAAGTTAGAGATTTTGGAATTAAAGGAATAGTTGGAAGACATTTTGTAAGCCTATTGGAAAAGAAAAAAAAACTTATTGTCAAATTTGGCATTTTTTATTGAAATGTGCTTAGAATGTATAAGAGAGATTTGTAAATTTAATGAGTGTTTGATAAATGGTTTGGAAATATTTTGGAAGCAAAGTTGTTATATAGAAATATTATGATCATTTTTGACCTTAAATCTCAAACTAATGATCCTTTTGCAACAATTTTAGTTTCATTTGAAAAGTTGTTAGAGAGCAAATTTTGTTTGAAATGCAATGCTAAATTTTGTGATTTACTATATTTTAAATATAAATTAGAATAGAAAGATGTTGTTGTCCTGAAATGCAAAACTACATGAAAATAAAGGTGAACTCATTTATTTGTAACTTTTGAATGAATTGTCCGATTTCAACGATCCTTCCTATTCCAGAAAGGTTAGAACATAAGCAACAACTTATATTTTAAGTGTTTCACAAAATTTTGATGTTTTCTAAGGTAAAAATGCACGTTATAAGGTGGACGTGCGCTTTTTTGTTGATTTCAGATTTGCATGGCTTTAGAAAAGTGCTATAACCCATGATATACTTTACACTTTGATGAATCAGAAGTTGTTTTGAAAAGTTAACACACTATGCACAATTCAACCTTTGGAACCATAGCTTGATTTCATATTTTCAACTGTTGAAAGTTGATGAAACATGCTCAAAACTAGAATTCTATGTTGCTTTAATATTAAGTGAATACATACCTATTATATCTCGTCATATGAAGCTATTGTTTGAATTTGTGTTGAGATATGATGTAACATCCCGTCTTTTCGCATGCTTTAAATCGACCAACATGTCGATTCAAACCATACGGAAGGGCGGATTGTTATGGGGTAAATAAGAAAAAGAAGGAAGAAATAAAACGAAACAGAATCCCACAGCGGAAGGATAAAATATAATAATCAAATATACAGTTCATGAAGCTGTTTACAAAATATTTAATTTTACTCGTACAATATATCAGAGTTGCACATACCAATGAATAAAAATTGATGCAGCGGAATACAGTGTATAGTGGAACAATATAATATAGTAGATAATAGTACTACAAATCTTCGTCTTCGTCCTCCGGAATAAAATCTTCAATTCTGAAATGCTCGGACTGACCTGAGGAATTGAAAAAACAAAACACTCGAGTCAGAACTAAAAGATCTTAGTAAGTTAAATCAACAGAAATAAATATGAGTGCAGTAACTCAAGAGATGCTCGGGATTTACATCTCTTAAGGATCCGTTAAACTATTTACTATGTAGTATATTTCGCTATTATAATAGTGTCTAATTGTAAAATAAACTTACTTTTAAATAGCGTTAAGTCTTTACATTTTCCACCTTAACACATTTATATATTCCCATAGTCTATACAGTACCGTAATCTCCCCCGTACTGGGCGTCATCAGAGAGCACTCCATAGGTATGGTACAAAACCAAAATCGTATAAGGCGCGATAGGGTAGGTGACACGGCACAACTAGGCAATGCTAGGGTAGATATACCAATTACGCTTCTGGGTCGGTGGTAACGCATAGCCGCAGCTACCGCCCACCCCGAGCCACACCCCCAAAAGAAAATCAAAAGTGGCCATCGAATCAATCCAAAAGTCAAAGTATAATATCGAAGGGATGTGTTCGATCAAAGGTGCTACCTCATTAACCCATCAATCGCTCATGTTTTAGCCACCTTATGCCAACTCACGGGAGTTGGGTCCACGTATTTACCTCAAAGGAAATGCCGCCACCATCCTACTTCATTCTGGAATCTCCACCGTGTACACGGTTGTTAAAGTGGTTTTCGGAGTTGGCAGAGTATGACAACTTCCGATCCCGGTCTCTTCAACAACCAATCGTTATTATAACACCGCGGTCCTTTCAAAATAGTTTATACTTTAAACCAGAACATAATATCCATTTCAAAACTATATATAAATATGATATCATTTTCGTTAAGGACCCAAATTAAATTTGATATCATTTAGACCCAAATCAATATAATATCATTTTAATTTCAAATATACCCTTTCCAAAAATCATAGTACTTTCAAAGTATAACATTTAGAAATCAAAAACTCTTGAATATAAAACTTCCAAATTATAATACCTTGAATATCATAACTTTGAAACAAACTTCCACCTCTTAAATGGTTAAATATTAAATTACCTTATAAAATAAATAGCTTCTTTTAATTTCACAAATCAATTCCAAATATCGATTTAAACTTCCAAATAAACCATTTCAATTATTATGTTTCAAAGCTTTAAATATTCCACCATTTCAAAACAAATTCTTTGATAATTCCATATATATCAAATTCAATTACTATTATTTAGATTTGAAAAGTTTACTTAATGAATTCAATATAATTTAAGTAAAACATTTAACTTCACATAATTGGATATTCTTTCAATTTATTTAACTTGATATATTCATTTAAATCAACCTGATATTCATTTAAATCACTCAACACAAAATCAAGTTATAAAAATCATATCCTTTAAAATTCTAGTTATTATTAGATTCCAAATTAATTTAATATTCATCTTCCAACCTTATTCTCATTTAAGACATTTAAACTCCAGAAATTAAATTTAAATGAAGGCTTAATCAATTTGATCTAAAAAAAATCAAACTTGATTATTAACCTCTTTTATACTTCAAATTAATTTTATACATAGCTTAAAAACCAGAATTTAACTATATATAAAATAACCTTTATCAATAACCAAATCAATATCCCATGAACCATATATATATATATATATATATATCATTACAAAACCATAGAAATCACTTTAAAATACACACACACACACACACCCCCCGCAATGTCTGTATAAAATTTTCTATCCTATGGTCAAGTGATACAGATATTTATCATTTCAATTCGCAATTTAAAAATAAAATTTTACGGTTATATATCATTTCAAACCGCAACCCCGAATGGAATAAAATGCATAACAACTTGCAATTATGATGATATAAATAAACATCCATTCATCCATCATAAAATCATACATCCATTTATCACAATCATCATCCAATAAAAACAATACATCAATATGTACAGGAAATAAATAACAGGCATTTACTGGCAGTTTATTATGAAAAATAAATTAAATAATAATTTAACTGGCAGTTTATATGCAATAATAAATTTAAATAACAAGTTAATTAAATAAATGCAAATTAACTGAGATAATGATGAAATATATGTGAAACAGCTATAAATAAATTTCTAAACACATCATAAATCAATTTAACAAACATAAGAAATTTTAGAAGTTGTGAGTGGGTTAAAACACTCACCTTTTGAATTTAAATTGAATTTAAATTCAATTTAAACCCAAAAATTTGACCGTCTCAGAATTCGTCCAAACCAATGTCATCGAGCCCGAAATTTTAATACGATCCTAACAAAAGAAACCACGCGTAAAACGGACAACATATGCAAAGCTTATGATGATAAACGCGATTGAAATCAAAAAAATAAAATAAAAGAAAATGGAACACAATCATTTACCTTCCTCCTCCACGTCATCATCTTCATTCTTCCCAGATACTCACGCGTCCAGCAACTAACGCACTACAACACGCTGAAAACCCTAGCATGCTCCATCGAAATTGCCGCCGCTTCTCGCTCGAACGAGCGCGCCGCGCCACCCCTGGCCTGCCGCCGACCATCCTCCTGCTTCACTGACCCCACGCGGTAGCCCAAGCGAGATCTCCGGTCGCCCAAAATTCAGTAGCCGCTGTCTCCTTTTTAACCTAATCGAATTAATTCACACGATCTAGCCGTTAATCTCACGAAAGAACACCATGGATGCGAAGCACTCGTCGATCTTTACGCGATGGTAACCTCCAATTGACGATCGGACGCAGATGATTACGGCATGATGGACGACCTTGATTAAATCGACCAATTTCGGCCAGCCAGAGACCCAAATCCAAAAACGAATGGTAGAATCAAGTTACGCTCTTCGAGAGCTTCGAATCCATATATAATTTGCTATATTTTGTGGAGTTTGAGTTTTCAGCTTTGTATTTGATTTGGGATTGGATCTGGATCTAGAGTTTGTTTGTCTGTCATTGAGGAGGAGAGAGTTGAGATATACGTACAGACAAAATGAGAATTAGGGAGGCTAGGGTATATGGCAGGATATTTATAGAGAAATTAGAAATAGAATGGATCATATAAGATAGATGTATGCGCTAATGACAAAGTGGTCCAAAAAGCCCGTTCTGACCCCGGGACGAAATTGGGTAAATCCATATATCAAAATAGGTGTTTTAAAATATTTTAAACGCAATGGAAAAGGTTTCAAGTCCACATTACATCGTATGAAGAAGTTATGCTAAAAAAAAATTTCCAAATTGATTTCAATTGATTTCAATCGCATATATTTCAAGGCGTTTCGAGTCCGTACGATCAAACGACAAGTCCGATCGCTACGAAACTTGAGGTCCTATAAAAATTCACCGCTACGGATCCGATGAAACTAGTTTCGTCGAAATCCGAGCCAGTGGCCAAAATGACTATTTTTATATTAATTAAATAAATAAAAATTTAATCAAATTTTCAATTTAAATTCGAAAATTACCAATTCTTATCATTTTAAATTTCCAATCCTTTACAATGATTCAAACCAAATTTAATTATCAAATAAGAGTTGATTTATTTATAAATTTCAATATTTATTCTCAATTTCATTAAATTCAACATTAAAAATTTAATCTCAAATAAATCTATTAAATTCACTTCCATTCTATTATTCAATTTATTATTAACAAATGGATGGAGTAAATATTGGAATCAAAAATCCATTACATTAACGTTCTCACTTTTCATCTAAATTTCAACTAACGTAGTAATTAATCTCATTAATATACATTAAAGTTCAATTAATTCCAATTGATTTTCCCTTTAATTATTAACCCAAATAAACGGGTAACTTATAATGAATTCATTTACTAATTAATTAGGTAATATTCAAATAATTGTTATTAAAACCTTTAATTACACATAGGAATTCACTATTCAGCAACAATGTTACAATTCTTGTATGGTATTGATTTATTCAAATTCCATCTTCATTTTAATTAGCGTAATAAATTAAATTTCGTTTATAATAAAATCATTTACCAAATAAATTAGGTAACTTTTAATAATTGCTCTTATACGTTCGTCACTTATCAATCCAGATTAAAATTCCATATATAACGCTAATTTTATTCCATTGCATTAATATACGCCTATTTACATTTTAATTTGAATGAATATTACGTTTTTAAATGTGTACTTCTATCAATTTGAACACATTAATTAAGGTTTTTAAATACTTTACATTCTATTAAATTCACAACATTAAATTTTCATTCTATTAATTACTTTACCTACTTTACATATTAATTTCTCAACTAACAAAATTTGAACTTATTTCCCAAACCACCAATTTCTACTTAAAATAAATTCACACTTCTACTAATTTCCATTCACATTTCCGTTATTTTATATTACAATCATTAAAGTAACGTTTAACATCAACACAACCATTATGAATACTTATCAACCTGCATCATCTTTATTACATTAATTTACGTTTTGTCCCAATAAAAAAATGCGTACATTAATTAATTCATATTTTCATCCACTTACGTATATAAATTTTGTAACCAAGTTACAGTATTTACATATATTTTTCTTATTTTAATTAATTACCAAATATTCCTATTTACACTCAATTATAACTTTGCAATCTTAACAATCCATAAATTGTCAATTGCCTACAATATACATTAATTACTATTAAATGTTCTCCATAAATTTATTTACTTTGTTTCAAACTTTTTGTTCATTAATTACTGCCTTATAACTAAACTTACGTTTCTATTAAATTTACATAATTTCCAATTAATTGCAATATAAATTTTAAATTGTAAACTTACATTTCAATTGCTACCTCTAATTTCTAACATTCGTTTCAATGTAAATTTATAAGATTTTTTTATTTCCTTCTAAATTTAACTAAAATCTTATTAATTTAACTCATTTTAATCATCGAATTTTATGGGTCGTTACATTCTCCCCCACTCAAAACTTTTCGTCCCCGAAAATGAAAAAGAAGGGAAAAGAAGAATTAGAAATCAATACATCTTACTTACAATATTAAATTTATAACAAACAATTATATTTACAAAATAAAATAATTTAAAATAAAATATACCAATTTATAACCATTAAATCTTTTTATACATAAATTTATAAAGTTTGGAAAATATTTCCTAAGTCCAAAATTTACGGAAAATCTTGGCAGAGTCTCCTTTGTACGGAGAGGCTCGGGAGAAAATATAATATCAAAATAACAATATACAACATATATTTTCCAAAATAATATATATCCCAACACGGGAAAACAATATAATAACGCTATAAACTGTAATCCGAAAAATGTACCTATTAGTCGGGTAATTAACGCTTATTTTATGGAACCAAAAGCAGTAGCAATTGCTTCCATAACCTGCATTTCACTTATATAATCCAAAAGGTTAACAATTATATAAAATGAAATATTTAAGTTGTTTAAATCACCACAAACAAATCAATCAACCATCACTTGCAACAAGCATACAACCATCACATAAAAATCAAGACAATTCAAACATTCATTCATATCAAACAAAACAAATAGTTGTTCGGGTTCAAAACTTCAAATCGTACAGAATGAAAAATAACTACTAAGTGTACCCTTCACTCAACAGTCTTAGGTGAAACTAAATTGATTATTCATTCATCTAAACAATTTTAAAGTATCCTTACCCAAACAACCATAGACTAAACAACAACTAATTCCAAACAATAAATCAAGTTAATTTTTGTTAATTTCATTTCAAACTATTGTTGTTTGATTTCCTTTTTATCTATATACTGATTTATCTTTTTAATTTTACATTATTTCTTGCAAATTTTCATTTTTAATTCGATTCCTTTGCATATTACTTTATTTATTTACTGCTTAATTTCATTTATTTACAGTATTCATCTTTCTGTTTATTAAAATAATTAACTTCAACATTTACTTAAGTCTATAATTACTTACTTACAACATTACCTTATATCATATTTCATTATAGTAAGATTTTCATTTTAACTTAGGTTTATAACAATTACACATCAATTCTTAAGAATAAAAGAAATTTTATTGAACACTTCGTTACATACTTTTACTTGTACCACTTCCATTACATTTTCTTATTAAACATTTCAACTTTTAATATTTGGTAAGTTATATATATGTTTTTAAGGATGTAATTTGAAAGTTATACAAATTTATTCTATTTCTTTTAATTAATTTAATGTTCAATAATTATATCCTTTATTTCATAGGTTACAATTCCAAATTTCCTTTAGAGGTTTCAATTATTAGTTACCTACGTTCCAATTCTACAATAATTGAAATTATTAATTAATGGAAACTTAGGAATTAAATACCAGGTCTTTATTCAAAATCATTTTAAAGACAATAGATAAAGGTTTATACTTAAACTTATATCCAATTATAATTTTTTTTCAAAACAAATCTGCAGTAAACTACTACAGTGGTCTTCCCACTTCGAAACTCGAAAATGAATGTCGATGACGCGTGCACTCATCACCGAATTTATTTTCCAACGACAGAGAGGGGAGTACAACTTTATCTTTCCAAATTTCCTTTAAAAACATTTCTTTCAAATTATATTGAAATATTTATATCAGAAAATACTACTAAAAATATTATTATTATATTCCTAACCATTTGAAAGAAATTTTCAAAACCCCGGGACTTAAGTTCTAAATTTCCAATTTTTATTTTATTTTATTTTCAATATTATTTCGACTATTATATATAAATGTCATTACCTAACAACCAATATATTGCAACCAAATATATATATATATATCATTTATAAAGTTTTACTTTATATATATAGAAAATATAATAGGCAAAATTATTTCATTCACCTATATTAAAACAAATATTGTGTCGGTCTGTCCTATTAAGTGTTTAGAAACCCCTATTGATGTCACAGCGTCCCATGCACCAACCAGAGTTTATAAATACAAAACGGGACAAATTAACACAATATTAAAACCTTTTATAACACTAACAAATACGCTCTCTCATATATATACACTCAGCGACTCCCATAGGGTATTATTACCCTATTAATAAAGAGTCAGACACCACAAAGCTAAGGTTTATCGTTAAACCAGAGCTTTGATACCAGATGTAACATCCCGCATTTTCGCATGCTTTAAATCGACTCACATGTCGATTCAAATCATACTAAATAGCGGATTATTATGGGGTAAATAAGAAAAACAAGGAAGAAATAAAACAAAACATAATCTCACAGCGGAAGGATTAAATATAACAATCAAATGTACAGTTCATGAAGCTGTTTACAAAATATTTAATTTTACTTATGCAATATATCAGAGTTGCACATACCAACGAATAATGCAGCGGAATACAGTGTGTAGTGGAACAATATAATATAGTAGATAATAGTACTACAAATCTTCGTCTTCGTCCTCCAGAATAAAATCTTCAATCCTGAAATGCTCGGACTGACCCGAGCGAATTGAAAAAAACAAAACACTCGAGTCAGAACTAAAAGATCTTATGTAAGTTAAATCAACAGAAATATATATGAGTGCGGTAACTCAAGAGATGCTCGGGATTTACATCTCTTAAGGATCCGTTAAACTATTTACTATGTATTATATTTCGCTATTATAATAGTGTCTAATTGTAAAATAAACTTACCTTTAAATAGCGTTAAGGCTTTACATTTTCCACCTTAACACATTTATATATTCCCATAGTCTATACAGTGCTGTAATCTCCCCCGTACTGGGCGTCGTCAGAGGGCACTCCATAGGCATGGTACAAAACCAAAATCGTATAAGGCGCGCTAGGGTAGGTGACACGGCACAACTAGGCAATGTCAGGGTAGATATACCAATTACGCTTCTGGGTCGGTGGTAACGCATAGCCGCAGCTACCGCCCACCTCGAGCCACACCCTCAAAAAGAAAATCAAAAGTGGCTTTCGAATCAATCCAAAAGCCAAAGTATAATATTGAAGGGATGTGTCCGATAAAAGGTGCTACCTTATTAACCCGTCAATCACTCCTGTTTTAGCCACCTTATGCCAACTCACGGGAGTTGGGTCCACGTATTTACCTTAAAGGAAACGCCGCCACCATCCTACTTCATTCTGGAATCTCCACCGCGCACACGGTTGTTAAAGTGGTTTTCGGAGTTGGCAGAGAGTATGAAAACTTCCGATCCCGGTCTCTTCAACAACAAATCGATTTATAACACCGCGGTCCTTTCAAAATAGTTCATACTTTAAACCAGAATATAATATCCATTTCAAAACTATATATAAATATGATATCATTTTCGTTAAAAACCCAAATCAAATTTGATATCATTTAAACCCAAATCAATATAATATCATTTTAATTTCAAATATACCCTTTCCAAAAATCATAGTGCTTTCAAAGTAACATTTAGAAATAAAAAACTATTGAATATAAAGCTTCCAAATTATAATACCTTGAAAATCATAACTTTGAAACAAACTTCCACCTTTTAAATGGTTAAATATTAAATTACCTTATAAAATAAAATAGCTTCTTTTAATTTCATAAATCAATTCCAAATACCGATTTAAACTTCCATATAAACCATTTCAATTCTTATGTTTCAAAGCTTTAAATATTCCACCATTTCAAAACAAATTCTTTGATAATTCCATATATATCAAATTCAGTTACTATTATTTAGATTTGAAAAGTTTACTCAATGAATTCAATAAAATTTAAGTAAAACATTTAACTTCACATAACTGGATATTCTTTCAATTTATTTAACTTGATATATTCATTTAAATCAACCTGATATTCATTTAAATCACTCAACACAAAATCAAGTTATAAAAATCATATCCTTTAAAATTCTAGTTTTTATTATATTCCAAGTTAATTTAATATTCATCTTCCAACCTTATTCTCATTTAAGTCATTTAAACTCCAGAAATTAAATTTAAATGAATGCTTAATAATATTTGATCTCAAAAAAAATCAAACTTGATTATTAACCTCTTTTATACTTCAAATTAATTTTATACATAGCTTAAAAACCAGAATTTAACTATATATAAAATTACTTTTATCAATAACCAAATCAATATCTCATAAACCATATATATATATATATATATATATATATATATATATATATATATATATGCCGCAGTGTTCTATCCTATGGTCAAGTGATATAGATATTTATCATTTCAATCCGCAATTTAAAAATAAAATTTTACGGTTATATATGATTTCAAACCGCAATCCCGAATGCAATAAAACGCATAACAACTTGCAATTATGATGATATAAATAAACATCCATTCATCCATCATAAAATCATACATCCATTTATCATAATCCTCATCCAATACAAACAATACATCAATATGTACAGGAAATAAATAACAGGCATTTACTGGCAGTTTATTATGCAAAATAAATTAAATAATAACTTAACTGGCAGTTTATATGCAATAATAAATTTAAATAACAAGTTAATTAAATAAATGCAAATTAACTGAGATAATGATGAAATATATACCAAACAGCTATAAATAAATTTCTAAACACATTATAAATCAATTTAACAAATATAAGAAATTTTATAAGTTGTGAGTGGGTTAAAACACTCGCCTTTTGAATTTAAATTGAATTAAAATTCAATTTAAACCCAAAAATCTGACCGTCTCAGAATTCGTCCAAACCAATGTCATCGAGTCCGGAATTTCAATACGATCCTAACAAAAGAAACCGCGCGTAAACAGATATCTTATGCAAAGATTATGACGATAAATGTGATTTAAATCAAAAAAAATAAAAGAAAAGAAAATGGAAAACAATCATTTACCTTCCTCTTCCACGTCATCATCTTCATTCTCCCCAGATACGCACACGTCCAGCAACTAACACACTACAACACGCTGAAAACCCTAGCACGCTACATCGAAATTGCCGCCGACCGTCCTCCTGCTTCACTGACCCCACACGGTAGCCCAAGCGAGATCTCCGGTCGCCCAAAATTCAGTAGCCCCCCTCCTTTTTAACCTAATTGAATTAATTCGCACGGTCTAGCCGTTAATCTTACGAACGAACACCATGGATGCGAAGCGCTCGTCGATCTCTACGCGATGGTAACCTCCAACTGACGATCGGACGCAGATGATTACGGCATGATGGACGTCCGTGATTAAATCGACCAATTCCGGCCAACCAGAGACTCAGATCCAAAAACGAACAGTAGAATCGAGTTACGCTCTTCGAGAGCTTCGAATCCATGTATAATTTGCTATATTTTGTGGAGTTTGAATTTTCAGCTTTGTATTTGATTTGGGATTGGATCTGGATCTAGAGTTTATTTGTCTGCCATTGAGAAGGAGAGAGTTGAGATCTACGTACAGACAAAATGAGAATTAGGGAGGCTAGGGTTTATGGTGGGATATTTATAGAGAAATTAGAAATAGAATGGATCGGATAAGATAGATGTACGCGCTAATGACAAAGTGGCCCAAAAAGTCCGTTCGGACCCCGGAACGAAATTGGGTAAACTCATATATCAAAATAGGTGTTTTAAAATATTTTAAACGCAATGGAAAAGGTTTCATGTCCAAATTACATTGTATGAAGAAGTTATGCTAAAAATAATATTTTCCAAATTGATTTCAATCGCATATATTTCAAGGCGTTTCGAGTCCGTACGATCAAACGACAAGTCCAATCGCTACGAAACTTGAAGTCCTATAATAATTCACCGTTACGGATCCGATGAAACTGGTTTCGTCGAAATCCGACTCAGTGGTCAAAATGGCTATTTTTATATTAATTAAATAAAAATTTAGTCAATTTAATCAGTTTTTCAATTTAAATTCGAAAATTACCAATTCTTATCATTTTAAATTTTCCAATCCTTTACGACGATTTAAACCAAATTTAACTATCAAATAAGAGTTGATTTATTTATAAATTTCAATATTTATTCTCAATTTCATTAAATTCAACCTTAAAAATTTAATTTCAAATAAATCTATTAAATTCACTTCCATTCTATTATTCAATTTATTATTAACAAATGGATGAAATAAATATTGGAATCAAAAATCCATTACATTAACGTTCTCACTTTTCATCAAAATTTCAACTAACGTGGTAATTAATCTCATTAATATACATTAAAGTTCAATTAATTCCAATTGATTTTCCCTTTAATTATTAACCCAAATAAACGGGTAACTTATAATAAATTCATTAACCAGTTAATTAGGTAATATTCAAATAATTGTTATTAAAACCTTTAATTACACATAGGAATTCACTATTCACCAACAAATGTTACAATTCTTGTACGGTATTAATTTTATTCAAATTCCATCTTCATTTCAATTAGCATAATAAATTAAATTTCGTTTATAATAAAATCATTTATTAAATAAATTTGGTAACTTTTAATAATTTCTTTTATACGTTCGTTACTTATCAATCCATATTAAAATTCCATATATAACACTAATTTTATTCCATTGAATTAATATATGCCTATTTACATTTTGATTTGAATGAATATTACATTTTTAAATGTGTATTTCTATCAATTTGAACACATTAATTAAGGTTTTTAAATACTTTACATTCTATTAAATTCACAACATTAAATTTTCATTCTATTAATTACTTTACCTACTTTACGTATTAATTTCTCAATTAACAAAATTTGAACTTATTTCCCAAACCACCAATTTCTACTTAAAATAAATTCACGCTTCTATTAGTTTCCATTCACACTTCCGTTATTTTATATTACAATCATTAAAGTAATGTTTAACATCAACACAACCATTATGAATGCTTATCAACCTGCATCATCTTTATTACATTAATTTACGTTTTCTCCGAATAAAATAATGTGTACATTAATTAATTCATATTTTCATCCACTTTCATATATAAATTTTGTAACCAAGTTATAATATTTACATATATTTTTCTTATTTTAATTAATTACCAAATATTTCTGTTTACATTCGATTATAACTTTGCAATCTTAACAATCCATAAATTGTTAATTGCCTACTATATACATTAATTACTATTAAATGTTCTCCATAAATTTATTTACTTGGTTTCAAACTTTTTATTCATTAATTATTACCCTATAACTAAACTTACGTTTCTATTATATTTAAATAATTTCCATTTAACTGCAATATAAATTTTAAATTGTAAACTTACATTTCAATTGCTACCTCTAATTTCTAACATTCGTTTCAATGTAAATTTATAAGATTTTTTTATTTCCTTCTAAATTTAACTAAAATCTTATTAATTTAACTCATTTTAATCATCTAATTTTACGGGTCGTTACACATGTACATATGAAGCATATTTGGGCTAAATGGCGATGATAACTTGCTTTATAATAAGCTAAATTGCTTAAAATGAAATAAATGCATGTTTTTATGCTATACCGATATATTGTGATATTATCTTATTTCTCCATGTTTCAGGATGCCCCTTGTTGGAATGTAAATTGATTTTGTGATATATTGTGTTTTGATTTTTTGAAATGCTCTCTGTACAAAGAAGACTATGCCAAAAAAAATCGGAAAATCCGACACTTAGAAAAAAATTCACAAAAATTTATCGTATGCAAAAAGAGAAAGTCACTGAATTGAATGTACTTAAAATAATAGCATACGATAAGATGGGTTGGAGTGTGAGAGCCACAAAGAGGATTGTGTAAGTTTGGTTTGATAGAAGTTTGTAGATTATGAAAAAAGTCAAGATATGAGTTGAGTATGATGTTTCCGCACAAGAAATTGCAAGGACGCAATTTTCTTAAAGGGAAAGTATAACACCCTTAATTTTGATTAACATTATTTAGGATATTTGATTAGACAAATAAAATAAAAAATGATGCAGGTTGATAAGGAGAATGAGATTTGATAACTATAATAGGTCATGCCTTAATCAATAGGATAACAAGATTGGTTATAACTTAAATAAGAAGAGAGATTTATGAGAAGGGAAAAATAGGAAGAGGCCACATTTTCTTAGCATATACCTTCCCATTATCATTTCCTCCCTCACATTTCATTCATATAAACTAAAGAATAAGGAACGTTGACCATTATTAGGAGCTTTAAGAAGCAGAAAAGCTAGGAAATCAAAGAGAAAGCTTAAGGAAACTAAATCAACACTCAAATCTCATTATCTAATCACGGTGAATAATTATAACCCATCTCTAGTTTTCTTATATATTTTTGGTTTTATGATAAACCCGAATCCTATATGCATTATTATTTCACGATGTGAATGATTGATGATTATATACTTATTGATGATTTATTGGATTTATTTATGGAATTAGTTAATAGGTTTAAGTGTATAAACCTATCATATGAGACCCAAACAACTTGAAATTTTGATATGTTGTTAGAAACACTATTTTAGAAGTGGGTTTTTAAGTTCATAATTTTCCAATCGAGTATGAATATTTTATGATTTTTCTAAGTAAGGAAAATGATTTATTTTGGGTTTTTATTATTAAAAATAATTAAATAATGTTTTAGTTTTCGAAATTTTTATATGTCAAAGAATATGATAAATTCGATTTATTGTGATTTTTGAGTATTTTTCCCAAGCGTTTAATTATTATGAATTTATTTGACTAGAAAGGCTTAATAATTCTATTAAAATATTCATATAAATTATATGGATTGTAAATTATTTTGGGAATGACAATTCTAGTGTATGGTAGTTTTGTGAAAAAGATTTGGTAAAGCGAAGTATTATCCAATAGTAATTTGACAAAGGATTGGACTTGGTAAAAAGATATTGCTTTTTAAAGAAATAAAACAGTTTTTATGTTAATTACGAGATTGTCATGCATCATTAATCAATGCCAAAGTCCACCTATGCTGCATGTCGTCTTTAACCTATAGGGAAGCATATATAGCAACTTTGTTGATATGCAATGGTTCCACCAAGGTTGGGATGTATCAATGTCGACATTCTTGTGTTCGGTGTCAATGATACCGGATGTCTTAATGCTGCATATCGATGTTGGCATTAATGATGCCGCCAGTTTTCAATATCAACTCCTTATGATTTTGATGCCTCAAGTTTTCTATGCCGCTAGTTTATCTTTTCAGCATTGATTATACTATGGTTGCAATGCCACTATTATTACCTTCGACATTGGTTTTATACGACAACGATGCCGTGAGTGTAACGACCCATAAATTTTCATGATTTTAATAACGTAATTAATTGAATTTTTGTGAAATTTAAAACAATAAAATTTGAAGAAAAAAATTGATATTTGAAATACGTCTACATAAACATAGCAAAAGGAAAATTTTCATAAGAAAATAGGGAAGTTTATTTTATTGTGTAATTTTATTTAAATTTAAATCAGTTAATATTAGATGATAATAAAATATTTCTCAAACCTGAATATTTTTATATAATAGATTTGCAAATTATCTTCTGAATGAGACGTCATATTTCGTTTCATCAAATTTGGACTACAACTGCTCTGTTTATCTTATTTTCGGCGTTTTAGCAGCATTTTCGGTACCGAATATCGATTTTTGATAGGACGATAGTATCACTGATATCTGTATATCATTCTGTTCGTCTCGTCATGCTGATCTCTGTAGTATATTTAATTCTGTATTTTGGACATTTGATACGCGATGAAATCGATGTAACGGTTGTCATATCGGTGTCGTGTTTGTGCCTTTTTGTTTTCCTTGACTTTTCAAGTGCTTAGCCGTATGCCCTTTTGCATGTTGCCTTTATTAATTTCCGAATCAACGTGTGTCCTTTGCTGTTCGTTTGAATTTAATATATTGTATGACCTTTCATTTCACTCGCTCTTCATCTAAAAATAACAATAATAAGAAAGCTGCAAATGTCAGTTCTCTGGCTTTGAGAATCTTTCTACATTACAATTCATTTGCTTCAAGAAATATATGGATATATATGAGCTTTCATATAATCCAATTTTCTTCCCTCAGTTCCATCATCCCACACAGGCACGCAACTCCTCACCACAGCCTTTTCCTCCGCCCTCAAATGCTCCTCTCCTATTCGCCTATGCTCGCCACAACCAACCGCCGTGCTTCACGCGTCAATCCACCTTAGGCACGCGCACAGCCCCTCCTCATGCGGCTGTACACCCCACCGTCGAACCCACAAGCCAATCCTCCTTATCCCTTCAAACCAGCCACCTCTCCCTTCCCCTACTCGTTTCCACTTCCCTCTAAAGCAACCCGAAACCGAGCCTAGCTTCCCAACCTTGAACCCATCCCACTGCCCCACGCATGCACCCAACCGAGTCATTAACTCCTACCACCATCCAACAACAACCGTGTAACAAATGCAGCCCACGCCATGAACTCAGCTCGCCCACTCGACCTATCGCTCGCCCAAAACCTCCTTCTCATTTTTATGAATGGTATATATGTAACAACCCAATATTTTCAGTCATTCGCATCCACACATGTAGGACTTGAATTGCTCAAAATACGACATTGTAAATAAATTTGGAGCAAATGAAATACAATCATAGAATCACAGACACAGAAATATCAGAATAACTCGCAGCGGAAATTAAAATACCATAGTAGTTCATGAAGCTATTATAACAAACTCTCAAAACATAATACATAATATCAGTCTGGAAAAACCATATACATAGAAATCTCAAATACATAGAAGTTTATAAATACCAGAGCTTAAATAGAACAACTGAAACTGAAGGGAAGAGATGACTAGACAAGCAGAATCTCCAGCGATTTCTAGCTCCAGAAAAAAAATCCAAAGCTAAGCTGTAAATACCCAGGCTGATCCGAGCGTAAAGTAAAACACAAAATACTCGAGTCAGGACATATATACTTATGTAATGTAAACCAACTTAAGTAAACTATAGTATAAATGCACAATAACTTAAAGGATGCTTGGGAACGCCCATCCTTTAAGAATCAGCTAAACTATAAATTATATACATCCCGTGGTTTAAATTACAAAATGGTATTTTATACTTCGAAATCAAATATCATTTCAAAAATTCAATATCGTTCAAAACCCCATTTCCAAATATCAAATATTGTATCTTCCAAACCACATTCATTTATTCAACATATCATTTCAACACACATTTCAAAATAGTTTATATTTCAAAACAAATTACTTCATTCTAAATCAAAAAAAATGAAGTTATCATATTTAATAATTTAAATTATTAAATTTCCAAAATTTTAATCGTTTTCTAAATTCATTTATTCACTTAAATTTATCAAAACAGTGAAAATTCACTTTTCGCGGCATTTAGAAAATGCTATGGAAAGTTACATTCAAAACAGTTCAATTTAACAAAAGACAGCGTTTAAAAATGCTGAAATAGGGTTACATTAGTTTTAAAGAAAACTTAGTTAAATTCAACAACTATAGCACTTACAGAAATGCTATAATAACCTTTAATCCAAATTAGATTTTTAGTTCATTATTATCAACTACAGCGTTTACAAATGTTGTATTATCATTTACATTTGAATTAATAGCATTTCAGGAATGTAGTTAATTAACTTCAAATATTCAATATAATTTCACAAACGATTATATTTTTATTTAAATCATTTTTAACTTATAAAATCATATAAATCCACTTTTATAATCATCATTTAATTTTTCTTAAATTCATGATTTTATAAAGTTAAATTTCCATTCAAAAATCAATATTTAATAATAATTCACTTATTAAATTCCACCATTCAATTTTGAATTCATTAAATTAAATTTCAACTTAACACTTAAGTTTAAAATTTAAAATATAACTTAATTTCATTTTTATTTACTCAACTTAAAATTTCACCTTTAAGCCAAATTTACAAATTCCCAATTCTAGTTATATTTAAAATTTTCAACTTAAATATTCATTCATTTCACATTTTAAATTTATTCAGAAATCATTAATATATTATAAAAATCACTTTAAATTCATTTTAATTCCAATTATCATAAATTCATCATATTTTCATATTTAATTTAAATTCCATTTAAAATTAAATGAAAATTTCCAAAACAACTTACATTCAAATTTTCTAACTTTTCATTAATCTATTTCACTTATAAATATTCAAAAAATCAATAATATTTTATAAAAATCATTTTTAATTAAATTTAAATCAAAATATTATAATATTTACATTTGTAAAATATTTTAATTTTTTTATAAAAATATATTTTAACTACAGGTCTGTATATAATTTTCTACGCTAGGTAAAGTGATATGGGTAATATATCATTTCAACCCGTAATTTACAAAGAAAACTCGGGTATTATCATTTCAAACCCGCAGTCCCAAGTGAATGAAATAATTTGAAAATCGCTCAGGCCTATCATTTCAGCCCATAACGATTTTCCCTTATTCTAAAATCCGTTCGGGTATGTATCATTTCAACCCATAGTGATTCTAATCTAAAGGGAACTCATAGTGTGATAAACTAATAAAAATAACAGAACAACATAATATAACAGTAGCATATGATATAACAGGTGTTTAAGCATGTGTGAATATCATATAATCATAACATAGCAGATGTGATATGGTTATGCATTTTACAGATTCACAAGTGGTCAATTTACTAGTTATATAGGTATACATTGTCAGGTGAGAATAACTCTCCGGTTTGAGCTGGAGACACAATGATGAATGCACAAATGAGATCCAACAAGCACGATAAACGATACAGAGATGAGTGGAAGAGCCAAAGTATCAATTCCCTTGAATACAAGTCACACACAACAATATAATATACATAAGTTTTCAAATTCAAATACAATAAACTGAGCTAGAATTGACTGCACAAATCAAAGCAAAAATGCTTTGCACTTGCTCCCAACTTCCATTGGGTTTAGCCATAAGTGAAAATCAAGGCTAAGGCAAGGTTTTTGGTCAGGTTTGGGTTTCTAGGGGTAGGCCTATCGTGGTTTGAAGGTAATGCAAAGTTGTGGTGATGGAAACTACACTAACAAGGCAACATACATGGATTCAAGGCCATAGTTAGGCTCGGTCAAGGCCACTAAGGTCGTAGCCTTCACTGTAGTAGACAAGATGATGATGTGGCTGAGATCCAAGTGGTGCTGGAGGTGGTGCTGGTGGCGGCCATGGGGTGTGGAAGTGGATGTATGCATGGTAGTGCTCGGCTAAGGACAAAAAGTGGAGTTTTGTTGGATTTTGGTGATGGATCAATCAACTAGGAGGCATGGCTTAGGGTTTGGCCAGAGAGAAGGTGGTGATGGAGGTGTTCTTGGGTGATAGTGGAGGCGGGAGGGCATGGTGATGGAGGTGGCCGAACCTATGATGAGAAAGAACAAGTGCAAAATCCAATTCAAAGAAGAATAAAAGTAAACAAAAGAAAAGAAAAAAGAAATTTACCCAAATTTTTCTCAAGGCTAAGGCCGAACTTTTTTTCAAGAGATGAGAAAAATGAATGTACGTGAATGAGAAAGGAAGTGGTCGGCTGAAGATGTGAGAAATTATGGCTAATTGAATGAAAAGTTATGTTAAATTTGAAAAGGTGGAAGATAAAAAGCCATAGAAAAGTCAAAAGTCATAACCTTTTTAAATTACCTTTAATTTATTTATATAAGTTTAAATTAATGAAAATAATAATAATTTCAGTTAAAATTTCGAAAATGCAACAAAATATAAAATATAAATAAGTAAATAATAATTATATATGATAAAAATAAGAAAATAGCTTAGAAAATGCAAACTAGTCAAGAAAATTTGAAAATAAACAGAATAAACTTTGGAAAATTTATATGGACTTGGAAATATTTATAAATAAATATAAGAATATAAAATAAATGTTTTCACAAAAATAAATAAATAAATTTTAAATTAAATATAATTTAAATTAAGAAAATGACAGAAAAATAGAAACTAGCCTTTAAAAATAGGAAATAAATGCAATAAATTTTGGAAAAATTATAACATCACTTTAAAATGTTTTAAAAATAAAATATACATCTAACATGTCATATTACACATATTCGAACATGATGTGACAAATAAAATATTATTTATATAATTTAAAATAGGCAATTTTATTAAAAAAATCAATTTACCTACAATATTGTAAAAAGCATAACTTTCACAATACAAATCGGATTTCAACGAAATGAAAAGTAGTATTCTTAAAATTTAATCTATTTTCATAATAAAAGATAAAATTAAAAAATTCAAAATTCAAAATTTAAAAGTCAAAGTTTGACCAGATTGGTCAAAATCCACATTTCTTGAAATATCCTATTTATTCAGGTTTGAAATTATAATTCACATAAAATCAAAATATACTTTTAAAATAACAAAATTTTTATTTTAATAAATAAAATAAAGTTTTTAAATCAGGAGTTTCAATTTAAATAATTAAAATAAATAATTAAAATAATCACAAAATACTGGGTTGTTGCACTCTCCCCCACCCAAATCTTTTCGTCCTCGAAAAGAAAGAACAAGGAAAAATAAGGAAAAGCATGATAGACAACAAATAGTACCTGGAAAAACAATTTTGGATTCGAAGCACAAATGCTCTCCTCCGTTTCTCGGGTACAATCTCGATCATCGGTACCCCATCGTACCTTGATTAAATTAACAGATTTCCATCTTAGCTGCTTCGTACCTCTGTCAACAATACGAAGTGGCTTACTCTCGACAGTCAAATTAGGCTCAATATCCCAACCATTAATAGCAGAAGGTCCAAACAAAAGAGATAGGTCAAGAAGATACTAGAAAGATGTGAGACGTGGAATACATCATACATTCCAAAATACTTCTTGGGCAAATCCAAACGATAAGCCAAAGAAACAATTCTTTCCCCAAATGTGAAAAGGACCCTTGAAAAGTAAGAAGAAGGTAGGAATAACTAGAAGGGGAAAAAATTGATGGACAAGGATGAACTATTATTTTAAAACCATCTAAATTTCAATTTAAAATTTTATATTTAAAATTTTATATTTAACATTTTAAACATTTTATAATATGATGAATAGTCATTTAATTCAATTTTAATAGTTCGAAGTAAACAATATTTAAAACAAATTAAATCATGATTAAAATATCCTTTATATAACACTTTACCAAAATACTTTTATAACTCGATGTCTTAACAAATTTACTTTCGCTCCTGCAGACTCTGGCTATGCGTTGATCAGGCGCAAAGCTAGAATTCTCCAGGTACTTCGTAGACTTGTTTCACACCCAGTGAAAATACTGGAAAACCCTTTTAAAATAACAGATATGGAAAGTACAATCCAAATAAATCAACCAAACCAAAACATTTGTCTAACCACGGATCGCAGATACACAATGGTTACGCCTGGATCCCCCAGGAAACAATCCGTATCCATAAGCTTTCTCAGCCCTGCGAGTTACGCCATGATGACTAGTAGAGTGCAGGATACAAAATGGTTACGCCTGGATCCCCCAGGAAACAATCCGCACCCCTAGATCGTCTCAGCCAGGCAGTTTCGCTGCTAATGCGACCTACATAGATTGCAGGATACACAATGGTTACGCCTGGATCCCCCAGGAAACAATCCGTACCCCTAGGCCATCTCAGCCAGGCAGTTGTGCTATGCAGTCGTGCTTGTAAGACCATGGAGATCTCCATGAAATTCGATGGACACTCGAGTATCATATCCGGAAAACCCAAATCAAAGAGAGAATAATTTTGATAGAATGAATCCACAGTGTGGCCACAAAGCGGATATCAAGCAGAAGGCACTTTCCATATCTTTACTTCGAAAATATGTATCATATAGTACCTTTCAAAATCACTTTCAAATATCATACTTATATAAAGTCCATTATATATAATATTTCATGTCAAATCGAATACTTTCCAAAATCAATAGTATATCAAATCACACTTATATAGACTTCGATTATATAAGATTTCAATTTACAAATTTAGTACCTTTACAGATCAATAGTTTTCAAATCACTTCATACTTAACTCCCAAATCAAAGTATTTAAATAAACAAGGTTCTCAATTTCAAACCATTTCAATATCATTCAGTTTCAAAATCATATATGATTTCGCCAAATTGTCTCTTTCAAATTACATATATTCAGTTTCAAAGTTTCTTAAAACAATAGATTTAGAAAATAATCTAGTTTCCAAATCAAAAAAATTTATGTCAAACAAATTCATTTCCATTTCAAACATATATTCCCTTTCTATAAAAAATCATAATACTTTCAAAGTTATAAATCTTTCGAAACTAAATACTTGAAATCATTACACTTTGAAAATCATAACCTTTCGAAATCATACATTTGAAATCATAAAACATTCCTTTAATTATTTAAATTTCATAAATTTATTCAATTATACCCAAATTTAAAATTTCCAATTTTAATTCAATTCAAACCTTCAATTTCAATTTAATTTAGTTTTCCAACAAAACCATTTCAAATATTATCAAATTTCAAATAAAGATTTGATCCATAAAATAAACTATTCAATCTTTAATATATTTCAAAGTTTAAATATACCATATTTCAAAACTAAATTTTTAAAATTTCACATATTTCAAATTTTACTTCATCATTACTTAGTTTTGAAATATTTATTTCATAAATCCATCATTTTTAAATAAACTCAAATTACAAGTAAACCCAATATCCTTTCATACAAATATAAACTTCAAATATTCACTTAACAAAATCAATTATCATTCCACATTCACATTCTTTATCAAATAAAGATTAAATCATTTCCAAACCATTTCAATCATCAAAATATCTAAAATGGTTACTAAATTTAAAACCTTCAAACTATTTATTTTTATATGAAAAATCCAATTTACCATTGGAAAGATTATTATTCTATATATATATATATATATATATATATACACATAAAATTCAAAACATTTCAAATCTATATTTCATACCAGTATAATTCAACATAGTCTTATTTATTTCACTCAACAAACAATTTCAAACTTATATAAATCATATTACTTTATACTTTAATCATACCAAACTAAACTTATATTCTTTATCAAATACCTTATACCTTTCAAAATTTCCTAGCTTTGAAAAGTTAACCTTGATTTGGAAGTGCTTGAACCTTCAAAATAGTCGAAGAAATCATATTTTCAATCCAAGAGTTGGAAATCACCAACAAATTAGTAAACCAATTCCAAAAGATAGGGTTATACCAAAACAAATCTGAATCTCGAGGACTGAACACCGGCTTACTTTAAATCATTTCAAATATATGTATATATATATATATATATACATATATCTTTCGAATATCAAAACATACTTCAAAATCTAAAATCTAAAATTTGGTTTCACAAAGTCGCTTGCATAGAAAGCTACCAGAGTGGCCTTTCCCCCACTCAGAAACTCGAAAATCAACGTCGATGACGCATGCATTCATCACCGAAATTATTTTCCAGTGACATAAGTGGTTCTGGACTTTTATTTTCTTAAAACTTCTTTGAAATCTCTTCGAAATCATTGGAATTCATTCGAATACATTTGAAACATTTCTTATTCGGAAAAATATCTTTAAATCATATTATTATTACTATATATTTTCCAAAATTAGAAAACATATTTCAAAACACCGGATGTAACGACCCAGAATTTTTATTAATTAAAATTTGAATATTTAATTAATTTTAAATATTAATAAGTGAAATTTATAAGTCGAATAAATTTTATTTCGAATAACTGGATTTAATTGGATAATTAAATCGATAATTTAATAGTGGAAATACAGAAATGATTGAAAATAGGGTTAAATATGATTGAAAATGATTTGTAAAATTTTATTATATCATATTGGAGTTATAGCAATGTTATAGAATTTTTAAAATCAAATTAAAAGTTAATCTGTGAAAATTGAATATTTTAATATTTAATTATCGACTGAAAAATAGCCAATTTTTGAACAGTCTCAGAATTGGACGAATCTAGTTTCATTGGATCCGTAATAGTTATTTATTATCGGATTTCAATTTTCGTAGCAATCGGAGTTATCGTTTGATCATAGCAGCTCGAAACGCATCGAAATTGTTTTTAATATTAATTTGGCGAGTTAAAATAGTCATTTTTCAAACAGTCTCGGATTTCGACGAAACCAGTTTCATCGGATCCGTAATGTGATATTATTGTAAGGTTTCAAATTTCGTGTTAATCGGATTTACCGTTTGTCCGGTGCAAACTAAAACGCCTGGAAAATCGTTTAATCGGTTTAATTTTAAATCGAACGTTTGTTGCCATAACTCGCACAGATGATCGAATTAGCTTCCGAAACCTATTCCACTGTGTCCGGAACGCGGGATAAACCCTAGAAACGCTGGTCACCGTGCGTAAATCGGAGTTTGGAAAACCCGGATGAATAGTGTTCAAAAATTTCCTATAAATAGGCCTTAAATTCACAAAAATAAGAAAAATTACAAAACCCTAGATTATACGTTCGTGGCCGCCGCTTGTTTACGTTCTATGGCCGAAATTATCTCAACTTCATCCCCAAATCTCTTCAAATCCATCAAGTAATTCGAGAAACCTTCTAAACGAAAGTTGTAGAGCACGTTCCCCTCTACGAAATCAACGACTATGATTGGGTTTCACGCGATGGATTGGCGGCAAACTGGGTTCAAAGCGCGCGCGTTTAGGTGGCGATTTCTCGTCGATGGCGGCGCTAGAAGGAGACGCACTTGGCTCGTGGGTAAGCGGCGGCAGGGGCTTCTACGTGATGTCATTTGATCGTAGTATAATTCGACGTGGGAGGGAGCGACTTCGAGAATCAACCGGTTTCGATGGGTTCTCACGCGTTTTTCACCTGGAGATGAAAACATCGCGCGCATGCTTGACCTGATGAAGGGGACGAACGGTTGAGATGAAGAGGATTTGAAAATTTTAAAGATATTGTAATTTAAATATATTATAAATCGTGCAATCTTTAAAATATCATATCTTGTTCATACGAGGTCGGAATTCGACGAAACTTTTTGCGTTGGAATCGTATTCACGAATACTACGCTATGGAATCGGATTGGAGTCGTTTGGAGTTAGTGAGAATTTCGGGTAAAATTAAACGTCCGTTTAATTTTATTCGAAATAAATCGCTAAAACGAAATTGAAATCAATGTGAGAACTTCTCACTCAATCGAATCGGTTTCGATTTTATTTTAAATAGTTATATTTAAAATTGTTGAATGCATGTTTGAATGATGATTGTTATCTATTGATTGTTAAAATAGACATTATGCGCCGTTAGTAAGCGGATGTTATTTGTTAAAAACATATACCGCGAATATTTCATAAACAGTGAAATTGGTATTATATATAATAGCAATATATATATATATTGGCATATGTATATATTGCAGTTGTTGATTTCCCGCATTGTATAGCGGATGAGACCCTGTTGCGCCGCCTATTAAGCGGATAATATTATAAATCCCATATACCGCAATAATTCCGTACTGGAGCGGAATTGGTATTGTGCTAATGTTTTTGGATGCAGGGAAACAGGTTGGAGGGATCCAACTAGATTCCTCAACTGTATTGATTTATTTACAGATATTTTGATATTTGTTGATTATCATATCGATATATGATATTTGGATGTCGTGATTGACTATTTGGTGCTGCTGCATCATCGGATCCATTTTTAAAGTTTAAAAATAATGATTTTTGGTTTTTAAAGAATTTTTAAAGTGATTTTTGAAAGTATAGGTTTTATTAAAATTTTGAATTGATTTATTTTAAATAAATTAACGTTATAAGTTTAATGTTATAAAAGTTATAATTTTTGTAAAATATAACCAAATTAAGATTTTTGAAATAAATAGTAATTAATTTATAAAATGGTTTAATTGGGAATTTTGAATTATTATAAACGGTTTATATAAAAGATTTATAAAATTGATATTTATAAATTAAAAATACTGGAATTATAAAACGAGTTTTATAAGTAATAAAGTGAAATAAAAAAAATGGATTTTCATAAGTGAATTGAGATATATAAATTTATGAAATATGAATATATAAAATGGATAGATTTTGTAAAATATAAGATTTATAAGAAATCAACTTATAAATCGGATTTTGGCATTTAAAATGAGATATAAAAAGGATTTTTATAAATAGAAGTTTATAAAAATATAAATGGAGTTTATAAACGTTGTTTATAAATCCGAAATCAATTGAATTTGATAAGTTGGATATAGGAATATATGAAAGGAATTATATTCACGATTTTGGACAGTGAATATATTATTAAATGAAATGGATATGTTTTTGGGGAAGGAACATTAGGAAATGAAGTTAATGATTTTAAAGACGTTTAAAATGCATTAAGCATCGAATACATAGATTTCAACATTTATTGTTGAAATAGACGTTTTCGAGAAATAGAAGGAAATGGTGGACTATAACACTGTTGTTATAGTAAATGGTTTCCGAAAGGAAATGTTTTGTATAGTATTGGGATTTATATATCTATTTAAACTTTGAATCCATATACTAGTGATTTTGGGTCGTCGTAACGATGTTTTACATAACATTCGTTTTGGCCCAAACAAATGTGTTTAAGAGAATGATTTCTTAAAGAATGAAATATATACTTAATTTTCGATTTAAGTATATTGAATATTTTCCAAGTGTTGAAATTGAATGGATTGTGAATTACTTATGAATAAATAAGTATGGGAATGTTTTTCCCAATGTGAAATGAAATGTTTTGAGAATTTATCTTTTTGAAGATAAACTGAAAATGAATAATTGAAATCGTATATTCATAAATATTTTGGATTATAAATTCACTATGGAATTTATAAAAGAAAGGGGAATTAATTTAAAAATAAACGTTGATTTATTTTTAAAGTGTGGGAATAAATTTATGGATTTGGAACGTAAATATAAAGTAAATCGGTAGGGATTTATTTAAATTGGTTTAAATGAACCATTTTGAAATGAAAGTATTTCCGAGTAAGGAAAAGTGATTTGAAAATTTTGTTTTCAAATGGTTGAAGTGGGTAAAAAATATATATCTTGTAAAGATATTTTGGAAAATAAATAATTTGAAAAATTATTTGGATTTGGTGATGTTGAACACGCGTATTTATAGTTAAAAATCCGACTATCGATATTTACCTTTAAAGAGGTATTTGTTGTGAACTGCTTGAATTTGAATGCCACACTTATTTTTGAATAAGCGCTCATTATTTGGGTTAGCCGGGAAAGGACCTTGGGGTCGTATAACCCATTCCGAGTATGTGATACGTCGTAATGGATTGCATTTGATGACCGGTGTTGAAGACCGGATGTTTGTGAAAACGGAAGGATTACCGTCGAGTTACTCTACATCGGCTGATCTCCGATATAGAGGTTTTATCACCCTTAGTGACGAGAAGTCCGGTCGTGATTAGTGAATATCCGGATTGCAAGGACTTCGTTGGAAGTGCCTTCGGTTCTGTTCGATCCCGGAACAGACTTGTATGGATTGTATGTCTGACATTACAAATTGAGATATAAAGTTGATTTCTTTTAAATATATTTCTGTTGGTGGAGGAGAATTTATTCTCTTAGCTTAACACCCTTCTCTGAGACGTACGAGCTCAGAGGTTATATAGTTGAAGGTTATTAGTGATATACTCCCAATTTGGTAGTGTGACATGCTGAGTGTTGCTGTGAAATGATCATTGTATGATCATTTGTGATAGGATCATTTATTTGATCATTTATCTTGGTGATCATTTCTATGATCATTTGTTGACCCAAAGCACGGCTTTTGTATAAAGCGTGGCTTTGTGGACGAGACTTCGTCGGACCTCACACCTCGAAAATGGTCAAAACATGAAGGATGCGGCAAGGTTATTAGGGGGTAGCGCCCCTTTAGTGTATGTCATTCCTTCTAGATAGAGGTGGTATCATGGTATGGAGCCCAGATATTTAACCTATGTTGTTGCTGCATATTTTGTGGTTGTTGGAAATCGAGGATCCTCGGATAGATCGGTTACAATCGGGGGATGACATATTCGTGTCAGTAGTTACCCGGTTAAGGGTAACCCGGCCTTGTGTTGGCAGAGATCCGGTTTGGTTCTCGGGACGTCATTCCAGAGGCGTTTCCATGTGGCAATGGGAAGTTCCTTGGCCTGACCATTTGTTGGAAATCCAAAGAAACAATACGAGACTTGTACGGTTTTAGTTGTAGAACCTGCCATGAAATGTGGCGGTAACCTGCTATTGAACATGGTAGCTATAGTAGGCATACGATAATGGTCGTATGTTGGCTAAGATTTATATTCTACTTTCGAAATGATTTTTTCCTACACTATGCACTAGTAATAATATCAAATGTTTCTTTTTAATGCGTGTCAAGCATCTTTGACTATCATAAGGAGAAATCTCCTCCGATTCTGCGTTTGCATTGTGTGTGTGTGCGGGAGGCCTTATGGTAGTCTCATTTTTAAAAGCATTGCGAATTGACTTTAAAAGTATTCCTCTATTTTGTTTTTAAAGATAAACTGTTTTGAGTTCTCACACCAGTCACATTACTGACTCGGAGTTTATTGTTTTCCTTCCTAAACTCTGGGTGCCCACCAATTTCCACACGGCAGTCAAGAGTTAGGTTTATCAGGATATTCTGGAATTCAGGAGTTGCAGGAGGCAAGCTGGATGGCATGGCGTATTACTAGTATATTATATTTCTTTTCCGCTGCATGTTGTTGTTGTACACTCTGATGATGTAATGTAATATGATGTAATGTAATAACTGATATAGTTCTTTGTTTAAAGATTATTCATTTATCTATTATATGTTGTTCCGCTGCGAATTGTGAGATTCTGATGTTGTTCTGTTATTTCTTCTGTTCTGTTCTATCTTTTTCTATCTCCTTCTACTTTTTCTTTTTCTAAAACCCTAACGGTATGGGTTTTTTGGGCTTTCGATTGCTCGGCAGTTGATACAGTGGACGTATTGATGTCGGTTTTCGTCAACGAAAAGTCGCGACCGTTACACCGGAGTTCGATTCCTTGAAGTTCAATTCAAGCCCTTCAGTTATAAATCATTTTTTTTGTTTAAATCAAATTTCTTATAAATTTTTAAAATTCAAATCCTTTCAAAACTTCAAATTTCCATTTAAAAAAATATATAAAATCTTTACCGAAAACATTTTGCTTTTATATACAAAATAAGGTCATCCTTATCAAAATAATAATTTCAATATATGCAGATTCCAAAATACAACCAAACACAAATTTTCAAGGGATTCAAGGATAAATTTCCAACAAATAGATATTCAATTTTTGAGGAACCTTAATCAAATAGAATTCTGGTTCGAAGGTAAGCTCTAACGAAGATGAGATACTTTTATTACAAAATAGAAGATTGATAAGCCTATATAAATCGCGGGCGACCTTAACCGGTCAACCGTGACTTCAGGAATATAATTAATTCGGAAATCTAAGGCAAATCGACATTCGATCTCCAGAGATATAATCCGAGTAGAGCAGGAGATAGATAGCATTGTAAACCGAGGATATAGAAAACTCCGGTGAATCAATGCCAATTGTAAAGAAGTTTCACCCTTTACAAATCATTCAAAGGTTGGCGGAATCACCGATCTTGAGACAGGTCATTCCAAAGTGGAGCTATGGAATGCTTCAAAATCAAAATGGATAAAATAGGGAATACAAGACTGGATTTTAGAACAAGTGGGAGTGTTCCAAAGTTCAAGCAAAAAAGTTCAATTTAACAAAAGAGAACGTTTAAAAATGCTTAAATAGGGTTACATTAGTTTTAAATAAAACTTAGTTAAATTCAACAATTATAGCACTTACAGAAATGCTATAATGACCTTTAATCCAAATTAGCTTTTTAGTTCATTATTATCAACTACAGCATTTACAAATGTTGTATTATCATTTACATTTGAATTAATAGCATTTCAGGAATGTAGTTACTTCAAAATTCAATGTAATTTCACAAACATATATATTTTTATTTAAATTATTTTTAACATATAAAATCATATAAATTCACTTTTATAATCATCATTTAATTTTCCTTAAATTCATGATTTTATAAAGTTAAATTTCCATTCAAAAATCAAGATTTAATAATAATTCACTTATTAAATTCCAACATTCAATTTTGAATTCATTAAATTAAATTTCAACTTAACACTTAAGTTTAAAATTTCAAGTATAACTTAATTTCATTTTTATTTACTCAACTTAAAATTTTACCTTTAAGCCAAATTCACAAATTCCCAATTCTAGTTATATTTAAAAATTTCAACTTAAATATTCATTCATTTCAAATTTTAAATTTATTCAAAAATCATTAATATATTATAATAATCACTTTAAATTCATTTTAATTCAAATTATCATAAATTTATCATATTTTCATATTTAATTTAAATTCCATTTAAAATTAAATGAAAATTTCCAAAACAACTTACATCCAAATTTTCTAACTTTTCATTAATCTATTTCACTTATAAATATTCAAAAAATCAATAATATTGTATAAAAATCATTTTTAATTAAATTTAAATCAAAATATTATAATATTTACATTTCTAAAATATTTTAAATTTTTTATAAAAATATATTTTAACTACATGTCTGTATATAATTTTCTACGCTAGGTAAAGTGATATGGGTAATATATCATTTCAACCCGTAATTTACAAAGTAAACTCGGGTTTTATCATTTCAAACCCACGGTCCCAAGTAAATGAAATAATTTGAAAATCGCTCAGGCCTATCATTTCAGCCCATAATGATTTTTCCTTATTCTAAAGTCCGTTCGGGTATGTATCATTTCAATCCATAGTGATTCTAATCAAAGGGAACTTGCAGTGTGATAAACTGATAAAAATAACAGAACAGCATAATATAAGAGTAACATATGATATAACAGGTGTTTAAGCATGCGTGAACATCATATAATCATAACATAGCAGATGTGATATGGTTATGCATTTTACAGATTCACAAGTGGTCAATTTACTAGTTATATAGGTATACATTGTCAGATGAGAATAACTCACCGGTTTAAGCTGGAGACACAACGACGAATGCACAAATGAGATCCAACAAGCACGATAACATGACACAGAGATGAGTAGAAGAGCCAAAGTATCAATTCCCTTGAATACAAGTCACACAAAACAATATAATATACATAAGTTTTCAAATTCAAATACAATAAACTGAGCTAGAATTGACTGCACAAATCAAAGCAAAAATGCTTTGCACTTGCTTCCAACTTCCATTGGGTTCGGCCATAAGTGAAAATCAAGGCTAAGGCAAGGTTTTTGGGTCAGGTTTGGGTTGCTAGGGGTAGGCCTACCATAGTTTGAAGGTGATGCAAAGTTGTGGTGATGGAAACTACACTAACAAGGCAACATACATGGATTCAAGGCCATAGTTAGGCTCGGTCAAGGCCACTAGGGTCACGGCCTTCACTGTAGTTGCTAATATGATGATGTGGTCGAGAGTCCAAGTGGTGCTGGAGGTGGTGGAGGTGGTGATGGTGGCTGCCATGGGGTGTGGAAGTGGATGTATGCATGGTAGTGCTCGGCTAAGGACAAAAAGTGGAGTTTTGTTGGATCTTGGTGATGGATCAATCAACTAGGAGGCATGGCTTGGGGTTTGGCCAGAGAGGAGGTGGTGATGGAGGTGTTCTCAGGTGATGGTGGAGGCGGCATGGCATGGTGATGGAGGTGGCCGAACCTATGATGAGAAGGAACAAGTGCAAAATCCAATTCAAAGAAGAATAAAAGTAAACAAAAGAAAAGAAAAAAGAAATTTACCCAAATTTTTCTCAAGGCTAAGGCTATTTTTTTCTTCAGGAGATGAGAAAAATGAATGTACGTGAATGAGAAAGGAAGTGGTCGGCTGAAGATATGAGAAATTACGGCTAATTGAATGAAAAGTTATGTTAAATTTGAAAAGGTGGAAGATAAAAAGCCATAGGAAAGTCAAAAGTCATAACCTTTTCAAATTACCTTTAATTTATTTATATAAGTTTAAATTAATGAAAATAATAATAATTTCAGTTAAAATTTAGAAAATGCAACAAAATATAAAATATAAATAAGTAAATAATAATTATATATGATAAAAATAAGAAAATAGCTTAGAAAATGCAAACTAGTCAAGAAAATTTGAAAATAAGCAGAATAAACTTTGGAAAATTTATATGGACTTGGAAATATTTATAAATAAAGATAAGAACATAAAATAAAATGTATTCACAAAAATAAATAAATAAATTTAAATTAAATATAATTTAAATTAAGAAAATGGCAGAAAAATAGAAACTAGCCTTTAAAAATAGGAAATAAATGCAATAAATTTTGAAACAATTATAACATCACTTTAAAATGTTTTAAAAATTAAAATATTCATCTAACATGTCATATTACACATATTCAAACATGATGGGACAAATAAAATATTATTTATATAATTTAAAATAGCCAATTTTATTAAATAAATCAATTTACGTACAATATTGTAAAAAGCATAACTTTCACAATACAAATCGGATTTCAACGAAACGAAAAGTGGTATTCTTAAAATTTAATCTATTTTCATAATAAAAGATAAAATTCAAAAATTTAAAATTTAAAAGTCAAAGTTTGACCAGACTGACCAAAATCCACATTTCTTGAAATATCATATTTATTCAGGTTTGAAATTATAATTCACACAAAATCAAAATATACTTTTAAAATAACAAAATTTTCATTTTAATAAATAAAATAAAGTTTTTAAATCAGGAGTTTCGATTTAAATAATTAAAATAAACAATTAAAATAATCACAAAATACTTGGTTGTTACAATGTATGTTTATATATTGTATTATATTCTATTATATTAAAATATATATGTTACAGCATTTTACTAGATAAGTCTACAGTATTTTTTTATTACAGAGTTTATGTATAGTTGCCTTGTGGTATGAGTGTATACTTGTTAAAATACATAAGTTATATTAGTATATATGTTAGTTTATATATAAGCTATGTATATATATAATTTATGTTATTTATATAAAAGTGTATGTGTAAACAATACATTATTTTAATATAGGTGGTTTTAAAATATGTAGATATGAGGAAGATATATATTCTATATGGTACAGTATGTAGGCTTGTTGGATATTATATTATAAAAGTATTATATATGTATGTGTTGATCGTGTGTGTATATATATATGTTTTATCATAAGGTATGTTTTTATATACATGTGTTTAAAGATTCAGTTGCAGAATGGGAGTCTAGTTCATTCGTATATTGTTTTATATATATATTAATTTCCAGTTTTATATATATAAAGGTTTACCTAAGTTTATACCTATGTTAATATATTGGTATGTTAGTATTTTAGATATATATATGTCTTGTGTTTATATCAGTTCTCATATATATGTTTAAAACCAATTTTTTAAAACATAATAAGTACATGAGTTTATATATATGTGTGTATATATGTATATTATATGAACTTTTATCATTAGCAGGCAGAATCGAACTGGTTCATACAGTTATTCATGCCAAAATCAACTTCTGGTTACAGACCTTCCAAATACCGGATGCGTCAATAAAAAAAATTGAAAAAGTCTGTGCAGACTTCGTTTGGAAAGGAGGCATGCATCAGATTAAATTTGAGGATTTATGTAGACCTAAAGACGAGGGTGGTGTGGGGCTTAGACGGATTAAAGACATGAGAATGGTTTTCACATTAAAGTAAGCTTGGAGGATAATCAAAGGCAAGGGCCTATGGGGAAATTGGATGAGAAGAAGATACATAAAAGACAATTTCTGGTGCATGGAGATAGACAATGACGCTTCAACAAACTGGAAAGCTATCATGCGAATAAGAAAAACACTAGCTCAGTGCTGTGGCAAAGAAATAGCTAAGGGGAGAGAGACAAATCTGTGGAAAGATCCTTGGATAACAGGCACATCTTTGATTGATATACTGGGGATCACTACTTATTCGGATTATGGTTGTCCGGAAAAAAATGTCTCGGACATAATTAAAACAATGAATGGGACTACTCGAGTTTACCACTAAACCAAGAAATCAAGGAGAAAATACAGTACATGCCAATATATAATGGGCGAGAAAATTATGTATGGATCTGGAAGCCTACTGGGGAAGAATTTACTACTAAAACAGTGTGGGAAGAGATACGACACCATGATAACAAAGTAGATTGGAGCAAAGTCATCTGGAACAAAGTAAATAATCCTAAAATGGCATTCATTGCATACAAAGCGATTCAGAAACGTTTGCCTACCAAAGACAGACTTATGAAATGGGGGATTATTACAGAAAACAAATGTGAACTGTGCGAATAGGAGGAAGAAACACATAATCAATTGTTCTTTAAATGCAAAATATCGAACGAAATATGGACACAAAGCAAAACTAAAGAAAATCTGCCTATACAAGAAAGCACTTTGGAGGAGGAAATACATCACCTATTGCGGAGAGGATATGGCGTAGATAGCAAATCCAAATTGGCCAGTACTTCCATTACTGCGACAGTTTGGAATGTATGGAAGGAGAGAAATCGAAGATTATATGAGAAAAAACAACGCAACAGTGAGGAAATCAGTAAACTCGTCAGATCTGATACCCAACTGATGAAGAAGAGAAACAAAAACTATGTGCCTACTTCATGGGAATCAGATGAAGATCGAATTGTAGCAAAGGATCAGCAAAGTACATCGGGAGGAAACCCAAATACAAGTTACTGGCCGCCATGAATTCGAAGAAGAAAAGCACTGATGAAGTAGAATTGGTAACTTAAGTTGTTTTAATTACGTAAGACATTTTGTATAAGTTCCCATACGGCATGTCGTACTGGGCTGAACTAAACTTGGGCTGTATATGCCCCTAATAAAATCTTACCCATTTTCAAAAAAAGAAAAAATGTATACTATATGAGTAATATGATATGTTTGAACATGTATCATGTTTTCTTTGGACATGAAATTCAAATAGAATATTGTTGATTGATTTTGCAATATAATGTGTGTATATAAAGATTTTTTATTTCAAAATACATGTTCAAATTTAAAATTGTTTTTTTAATTCATATTGATTTTATAATGAATATTGATATATATATATATATATATATATATGTCGTGTAGTTATATGCATATTTATACCTTATTTTATATTCATAAGTATATATATATATATATATATTGTTATGAGTATTGTTTTAAAATATAATATATATATATATATATATATATATTAAGCTAATTCGATTGTTTCATCTATCCCTATTATCAGCTCCGTTCGTCGAATTCGTGCCAATCTTACTTTGTTTTGGAATTCGTGCTTGCGTTTCGTAACTCAATTTCATTTTCTATCCTCTCTAGCCTCGAAAGGTGAGCAATCATTCACGATTAACGTTCTTATATTTATTAAATTTGATTTCAAAAGTGCTATGATTTAGAAAGTGTTATAAATTTTTAAAGTGTTGCAATTCTAGAACGGAATATTATTTGAAGTGAATAGTGATTTCGAATTGATATGGTTTTTGAAACAAATATGATATTTTGATATGAAGTATGAACTATTTGAAATGAAATGACCACGGTGTGAAATAAGCATTTGGTTGTTAAAGAGACCGGGATCAGATACTGTCATACTCTCTGCCAACACCGAAAACCACTTTAACAATTGTGTACGTGGTGGAGATTCCAAAATGAAGTAGGATGTTTTGGTGACGATTCTATATGGTATTTACGTAACCCTGACTCCTGTGAGTCATCTTGATGCAGCTAAAACAGGAGCCATGACGGGCCAAGTGAGGTCATTCCTCCTATCAAACACATTTCTTCGATACCATTCTATTGCTTTTGTGATTTGGTTGGGTGCACCTTTGATTTGGGAGTGTGCCACGAGGTGGGTGGTAGTAGCTACTATGTGTTACCACCAGTCCGGATCCGCAAACGATATATCTACTCTGGCATTGCCTCGAGTGCCTTGTCGCATGCCCTTTCGCACCTTCTACGGGTTTGGTTTGTACCATACCTATGGAGTGCCCTCTAATAACCCTCCAGTTTACGGAGGAATTATGGTACTATATAGACTATGAGAATATATAAAAATGTGCTAAGGGGGATATGGGTAACGCCTTAGCGGTATTTTAATACTTTTACTTTACTATAGACATATTATAATAGCGTATATTACTACATAGTAGATAGTTCCATGGATCCTTAGAGGATGGAAATCCCAAACATCCTTTAAGTTACGTGTATTTCAGTTGACATTTCACTTGAGTTGAATTTATTAATATAATAATGTTAATCCTGACTTGAGTGTTTTGTGTTTTTCTTTATGCTCGGTCAGACTGAGTGTCACAGTATTTGAGATTCACCTTTGGAGATTGGAGCTTTGTTTGAAGATCTATCTATCTAGCTTTCAGCTATTTCGGTTTATTCCAGTCACTTATGTTCAGACTTATCAGTTGCTTCTATACTTGAGACTACTCTGTATTTGAGATTTCTGTTGTATTTTGTTTTAACTCTGATGTTTATATAGTAGCTTCATGAAATACTATTTATCTATTCCGCTGCTTATTATTATATTGCTCTATGTTTGTGATTCTATAATTGATTTATTTACTGTGTATGCTAAGTTTTGCCAAATATAAATTAACAATCTGTTGTTTTGAGCAATTCAAGTCCTGCATGTGTGGATGCGAATGGTTCAAAGTACCAGGTCGTTACAGCTAGTTTCTATGCCATGGGGTTTTGACAATAGTGCCACTATAGGTTATTTTCGACATAGATTATATTGCGGCAATGATGACGCCTAGCCTTAATTTCGACATTCCCATATCACAAGTTGTAAAATTTTATCCTATGCAAACCCATAACTATATCGCTTATATTCGGCATCTATATGTATTTATAATATGCGCTATAAATGGTTTTGGCCTTATGTTTTGTAAATCAAATGCTTTAACCTAGTTTCGATATGGAGGGAGGCGACAATCCCATAGCAGCTATATCAATTCCGCACTTTATCAACTCAATGGTTTTATTATATATGGCTTCATAACCTAAGGTTAAGAGGCGCGACAACCTCTAAGTGATTTCAAAATTCATCAAAGTTATTTTGCAAAAGCATATATCTTGGCATAATATTTGGATAAATTAAAGGGCTATATTTTCCTTGTTTTAAGTATAATTTCAAAGGTAAATCAAACATAAAGATTTATGTTTTTAAGGAAATAAAAATGTTATTTAGCCCAGAATGATATTAGAGAGATTATTATTCTTATCACCTTTAGATAAATTGTGATAGGTAATTGACTCGAAGATTGGAAAACAAGATGGGCCAGTATGGGGTCGCGTCCTATACTTCAGCTGTTAGCCCTGGCTGATATTGGTCTACAATTCTAGTGTATAGGGCTTCGTCAAGGGTAAGACTAAAAGTAGGTATAAGCATAGAAAGGAATACACAAAGATGAGTTAGGTTATTGGTTGGCCTGAAAAACCATTAGGATTAGAGTGACCCTAGGAATAGTAAGTTATTGATATACCATCCAGTTTCCTTTTAAAAATAGTAAGTTGGAGAATTTGCTATATCTGGTAGGCCCGAGTCAACCACATGGGTTTGTAGTTATCCTGAGAAAACTATGATGTTGGGACAACTAGACCATTTATTTAAATAGATTGTTCATAATTACCCAGGTTGCATGCATGCATATGATTGTTTATAACGTCTAGTTTAAACACTGTGTTTGCAGTTTCCTATTTTATAAAAGAAATATTTAAAGGATATTAGTTAAGGGACAACCCATTCCACTCAGAGGCGTGGTCTTACTAGGTATCTATTAACAAGATGGCATATTATTATTCACACTAGAGTTTTTGTCTGACTCGATATTTTTGTTTTTCCTTTTTAACTCTTAGGTACTCAATTGAGTAGTTCGAGAGTAAGGTTTCCAGGTTTTAGTTTCGATGAATAAAACTTCTAATAACGTGTAGGAGGTAAAGCTAGCTATATAAGAGTCTATTTGTGTCCGCTTTGTTATCATTTTGTTTGAATGTTGGTAGTGGCAGATGTTGTATCTGTCTAGTAGTAAACCTTGATCAACTATGGGGGAAACTTCATATATCTCTCTTGGAGTGTTTTGTTATAACTACATTTTATCTATACCTAGGCAACGTTTTGAGATTATGTAATGAATATGAAAATTATTTAATGAAATTCGTGTTTTGAAAAAATTGCATATTCCTATGCTTCTAATGTCAATGAGATTATTAACTGATCTCGTTCTATCACCGGAGAATAATACTATTGATGACTATGGCATCAGTAACGCTTATTTTCGAGCTTTAGAATGAGGGATGTTATAGGAAGTCTGTAATAACTCTGCTTTCTGCCTAATACAAATAAATAAATTTAATAAAAAAAATCGAAATCGATTTTTGGTAATTAATATTTTGAAATAAATTCTTATTTATTTGAAAATCTATTTAATAAAATATTTTGTGTAGTAAACTGAGTTAAATTAATAAATTTATTTTCAAATAAAATATTTAAATTAAATAATTTACTTTAATCGAATATAAAATAATTTTGAAAATGTAAATAATGTTATGTGATTAAAATCGTGGAAAAGTAATAAGCGAGTATCAGATTGAATTAAATTAGGCGGTTATTGAAATATATTCAGTTAAAGAAGTATAAAGTAATTTAAATCAAATTGAAATCATTTACAAGTAGATTAAAAGGATTTGTGAAAAGAAACAAAATCAAATGAAAAATTAAAACTAGATTGAATTCGAATTTAAAGAGCCCAAATTTCTTTTGGCCCAAGCCCATCTAAAATTCCTTTCTCCCTTCTTTTAGAAATCTCTCTTAACTTCCTCATTTCAGCCAAAAGACTCGAACCCTTATTCCAACTGTGCCCTAAAATTCCAATTAACAAAATCATGACATCTAACTTTTAAAAAAGTGCTCATATGTAGGCAGACGACATCGTGCCTCATCTAGGCACGATATTGGTGCACGGTCGAAGGAGTTCGCAACCTGGGTGGATGGTGGAGACACACATCGGAGCACGATAGTAGCATCAAGGACAGTGGTTGTGGCTTGTAATTTGGAGGGTGCATGTGTGATGAATGATGTTACCGGGGGCACGGGGGCACATGTGCATGTATTGTGGGTGGTGGTGCGGATGTGCTGACATTGATGGCTTGGAGGGACACTTCATGAAATTTTTCGATTGAGGGATCTTTGAACCAAAAATTGCACAAACACCCAAATGATTGGGTAGAGAATAAAAGGTGAAGAAAGGTAAATTAAAAGGAGTAAGAAAAGACACACGGCATTTTATAGTGGTTCTGCTAATCTTGGCCTACATCCACTTAATTTTGTTGAAGGTTTATAGTGTTGTTTACACTTCTATTCTTATAAATCAGCATAAATTCGTTACGGATCAGTGTAATCCATGGGAGTACAAGAGAATTATATGAAAGTTGAAGAGAAATGAAAAGGATCCTTTAAAATGATCCCTGTGCTCCTATTTATAGCGGAAGATGACCTAAAAACTTGCTCCCCTGATCTCCATCTCGTTCTCTATGCTACAGACAAGTTCTCTAGAAAAATGGTGGACGCCTCATTAAAATTCGTGGATCGATATTGGTCCATAGTCTTGGATTGGTATTGGTCCGTAAAATGGTCATATAGACTATTTTGAATGCTTTGTCCTAGCTTGATTCATGGCTAGCTTCATGATTCCAAACTTGTTTGCTTCATCATTAGCTTGTTTCTGAGTCCAAATGATGGATTTATGGATGAACGGAGTTTCTGACTTATAATGCTTACGGAGATCGACAGAGAACCGCATGTGGTCAATGAAATAGAACTGTGAATAAGCTTCTAGCATCAAAACTTACAGATAGGAGGAAGTAGGGAAAAAGTAGATAAGTTTGCTGGATCGGTACCGATCCATGGTGTTGGATCGGTACCGATCCAATAATTTGGTGGATTTTTGGACTTTGGATTTTGGTGCTGGTTTGTGCTTGCATCTTTCTTTGTTAACTTGAACTGACTTGGAGTCTGACTTGAGAAATTTGAGTGTTTGCTTGGGGCTTGACCTGTATATTTTGTGAGATTGTTGTGTTTTGAGATTTCCTTCACTTGCTTGAATCAGACCCGAGAATTTTGTGGATCGGTACAGAACCAACTTTGGGCCTTGCATGGAGTTTCTACATGGATTGCTTTGGTTCGCCCTTGGAGTTTTTTCAAGGCTATCTTGCTTCGAGTCTAAACCGAGGATTTTGTAGGTTTGCTCCGAGTCGGCTCTTCCAGAAACTTGAACTTTCAAACTTCCAACCTTTTTTGCTCATTTTTTATATTCCTTTTTTCTTGCCATTTTATGATATTCCCAAAATCCTTGGATCATTTCTCCATCGTTTGCTCATTCGATTTAATCGTTTAAGTCTGTTCGAAGATTGCGGAAAATTTGGCATAACAAGGGCTGAATCTATTAGTGAGTTGCACTCATCATTCTATGAGTTATCTCTATAACTCACAGCTTTTTATAAATCCCCTCTTATCCATGGTTTTACTTGATTGTCATGTGATGAATATTTGTTAATATGAATTGAACTAGTTTGATGTGTGTAAACCATTGTTTACTTATTGATTGTGATGTTGATTGGGTTTAATTGCATTGGTTGAGTGAGTTAATTTGGATAACTCACCAATATAATCTAGATCCTTTTTTCAATATTTTCTAGATTATTTGGTGATGTGTGTTTGTTGATATAGATTAAATTAGATAAAATTAAATTGCATATTTTTGATTGATCGTTGTTGTGATGAGATCACATATTTTCGATCGATTGTTGTTGTGATGAGATCACATTAGTAATTAATCAGAAGGGAATTAAATGATTAAAATGGAAGACTTTGAGAAAAGAAATTTTTTGGGAATCAATACTGGATTTTTGGAATGGTTTTTATTACAATTGGAAATATTATTCATGATATAAAATTATTTAAGTAAATTTGTTTTTGAGTATTCTATGAATAGAATACCAACCGATGAAGTATGGGATTTGATTAAATAAGTTAAATTTTAAAATGTTTATATTTTAATTCACTTATTGATTGTTATAAAAATATTTAAAGAGTGGTTATGAAATTGATATTTTTAAAAGTGATGAGCTAAAAAATAATATTTTTAGGCTATAAAATGTGGAAATCAATTTACTTATTGAATCGAAATTTTCATTTATGGAATTTTATTTTATGGCTTTGGGAGATTATTCTTAATTAACAAATCCTTATTAGAAAAGTAAAATTAATTAAATTTAATTAAATTTGTTTCGAGGGAAACCTGACTTATAAAACTTATTTCATATTTTTATTATTATCAATTAAAGAGAAGAATTTCAAAAATGCATGAATTATTTTTAGAAAGAGTTTTAAAATGATTTGGAATTGAATTGTAATTTATAGATTTCTTTGTAATGGAATAATAGATTTCTGACAATTTGTTTTGAAACAAAAATGAATTTTAAGGAAAGATTGGAAATTTTGTAAATTGATTTTCTTTCAATTGAGAATTTATACTTGAAATTGTTTTGAAGATTTCAGGAAAATGTATTTTAAACCCTCTTTTGAATAAATAAATTGTAGAATTGTATGTTTTGATTGTTATGCATTTTTATGTAACAAGGAAAACGAGGCTATAATACCGTCCCCTATGGGACATTCGTTATCTTTCTCCGATTATTCTTTGGACTTGTAATATAGAATAATTGTGTAATGATGAGTGCAATTTATGAGTATTGAGTAAACGAACGAGTATTTATATGGTGGTTGGGATTCTGTGTATTTACTCGGGTTATTCTCCAATTATTTTATCTTGTAATAATCAAAATTAATTGCGAACAAATGGTTTTCTCAGAGTAAATATATTATAAATTTTCGAGAAATATAGTCAAAATATTTGTAAGTAAAAGTAGAGGTATAATATATTTTTCTTAAGAAATGGACTGAAGATGTTCAGTGGTAATAGAATTAAAAAGGATAAATTATTAAATGAGATTCTGAAGTTGAATAAAATAGAAGAACTCAAGAATTTAAATATTTCGAAAAAATATGCTTTCAAACTTAAAAGACAAATTAAATAAAAAAAATTCATGGGAAGAAGTAATATAGAAATAAAGATCTAGGGTTTAATGGATGGATGAGGGTGATATGAACATTGATTACTTTCATAAAGTAGCAAACGGTAGAGAACGCAGTAATGCTATTAATTAATTTTAATTAATAATGTTGAGATTTTTGATAATAAAAAATTAAATGAGGCATTTAGTAACTATTATAAAGAAATTTTGGAACTAAAACTAAGAATAGGATTAGAGCTAACTAGAATGAATTATATCCTAATGACACTAGGATTGATTCAGATTGACTTGATTCTCCCTTTACGGAAGAGGAAATTTTAAGGGCTATAAAATATATGTCAAATGATAAATCACATGGCCTTGATGAGTTTTCAATATTATTTTATGAAATTTTTTAGTGTGTTTTGAAATATGATTTAATTAATATTTTTAGTGAATTTTACGATGGTTCATTACAATTAGGTTGGGTTTAATTTTGCTAATCTAATCTTATTACATAAGAAAATAGGTGCAAATCAGTTAGAAGATTTCTGACCTATTTAACTATTAAATTGTTATTTTAAAATCATTTTTTAAGGTTTCGGCTCATAGTATAAACTTTAAATTGAATGATGTTACTCAGACTACATTTATCAAAGGTAATATTACAAATGGGGTAGTAGTAATTCAAGAATTTATTAATCATTGTTGTAAATATAATATCACTTGTGTACTTTTAAAACTTTACTTTGCAAAAGCTTTTAATTCAATTGATTGAGATTTTCTTAAGGATTTATTATGGCTAGAGGTTTCAGTATTAGATAGATGTGATAGATTAAGTCTTTAGTTAAAGTTGAAAATTAAAGTATTATGTTTAATGGTATTTTAGGAAATAAAATTCAATCGAACGTGGACTTAGGTAAGGTGACTCATTGTCACCTCTTTTGTTTAATTTAGCGGTAGACATTTTTACTAGAATTATCAAACCAGCCACTAGTAATGGAATTTTATGTAATCTTGGAAATGAAATTACGAGTAATGGCATTTCCATTCTATAGTTTGCGAATGATACCATGCTTTTTACATCACACTTACTTATACATATTATAGAAGTTAAGTTCATATTACATAGTATTAAATTACTTTATGGACTATATTAACTTTGATAAGAGTTTCGTGTAAGTTGTAATCGATATAGATAAGATAGAAAATCAAGTCATTTGTACATTAAATTGTAAAATCGTGAAATTTCCCATAGGATATTTAAGATTTTTAAGAAGACCAACTAAACTCGAACATGATGACCGGTTAATAATAATAGATAAAACTAACAAAAGAATAACTAATTGTAATGGTGGATTTTTATCAAGGGCGGGTAGGATAGTCCTTATTCACTCTGTTTTGTTAACATTGCTGTAATATCCCGGAATTTTTAACAATATCAATTTAATAATATGTAATTAAAATTAAATCGATATTGATATTCTGTTAATAATTATTCAGATAGATTTAATAATCTTCTTTAATAAATATTTAAATTGGTTATTTTATCTTTTAAATGATAATAAATGGATTTCTATTTACAATATATATATATATATATATATATATATGATTTATATTTTAAACAGATTGGTATTGTTTTAATTTTAATAAGTAAAGCATATTTTCTAGTTTTAATATTTATAGTAACATGGAAAATTTTGTTTTATTAACTATTTAAGTTTTTCAAAGTCGTTAAATAAATGATTTTGGTTTAAATTTAATAATTGAATCATGTTTTAAAATTCTAATATAGACATTTTGATTTGGAAAATTTTGTTTTAAATTAGTATTAAGTTTTTAAAACTATTTCATAAATAAATATATGATTTTTAAAATTGATAAGAAAAATATTAGAATGTTTAAATTAAATTAGATTGAGTTTTAAATTTAGAATAAATGTAACAAAAGCGTTTTATGGCTTAATTAAATGGATGTGTTTTATTAATAAAAATATAATTTCTTTAAAAATGATTTTTATTAAACAATATTAATATTGTATTGTCTTTCTAAATAAGTTTTGAATAAGAATTTGTAATTTTTATTTCAAATTGAATTTATATTTATAACTTGGTTTGACATTGTTGATTTTGACTTTAGTTTGAATTTAAATTCAAAAGTATAAATTTTAAATTATTTAATTGTTTTAATTTTTATTTGTGTAAATTTTATAAACATGGTTTGTTTTCATTTATAAATTCATACACATATTTTAATATAAACTAACAACTTAAATCTAAGCCAACATATACATTGATTTATAAATTAGTGCTAATTATTTTAAAGAGACATGTGTTTAAAAACTAATATACAAATTGACAAGTGTTGTAAAATTGACAAGTGTAAAGTTTTAGTTTTTATTTTTCTTTGCTTTCATTAAAATCTGAAAATACATTAGTTAAGCTTGCACCTTTATTTCATTCACATTGAATTTTCATTTCCTTAATCAAATGAAGACCAAAATTCATTTTTCATATCCTTAATCAAAATCTGCATACATACATCCTGTTCAAATCTGCACACCTAAAATTCAAACCTGCATACTTAAACCCTGTTCAAATTTCCATTGATTCACCTCTTCAAACACCTGCATATTCCACTCCTATTAAAAATCAAACCCACCTTCATCTCAAATTTCAAAAGAAGTCTGCAAAAATCAAAGTGAAGCCTGCACTGTTTTCTGCATTCTGTTTTTAAGTCCTGGAATGGATTTGAAAACATGAAAGCATCTGCATGCATGTGAAGATTTAGCAACTACATCTACATCTGCATGCCAGCATTTGTGTCAGGGAACATAGGCAAAACTGCATGTCAAATTCAACATGAAGTATAACAAGGTCAAGCCTGCATATTCATTTTTCTGCAAAATTTCAAATGAACAACTGAGCTCTGCATTTTTAAGTCTTCTGCAAAAAGGATAACAGAGGGTCTGCATTGAATTGAGGTGAGTAACAATTTATCTTAAAAACTAATTTAAATTTATATAGTTGCTTGAATTGTATCTTGATGAGTATGAAGGAAATGTCTGCATTTATGATGAGTTTGAATGCCTGCTTGCTATTGATGATTTTTTTTCCTGATCTAGATTCAAGACTAAAGATATAATTCAAAATTCATGAACTCAAGATCTAATCCATGTTTAGATGCAAATTTTCAAACAAAACATGAAGTATATCCTAATTAAAGTGTTAGATTTTATTTAGGATAATAAACTTGTTTTTGGACTCTGGAAACTGTAGAAACATCATGCATGTTTGTTTATTTTTTCAAACCCAATCAAAGTAATATGGTAATTCAGTAATACAAATCAAATTTATAAACTGGAACTTGATTTTTAAATCAAGTATAGGAATTTTTAGGTGTATGTTTCATTTATGAGTTGTTCTTGAACAAGAATATGAATTTATGCAAATTCTTACAATCTGTGATTTGTGGAAACTCAAATTCCTTTTGAGTTATTAAGTAAGGATCATAGATCCTTAGAAAAATCAGAGAAGTAATTAAAATTTTCTAGATTGGTTGCAGTTGGGATTTTTGCGTTTAAACCCTAGTTTTGGACAGGGGTTAAAGATTGGATCAGTGAGAAGGGTAGGATGGATCGAGTGTACTGATTTTTGGGGATTGTATAGTGGAAGTGTGAGGGAGTTCGTGGCCAAAAGGGTCGAGTGTCAGATGGTCGCGATGGTGAACTGTCTCCGTTGACAGGTTGGATCAAAAACCTGGAAAATGTTTTCAGGTTTGGGTTGTTTTGAGCTAAAATTTGATTCTTTGATCAATTGCTTGATCTGGGTTGATGTTAGAGTCGTGGTGGGTTTCTGGTTGTGGTAGGATCATTTATGATGATGAGAAGGGGTGGTGGTCGCCGTGCATATGCACGGCGACATGTTTTCTGGTAAACTGTTTGGGGTGTTGGATGTTATAGGGGAAGGTTGAGGTTGCTCGAAGCGAGTAGGTATAAAACTCGAAGTTGGCAAGCATGAAACCTGAAGTAAAAAATAAGGTTTCTCGGGTTAAACTGCAAATTCCTGGTTTTAGAAACTGTATTTTTAAATCTGGGTTTTAAAACTTTTTAAATCTGTAGTTTAGGTTTAAATTAAGGTTTAGGTTTAAAAATCAAATTCAAGTTTGAATTTATAATTTAAATTCAAAACCCAGTTTTTAAATAAAAATAAAAGTTAAAAAATTTAACTTGATTAACTATTCCATTTTGGTAAATAGTTTAAAATTTTAATAATGAAGTTTCTAAAATGTGAAGTAAGATTTAAAGATAAATTTTAAAACTGGAAATCTAGGTTTAAAATGAACTTCAGTTTCAAATTTAAAAAGAAGATTTAAATTTGAAAGTTGAAACTAAGAATGAATGAAATTTCCAAAATTTTAAATGAATTTAACTTCAAATTCTTATGATTTCATTTTTAAGTCAAACTTTTGTTTTGACTTGTAATTTTAAATAAGTTTTAAATTATTTAAACTTTGATAAGTTTTAAAATTGTTCTATTTTAAACTTGTATTTAAATGAAATTTAAAGTTGTTCAAAAAGTACTTTGTTTCAATTAAATTATTTTAAACATAATTAAGTTATGTTTTATTTTGAAAATTTGATTAAGATTTATGTTTTAGAATTAATTAATAAGGTAATTAAGATTTATTAATTAATTTAATTAATTAATTGAAATTGGAATTTATAATTGATTAATGATTAATCAATTTATAATTAAGATCATTAATTAAATTATTAATTAATGATGAATGAATATTATTAATTATGTAATTAAATTTTAAATTAAGGTTAATTAATTTAATAATTAACTTTAATTAATAAATGATTAAAGATAATTTAAATGGTAATTAATTTAAGTTAATTACTTTATAAAATAATTAGAGGATGGTTAATGAAGGTCATTAACCAGGCTTATTTAACAATTAATTAATATGGTTAATTTTTATAATTAATTAGAATAATTAATTTAATAATAATCAATTGTGAATGGTTTGAGTATAATTACTAAAAGTAATTAAGAAATTAATTACTTAATGTAATTAATTTAGTTTAATATGATTGTTTATTTTTAATTAATTAAGTTTAATTAATTTTAAACACTTAGGTTTTGTAAATGATTACTTTATGTAATTAAAGTTTTGGAAAATTACTTAGTTAAGTAATTGTTTAATAATTACAAATTGTAATTAAGTAGAGATGTTTAAGAATGAAGTAATTTGGATTAATTATTTAGTAATTAAATCAAATAATTAATTAAGAAATTAATTTAAGGATAATTAATTTGGTTTATTATAGTAATTAAGTTAGTTAATTACTTAGGGTAATTAATTTAAGAAATAATTAAGGATCATTAATTATTTTAATTAATGATGTAATTAAAGATGGTTAATTATAATTAATTAATCAATGATAAGTAATTAAAGGTAATTAATTAATGTAATTAATTAAGAATGAATGTAATTAATTATGATTGATTAATTAATTGAGTAATTAAGGATTAATTACTGTTTGGTTGAGGATAATTAATTTGAGAAATTAATTGAGGATAATTACATAAGTGTAATTAAGGATAATTAATCAAGAGTGATTAATTTAGGTAATTAATAATAAATGATTAATTGATTGTAATCAATTAAATGACCATGTAAGCAAGGTTCATATTGATGAAGTAATTAATTTAATTTATTTTAAATTAATTAAAGACGAAGTGATTAATTTAATTCATTTTAAATTAATTAGAGATAGATATGGTTAATTTAATTCATTTTAAATTAATTATACGGTGATGGGTAAATCTTTGCTTATGTATGAATGGATGACATTGATTTTCTTGGATGCTTTGAGATCTCAGTAAGGAGAGAAATAATATTGTGTGGTATGGATGTTTGATTGTATTGTGATGATAACATAGGTTATCTATTGTGATGGTGATATATGGAATATCTATTTGATATTGATGATGTGAGTTACCTGTTATGTGATAATGTTGATTATCAGTTATGGTTTATGAATTATCTATCTGTGTGTATATAGATACTGTATTGAATTGTTTTAAAAACTTTTAAACAACTTGGACCTAAAAGACATGCTTTGGATTTCAATGAGACCGGGATCGGGTTTCCATATTTGGATATCCGAAAACCACGTTAGGTCGTGTATCAAAGTGAACCTAAGTGGAGCTTTGTGAAGACTCGAGGTATAAGGACTATGAGTCAGTATAACTCTGTGGGTGATTCCGTAATGAGTTTGACGGAATTAGTTCTTATAGATTCGAGATGGTGAATTAGAGTGCAAGGGTTATTGTCGTTAACTCTGATGGTGATTCCAAAATGAGTGTAACAAGATAATGCCTTCGGTTTCGTTCGAACCCGGAACGAACTTGTATGGATTGAATGCTTTCAGAACATCGTCAGGTGGACGATGAGCATTCTAAGTGAGATGTCCTATAAAGGTAATCGTAGCCTCAAGCCTCATCAACTGGGAATGGCTAAAACAGGGGAGGTGCAGCAAAGCTTCGGGAGTCGCACCCACTGGAGAGCAAGATTTATCCCTGTCTAGAAGTCCCTTTATATTCGGCTGTATGGGTGGTTGCTGGCTACAACCACGGGGTGGTCTTGTTCGGGACTGTTCAGTAAGGAAGGGTCATGGCCTTGTGTTGCAGGGGAGTGGGAGTACTCCTCGGTATGGTGATCTAAGCCACGTACTGTGACGGGCGGTACCCCAGTAGCCCTGCCATTGATGGAAACCCGTTTTCCCTACGTGACCCTACGGTTTTGTTTGTATTACCCACTTTTGTGGCTAGTAGCTGGAATTTAATGAATGTAACAATTTCGTCTATTTCATATTTACTTGAAAACCCTAGACACTATTATAATATCACTGGATTTCCTATCAAATGTTTTGGTTAGCGTAAGGTAAAAACTTTTCCATGTTTATGTGTGGGAAGTCTTACGTGATACCTTTTCTTTTCAAAGTATTTTCTAAAGTTAAGCAATCTTAAACCGTTTACTCACGCCAGACCCCTGTCTGACCCAAGTGTTTATTTTCCGTTTTATTAAACTCTTGGGTACTCATATTATGTATGAGTAGTCAAGTGACTCAGGTTATTCCTTGAAGAAATCTGGAGGAGCTTTGGAGCAGGAGGCTTCAGCGTGTAGATATATGGTTAGAGTTTCCGCTGTATGTTATTCTGTATGATGTCTTGTATTGTATTAGACAAAAATGTTATAACTGTCTAAATTGAGATGTTTAGTTGTGTACTCTGATGTATATGATACTATGTATATGTTCTATATTATATTTAAATCGTTCCGCTGTGAGATTCTGATGTGTTGTTTCTTTTCTCCTCTTTCTTTTCTTCTTCCATCCCTTTCTTTCTTAATTAGTGATGCGATTTTATGGAGATAGAAAGTCGGGTCGCTACAATTGCCCATTTAATAGATGTCATTTTACTGCTTTCCATAATGGGTAATTGAAAAAATAGATAAAATTAGAAGGGATTTTTATGGAATGGTGATAATCCTAATAATAGTTCAGAATGTTTAGTAAATTGGAAAATAATATGTAAAGCTAAAGATGAGGTAGGGTTAGGTATTATAAATTTACATAATTTAAATACTTCTTTATTACGAAAATGGATGCGGAAATTTACAAATAAATATGAGAAATTAATTTGGAAAGAAATAACATCGAATCAATGGTATAACGATCTTATAATATTCAACTTATTTATACTAATAATACAAATACTATCTCTCATTTTTGGAAATCTATTATAAATTTTATGATATTTATAAATTAAGAATTGATAGCGTAGTACACTCGGGGAATAATACATATTTTTGGAGTAATAGTTGGATATTGGTAATTCCTCTAAAAGAAGAATTTAATGAACTTTATGAAATTTGTAACTTTAAAATTGTATTGATTCCTGAAATACATAGAACAAAAATAAATTTTCCATGGGAATTTAGTTTCAGTCGTACTTTACTTGGAAATACATTATTGAAGTTTGTCTTGCTATGTGCTAAATTAGAATTATACGACATTAATAATAAAAATGACATTAACATATGGTGTTGGGATAATAATAAAATTATACAATGCACTCGTTTTATAAATTTCTTAATTTTGTGGTATAAAATCAGACATATTTAGATATATTTGGAAATATAATATTCCACCCAAAAGTAAAGTACATCTGTGGTTAACTATGCATGAAAAATTAAATACTAAGAACTATTAAAAAAGAAAAATATAATTATTGATAATAAATGTTAATGTGGGAATGGAAAATTGTTATAATGGTTTTCATAGATTAGTAATTGACACTATATTTACTATAATATGTTCGTATTTATGGTCTGAAAGGAATCAGAGAGTTTTTAATGATATAAATACTCCACCAGATAATTTAATATATATATATATAATAGCCTTTTGTGTTAATTGGATTTCAAATCATGGTTGTAATAAAGTTAATAATATTAGTTTTAATAAATACCTTAAAAAGCTATAACGACCGCCCAATGCATCAGATGTAGAACGATTGTCAAAGGAAAGAAAAAGAAGTAAGAAATAGAAATAGAAGAGAATGTAAAAGAAGAAAAAGGAAACCTCAAATGATCAAATAACCTCTCGTATATCTCACATCGCATCAAATAAAATATTAAAGTCAACACATATATAAAACGGTCGAGACAATAATAACAATGTGAACTAATCATTAAAGTATAAGATCTACAGAGTTATTCAACACAGTAATAGAGTTTATACAACTGATACATAAACTAAACTGATAAACTACATCTAATAATAGCAGGTCAAACACTGTCTAGGCTCTCTAGTGTCACATAGTGGAATATACAATAGCAAACTCAAATATTAGTATAAGAAAATGTCACGTCCTGCTAATCCATCTGTAGAACTTCATATGCCATCCACACATGCTCTCTAATCTACTCATTTAAGAGTACCCGGAATAATAAGAAGCAAAGCAATAAAACTTCGAATCAAACAATAGTCTGGTGCGAGCGATAAACAATCTCAAAATACTATAAAAGTCAATATAGTATATAGAACGGAGGGTATACGAACCATACCCGACCTTTCCATACAACCAAAGAGTCAGCACATAACATCGATAATATGCTACTCTGCAACATCATAAAAGAGGTGATCCATACTTAATAAATTATCGGGGTGCCTAGGTATCTCTATCCATAATACCTACTACATACTAAATAAATTCGGGGTGTCTAGTTATCCCTATGCATAGTACATACCTTGTGTGACATCCCTAAGGTGACAGGTGGCTAGTGAAGCAACCATAACAAACATAGCATCCATCAAACAATACTAATTGTCACTCAATGTGTTGTAGATATATGATAACTTATGTGGCCTCCATACTACCAGGCACTAGTAGAAATCTTGATTCTCCATTATACTATCGTATCTCGCATCCTAAAGCTGGATACGTGTCTTACAGCCCAAAGCTGGGCACTAGACCCAAAGCCACAGGTCCAGGTCATATGAATCATCGCTACCAATCTATGTATGTCTCCACTATGCAGTACCCCTGCTTCGAGTATAGCAAAAAACACTCCGAGTCATCAACGATCGCTTAGCACATACACATTGATCCAAGCCCTACTCGCTCAATCTGGATCAGAACCCTACTCACTCAATTCAATTTCCACTATCCCGAAACCCACCATGTTGCTCCACTCCACGGCTCCCACCACGAGCCTCTTTAGTACCTACTCCCTACATGAGTTACAAACCGAAAAGTGGGAGCATCTAACCTTCAGTACCTACTCCTAACATGAGTCTCAAATCGAAGATATAAGGCTTTTCATCATGTTGTTACATCACCATCCATCCCTGATGCGAATGAGCCAACACCTCAAGCACGATCTACAAAGTCCTAAAACTATCAACCTCGAAACCTACTCCATACACACTCGAGTCACAATCCGAAGTACCAACTCTAATGTCGAAGAGTCAAATCATCGCCTCACCATTTAAATTTCTCGTCAAAGAGAAATAACATCAAGACTCTTAGTCGATTGCATAAACAAACCATCAAATCATGCTCCATAAAATCTCCTCAACATCCAAGCCAAAGATTGACCAAATCGCCAATCAACAATAATGAGGGACGTTGACTACTCTATGGTGGTCAATACCAACCAATTTGGTCGTGTACTTAACCAAAATGGATAAGTACAAACCGAATGGAAACGTTTGGCGTCCATCCTGAAGTCTGAATCCTCATCTTTAACCTTCAGATCAGTGGCACATATCCTAACCCTCCTGTAAAATCATTCTCGTTTATTTGATTTTTGCATGTATGAAATCCCGACGCACAAGATAGTTCCTAACACTCGATCACCGCTAAATCGGCATTTTCAGGACCAAACAACCAAACATGCAACCAATAAGGATTAATACATCCAATACATCATATATACAACATATATAATCCATCCATCTCAACTAATAAGGGAAATCATATCAAAATAGCTCAAATATAATAATTCCCTAACAATGGTACATCAATAGGAAAAATGTGATATCCGATATAAAATCATTTTAAAAACTATTTAATTTTATTTTATAAAAATCTAATAAGTGTTTAAATATAAGAAAATCACATTTTAAAACCAAAAACCATTCCAAAATGTCGATCTAATACTATACAACCAATCATAATATAGTGAGAGTCAATATCACTCATCTTCATAAAAGTTGTCCAAACTACTGCCAAAACATAGATTTCTCTATCACGAGTGCAACGTAAGAAAACGCATCCAAAACGGACCGCGTATGCAAAAGATATGGTCAATATAAGAATTAGGATTATTGAGATAATTAATCAACTAATTAAAACAATAATTGTCTTAATCCTTCTTGCTCTATTACTCTATCACCTATACGCATGCATGACCTCATCCAACCACCTCAAGCATGCACAAATTTAGAGTATCATGGAGCTATGCTCCATGAAATCGAGTGTCGTCGGCGCCATCGTTCTTCTCATTGAATGCCCAACTCCTCCATGCAAAAATCACCTAGCATGGTGCCTCGGTAAAGATCGCATCTCCTACCACTTAATTGCGACACCATGAAAGTCGCATATGGCTAAAGCCGATCGAAAATGCCCAAAATATGAGGAGAGGTGCTCCTTCATATGAGAATTGTAATGCAAACCTCGTATCCACCCATTGTTGCTTCAAGATCCGCCAAATCAAAACCCTAGATCCACCAAGACAAGGTTGACGTCGCCAATTACGATCGATCAAAATTCTATCATGGTCATCGCGAAGCTCTCGCCTATAAGAGCTCACGGATCTGGTTTTGTAATTTTTAGTGGAGCAGATCTCTCGATTTTTGTTTTTGAATGAAAGAGGAAGAGGAAATCATGGTTTGGTTCTTAGGAGTGGAACAATGAAATGGATTAGAGAAAAGAGGGAAGGATTTGAATAGTATCTATATTGATATAATATTCCATTTATTTATTTTCCCAAATAAATGGTCGTACATTTCGAGTCTGTATAATCACACGACGTATCCGATCGCCATGAAACTCGTATACGTACATCACCTCACTTTTTGGATCCAATGGTATAAATCTCATCGTTATCTGAGACTATTCCCCATGATGTTAATTTCGTGCATTTCGAGATCGTTTCGATCATCAGATATCTGATCTCCAAATATAGTCATTCTTATACTCATCTTAATTTGCAATGTCAATCCAAACTCAACGGAAGTGGTCTCAAGTCCTGATTCAGCTGTATGTGAAAAATCGTATTTTTGGCACTTCAGTTAATCAACGAATAAATATTTAAATCAATTATTTAAATATCTGATCGTTAAAAATACAAGTCTTTACATTCTTTCCTCCTTAAAAATATTTCATCCCCGAAATTATAAAGTAAGGAGAACGCCTTCTCACCCGTAGGCCATCAAAAGCCCCTCAAATTCTGTAAAACTTCGGCAGCACCTCCCATGCACGGCTAAGTTTAGGAAAAATCTCAATACAACAAAAAAATATACATCATATATTTAAACATACTAGATCATATATAATAATCATCTCAAATAAGTTTGCTATGCCAAACCATAACTATCTTGCATGCCTAACAACTATATAAGCATAGGCTTTCATATCAAAAGCCAACAATCCAACATCAAACAAGCATATAGAATATCAAATATTAAAAAAATAACATCCATGCCTATCCTATCATGTAGAATACTAAACTATATAGTATATAACATCAAATATAATATCTAATATAAAAACTAACGATAAAAATGAAATCTCACCAAGTCTAGAGCTCTGGACAAGCGGTCCTCATGCACTTCTCGGTCTCCCATTCCTACTGCCTTCGATTTCATTCCATCGAACCTTTACTACTCCACTACCTTTCTCCTAACCTGTTTCGTAACTCATCTATTGGTACAAATAGGCATATGAGATCCCCAAGTCCATGGTTCAATCTCGATACATCTAGTCCATTCGATGCCAAATTGCTAAACACCTCGTACAAGTTCTCCCAAAACCTACTTTCGAACAACGGTCTTCAGTCACTTACAATGCTCTTGGCACACAATGGAATCACACTATCCATCCTATAATAACTCGATAACTAAAGTTCCATTCAACTAAACTACAACTATAGTATTCTTTATCAATCAATCGACCGTGACTCAATTGCTATCACTCTATCCCCAGTCATCGACAATCCATCGATGTTGTCTATGGACAACTATTCCTACTACTCGATAACTAGAAATCTCTTATCCCTACGGAACCAACAATCTTGGTCGGCTCTACACTACATCACCTCTACAGGCACTACTTATTCCTCTAACTTAGTCACGATCTCCACTAGTCTATCCTCATGCCTCTAACCAGTAGCGATCCATTAAATCAAAGTAGGTTTGATGGTCAAACTAGCCATCACCTTTGGCCATAGCTCATCGAGTTCTGAAGTCATAACCAGTAATGAACTCAAGAAATCCCACTCTAGGAATATTTCTCCCAACTGGCGTATCTTCCACTCAAAGCATCAACAACTACATTTCCCTTACGGATGTATAGGAAATGTCAAAATCGTAGGAGGCTAAGAACTCTAATCATCGCCACTGGCGAAGATCAATATTCCTCTTGGAGAAGAGATACTCCAGTGATGTGGTATCACTAAACAGCTCTTAACTCCTCTCCTAATAGATAATGCCCCTAAATCCCCAAAGCATACTCTATCACCACAAACTCCAAATAAAGAGTTAGATACTTCTTCTCGTGCGGTTTCAGTTATCGATTAAAATGCGACAAAATATTTTGGTATCAATACTGCACTCGGTTAAGTGCCATAGGCAAGTGCATACTATGGACTTTTCATTCCCGCTCAAAATGAGTAACATCGGTGCTATCGTAAACCTCTTGTTCAGACTCACTAAAGCATGTCCACAACTTGCGTCTCAAATATAAGCCTGGTCCTCTCTCATCAAATATGTTAACGATGATGCTACCTAGGGTCTATTCGAATTTTAGACCACCGTAACCTCTGCAGGATCTACAACGATGTCTACTCTGAAATAACGTGACCCAAGCATCTCTTTCCCTCCTTTAGAAGTGATACTTCCAAAATCTCATCATCAATTGGTATTTTCTCAACACCCACAACACAATCATCAATCGTTCCTTGTGCTCTTCTTTCGTCCATGAGAAAACGAAAATATCATCAATGAACACAAGCACAGATTTACTCAATTGGCACCTCGAAACATGGTCCATGAAATCAACAAGGTATGTCGACACGTCGGTTAGCCTAAACAGCATAACCAATTAATTAAAAATCAAAGTAGCATACGCAATGCTATAGTCGGCATGCTCTCCTAAAATACTCTCAGTTGGTGAAAATCCATCGCAAGGTCCAACTAAGGAAACATCCTCGTACTACAAAGCTGATTGAACAAGCTATTAATAAATAGGAGTAGAAACTTGCTCGGTTTTTCATTCAGCTCATAATAAACAAAAAATAACCCTAAAGAGCGATCCACCCTCATGGCGAACGCTATAGGTGCATCATACCCTAACATGCTCCCATGAATACACCATCATCTCAATAGATCATCCACTTGCACCTTTAATTTCCCCCACTCTTTGCTCATATGCCTTAAAGGCATAACAATTGGTCTAGCACCTCCAACCAGATCGATATGGAACTCAATCCCTATATGTTGGTAATCCGGTCACCTCATCGGACACGTTGAACATGTCCGGACACTCTCTAGCTACAGGCACACATGGCAACTTGTCATTTGGAATATCGAGCGAATGCGGAAAGCTAACCATAGCTCCATCCATTATAGGTAACCAGTCACTGCTGTTTGCTCCTCCACAACCCCAATCGTTGCCAATGGCCTCTCATGATCCACTACAATTCCGTACACCCTCAAACAGTCTGTTCCCAAACTATAATACTGAACCAACTAAAACCTAAAATGAATCAATAGTAAACAAACGAACATCCATGACTCCATAAGAAAAATTCTTAACAAACCATGTATAGGCTGCTGAGCCCCTAATTAGGTCTGTCACAATTAAAGGTCGGTTAACTATTTCGAGTTTCAATCCCAGTTCTATCTATTAAATCACTAGATACGAAGGAATATGAAACCTCGATGTCAAATAAAACACATATGGGAATGCCATAAGTGGAAAGTATACCTCAAATGGTAATGTCATTTCCCTTCTCTTTCATTGATGGAGCACTCGACGAAATCAAAATGGTGATCAATGCATATTCTTCCACGATTTGTCCTTGCTCGGCTAGTTCGGAACAAACCTGCTACATTGGGTATGGACTCTCTCTTCATAAAGCCTTCCCGATCATCTTCACAAAGCCCTTGCTAATATGACCAATCAATTGTGTCCTAACATGATCGCTCAACCTAATGATAAATTCTTCATCTTTGATGCGAACTATGAGCTAATCCCAAGTAAATCGAAGCTAGAGAGGCACTCCACTAGTGGATTGTTCGTCCTTGGAATTATCTAGAGGTCATCTACCTCATTTCATCATCTAACTCGAAGTCATCGAAGATACTCTTACAAGTAACCATCCAATCTTGCATCTCAACAGCCGACTCCATTCTAAGGAATGGTATGTCTCCTAGACTCAAATATTCTTTATACAGCTTTGTAAAGTCAACTCTAGCCACTTGCAATTGAGCACGATAATCATTTAAAGCTACTAGGGCATTCTAAAAAATAATTCGCACCATCACTACGAACATACCTTACCAATCAGGGTTAGTGACCCTAATCTTGCTCACTCCTCAACTTTGAAGATAGAGTCAACATCAGTATTTCTCGTATATCGGATCATATCTATTCTATAGTAAGAATGATTAGTGTCTCAAAAAGTAAACTACATCAAAGTGCTTGTGTATGCGATATAACTTATATACTACGATGTAGTTTTGAAAACAAATATATATATATATATATAACAAATATGAACTCTCTCATATTTATATGCACTCTAGATCCAGTCTAATGTGATAACTCATATCCTATCTCTACTGGATCACGGTATCAATACATCTTAATCATGTAACCTAAGCTCTGATACCAAATATAACAAATACCCTACACATCAGATGTAGAACGGTTGTCAAAGGATAGAAAAAAGCAAGGAAGAGAAATAAAAGAGAAGATAACATAAAAAAAGAAAAAGGAAACATTAAATAATAAAATAACCTATCGTATATCCAGTCTAATGTCATCGAATTAGATAAAATATAATAGTCAACACATATTTAAAACTGTTGAGACGATAGTAATAATGTAAACTAATCATTAGAGTATAAGATCCATAGAGTTATACAACACACTAATAGAGTTTATAAAATTGACACATAAACTCAACCGATAAACTGTCATTAATAATAGTAATTCAAACACTGTTAACGCTTCACGGTATCACACGGCAGAATATACGATAGCAAACTCAAATATGAGTAAACATCACCTCCTTTTAATGCATCTATAGAACTCCGTATGCCATCCACACCTGCTCTTTAATCTACTCATTTAAGAGTAACCGAGATAATAAGAAGCAAAGCTTAAAATCTCGGATCAGACAACAGTCTAGTGTGAGCGATAAACAATCTCAAAATACTATAAAAGTCGATATAGTATACGAAACAAAGGGTATATGAATCATATCTGACATGTCCCTGCAACCAAAAAGTCAGCAATAATGTGGATAGTGTGCTACTCTACAACATCATAAAAGGGGTACTCCATATTCAATAAACTATCGGGGTGCCTAGGTATCTCCATCCACAATACCTACTCCATACCAAATAAAGTCGAGGTGTCTAGGTACCTTATGCACAATACATACCTCGTGTGACATTCCTAGGGTGATAGGTGGCTAATGAAGCAACCATAACAAACATAGCATCCATCAAACAATACTAACTGTCACCTAGTGTGCGCTAGATATATGATAACTTTGTGGCCTCTATACTTCCTGGGACTAGTGGAAATCTTGATTCTCTGTTGTACTCTTGTATCTCGTAGAACAAAGCTGGAAACGTGTCTCATAACCCAAAGCTAGACACTAGACCCCAAAGCCACAGGTTCAGGGTATATGAATCCTTGCTACCAATCCATGGGTGTCCCCACTATACAATAACCCTGCTTCGAGTACAACAGACAACACCCCGAGTTATCAATGATCCCTTAGCACATACATATCGATCTGAGCCCTGCCGCTTAATAAGGATCTGAGTCCAATTCGCTCAATCCAATTCACTATCTTGGAACCCATCATGTTCCTACACTCCACACCTCCCACCATGAGCCTTTTGGGTACCTACTCCCTATATGAGTCACAAACCGAAGATACAGAGTGTGTAATATTTGGTACCTACTCCCACCACAAGTCTCAAACTACAAGGCTTTTGATCATACTGTTAAATGTCATTTATCCCTAATGTGAACGAGCCAACACCTCCAACACAATCTATAAAGTCCTGAAATTATCAACCTCGGAACTTACTCTATACAATATCGAGTCATAATCCAAAATACTAACTCTCATGTCAAAGCATCACATCGTTGCCTCACCATCAAAATCGCTTGCCGTAGAATAATAACATCAAGACTCTAAGTCGGTCGCATGAACAAACTATCAAATTGCGCACCACAAAATCTCCTTAATGTCCTTGGCAAAGATTGATCAAATTGTCAATCAACTATAGTGATGGACATTGAACACTATATGGTGGTCAATACTAACCACTTTATTTGTGTACTTATCCATACCAAAACGGATAAGTACAAACCAAATGGAAACGTCTGACATCCATCCTAAAGTCTGAAGCCTCGTCTTCCACCATAAGATCAGTCGGCACGTGTCCTAACCCTCCTCTACAACTTATCTCGTTTATTAGATTTTTGCATGCATGAAATCCCAATGCACAAGATATTCTCAAACACTCGATCGCCACTAAATTGGCGTTTTAAGCTAAAAATAACCAAACAACCAAACATGCAACCAACAAGCATACATACATCCAATATAGCATGCATACAATATATATAATGCATCCATCTCAACCAATAGGGGAAATCTTATCAAAATAGCTCAAATCTAATAATTCTCTAACAATGGCACATTAACAGAAAAAATGCAATATCTGATACAAATTCATTTTAAAACTTTTTATTTTCCTTTATGAAAATCTAGTAGGTGGTTAAGTATGATAAAATCATATTTTAAAACAAAAACCAGTCTAAAATATAGATATAATACTATGCAACCAATCACAGTAAGGTAAGAAAAAATATCATTTATCTTCATAAAAGCTATCCAAACCATTGCCAAAATGTAGATCTCTCCATCACGAGTGCGATGCAAGAAACTACATCTAAAACAGATTTCGTATGCAAAAGATATGACCAATATAAGAATTGGGATTCATAAAATAATTAATTAACTAATTTAAATGATAATTACCTTAATCCTTCTTCCACTATTACTCTATCACTTGTATGCATGGATGAACTCATCCGGCTCACTCAAGCGTGCATGAATTTGGAGTAATATAGAGCTTTGCTTCACAAAATCGAGTGTCGTATGTGCCATCATTCTTCTCATCGAATGCTCGACTCGTCCACACCAAAATCACCTAGCTTAGTGCCTCCATACAGATTATGTCTCCTACCATTTGCTCATGACACCGTGAAAGTCACACATGGATAAAGACGATCGGACGTGGCCAAAATTGAGGAGAGGTGCTCTTTCATACGAGAATTGTAATGCAAATCTCAAATCTGCCTATCGTTGCTTCAAGATCCACCAAATCAAAACCTTAGATCCCAAGAAGAGGTCGACCACGATCGATCAAAATTCCACCACGGTCATTCGAAGCTCTCATCCATACGAGATCATCGAATCTTTTCTCGTAAATTTTAGTGCAGTTGATCTCTCGATTTTATTTTTGAATGAAAGATGTGGAACAATGAAATGGATTAAAGAAAAGAGAGAAGGATTTGACTAGTATTTATATTAATATAATATTCCATTATTTATTTTCTTAAATAAACGGTCGTACGTTTCGAGTTCGTATGATCACACAACGCATCTGATTGTCGCAAAACTCGTCTGTGTACATCACCTCATTTTTTCGGATCCAACGTCATAATCTTATTGATATCTAAGATTACACCCTGGGATGCTAATTTTTTCGTTTCGGCCATCGGATCATCCAGTCTTTAAATATAACGATTCGTATATTCATTTTAATTTGCAACATCAATTCAAACTCAACGGAGGTGGTCTTGAGTCCTGATTTGTCCATATAAGAAAAATTAGTTAGGTTTCAAAAAGGTTACAACTTTGAATATAGCTTTCGTCTCAAAACTTATGATATTTACTCTAAATTATAAAATAATACCAGAACCAAATTTAGCTTCCTTTGACATCTTTACTAATGACACATTTGATACTTCACTATTATTAAAATATTAACTTTGGATTAGAATTCTCATTAATTTTTTTATTTTTATGTAATTGATTGTGTTATATCTTTTATTATTTCTTACTCGGTTTTAATCATAATAATTCTTTTCTACTTTTTATTAGACTAGCATATTTTTATTTCGCATATATATGTGTACACACATACACACACACACACATACAGATACACACATATACATATTGGTCTTACACTTTTGGTTTGGTCATTTTTGCAGCTTTAGATATTCCCATTGGACCAGATGGATTTAGTTGATTTTGAGGATATGATCACTCATCTTATTTAGTGGATTGTAGTGTTGTGTCACATTATTATGAACCTTAGTTCTCTAAGGTTGGGTTTTTAATCTTTTTTTCTCATATTGTATGGGGCGGGTATTGCTACCTATCAAGAATGTTGATAGCTCTTTTTCCTAGTATAGAATAAAATATATGAGTGCTTTCCTCTTCTGATAGAGGATCACTCATTTCATTTGGAAAAGTAAATGGGCGAGCAATACCAGGTGGTATGGGACGCTGAGCTGATATTTGTTTGATTAACTTTTGTAAGTAGATGTCACTCTAATAGGGTCAAGTATATGGGGTGATATATTTAAGGTAATGCTCATTGAGAGTGAGCAGACTGGGAGCCATAAAATTATCTATTTATTATGTGTATTTCTATTATACATCAGGGAGTAAAACAGATTGGCTAGTATCCATCCTAGCAGCCTGATTGCAAGGTCGATTCTCGAATCCATGACACGCCTATTAATGTATATGGCTGAGAGCCACTACCCCTGCGTCACTTAGGCCAGCATGTTACCTTTAGGGGCACTTTGTAACACCCCAAAAATTTAATAGAAATTTAATAAAAGAATTAAATTAAATAAAACAATGACATAAAAGAAAATTTTCACAAACATCCTATTTTGGCTACGAAACCAGCACCATTGCATTCATAGCAATTTTCTGGATAGTTTTCATATCTAACATTTTGAAATTGGAGTTAGTATAGAGAAGTTATGGATGTTTGAAAATATAGAAAAATAAAAGAAAAAATTTAATTTAGGGTAGACCCCTAAATATGAATTGTCAACTCGTGAACTTGAATGGTCGACCTATATAAGTCAATCTGTGGCCATGAATGGTCGACCTGTGGCTATGAAGGGTCGACCATTCACGTTAGAAATTCGATTTTTTCTGTGCTTTGTTTGAACGACCGAGATCTATTTGCTTTGTAGCCAAGTTTTGAAGAGCATTCTTGATGTTAGTAAAATATTCTCCAAGCCAAATCAATGCACCAATTTGATTCCTTATCCCTATAAATTCAATCCTAACCCGACTCGAAAATAAACATAAATGTTTACTATATTGGAACTATGCCAAATTCTGACCGCTTCTCGAACCCTAAAATTCTTCAAAAATCAAAATAAAATCAATCTATAAGAACACAATCGATTGGATCCAGAAGGAGTAGCCGAAACAATCATATGGAGGGGAAATTCTCAAGCAAAGTAAGGAGGAAGAGCTTAGGCTTGAAGTAGTGAGAACAATTTTAACTAGATGACTGCTACACTTAGGTTTGATCTATTCTAATTAATTTAGGGTGTTAGTAAATTTAAAACATGATAAACTTTGTTAATTTTTGTTGTTGTAGATGGATAATCTCAATTATAGAATAATAATAAACTTAGTGCATTTTATTTAGTTGTATATGGATAAGTCATGGATGCAAGCTGATAGACGCTCACACAAATTGGAATAGGGATTAGCATCATTTTTTGAGTTTGCATCAGCTAATGCTAGGGATAAAAGAATATAGTATGTCCTTGTTTGAAATGTTGCAACAAGATGAATTCTCCATTTCAGTTATTAAGGACCATATTTATTTAAATGGCATTGATGAGGGTTATTAGCATTCAAAGTGTCATGGAGAACCAAGTATAGTTGGGTCTAAGCCTAATATTGGAGAATCTTAAAGTGAAGATGAGGAATGTCATAGTGGTGCGTTGGAGGATGATCTAGATGGGGAAGAATGTGAGGATAAACATATGTCAGATGACTCAGTTGAGTTTTTGAAGTATGTGGAGGATGGTGATTGGCCACTGTACCTTGGTTGTGCGAAGACAACTAAGTTGAATGGTTTGATTTGGATTTTCAATCTGAAAGCAAGGCATAACATGACTGATAGTTGTTTTTACAGAAATGTTATTATTGATTGGGGGTTTGCTTCCATAAAATAATTTGGTTCCACACTCATTGTATGAATCTAGAAAGAGTCTTGATGCGTTAGGAATGAAATACGAATATATTCATGCTTGTCCTAATGACTGCATGTTGTATAGAGGGCATCATGCAGCTGATGTTCGCTGCCACATTTGTTGCGGTTCATGTTGGAAATTGGGAAAGGATTAAAAAGAATTAACAGGTATTCCTGCCAAGGTTTTGTGGCACTTTCCACTAATTCCAAGGTTGAAATGGATATACCAGTCGTCAAATACATCAAAGAATCTTACGTGGCATGACCATGGAAGGAAGAAAGATGGAGTGATGCAACATCCAGCTGATTCCCTAACTTGGGATTCAATAAACAAAAAATGGCCATATTTTGGTGGTGAGCCTAGGAACCTCAGACTATCACTATCATCTGATGGATTTATTCCCTTTGGCTCCCAAAGTATCAAGTATTCTTGTTGGCCAGTTTTGCTTGTCACGTATAATCTTCCTCCATGGCTATGTAGAAGAGGAAGTTTATGATGTTGACGTTACTAATTTCTAGGACGAAAAAACTGGGTAATGATATCGACATCTATCTTCAACCCTTAATAGATGATCTTAAGTTGTTATGGGAGGGTGTTGATGGAGTATACGATGCACTAAGAGGTGAATATTTTATGTTGAGAGCAGTACTTCTCTGGACTATTAACGACTTTCCCGCTTACGAGAACTTGTCTAGTAGCGTTGTGAAGGGTTACAATGCTTGTCCAATATGCATCGATAAGATAAAACCAAGGTACATGAAGCATGTAGGATAATGTCGTTCATGAGGCATTAAAAGTTCCTAGCACGACGTCATCCTTATGGGAAGCAGAAAAGAGCTTTTGACAACATAGTAGAGGTGGACATGGCTTCTATTCCATTAACTGTTAAAGAAGTGTTAGCAAGACTGGAGTGTCTGAGCTGTGAGTTTGGTAAAAAGGGTAGATCCCCCTTTAGTGATGGGTTGTGCAGACCATATCAAACCTATATGGAAGAATAAGTCTATTTTTTTTCAGCTAGAGTATTGGCTATATATTTTGTCTCGACATATGCTTGATGTGATGTATATAGAGAAGAACTGTGCTGAGGCCTTTCTTGGTACCTTATAGAATGTTCAAGGAGGGAAAAATATGGGGATTCTGCTTGTTTAGACATGTGTGCAATGGGCATTTAAAAGGATTTGGTAGCTAAAGATGGTGCCAAAAGTTTGAAGTTGCCTACTGCTAGTTGGAACCTTCTTGTGAAAGAAAAGAAAATTGTTTGCAGCTCTTTCTGTAACATGACCGTGCTAATAATTTTTTTAATCTAATGTTAGGAATCTTGTCCCTATGCATGATTTATAACATGTTGTCCTTAAGTCGCCTATCACACCGTATTGTAATTTCTTCTCCCTGTTGCATCGCATTCTGTTCTAGAAAGCCAGTGAGATATGCAATTATATGATTCTGCCTATTCTTCAAGGCAATATGTGCCATGGTGATTGATCCTTCGAAGTTGGAAAAAATGCAAGCTGACCTAGTAGTTACAATCTGCTTGCTTGAGAAATACTTTCCACCTTCATTTTTTGACATTATGATTTATTTGACAGTTCATCTTGTGAGAGAAGTAGAGCTATGTGGTCCTGTTTTTTTCGATGGATGTACCCCTTTAAAAGATATATGAAGGTATTTAAAGGATGGGTGAAAAGTCACAGACATCCGGGGGTGCATAGCAGAACGCTACATAATCGAAGAGGCTGTTGAATTTTGTGTCGAACGTATGCTTGACAATCCTAATACTGCTAAAATTCCACAAAATTGTAGATCAGACATCCACCATTCCACCAAAAGAAAATCAGGAGTGTCATACTAGCAGTTTATGGAAAGGCATTTGATCAAGTACATCTCTGTGTATTGCATAATATAGAGGATGCAAGGCCCTATTTTGCATGAGTTTTATGTTACTTAACTATATACCATTTTTTGAATATATGGATTATATTATAATTTTTTTTTATATGGCTAACTTGTTTGACTTTATGTTAATCAAGTGAACACTTGGAGATGCTTAGGTTGGAAAATGCTAGCAGGCCTTCCAAAACAGAGAAATGGATGAAGGATAGACGGAACAAGACATTTGCGACATGGTTAAAGTAAAGGGTCAGTCGTTGATTTATTGATGACTTAATGAAGTGCATGCATATTGTAATTTTTTTTGAACTGAAAGTATGCATAATGTGTATATTGTTCTTACAGGTATCAGATGAACTTGACATTCCTGGAAACAAAGTTTCAGGAGAGTTGAGGTGGATTTCAAAAGGTCCAAACCATCAAGTGCCTATCTTTGGTGCATACATAATTGATGGAGTTCTTTCACTACCAAGGAGCATAATGACATTCAATCAGTTTAGAACAGTGGAGTATTTCTGCATGTAGATGTAATGCTAGTATCTTGTGCAAAGGATAAAAACCCCACAACAAAGGATATGGACTTTTACGGTGTGATTAAACAGATTTGGGAGATGGACTACTACAACTTTACTGTACCTATATTCAAATGTGATTGGGTTGAGAAAGTTAAGGGCATCAAAGTAGATGAACATGGTTTTTCTTTGGTCAATATGAATAGGAAAGGGCATTTAAATGATTCTTTCGTCTTAGGTGCACATGTGTAACAATTTTTTTACATACAATACCCCCTTGTAACCTTTATGGTCATTGGTTGTACGATGCCCCATAGAAACTACTAAGAGGATGATGAAAATAAGGAACTAGAAGATATTGAAATGGAGTAGTGACCATTTAATTCCACAATGCCATCAGTGGAGACTTCTGATGATGAAATAACAATTATAAGAGACCCGGAGACAAGGAAATAGATGTTTAAGAGGATGAACCTTAGAAATAGGCTAGGGTTGGTTATTTTATCAAATTGATTTGAGTTTATTCTTACGCATGAAAATAGATGAACACTTCTCTGGATTACTTTGAGTTTGTTTTCTTTATTGCTTTAAAATATATGCTTGTGTTCTTTGATATGTCTAGTGTATCAAATTGTTTTGAGTTTTTACATACTTTTGTGGATCACTTCCGTCTATTAATTATTTCCATCTTTATTTCACTTAATGTGGTTTTCTAACTTCTTTATTTTTTAGGTAATGGCTCCAAAAAATGCTTGCAAGTTCAAACAAGTGAAGGTTCACCTTCATGCCGTAAAGTTCAAACAAGTGAAGCTTCACCTTTACGCTGTAAAGTTCCAAGACCAAAAAAATGAAAAGACAATAAAGAAGAAGGTTGTCGGTTCCACATCTAAGAACACTGTGCAACTTCCAAGAGTGCTGCGACAACATCCAAGAGTGCAGTGGCAACATCCACGAATGTTGTGGCAACAATATCCAAGTCAGCTTCAAGTGGCAGCAATCATGGTTAGCGGAAATTGCCTGAGGATGAAGCTGAGAATGAAATTGGTGGATTGCAATTGTTGAAGCGAGGAATGGTGACGATGAACCGCATTAACAAGCGAGTTGCTAGGGGAAAGAGATAGAATGCTGACTTTAGTACCAATGGGGAACCAATTGGAAAGGCTGCGACATGGATGCAGTCAAGCACAAACAACTATCTCCATAGCTATTTCTGATTGGAGACTTGTTCCACCACACGAGAAGGACAATATTTTTACTTGTGTAGAGGTAAATGAAATGTCCACTAATTACTTATATAATCTTAGCAATTAATTAAAAAAATTACTATGTTAATTTATTCATATACATGTAGAAAGCATTTGTGGTACCTAAAGAATGCAAGAGACTGATTATAACATCAGCGGGGAATAAATGGAGAGAGTTCAAGAGCAGACTAGTCACCAAGTACGTGATGCCCTATTTGGACTCCCCTGAGATGTTGAAGTTCCCTCTAGATGATTATCGGTTCATTTAGAAGGGCTGTTGGGAAATTTTGTTGCTAAACGGATTACACAAGGATTTATGGTGCATCTTTGAATTGCTTATGTCCTTTTATTTTATAGTTGGTTCCATAGTAGTTAAAATTAAAAAGGTGCAAGGTAGCATGGTGAAATTAACGTTTAAAACTTAAAACTTTAAATTAACATTGATATTAATTTTAAATTAATTTTAAAATTAACTTCAAATTAACTATAATATTAACGTTAAATTAATCTTAGTATTAACTTTAATTTTACTTTAAGTTAACTCTAATTTTAAATTAACTTTAAAATAACTTTAATTTTAAATTTACTTTAAATTAACTTTAATATAAATTTAAATTAACCTTAGAATTAAATTTAAATTAATTTTAATATAAACTTTAAATTTACCTTAATATTAACTTTAAATTAAATATAATATTAACTTTAAATTAACTCTGATATATGACTTTAATAATAACTTTAATATTAATTTTAAATTAACTTTAATTTTAAATCAACTTTAAATTAACTTTAATATTAACTTTAATATTAACTTTAAATTAACTTTAAAATAAATTTAAATTTAAATTAACTTTAATATTAACTAAATTAACTTTATTATTAACTTTAAATTAACTTCAAACTTATAGATTTTTTTTTGAGAAAAATGTGTGATCCT